>CM069926.1:2425000-3025000 GCA_036172225.1 Cryptocoryne crispatula var. balansae
CGGACCAGGCTACTTGGGACGAGATCTCGGCAATCTCGTTTCTCGACCACCTTGGCGAGACCGAGATCTCGCGAGATCTCGGCGAGATCTCGCGAGATGGCATTCCATGGTCATAACTTAAGTAGGATCTAAATCCCTTCAAGGATTCAATAAAAGTAGGATTTAAAACTTAAGTGATGGTAAGATCTCATTTATCGGATCTTGAGTCCATTTTAATATTCTCCAATCATGTCCGTCCACTAATTGAGTAGGATCTGGATCCGTTAAAAACCCGACAACCAGAGGATCCATAACTTAAGTCCTAACTTAAGTAATCAAATAATCTTGGCCATTGGATCTTGCGCCAATCTCATTATCTCATCTCATCTCCTTCATTTAATCATGACCAATCATAATTAAGGAGGATCCAATAGCTTGTTAAGAATCCAATAAGTATAAGATCCAAAACTCAAAATAATTAAATATCCCAGTCATCGGAAGTCGGAACTTGTGCCAAAACTGAGAATGAAAATGGTAGATTGATGGGGATTGAATCATGTTTAATCCCATCCCATGGATAATGAATAATTTCAGTGCCAACACACACATCTATAGTTACTTTATGACACCATTCTTTTTTCGATAGCAAACAAAGCAAAACAGAATAATTTGAGAATACTGTTGCATTTATTCGAAGTTGTGCAAGGTTTGAAGGTTAATCTCAACAAGAGTGAGTTCTTGCGTATTAACATTTCTGAGTCATAGAGGAATTGATCTCCTCAATTTTTAGCATGACAATGTAAGTCTTTTCATATTAAGTATCTTGGCCACCTTTTCATCGGATAAGAAAACTAGGGGAACAAATTTGCAACACCGAGTTGTGGCAGATGCAACAACTGCGTTCAAGAAAACAAAAGAAGGTATCCTTTTAATCAAAGTTTGATTCCACATGTAAAAGAGCAGACATCATGCATACAAAATGTATATATGCATCTCTTCAAAGCAAACAATCAGTGTCCAAAGATGAGGCAGATATAGCATTAAAGAGCCAAAACGATATCATTTGAAGGTACCCTATTTCCTGTCGCTTGAAAAAGAAAGCAATAAAATTGCCAAGTTCTCTAACAGCTTGCAAGATAAGAAAGTAAAAGAAAAGGAACAATTAATATGAACACACCTTTACAGAATTGGCAACTCACTGCTTCTTCCCTGTGAAAAACAAGTTAAAAGAGTAAGGCCTCAATGAGATTATGGACCTTCCAGTCTTAAGAAGTTTTATTGCTTTCTACTGATGCAAAAGAAAAAGTCAAACATCATATGAATCATTACATAAAAGTGCTACACACTAGCAATTTTCTACTAGGCGGTAACCTAGTATTCCTTCACTAGAGTTAACGAAAATAAAAAACAGTTTTCAGATAATAAACCCCTCAAGGAATGAATAGCTTCAGATTATTGCTTTTATGTCCACGTAAATGGATTAGATATGACAAAATGTTGCTTTCTTTCTATATCCTCAAATGTCATCCTTCATGGGTTTTTTGCATATATTTAAATCATTCGTGGAACTAAACTTAGAGATTTGCCACTTCTGGATTCTATTAGAAATATGAACCTGCCTGGCAGAGAAGACACCACCACTCCCTAAGCGTGGTTCCTCCCAGGTTCAAACGCGGCTTGAAACGCCCCTAGTTGTGGGCGGTCACTTTGAGTGCAACCGCTGCACCAACATCCAAAATAAGTGTGGAAAAATGTTGTATTCATACACCAAATGGTCAGAATTCTTTTCTTTTGAGGATTTTAAATGACTATCAAGAAGATAGAGTAAAAAGACCCTTCTGACCAAAAAAAAAAGCTCCCAGCACTCAGATGCCTGCACACTAGAGAAAGAGATTCCAGCTTCATAAGTCATTGATAACACACATTGTTCAATAGCTGGAAAATCCCGTCAGCGGAACCGGACAGTGCTTTTGACTTGCTGCCCCAGTGGTATAATCAAAAGCCATGGAGTAATGATGTAAGTTTGCAGGACCTAGCACTTCCGCAATCTTATGGTCTATCTAGAGTTTCAGGAATATGAGGGCATTTGAGGAGCTCTTCCCAAATCTGTCTACTATTCTCAAAATAATGGCAATGTCAGTCAAGGATTGGTATTTTGCACATTGCGGGTCCTACCCAGACTCCAATGTTTTTAGAGAGATTTCTTTGTTGGAACTGGAAAAGCCCTTGCAAAAACAGGTTTCTTACCCCCACTATGACCTTGGTAGTAGAATGATAGTGCTTCTATTATTCTCTCTCTCTCTCAAGTCCCACCCCCGTTTATTTTGTATCTCTTTCCTGCCCATCAGTGCGGGGAAGATACAAGGCAGGGGTGTAGCAGCAGTGTAACGTCTCATCCGCCAAACAGGGGCAATCGGACCCTGAATGGGGTCAGATCAGCAGGGACTAGCCGATCTCTACCCACCCGCAGCAGAGTACAGGTGAAAGTTAGCGATGATCAAACTCGGGTCTTTATGAATCAAAAGATGACTAGGGGCTTCGCCCTTGGGGAACTATTTTCCTTCTCACATTACAGTTGCTTCTTTAACATGCCCGATTAACTCTCACGCCTGGGGGTGACTCCAGAGTTGTTCTAGTCATCTGTTCAGCATAGTTGTCAAGGCGACAAGGCGCCCAAGGCGTTGAAGGGTACCGATTCCGCTTAGGCGACAAGGCGGCCGCTTAGGCGTCGCCTAGGCGGTCAAGGCGGTATTCAAGGAATGTTGGGTAGGAGATTGTGAGACATAAAAATATGCATAAATATAATCATATATTTTATGTTATAATCGAATATTGAGTGTTTTAACTATGTATATAAGTAAATATGATGTGTATGTGAAAGAGAAATGAGTTAAATAGATTTTTATAAAATTTAAGTATATAACACATTTATGATTATAAAATTTATATATATGTGCGATAGTATGTGATAGTGAAATATTGTTATAATATTATTAAATGGGGGCGCAGAGTAGTCTTATAAATATAAGCGATCTTATATATAAGCGATCTTATATATGTAATTATGAAAGTGTGGGTATTTATTTTTGGATAAGAAGTTAATCATGTAAATGTGGATATTTAAATAGGTGTGGGTATTTAAATAGGTGTCCCTTGTGAGGGGTATCAAGAGGGTAAAACTCCTGAAAATTCTTTTTTTAATCATGTAAAAATACCCTGGGCGCCTTGTCTGGGCGCCTTGGGCGCCTAGGCGGGCGCCTTGGACGCCTTGGGCGCCTAGGCGGGCGCCTTGGGCGCCTTTTTGGCCCCAGGCAAGGCGCCCTAGCAAGGCGCTGCTGGAAAAGCGCCTTGCCGCTAGGCGCCGCCTAGGCGGGCGCCTTGACAACTATGCTGTTTAGACAAGGACATTGGTAAGATAGTTACATTTGCTTTGCTCTAAGCTTGGAAATTGCTCAGCAACCAAGGAAAATATTTTGACACGTAATGGTTGCAAGGACTTACGGATCATGATCAGCCCCTAGACAAGCCAAGGTCGGTCAGGATCGGATTGTTCGGTTTGGTCAATCTGCCCAAAAAAAAGATGAAACTAGAATTGTATGTTGAAAAAATAGTAAAAATAAAAAAAGGTGGAGTGACGGCCAGCAGAGATGGGTGGATGATTGGGCAGCAGAAATTGATGAAGAGGCGGGCAGTGGACCCCTGCTCATCATTCCCAACAGCTTTGGGTAGGGAAGAGAAAGTATCGAGTCCATGGACCCGATATCTCAAGGACCCACAATTTAATGTTGCAAAACCATATCTGCAGGACCCGGTATTTCAAGGATCAGAAACTTAACATGCAGATTCTTTAACTATTGGGTCTGCAGAACCAAAACGGATGGAGAAGACGCATCCAGTGGTAGCAGCTGCTCCTCTGCCCAAAATGATGGCTTCAGCCGCAGACCAACCAATCCGACCTGCTAAATCAATGCAAAATCAGTCAATGTAAAATGATCCGGCCTTGTTTAGCCTGATACCGTAGAAGACAAGGATCGTGGGATCGGAATCGGTCCCTGGATCGGTCCGCTCCAGGCCGATTCGTCGGAAGAAAAATCGATCCGGATCGACCCTTAAAAAAACCCTAAAACACAAAAAAAAGAAAGTAGATCGGATTCCGATTCGATCTACCTCATTTTGGGGCGATTTCAGGCCCAAAAGTGGCCCTGAATCGCTGCCACGGCGGCAGCTTGCCACCGTGACGTCTTCCCCGCCCTATCAGGCGGGGAAGACAGCCTTAAGGCCAGGATCCGGTGACTCAACCGGTAGGGTTTATACCCTACCGGTTTGTGTATCGGGTCCATAGGACCCGATACGTTTTAAATGGCCAGATCACCGGATCCATCGCTACTGGGTCCCGATGGACCCAGTAATCGGGCGGAGAAGAGGGCCGCCATGGCGGTCTGTGGGTCGATTCCGGAGAGGGAATCGCCGGAATCGATCCAGAATTGACCGAATCGGTCGATTCCGGCACCGATTCTACCTACAAACACCGATCCGGACCGATCTTCTATCCGGATCGGTAGTTCCGCCGGGAATCAGATCGGAGGGGTCCGATCCAATCCAAGAATCGGCCGATGCCGATCCGGATCGGCCGATTCTGCAGTCCATGGTAGAAGAAGTTTAGCGATTGGGCTAGCCCCTAGGATGGCAGGCAAACTTCCCATGAATGGACAAGGCAACAGAACAGACAGATTGTTGTAGGATGTTTGCTTACGGTGAAGGTATGAAACAATCTTAAAAAGCAATTCAGGAGTATCCAGGACATTCTTCGCAGAGCTATCTTCTCTTGTGAGCAATGGTTTGTGGCCTTGGTGGGCATAGTTTGCTAAATCGGAATCGGTTCCTAGATCACCCAATTTTTTGGGAGGAAAACCGATCCATATTCTTAAAAAAACTAAAAATGAAAAAGATACAGAAACAGGGCCTAGATTTTGGGGCCAATTTTGGTCTCAAAAGGGGGGCATATTGACTTACAGTGATATCAGATATCACCAGATCCAGTGTCAAGACCCTTACCGGTTACCAATGGACCCAGTAAGGAGTTCTTCCCCGCCTAATAGATTGGAGAAGATGGTCGTGGTGGCTGGACGGTCACGATGGTGGCGGAGAGGCCAATTGGCTGCTCCAATCCAGCCCGATTCGACTGATTTCGGTCAATACTGGTGGGAGATTTGGTTGGATTGGTCCTCCTGACCGAAATTGGATCCAAAAAGTCCGATCCGATCCTAGAATTGGCCGATTTCGATATAATCCCTCCGATTCTACAATCAATGTCAGTGGGGGTTCTTTATCAGATCTTGTAACCCTTTCCAAAGGTTCATTGGTGGATACATTGGAAATGGGAGCAAAAATTGCATTGTTTTACTATCTTCAAGGAGAAACTTTTTGTGCATTTATGACTGTTGTTTCTGATTCAATCAGACATAGTTTGAGCTCTTTTTCCTCCTGATGTTTGCCGTTTTGAGGGTTCTTTTTGTCTCTCTGCTGTCATGATAGGCTCAGGTAGGCCCTTACTTTTTAGTACACTGATTCTTCATTTATTTCAGTGATTACTGTGGCATGTTGTCTTGGGGTCATTTTCAGATATCACCATATGTGTGTGTGAACAAGGAGGATGCGACTGCAATTCAGATAAAACAAATTTGACAAGTTACATATCTACTAATATGATCCCATTATCCTATACTTAAACTTCAGTATGGGATACCTTGCACAGGCAAGGCTTGTCTGGGTGAACTGCACAAACATTTCACGACCAAACAAAAACATGTATTGTATGTCTATGCACACATGATTGCATGCACCCACCATGCACAAGACGAAGAAAAGAGACCAATACAAACATGTTTCATGGAATCGGACGATCCGGATCGGAATTTGCCAACTTCGGGATCAAAATGGCATATGTTGACCAAATTTTAAAGGGAAAAACCGATCCACCTCCGATTTCCCATCAAAATCAGATGGAATAGACCGAATAGACTGAATTGGCCAATATTGAGACCAATTTGATTTGAATCAGTCAATTCCAGAGACTCCCCACTGGAATCAACCACTGAGGCAGCGGTGCCACTGCATGATCTTATCGGGTCGATCTTGAATATCAGGTCCAGAAAACCTGATAAGACCAGATCCATCACGGGATCCTATGGACCCAGTACAAGCCACCTTCACCACCGCATTTTTCAGCCCCAAAAGTGTCTAATAGGACTGGAATCTCAAGAGAACGTTTCTTCTAGAATATTTTTACATTTTTTAAGAAGAAGAAGAACTGATCTGGACCAATTCATAATCGATTTTTCTCTCGTAGAATCGGCCAATTCTGCCAATCTGATCCGAATCAGATCGGAATCAGCACTAACCGATCCACTGGCCAATGCCAATCCTGTGATCCTCGAATACAAGGCATTCAAGAAACTCTAAAATATGAAGAATTGAACGTCATCATGGCATATCTAGCACAAGCGAGGCTAGTTCACAAATAAGAGACTGCACAAACATTTCATGACTCAACGGATGTAATTACATGTGTATCTGTTCTGTGCACACGACTGCATGCACCCACCAATGCATGACAGGGAGGAAAGAGACCAATAGAAAGGCATTATTCAAGAAACACCAGAACAAAGATATTTTCCCCATAAAAGCAAAGCAGAATAAAATGTCTTTATGAGGAGAACAATCACCAGTGAGAACTGATAGGTTCAACATGCACATCAAAAGACAGTAAAAGAATCAGATACCGGCATGTTCATGAAATGCACCTTTCAAGTACAAGTTTGTCACAGTGATTGCAGATGTTCTCATCTGGTTTCTCTCCTTTGGAAAAAAGACAGGATAGTCCTCTTTGTCTTCTGTAATTTGTCATTTTGCATATGCTCTCCTCACCGAAAAGAACCTGACTACCTGCCTTCTTCAACATTTGTTCAAGATGCCTAGCTTCAAAAGCTTTTAAAATGTTTACAGGAACCAGAGATTCATCAAGCCAATATTTTCTACTCTCTTTAGATTCTTCGTGAAGCACACCATGCTTAATTACAACATCTGGAATGATCTTTCTCTTGCCAAAATCAATCAGGTACCTCACATGTGTGCCATCTGTGCATTTCTCACAGATAGTTGCTTTCCACGATGGTCTTAATGATTTTCTAAATTCCTTGACCAACTGAGGAAGAGGCTGATTGTATGAAAGCTCATTCCACTTAATGTTAGTGTCTAAATCTTTTACCTAATCACATATGGAAACAACATGAATGAGAAAATATAAAACTTACTGACAGTAAAAAGAGCAGAAGGTAGACACCATACATGATAGACAAGTTGTGCAACATTCTGTGACATCTCCACAGCAGCACGCCAGGCAACAGATTTGCTTCTTTTAGCAAATTCTGATCCCTCAGGATAGGAAACACCGGGAATCTTTCTAGAGCCAGCTGCAATATTTTAGACTTCAAAAGATTAACAATGGCATCAACTAATAGTTTAAATGAACTACTTTGAATAAAAACCAAAATGTAAAAACCTTGTCGGGCACCCTTGAAAGCCATTAGATGGGGTAATGTCTTCCAACGGAATATCTGACGTGAAAGTTTTCCACCCCTCCACCAGTACACAATCGAGTCTGATGTGCTTGCAGAACTAGGGAGAGAGCTAGATCCAGCATCAGCAATTTTCTTGGTCTCCGAAGCATTCTTCTTGGCTTGCTTTCTACCACCACGTTCGCTAGTCACATAATAGAAAGCTGACCCAACTGTGAGATTAGTATCTACTGGTTTCGACCATTCTGCTGAAAGTGCAACACGGCGAAGATGCAATTCTAACTGCAGAAGCCGATTTCCCATTATCAGACTGCAAGATGAAAAAAAAGAATGCCAACTATAAAAATTAAAAAATTAAAAGTTCAAATGAGTAACCCACAGTCAGAAGATGATGTTTGAGTGATGAAACATCTGAAGCTTTTAAAACGTTCTTGCGCCACTGTCTTTTATGATTTGGATTTTGCCAGGGACCAGAAAGAATGCCATGACAATTATCTTCAATCTGTAGAATATAGTGAATAGCAGAAAGAATATGACTTTTTTTCTTATCCTTTGAATGAAGAGTAATATTCCTATTTCTCGAACCAACCAACATTTTATTTTCCACCATTTTTAACAGACATTCTTGCTTGCTGGAATTTTTGCAAGCAAAGCACCATCCACAATTTTCCTTGAGTGTATTTACAGATAATTTCTGAATAGCAGACCAATAATGATTTACTGATTTCTTGTATATTGCCCTTATCTGAGCTGATGTGATATCTTCAGCAGTCATTTTGCAGTCTTTTGTTGTATACCCTGATGTTCTACTTGTAAACTCCTCAGCAATAGAAGATGTAATACGACCAAAGCTGTAAAAATTCACATAACTACCAATATCTAGATGCACCTGAGTGACATCATTGGTCTTCTCCAATAACACTGACATCTGATCTGGAGTAAGAAGTTCATTATTTTTTTCTGGCATGAGTTCACTGCATTTTGATGATAAATCCATATCACTACTGCTAGGAGAATCCAGAATGCAAGGTGTCTGAATACTCTTTAAATCATCAACTTGCTCTGAAGCAGAAGAACCTCCAAAGGAGGCCTCAGCACTCCGGGTCCTTAGGATATTATAAGTAGTTGCAGCCTCAAACTTGCATGACTCAAAAGATTTACAGTGTTGGTAGCCTGTTGCATGTTGTTCCTTCTCTAATGTGTCCTCTCCATCCATTTCACCCTTCAACCCAGACATCATCCCAAAGCTAATTAAACAAGCAACATTCTTATTGCCACCAGGCCAACCACGCCATTCAACAGGGAGGTCAGATACAAGGGATGTCATAGGAATGCGCCAATAAGCAGAGATTGAATTTATAATACCAGCATGCAAAGCATAAGATGTCTTCAAAAATTCAATGACAATATTCCTGTCATTTCTGTTGTAATATCGACAGGAACTTCCTGCATCAGATGTCTCTGATCTGGAGAACAGCAACATCTAGATCAGCCAATTCAAGAACATCAAGTATTCGAACATATCCGTGAAACGTTGACAGTTACAGAATAAATAGAAATAGTGAAAAGATTAATTTAGCCAAGTGCAAAACACAGCAAATCTCTTGGTATCATCATATATATCTGACTGCAAACTGCAGATAGATTGGCCCAGACTTTTCTTTTCAAAGATGGTCAAAGACATGCCAGATTAATTCAGAAAAAGGTACAGAACAAAAGATATGGAAGCACTATCAAGATGATAATGGTTTATCTTCTCTCATAAAAGTCAAAAGATACGTACGTACACAGCAATTTTAAAAAGAAAACACATTTTTCTGCGGGTTTACTAACACAAAAACTTTGAAGTATCCTCCCATTATGAGTCTATGACCAATCAGCACATATAGAAGGAATGAAGTAAACAAAACGAGAACATCAATACCAAGTCATTAAAGTTCGGCCAGTTGCTATTAACCCAAGCTAGGGGGATTCGCAAAAAGAACCAACACACTTGACAAGTAACACAAGACTCAACTTGGAACTTTCAATCATGCTAAATGAAAAAGTTTAAACAAAAAAAAGCTTGAATCATTAACGAGACAAGCTTATAACCCAACTTGACTCGACAAAGCTTAAGAGCAGCTTGCTTAACTATTTGATTAAGCATTTGATTAGTTACTCCATCAGATAACTGAATATTCATTTAAGTGAAACAAGCGACACTCAATTAGTTATATGGCATCAAAAAATTAAAACTGTTAAACAAGCTGAAATTGGCCTTACCCAAGCTTGCACTGAGCTCAAACTCAAGCTTAAATCAAGCTCGAGCTAGGGCTGCAAATGGATCAGAAGCGGTGGCAGTATTAGTTGTTTCCAATTATGATTAAATCGGAACCATAGCATTCTGATTTCACACATATCCCACTTCCATTATCGGAATTGGAATAATCGGATAATTTCCTAAATCAATAATATACATTAAATTTTATTAAAATAGCAAATAAATCTCACTTTACAATTAATTTTTATATGATATATTGTAAATTTTATTTTACTTTTTAAACATTTATATATCATACTTTTTTACACATGTTTTTTAATATGGTCACTAGAACCAAAATTTAATTAATGCAAAAGGGACTACATCAAAAAGGTTAAAAGACTATAAAAAATACAAATATACAAAAACTACAAAACCACAAAACTAATGTGGACCCACACAACTACAAAAAAAAAGATGCAAAAATATTTCCTTGAAGGAACCTGATGTAACCTCGAAATTTAACAAAAAGATTAATTCTCTTTGTTTTCGAAAAATTCATTTTCCTTTTGAATTTGAATTAGACCTTAGCATTGACTTTGTAAGAAAATAGATGATATTTCATAAAAGTACTAACTAGGGTCAAAATTTATGTTGAGGTTGTTAGGTTCTTTGAAAATTTATTTTGACCTCTCCCCGTCAGATGGTGCGAAGATCCGACGTTAATTACATCGAGATAACTCGAATACCCTTGATTATCGTCATAGCAATCCATTGGAACAGAAAACATGCATCCACAAAATAAACATTCACATACACAGGAGAAAACAGCCCCATGCAATCAGTGGAATGCAAGCACTTGATTTTAGTTTTTGAATTTGATTTGAATTGAATTGGTTGAATTAAATTTGTTGGTTTGATTTTGATTGAGTTGAATTTAATTTGAGTTGAAAGATTTATTTGTTTGAAGTCAATCTTGTTTGAATTAATTGATTTGTCCAAGCCAGATTTGGTTTACAATGAAGTTTTTGGTTTAAATTTATCTGATTTTTAATTGAACCTAGTTGGTGCTTCCTTAGATTGCAAATTCTGCAAGTTTCATAAATTTTCAGATTCTGAGTTCTGCAATTCGGTTCCTTGCAAAGTTCGGATTTCCTGCTTCTTCAAACCCTGGATTTCTGCATTTCAGATTTGCAGTCTATCAAACTTCCGGATTGCAGACTCTTAAAGAGATTCAAATTCAGTTTTCAGATTCCAGACTTTAGGCCTCGGCTCCCTGCAATGCCCAGATTTTGATTTCTTCAAATTCCAAACTCTAGACCTCTTGTAAATTTCAGTTTTGCTGTACGTCAGAAATATGGAGTTTCAGACTTTGAAACTCCTGAAATTCAGATTTTTGCAGCTCCAATTCCAGATCTCTGCACTTCAGATTTTTTATTCCTGTTTCCGGATGTTCCAATTGCAGACTTTATATTTCAGCATTCCAGATCTCCTAGATTTCAGATTTTTTGAAATGAGCTCTGATTTCTGATTTTTCAGTTCGTTGCAGGTTTGAGTCACAAATCTAAGTCTGGCCTTAAGTTTTGAGAATTCAGATTTATGTACGGATCCAGAATTCAGATTCTGCACCACTCCTAATTCCAGATTTTTTGTTTTTTTTCACTTCTCAGCCTCCAGATTCTGCAGCAATCCAGACTTCTCTTCTTATTTTGGAATCTCCTGGAATTCAGATGTTGAATCTTCAAATTCTAGATTGCAGAATTTCGGACTTCTTTCAAGTTTCAGGCTTCCTGTGAATTCTGCACATGGATCCAGATTTTTCAGACCCTGTCTTGAATTTCAGTTTCCAGTCTGATTTTGCAGATTTTACAAGCTACAGGTCCAAAATTTCGATTTCCTTCAGATCTGGAATTTCCAGAATCGACCATCCTGCAGAATTTACAACCTCAGATTTTCTGATTCGTGCATTTTTCTAACTCCTGATCTTTAATTTCCAGATTTCCAACTTTCACAGAAGTTCCCGCAATTCAGACTTGTTCTCTTCAATTTTCTGCCTGCTTCAACTCATCTCCTCTACGGAATGTGATTTATGGGGTTTAAATTTCTGTTTGTGAAACCAAACCTGATTGGACAGAAGTTAAATCCAAGTTAAATTACAGATTTTATGTTCTGTTTTCTTCTTTTCTTTTTTTTTAAGTGCTTTGCATCCCATTGGATCATTGAGATCATTGACTCCTCTCAATGATATATTGAAAAGTACAATCTCTTGACTGTCTGTCTCGGACGTTCATAGTCCAGAAAAATACAACTTGTTTTTGAGAACATTCTTGCTCCACTCTTGATGATGTGGCGTTTGTCGATCCTTTGAAAGGAATACACCCGGTCTGATATAGACTTATGGGTATTTCCCTCCTCTTCATGAGGCAATTTGAAACCTGACTGGAAAAATCAGTCACCTGAGTCCTTGATGGACTTGTCGATCCATGGGCGGCATGTACCCGGTCTTGATAGACTTACGGGCATCCCCCACTATTTTTGATGATTTCACTAGCATATGACCGGCATGATAGCATATTGATTATGCTTGAGCCTTGCATAGCTTGGTGAACTTGGTAAGACATTGGGGTCTTTTATAGACCTTTGTATGTCTACCTTAAGGACGTAGGGGCGGATGGTTAGTCGACCCCCCAACTAGTCCGGTTTGTTGAATTATTTTAAGTTAAGCCGAGACGTAGGGGCGGATGGTTAGTCGACCCCCCAACTAGTCCGGTTTATTGAATTATTTTGAGTTAAGCCGAGACGTAGGGGCGGATGGTTAGTCGACCCCCCAACTAGTCCGGTTTGTTGAGTTAAGAATATTTTTTTATTTATTTTCCACTGTTTTGTTTATTTTAAAACATTTTTTTTGTTTGAAGAATGTCCCTGCGCTTGTGCGCAGGGCACTGTATGCAAAGAGAAGGGCTTCAGGCACTACTTGGACCGGGACCCGGCACTGTGGACTGGCTTCACCCGGCAGCAACAGGAGAGGAGGAGAGGCCGGCCGGCTTCGCCCGGTCGCGCCTCTCTTCCCCCCTTTTTTTTTGTTTTTCTTCTCCCCGGTGGGCCCCACCCCTTTTCCACGTAAGCATATGATTCGGGCGCATTATTCTTCCCCGCTACAGTGCTCACGGCCTCCTCTCCCAGCCCCGACGGCAGAGCGACGGCTTGCGGCGGCGTCCTTGGCATTGTTCGATGGCGGAAGCTCCGGAGGAAGGAGGAGAAGAGGCCGACGGCCTTAGGGGGAGAAAAAGGAGACCTCACCGGCAGCGATAGCAGGACCTTCCGGCTCCTACGGCAATCGCGGCGGCCCGTCACGGAGCTTGCGGCGTCCGAAGGGAGAAGAAGAAGAAGAGGAGGGGCTGTGCGGCTTCTGCAGGACTCCTAGGGGACCGGTAAGCTTCTCCCGCTTCCTCTCCCTCTGCTCTCCTGATTCCTACCGCCTCTCTTCTTCTCTCCTCTCCGTTCTGCCTCTCTCTCTTGCTCTGTGCCGCTCCCCTCCTCTGCGCGGCGGCACCGGCCGGCCTTATAGGCCTCGGGAGGGCTCCGCTTTTAGTCGGGGAGATGGTTCCGGGTCCGATAGGGACTCGGAACTTCCCACATTCTCCTCCCCCCAAATCCGGCAAGAGATCGGGCCTCCCTAGCGCCGCGATCGACTGCTGCTTCAACTGTCTCCGAGTAGGACTCGGAACTGCCATAATGCTCAGAATCCTACATCAATTGGGACTCAATGGATTGTCAATATCCTGATGCGGATCCCCTTCCTTGTTCTGTCTGATTTCTTGTGTTTTTTTTTATATTTTTTTTCTGTCGAACCCCAGGTTTGAGCAGGCCCGTGGGCAGCTTCTTTGGCCCACTTAGAAGGCTGTCCGGTCATCTTCTTTTGAGCAGGCCCGTGGGCCTGGGAGATGGCTTGCAAAGGGACTCTTTGGCCAGCCAGATTGAGCCAATCGCAATCTCATTTCAGGCTCTGTCAATGGGCATCCCTGGCGGACTGAATTGGGGTCTGTACATGCCGTACACAACCCAGATCCTCATGGGGACCGAGTGTGCCATTTCTTTTGTCTTCTTTTTTTTTTTGAATCGGCCTTGTCAACACTTTTAACTTCTTTTCTCTTCTTTTTTTTTGTTCAAAATTGGGTGTCAACAGAACCCTTCCATGAATGATTGCTCTTGGGTTCTCAAAATGATCTTCAAAAATTCTTCTTTTTCTCATTTGCCATATAGACCACAACATAGCAAGAAAAGTAAGCTTCCATAATGAGATCAGAGGGCCAAGGGCAAAGATTGTGGGATCAGAATCGGGACCTGGATCGGCAGGTCCCGATCTGATCTGACATAGATTGGATCAGCCAATCCTCCAAGAAAAATCACAATCCTGAATCGGTAAATTTAAAACAAAAAATGATTCTGAAAAGATCCTATTTGATCCCAATCCAATTCCGATTCGATCCCAACCAATCTGGCCGATCCCGGCCAATTCCACCAAGACTTTTTTCTGGATCAGTCCTTCAGCCGAGGATCGGATCAGCAATGGCCAATCCGATCCAAGAATCAGCCGATTCCGCAATCTATGGCCAAGGATTCAAAGGTCATATCTACAAAAAGAAAAAAGAATAGGCAGGTTCCACCCAATAGATCTTCCAACCTTTAAAAATGAGTCTCCATAGGACATTATAATCCCATACTGTACGAACAATGATCAATTATTTCATCCTTACTGCCACCAAAAAAAGAGCATGTAGAAGCCAAAGAATATATCTTATTAATATGGCCTCCGGTAGGGAGTCTATGCATTGCAATCTTCCATAAAAAAAAACCTTGATTTTGCCAGGAAGGATAGAAGTACAAACTGCTTGATGCCAAGGGACTTCTACACCTCCCTTGGTCAATTTCATCATAGCAGACTTTACAATGAAGACAAACTTGCTACAAGGCAGACATACAAGTTTATCTTCTTTATCCTCAACAAACTAGCGATCTTCTAGTAACATCAGCAAAACAGAGAGCTCTAAAATTTCCTTTCTTGAGGTTCCTTCTGAAAGAAAAGCATCACATCACATTGTTATCCCAAAAACACGGGACCTTGACCTGAGGATTGTTGCTCAAAGTGAATAATGAAATAAACATATTGGCTAAAAAGGCATGCCCAACCCAATGGCCCTACGAGAAGAAGACTCTTCTACCCTCACCCATTTCTATTGACAAAGATGATCCGAATAACTCCCAATTGCACATAATACCCCTCTAGATGTAGTCAGGATGTGTCCCTGAAGCCACTTTGTGGTAACAGACATCCTTACCACGGGTGTTCTACTTGGAAGGAGAACCTATTAAGCCGTGGTCTTGGAGGGAAGGAGTGCTGTGGTGGTTGGTGGTCAACCAGGTGGTGTTCAGGCAATTGGACGGGCCGAAAGTTGGACCTGCGGGAGATGTTGATCAACCAAGAATTGGTGTTCAGCCATCAGGTGTAGAATCTAGATGGAGTAGGAATTGGACGGGCCAAAGGTTGGACCTGCGGCATCGGGAGATCCAGACCCGTTAGTGACTCAGATGGAGTAGAATCTGTTAGACTTACGACCAGTTCATCCTTCTCGAACTGGTTCACACACAGCTGATCCTTTCTCTTTCTCAGCTCGTCTTGTTTGCGGTTCAGTTCATGCTCAAACAGTTTGGGAACGGGGGTGGTTCTTGCTTCGGTGGACTGGAGGTGAGCTTGGGCAACTGTGAACAGCCAGTTGAGCCGGTCATGGATTCTCCCTTTGCTGATTGTGCTCCACTGGTTCAGATGAAGCTTCAATGGTCCAGCATTCTTACACCCTTGCATCAAGTTTGTTTCCATTCAATGTGTTCCAGACAGTTGCAAAAGCAGTGCCGGGTAAACCTAGAGAGGCTGACCAGGTGGGTGATCAATTGGTGGTGGTCAATGCTCGGGTGCACCTAGTGCCACAGCGGATAGTTGTGAATGCCTTGCAGAGTTCATGGGCCGAGGAGGTAGAAGGGTATTGGCCGATATCTGATGAAACACAATGTTCCATGGATACTATTGTTGGCTTGAGTTTTTTAAGCGGTGAACAAGTGGTCAAAGATTTTTTTTGAGAACCTCGTATAGAAAATTCCAGTTTCCAAGAATGATATTAAAAGCAAAAAGCAACCATATGAAAGAGTTGGAGTAAAAGAAATGAACTACTTACTGGTTAATGGGATTGTGTCTGAAGGGACAAGGAAGGACAGAGAAAAAAGGGTCTTGTTATAATCCATAATAAATCTAATTATGTGGAATTGCAGAGGTATTATGGGCAAAGAGAAGAAGAAAGAGTCTCATAATATCGTTGGCATTACGGAAACCGGATATTGTTCTCTTATAAGAAACCCAGTCAAGCGCCAATAACACTTGGGACATGGCAGCACTGAAAGGTGGTAGAATGTTAAAGCTTTCCATTGTAACCATCTACAAGTGGAAGTGGTGACCTAGCTATGTTGTGAGATGAAAACATTTGTTGTGCAGTCGATATCTTAAAGAGCAGACGTGCAGATTCTCAAATTTACTACTGGAAAGGATAAACATTGGCTGTTATGAAACTTATATGGCCCTGTGAGTGATGCAGAAAAACATTCTTTGCTGATTTGAAAATTGTAATTGGTAATTATATTAATGAAACATGGTGCATTGGTGGTGATTTAATGTAGTTTTAAAGCCTGGAGAGAGGTCTGATCAGCACGATTGGACACCGAATTCTTCACTAACTGGGTCAGTGAGTGTGGCTTAATTGAAATCTTTGATTTCGATATTAATTTTGCTTGGGCTAATTCCATATCCACGTCCAAACTAGAAAGATTTTTTGTTTCTTCTACCTAGGTATGAGCCGTTGCAGTGCCTATTGGCTTCTATCTACCTAGGGTGGTTTCAGACCACTGTGCTGTGGGCATCACTTGTGGCAGAAAAAACAAGTATTGCAACAAGTTCCAATTAGGGTTGGCATGGACCACAAAATCCAAGCTTCATGATCTCATTAGAGAGTGGTGGAATGAGCAGACGACGTCATCTCCATCTTCAACAACATGAATATATGTAAGTTAAAGAAAGTAAAGACTTGTCTTAAGAAATGAGAATTGGCTTCTTTCAAGACTTCAGCCAAATCTAAAGAGAATTGGATCTCTAACTATGTTATCCAAGGTGTGATGCACCCGATGCGAAGGACCTAGCACCTCGCCTCAAGAGCTTCGGACAGGCGCCTCAAGCATCCGAGGCATTTTCTACTATTTAATTATTTTAATTTTAATAATATATATCTAATATTAATAATTGAAATGAATCCAAAAAAATAGTTTTAATATTGAAATAAATGTATCATTTTAATAACTATATATTGCTACCATCAATAAATAATGTTATAACAACAAAAGAAGGTCAATAACAAATATAACATCATAACAACTAACAAGAGTAGAGTACAACTTAATGAGAGTAGAAATCAATACCAAAAGAAGACAAATATCATAATTAAGTTAAAAATGGATCATATTTGACCAGATTTGTTTGACTTAGGCAAGCAAGGCGTTTCGGGGTAAGGTGAGACATTTTACCAACACCTCTCCAAGGCAGTTGAGGTGAGTGCCTCAAATAACCATGATCTCTAAAATTGATTACTTTGAGCGTTTGAATGACGAAGGAACAAACAATGACAGCCATAAAGAGTAGGAATCTGTCAAAAGGGCTTACAAGGAATGGTGCAATAAAAAAGAAATCAGATAGAAAAATAGATTGGGAGACACAGTTGAAGGAGTGACAAAAATACCAGATTTTTCATACGCAAGATTCCATGAGAAAGAAAAAGAATACTTTACATAGTCTGAAAGTTAACAGCTCCAAACTGTGTTGGGAATGATCAGATTGGTTTGCATGCCACCAAGCTTTATAAGAATTTATTTAGGGATGACCGAAGTTGGAGCCTTTGTTTAACCTTATCCCACATAAGGTTTTATTTGAGAAGTTCAAGGTTTTATAAGGTGTTTGGATTTGATTTTTTTTATTTGTACAACTTTATTTTTAAAAATTATATTATGACATGCAATAGCATAAACATTAAATTTTCATTAAGACTCAGGTGACCCATTTGGCAAAGATGACATGTTTATTAAATATTAGTTAGTAGCAATAGGCAAGTTATGTTTTGGTAATGGCCAGGCCACGTTTTCTTGCATAGTGTGTGCCGTGACTACCTTAAAAACAAAACAAGCCAGTGGTTGTTTTTGTTTGAAAGAGGTTAGCAAAAGGAAAGGTTTCTCTTTTGAAATTTGGATAGACACAGGTAAACACCTTTTAGTGTTTCATTTACCTTTGATTTTTATTTTGAAAAATAAAAGAGATATAAAAGTGTATCCAAACACCCTATTAGTTTCTGCTATATCTGAACAAGAGGTACTTGAGGCCAATAAATCAATGGATAACTTCAAAGCACCTGATCCGGAAGGGTTTTTTGCTGGTTTCTACATTCATTATTGGGATGTTGTCAAAGACGATTTTATGGCATTTATAAGAGTTTGAGGTTGATCATGGGTGCTTCAAACTTGTGAACTAGACTTCATTAATCCTTTTACCCAAGCAAGAGCAAAGAAAGAGCAGATGGAGAATATCAAAGATCTTTGGCCAATCAACCTTCCTAATTGTTGTTACAAAATCATAACTAAAGTCCTTGCTACTAGACTCAGTAAGTACATTGACAGCTTGGCCAGTTCATCTCAGTCTACTTTTATCCAGGTAGATTTTTTCTAGATAACTTTACAGAGGCCCATGAATACCTACATGATCAGAGACTTAGACGTAAAAACTGCATCCCATTGAAATTGTATTTCAAAAAAGTTTATGACAAAATGAGATGATCTTGTTTATTGAAAATCCTATTTCTTTTCTTCTATTAATGTCTTTTCTTCCTCACGGGGACTCAGACAAGAAAGTCCTATTTCTCCTCTGCTCTTTGATCTTGTTGGTCAAGTTTTAAGTATTATTTAAAATAGAGCTAACAAGCCGGTTTGATTGAGGTATCGAGGTGGGGTCCAGTAACGAAAGAAGTACTCACTTACAGTTTGCGATGATACCTTACTATTTTCTTCAAGGAGTCTTAAAAGAAGCACACACTTAAGAATTCTGCTTTTTCTGTTGTAGATTATTACTGGGCTGAAAATCAACAAAAAGAAAGATGAACACATTAGCATCAATTTGAGTTATGAACATCAGTACCTCTTGCATTATATTTTCAATATGCCCTGGACATCGTTACCTGTAAAATATCTCAGCTTACCAATGTCGGATAAGAGGACTAAGAGCAAGGACTGGGAGTGCATTGATCAGAAGATGGAAGAAAAAGTTCGAAACTAGAAAAGTAGAATGCTCTGGTGGGAGATGGGTGTTATCTAAATCTGTGTTGCAAAGTATTCCATTATTTTTCTTCTCGATCCTCAAAATCCCTAAGGGGATATGGTACAAAGTGGAGAGTATCAAAGTTAGATTTTTCTGGCATGGTAAGAATGAGAGGAAGAGTTTGCATCTTATCAAATGGGATCAACATATGTGGGCCTGATGAAGGAGGAGGTCTGGGCTTGGTTCCTCTAGCAACCAACAACAAAGCTTTATTATTCAAATGGCCATGGAAATTGAATGTTAATATATAAGAGCTTTTTGGGCTAAAATTGTTAGCTCCAAATATGGCTTTGAAAATGGTGAGTCATAGATCTGAAATTTCAGGAAAAGAGACAGTATTTCAAGCATCTAGAAAGGCATTCCTCATAATTGGGACCTCTTCGACACCTCTCCTTTTGTTGAGGTTGGGAATGGAAGAAGGACGTCTTTTTGGAAGGATCACTAGGTTGGGCATGCTCCCCTGACTAATATGTTTCCTACTTTATTTTCTTTAAGTCGAAACCCTCTTGATTCTGTTCGCCATTACAGAGATGCCAGGTTTAGGTGGTGTTTCTCGTTCAGAATAAATTTGAAAAATGAGAAAATATGCGACCTCTCCTCTTTATTGGCACTGAGATGATCATAGATGTGTTGAGAATCAAGAAGACAGAATAGCTCGGTTACCCTGTGAGAAGTTGATTTTCTCCGTACAGTCTGCCTTGAAGACTTTGGGTGGCTCAGAGGTTCCATGGTACAAGGTCGTTTGGGTTCCTTTGCTCTCTGTCAAGATTCAACTCTTTCTCTGGTAAAGTGGCAAACAGAGACTACCAACTAGGGGGCCATTTACAAAAGATCTTCCCTCTGGCTTCCACAACTTGTGTCTATACTCTACTGTGGGTGTGCAGTTGAATCACATAATCATCTTTTTATGCACAATGGAATAATTAATTTTCTCTGGAGAGACAAGCTTAAATGTTAGAAGATCCGGTGGATGAAACTTGCTAATACCATTTCAGTGATGTATGCCTGGCCACAGGTGAACCCATGGCATTTAGAGCCTAATGTGTAGAAACTCACTCCATTATCCATGAACTAGTATATTTGGTGCACAAGGAATGAAAGAATATTTAAAGATCATTATGAGAATCGGAGGATGATTTTTAGCTTGATGACTACTGTTGTGAAATATCGGGACTCGGGAGTCTAGTCATTCTGGTCATCATCTACAAAAGAGTTTTTACAATTCAACAACTATTTTATTTAATTGTATTTTTCTTTTTCTATGTGCCCACCATCTTTGTAGATGACCCCTTAACCTTTTCTTGCCATGTAATTTTTCTGCATTAATAGAATTTTGACCTTGGCCATATTCAAAAAACAACCATCTCCCCTATAGAAAGCATTCTACTCCGCCTCCCCCCGAGAAGTTTGATCTCCATCTTTTGGACCACATGCTGCCAGGTCATGCTCTTGGTCCCCATCTAAAACTGGGAGGCCAAGATATCTAATAGGGAGAGAAGCCCACGGCATGTCAAAGATTATGTCCAAACTATCATGTTGAGTCTCATTTAAGCTTAGACCAAGGAGCTCACACATCTCCTTATTGATCTTCAGCCATGTGACTACCTGCAACAGTAAGAGCATGATCCTTAAATAAAAGCATTTGTCAAGGCTCCCCCTGGAAACAACAAACTATCAAGTGCAAGTTGTAGATAAGTAACGCATTCCCGACTGGCTCCCACCTCAATACCCACATTCAATCATGCATGCTCATCCTTTCTCCCTCAATAAATACTTTTGTACACATATAAATTGATCTTCTATTGAAATCAGATAAACGGATATAGAATTGACTGTTTCCGACTATATCCGAGGAACGAGATGTCCAAGGCAAAGGGAGGGCCGTCTTGCCTCAGGCACATAAGGCGAGACACCTCAAACACTTGGGGAAAGGTATATTTTTTAGTATATCTGATAATATAGAATTATATATAACATTAAAACTTTTAAAGAAAAACATAAATGTAAAAAAATCACATATACAACCTACATGGCTATCTCAAGGTAGAAGACTAGGTATTGAAGGATTCAGGGCAGAGAGAAAGAGATTTTTAAGTTGCCAGATCCGGCCCTTACTGAGTCCAAATCGCGAGGTGGGCATGGCAAGATCTGCGAGACATTTTGCCTCACCTTAGTGCCTAGGTGCCTTAGGCTAGTGCCTCTAATAACATAGGTTTCCAATTCCAATAAGCTATTGGACTATCTAATTCTGATTCTTATAGCTTATACAAATCAAAAGTAGGTTCTGAATCCATTAATCTTTATCAGAACCCAATCAGAATATCAAATTCTGTTTGAACCTCTAGCTCAAGCTCTATAAATAAGCACAAACTTGAGCTTAGAGACTCAAGCTCTTGTCCAAGATCAAGCTTGAACTTGGCAACATAACAAAAACGAGCAGCAGTCAGAACCCAGCCTGACTCAGCTCATTTGCACTGCTTCCTTAATCTAAACTAACCACAATACTGCTTGCAGACAAAAGTCCCCAGTGACAATCCGAACTATCTCAGGTAAATGATTGACAATTGCTAAAAAATCCTTAGATCATTAACACCTTGCAATAACAACAGCTACCCCCTCCAAAAAGTTATGATAATTCGTTTTTAAATCAGGCAATCCCAATGCAGATCAGCAAAATTTCACCTTTTTTAAATCATACAACTTTGCTGATCCTGGACTAATTGCATTTTTGTTCTTTGAAAACAGCTATGCTGGATCATTCAGGAAAGCATAATTACCCCAGCTGGATTGGAAGATCCCGGTTGGTTTCACATAGAATTAACTTTTTGCTGCATTTTCAGGTCCTGCAACTATGTCTTAATGACATCCATTTTCATGTAAAGATGATTTATATAAGTCAACGGCTTATCTATGATTACAAACAGAAAAACATAAATTCTCTTTACAGTTTGCAAAGAATACCGTTAAATATTGAAATAAGGTATAAGCATCATTCCTGAAAACAATATTAGTTCCTCAAGTACATGTTTATACAGGTAAAGCATCATAGAAAATCGACTACACAGAACCAAAGAATCATTTCCAACAGTATCCAGATTCCAGACTATCCAGAGACAATATCATCGGAACTTGACACATTAAGATGAAACTTTGATATACGTAATGTTCATGAGACAAAATTACAAACAAATAGTTTGAAACACCAATAGAAAATTTTGTTAGTTTCGAAGACCACAATTTTTTAACAGAAGCACTAAAGAACATATAGCTATATTTTGAAATAATATACAACTGTGGGAGAATTTACACTCACACCAACAGGTAGCCACAGCTGCCGAAGTATATATTGCCATGACAGTCAATACCCAAAAGTTCTGCTCCCTGAAAAGATTTTGATGGCTTGATATTCTGGTCAACTTTTACAACTAGGCACTCAGGACAAAACCATTCGCCCTCAGGCAAGAGATCTGCAGCCATCCCTACACATCTGGAGTGAAAAGCTGCAGGGCACCCATCACAGCATATCAAACTACCATCCATCTTACATAGACAGCACTCATCACTGTTTCCATCAGGCATCTCTTGCAATATCTCGTTGGGTGAAGAAGGGTTCTGCAAATCACTTACGTCATTGTCATTTTCTCCAATCCCATTTACGTTTTGTCCGGTATCCACCCTAGGATTGTAAACCAACATTCTTTTGTCCAGTTCTGACCTAATTAGTTCAGCTTCCACAACGTCATCACACAGATATCTCAGTACTTCAATTTTTACCGAAGCGGGCTGTTCATAGTATTCCCCATTCAGAAGCTTCAGGTGAGAACTGACAGTGGAATGATGAACAAGCAGGTACTCAGCCAGATACAGCGGCCAGTTAACGATGTC
This sequence comes from Cryptocoryne crispatula var. balansae, assembly GCA_036172225.1. Classification (NCBI taxonomy): domain Eukaryota; kingdom Viridiplantae; phylum Streptophyta; class Magnoliopsida; order Alismatales; family Araceae; genus Cryptocoryne; species Cryptocoryne crispatula. The sequence continues at coordinate 2,448,141 of CM069926.1, forward strand.
CAAAAGATCCCAGTTGAGATCCCTGAGCAAGCAAACGAAGGCAAAAGTTAACGAATGGGAACAGCTAGTAGGCAAACCCGTTCACCCAATATCTATTAACCAAACATTAATGAGAGAGAAAACAGAAGTATGATTCGAAATCTCAGTCGACCTGCTTATTAGTAAGTAAATCGAAAGAATAAATTGAAAAAAAAAGTACCTCAGGCAGTCAGATGCAGACTGAGAACCCTCTTCAGATTGTCCCTCTAAATGAGATCTGAGTGTTTGTAGAATAGAATAATGCACAGAGTCTACCAAACTATTTGCGAAGTTACATCTGAGAGCTTCCACGAAAGCTTTCAGACTGAAGGGGCTCAAAAACAACAACGTACTGAAGGATCTTAAACAGGTATAAACTGAAAAGATGTCTAGGACTGGAAGACCGTCTAATTCCAAGTCCACGGAAGAAGGCGGCAAAACCAGTGATTCGTTGGAGAGGCCCACGGAACGGTTCTCCTCGAAGGTAGAAATTTCCACGGGCTCGATCTTAGAGACAATGCTGGCACTGGGAAAAGAGAGAAATGCAGCAGTTACCGCCCTGCGAGCACTTCTTCTCAAAGGCATATCCGGCACGGAGAGCCTCTTCCTTTTATTTGGACCTCCCAAAGAAGTATGTGATGCTTCTCCGTTCATATGCGCTCGTCTGTACGCGATATTCTTCAAGTCCACGTCCTGGTTGAGCCCAGGAGTTTCTGGCTCGAATTTGACCGCATCCTGGAGAAGACCTATAGAGGTGACGAAATTCTGACGCTCCCGTGGGTCTGTGCTTGCTTCCAGCCCGTTCTCCACTTCCCTTGTTTCCGGCAAGGCAATGGTGCTTGATTCACGCAGAACATCGAAATCCTTCCGCCCCATCTCCGTTTCGAGGATCTTGCTTGCAGCACCGCAATCCTCCCCAGCTTCGTCAGCCCCGATTCCGAGCTCCCTGACCTGCAAAACCTCGATCATCCCCTTTCCGCCGTCCCTAACCGGTCCAGAGACGCATCCTTGACCATCATCCCGCCTCCCCTTCCTCCCCCTTCCCTTCCCCTTCCTCCTCCTGTCCGCAAATACGGAGAACCCTTCCTCTTCACCAGCCACGCCTACGGCACCGGGCATCGAGAAGATCTCCCCTGCAGCCGCCGTCACAGCCCCCTAACCGGCGCAACTCAACCCCGAGACTCCCGTGTACGGGCGCGGCCACGGTCCGTCCCTCCACGGCCAGCGCGCAGCGCACCAATCCCCACCCCCTCCCCCTCCGGCCGCAACGGAAGCCTCTGTCCTAGGCTTCCTCCGAGCGGAGACCCCCCCGTCTAGGGTTCCCCCGGCCGCCGGATCCGGCGGGAGGAGGGACGGAAGAGAGAAATGGAAGAGGGAGAGGAAAGAGGAAAGAGCGCGGAGAAAAATGCGTGTCGAGCCCGAACGACGGCGATTGGCAAGCAGTGCGGCGTGCTGTTCCCTCCCCGTTCGTGCCGTGCCGGACATCGTTACGTTGTACTCGCGGAAAAGGTTAATCTACGCGGGACCACGAACCCAAGCGGCACCATCTGATCTGAGCCGTCGAACGGTGGATCCGCGCGTAGCGCCACCGTGTGATTGATGGCAGCGTTGGGATCATGTTCGAAATCGGGAGGGAAAAATCACGCCGAAATCGTGCCTCCTGATGCGGCGGTGAAAATGACGGCGGAGTGGGTTTACCGCACGACCGTTGCGACCTCTCTTTTTTTTCCCTTTTTTTTTGTTTGGCCGGAACTGTTGTGAATTATTTAACGGAATTGTGATCATCGAATACCGGGTCGACTCAGGTCGTGACCCGGTCAGTTTTTAGTTGACCGACTCAGTTCCAACTTCATCATTCTCTTTTTTTTTTGAACAACACCATCACAGACTATTTCATTTATAGTAGAACAAAGTACATGAAGGATAATACAACCACTAGACCCAAGGGAGTAGGACAGACGATCAAACTGTGAACAGTCAAAGTTCTAACACCATATATCTTTTCAAGAAGGCTCAAACATAACCACATAGCGACTGGCACGTAAAAGTGCTCGTAAAGTCGCATGGCAAGTAAGGGGACTCCATCAGAGGAGTTTGATGATTGCCAAGAGACCGGAGGATCACACCAAATAAATGTGGAAGTCGCCCAAGTCATCGATCTCGAAAGGAGTAGCGTGGCTACGAAGAGAACTAGAAAAGATGATATAAAAGAACTCGACGGCAAGACAACAAACACACAAAGAAAACCTAAGAAAATAAAGAGACATAGATACGTTGAACTCCACACCTCCGGCACTATAAACAGAGACAAAAAGCTTAAACACATGTTTAAGCAAAACGCCGGAGAGGGAGAGTGGGAGGGAGGTTTCCCTCCTTCCCGAACAAAAACAACTTCAAAACAGCGAAAGAGACGACTACGAAGGAGATTCTCGGCTAGGATTTCACCGCGAGCAAAAAGGTTGTCGGAGCCGATGAGTCGCGAGGGAGACTGCTGGCACCGCGTCTAGGAGGCCGCTGTGTGGGAGTCGCCACGGCAAAGAAGTCCGCCGCGAAGGGTTCGCGGTGAGGGTGTCGCCGCCGCGGGCCGCTGCAAGGGTTTCGACGCCGCTGCGAGGGAGCCTTGGAGTGGTATCCGGTGAGGACGCCAATATGCTTCCGCCGAGAGCGCCGATGGCCGACAGAGCTCGCTGGGGCTTCCTCTGGAGGCTTCGCCGCAACGCCGATGGGCTGACGGTGGAGGGTTCTGGCGAAGACGCCGAGAGCGCCGACGGCCGACGCCGGGGCTTCCTCCGAGCTTCGCCGCGGCGCCGATGGGCTAACGGGGAGGGTTCGGCGAGGACGCCGAGATCGCCGGTGAGCCGACGGGGAGAGGGTTCCGGCGAGGACGCGGAGAGCGCCGAGGGCGGACGGCTGGGGCTCCCTCGGGCTGCTTCGCCGCAGCGCCGATGGGCTGACAGGGGAGGGTTCCGGCGAGGACGCCGAGATCGCCGATGAGCCGACGGGGAGAGGGTTCCGGCGAGGACGCCGAGAGCGCCGACGGCCGACGGCTGGGGCTTCCTCCGGAAGCTTCGCCGCAGCGCCGATGGGCCCAACTTCATCATTCTCATTCGTGATTGTTTTAAAATTATTTTTTTTGTTCCGACTTCTGACCCACCTACCTTCATTGTGATCCTCTTGCTGCTCTATTCAAAATGATTTCTGGATGAAAACTACTGTTTCTTGTATATCTATTATCTATTAGAAGTGGGAGTCCTTGTTTCATCAACAAGCATATAGCCTCCCTTGTTGTCTAGATACATCCTCTCTCCTCATAGTTTTGATTTATCGATATTCAATTGATTGGTGGTGTATACCATTTTATTATACCTTAGAAAAATAGTCTTTTATTGTCCATATTTACCATGGACTCGTCGTGATCTTTTTCTTTGAACTTAAATAGCATCTTAGGTTTGTGATAAATAACTATATAAATAGTTACAATTTTGTCATACAAAAGATACAAAATAAAAGTAAATATCAATGATAGTAAATTAGATGTAATAGTAATACATTCACGGTGAATTCATGGTCGAGTTAATAGTATCTTAGGTTTGTGATAAATAAATATATAAATAGTTACAATTTTGTTATATAAAGAATACAAAATAAAAATAAATACTAAAGATGCTAGATTAGATACAATAGTAATATGACATTTATTAATTTATTTTTGTATAGATTAATGTAAATTATATTTTCATAAATAAAATTATTTTTATTTTTATAAAAAACCAAAATTATAACAAAGTTTCAATTTATTCAAAATAACTTAACCCTTTTCATGATAATAGAAATATCTATTACCAAAATTCACTACCCTTGTCACATTTTAAAATGATATTTTATTATATTGATAACTAATAGAGTGTACCTGAACTCTAAACTTAACATCTGACATCATTATTTTTCTTTATACCATCTCATTTTGTGTGTGTGTAAAAAATGTAATTTTAATAACCATTTTTACAAACTTTATTTTATAATAATTGTCAACATCACATCTTTAATAGTTGAAATTATCTATTTTTTAAAATAAAACTAACATTGCATTCTATTATTTTATCGGTTGGTATTATAAATGTATTTTTTGTAAATATAAATGCTATATCATTATTAAAGTATGACATAAATTTAAAATATCTAAATATGTATTTACTAGAAAATTAAATAAAGGTAAAAAATGAAAGCATCTAAAAATGATAAGCTTATTGATAAATCTATTTATTGCTTGGTACTTATTGTTGTCAAATAAGTTTCAACAATATAATATGACATCAGGATATTTTTTATAAATGTGAAATCAACAATGGTTGAATAGTTCTAGGACATAGTGATGATAAATTACAAAATATTTTACTAATAGATTCTCGGGTAACATGAAATGAAATTTTGACAGCATCTTAATTATATGTATTCATAAAGTGTTTGGACTTGATTTTTTATTTGTGTAGTTTTATTTTTAAAATTTATAATCTACATTACGCTATTATAAAATTTAAAATTTTGTTTGGCATGTATTCATTCACGTCCTAGCTTTGCTCTTACATCACGTAGGGTGTTTGGTTGAACAATAATTTTGTGTACATTTTCATGATAAAAGATTGTATCAAAATAAAGTCTAAGCTAATCAATAAAATATATTTATCAGGTTTGGGAAGATATGATGATAAAAAATAGTGGATACCATATATGACTGAACAAGGTGGGAGATGACAAGATAAAAAAAGTATCACTTGCTTTTTTTTGTTCATAAAGTAAAACTCTTTAAAACCATAAAATTATAATGATTGTCAAACACGACTTGTAGGAAGTTTTGTTATAAAAAAATAAAATTGTAATAAAATCCCAATTTGTCATGCATACAAACATCCCATTATGATTAATGAATTCAATAATAAAAATCTGTTGGTTGGGTTAGATTAAAATTCTTTCTTTCACAATTTTTAGGCTTTGTCGAATTTAATGTATCTTTAGAATCTTACTTTTTACGGTTTAAGAATTTCAAACCTCTGAGATTTTTGAACTTTTCAAGTGTTTAATTAGTTGTCATATTTCTAATCTTTTCAAATTTCATTTTTCCAATCTTTTCAGATTTACAAGTTTTCGGAGTTTCCATATTTTGAATCCCTACCCTTTCTAATTTTTTAGATTTCATAACTTTTGATGTTTCTATAATATTTTTTTTATATTTTTTACATTAATTATAATTTTCTACTTTGCAAATTTCTCTATTTTCTATCTATTAATTAATCATTTTTTATTCACTAAAGTAGGAGTTAGCTACTTTCTATTAGGCTACACAACATTATCTTTGATATCCATTATAATGACCAAAGCATATTTGACTTATACCATTTCACTTCATGTAAATATACATGTTTGGTTTGCAATACAAAATGTTATCATTTGAGCAATTCTCTCTCTCTCTCTCTCATATTTTGTTGAAGATGTTGGCGAGTTGAAAGAGTCGAAATAAATAAGAAAACTTTATATTGCAAACCAAGTCATCAAAGTAGTTACTTTAAATCTCATAATATTTTAATGATACATATTGTGAACTAAGTCATCAAAGTAGTTACTTTTGGACCTTTCACTAAATTTTCAAAGTCTCTCATATTCAATTAAAACCCTTTAAGTGTACTTTAATTCAAACCTAGCTAATACATTTAAATAAATAATCATGAAATCCACAAACTATCTAAAATATTGCCTTGAAAATAAAATACATCATGTTATTTAAACTACGTGAACGAGAGGTGTTGTCCCCTCGTCCAATCGTCCGATTTTCAACTGTGTTACAAGTGCCTACTGGCATCTCTAGCCGTTTTCATCTCCACCTCTCAGTGCCATCTCCGCCCCCATCTCCTCGCCGTTACTACCTCTCCCTCCTTGCACTGGCATCTCTAGCCGTTTTCATCTCCACCTCTCAGTGCCATCTCCGCCCCCATCTCCTCGCCGTTACTACCTCTCCCTCATTGTCGTTTCTCTCTCTCTCTCTCTCTCTCTCCCTTCTTGGTTGGTTTGCTCGGGCGAATGCTGTTTGTTCATCCTGCCTCCCCCGATCGTCCGATCAACATTGAGCCGCTCGATTCGTCCTCCAATTCTTCAACCAACTTTCTTCCGTCAGCCATCCGTTCTTACAGAACACGTCGCATCCCACATAACACCATAGGCCCTGCATTATGGGCTTGGTGTATGCATCGGAGAATGACACCTCGTCCATGTAGAAAACACCGCTCTCCTCTCTATGCAAGGCTACAATGTTGCCGTTCTAGAGAGATTTGCTAGAGTGAAGTAAAGAGGGATATCGACCTATGAGACCCCTCCCCTACCTCTCGCCGAGTTCGTATCGGTTTTTCACCTTCTACGGACTGCGATTGGCTTCACGATTCTCCTCTTTCCTGCCCGGCAACGTCTTAACTTGACACGATAAGAGGAGTTGTCGCTTAGACCTCAATGGTGACAATGGCTGGCCTTGGAGTGCGATCGTGGAGTAGCTTTTACCCCTTCCCACAGGCTCTATGCTTTTTCTTTTATATATGTGATTATATTTTTTTATCTACACTTCATCGTCCATTTTTCATGGAGCAACTTTACTCTCTTTTCTTATTATTCTTAATAGGTTGGTCGTCAACTTTTGTACTCTACATGAAAAAGAGTCTTGACACCCAAATACTACTTTTTAAGTATATAAGGAGACTTCACGGTAATGTTAAAAATGTTTTCTCATTCGTATATTTTCTTTTTATCTATATGCAGTTATCTTTTTTATGTTCTATTTGTTTTTCAATACATTTTCTCTTTATGTGTACATTTGGCAATTGAGATGTCTTTAGTCACATATTACATTTCTCGTGTTTTTCTCTTTACATACGTTGTTACATTTTTTATCTTTACTTCTTCATTTCTTTTCCACCATAGGTTACTCTCTTTTCATATTCCTATCCCGCATTTCTCATTATATATGAGAAAGAAGTCGAAGTGATGGGTGGGGAATCCCAATTTATTATTCTCTTACCTAGCAAGAAGTGTAATAGAATTAGAGGTTCTAAAATTGGAAATAAATGTCTAATAAATGTGACTTTATTTTTTATAAATGCCAATCCAAATGCCCTGATTATATACTATGATTTAAACTTAGTTTTGTACCATAAATGATCTAGATATTTTTTTGAAAGTTTCACACAAAAGAAGGTAGCAATTTCTTATAATTAGTATTTTGTAAATAAATGAATATTTTTAATTTTTTTGGTGAATGTAAGATAAAGCAACTGTATTAATATAATTTATAAAATTTAAGGAAGGACTTGAGTTGATTTGAAATTGGTTCAAAATATGATTAAATCAAATTCATCTAATCTAACTTGTCACTTCTTGATTATGACCAAGGTAATCATATACGAAAATTGAAAAATGTCGGTTCACATTATAAACCTAAAATGTCAAAAGTAAAAATTAAATAAAGTAAGATGTAAACTCTTAACTAAAAAGAAATTCTCAAATTTAAAATTTCTATCTCAAGTTTAGCGAAAATTTGAATTAGGCTTTGTAGACTCCAATTAGGATTTGGAGCAATTTCTGTAGGTCTCAGTAGCGGACCAATTCGGAGAATTAGGCTTTGTAAACCCAATTAAGATTTGGATTAATTGTTATACCTAATCCAATTGGGATCGGGTGATGTCGTCATAAGATGAGTTTAGTTTAAGTGAAAATTAGACTAGATCTGAATGTTCGTTCCCATTCAAGTTCTTTCGTGTGTCAAAAACATTTGTGCATTGTTATTGTTGATGCAAGAGGATCCCACTTTCTTTCTTTTAGGATTTTTTTTTGTGAAGTGGAAAGTTTGTTGGTCAGGTGGGACACATTAATGTTGTCAATTCGGAATTTGACTTGCTATGAACAAAGTAAAATTTGAAAACATATTCCTCACTCACCTCTTTATATAACTTATTTGAGATGTATTCATGCATGGATGATAGCTTATCGTGACTCAGATTTTTGATGACTAAGTAAAAATTTTGTATCAAAAGCATGAGTGGCCTTTTTGTTACTCCGTGTCTAATTGACATAATATTTTTCTCCTACCTATTTTAGATTGATTTATGATAATTTATGTTGTAATATTTACTTCTTGCTAGGTTGTGGTGGATGTCTTCATTCTCCGCATCTTATTTTGCTTTCAAAATTATGTTCATTTTCATTTGGAATGTATAAGTCTAGAAATATAAAAATATATCATAACTAACTAGAATCAATCAATGTTTACATTGGTTGCAAATAAATAAATATGATAATAATAATAAAAATAATAATATAAAAAGAGTGTTGTTTATAATATTATAATCAATCTTTATAAATGAAAGTTGTTAAATTCATATAAATGTCACTCAAATCAATATCAGTTTGATTACCTGTTTATGTGTATATTTAAAGAGTAAACTATAACATTTATAATTTAACTAATTTTTTATAATGTACTTATCTATCATAAGAATTTATCTCAATTATCCTATAAATTTATATATAATCGATATATAATATATCATTCGAACACGTGCAAAGCACGTGATTTGACTAGTTAAAGATGGTTTATCACATGAATAGAATATGCATATTTCCCTGCCGGGGGATCGTGATGAGGGGTGAAGAACCAAGACACTCTTGAGTAACTAGAAACTTAGACTCAATAAAAGTGGGAGAACATAAGTACAACCCATTAGGTCATTATCTCACCTCCATTATCTATTTACCAAATATATTTTAATAATTATGTCCTTTTTACTTAAGGTTTAGGTGCCTATTGGGTGTATTTTAGATTTTTACATTTGTATTATTATACAATATAACATAATTTTAAAATAAAAACTATTTAAGAATAAAAGTTATGTTCAAATATCCTATAAATATAACATGGACGTTTCATGAAGTGACTTCTTACCGTTTACTCCTTACTCTTTGGGTGATACACTGTAACAAGGAAAAAGTACAATTCGGATTTAGACCGTATAACAATTCATATTTTTAACATCTCTTTAAAACAATTTAAGAAATCTCTAAACCTTCTACTATCTGAAAATGAAAATTTACCACCTACAATTTTGAAGAAAAAAGCAGTAGCTAATGGGGTGTTTGGTTGCATGATAATAAGGGGGTGTTTGGTTACGTGATAATGATCATTTTTTTTTAAATTTTTGAAAACGGTAACGAAAGTGGTCTTGAAATCTTGTTTGGTTTGTTTTATCATTTTTTATTTTAAAAACGTTTTCCACAAAAGGGGCAACGTAAAACAAAAAAGTGGTCGAGGCCACTTTTTTTTTTGAAAACGAAACTCTGTCCGGGGAACATTTCAGTCCGGCCCAAGTCCGTGCCCGCAGCCGTCCCGTTCCCTTCCCCGCTCGTCTTCCCGATGGATCGATCGGAGCCGGAGAAGATGCGACGCGCCGGAGGCACGGAACAGAACTGGTGGAGGGCCGTCCCCGGGGCACCGGTGTGACCGTCTTGCTCGTCTCCTTCTCTATTCGCCGGATCCCTCCCTCCTCCTCGCCGCACTTCGCAAGATCCGGGACTCCCATCCGATCCTCCGTGCCAAGCTCGCCCGCCGCCGGCCCGCCCTCTTACTCCATCTCCACTTCCCCCACATCCGGATCCAAGACTTCGACGCTACTTCGACCTCCGAGATCCTCGCCGGCCGACGTCGGCATCGCCTCCCCCATCCATCGCCTAGTCGAGCATGAGATGAACCGGAACCCCCGGGCGTCCGCCCGCGGGGGAGAGGCGGGGGACTCCGCGGGGGGAGGGGCGGGGGGCTCCGTCCGGCGGTACGGCGACTCCGCGGGGGGAGGGGCGGGGGGACTCCCCGGCGACTCCGCGGGGGAGGGGGCGGGGCCGCGGGGGGGACTCCGTGCAGCCGCGGGGGGGGACTCCGCAGGGGGAGGGGGGCACTGTCTCGCGGCCGCGGGGGAGGGGCGCGGGGGGCTCCGCAGCCGCCGGGGGGACTCCGCGGGGGGGAGGGGCGGGGGGGACTCCGCCGGGGGGCGGGGGCACCTGTCTCCGCGGGGGCACCTGTCTCCGCGGGGGCACCTGTGGGGTCCTCCGTGATCCGAGAACTGTTGGATCTTCTTCTGGAGGGTGAGAACGGCGGCGTCGAGAGGCGAGACTTGATGCCGGCGATTGAGGACATGATACTGCCGGAGAAAGCAAACCAGCGAAGCCATTCTGGGCGGTCGGCGTGGCTGCCGTTCCAGGACGCAGGTGGTGCTCGGTCGTCGGAGCTGGTGATGCTCGAGCTCACAGTGGCGGAGACCAATATACTCTTTTCGGTGAGTGTGAGTCCCATCTGACCCCAACTGCCTCCGTCATTATCATTTTTAAATTAAAAGTTAATTTAAAATACTACCAAACACCTCATTATCATTTTTAAAAATTAAAATATTTTTGCCAAACACATTCATTATCATGTTTTCATTTTTTAAAATTATCTTGTTTGATATTATATTTTAATTTTTTATCATGAAACCTTTTTATAAATTAAAATGCAACCAAACACCCCATAAGAGTTTTTGTTTTAATTTTTAAAAATTGTAAGAAAACTTGTTAAATGAGGTGTTTGGTAACCATGACAATTTTATGTTTTAAAAGTGATTTTCTTCTTAAACAAAAAAAGAGGATCTCACCTCTTTCTTTTTTCTTGTGATCCCCCACTTTATTTGGTCATATGTGGTAGTTACTCTTTTTTGTAATCACATCCCTCCAAACATGATAATTTTATGTCATGAGTTAGTTCACTTTTTATTTTAATATAATTTTTATCATGAAAATGTACGAAAAATTATCATGCAACCAAACACCCCATAAATGTTCCCATCCAGCGACTCTCTTTCCTCTCCATCCTTCATCGGTCTGTTTGAGAAAGATAAAAGTATGTCGTCAATAGATTTGGAAAAAAAAGACTAGCTAATGATGTTTAGGAAACTTTTCACACGGGGGAACTTTTATTTTTACAAGGGGAATAAAAAATAATTTCGGTTTTCTGAACATAAATCAAAAATATAAACAATTAAAACGATTGCTGTGTAAAAATCCCTTGACGCTAACATCATTATAAAGGCATAGTCTATTTCTTTCACAGTCATATTCATTGATTTAATTGATGCGGGACATGTTGCTCTAGAGAAAAGAAAACATCTTTGTATATTTTTCGTGGTGATCTAAACGGTGAAATTGAATATTGCTTGGAGACCCTAAGGGTGATCAACTGTTGAATGATTGGATCTCATAACACAACGATGTTATAATTGATAAATTTCATAGAAAAATCGCACAAATTGGGATTACTTACAAACCAAACACATTTAGCTTCAAAGTTATTTCCAGGTCAACATCAAAAGAAAAAAAAACTAAATGCACTGATTAAATCTCTTAGGTGCTGTTTGGTACCGGAATAACTTAAAGATAACCTGGGACAAACATGAGTTATCCCCAAAATTTTGGGGATAACCCAAGTTTATCCCCAAAATTTTATGGTGCCAAACAAGCCCTTAGAGCATGTTTGGTACCATAAAATTTTGGGAATAAACCTAAGTTATCCTCAAAATTTTGGGGATAACCCGAGTTTACCAAACAGCACCGCTCATCAATACCATCACACATACATCTCATACACAAACCTAAAGAGGCCATAGACGATTTTAGGATTGAGTCAGATACTCGTAATAGAAAATGTCCAAATCAACTGCTTGGCCCAACAAGAAATTTAATTGGTAGCTTTTCAAGAAAGAGACATCATTTGAATACTACACTCAGTGGAACATGATTAAATTAAGATAGTTTATTTATTTAATCTCTTTAGCATAGTGTTAAACCTAACATGATCAAACCACATGACTCTCAATTCAAAGACCTGATTACTTTCAAACGAAGGTCACTAAGTTTCAAGTTTACCCTCCACACACAAGTGAAGAACTGATTCTACGATGATTCCTCGAGAAAATCGGTGCATATTGGGACCAAGATTATTGAGCTAAGTCAAAAGGGGTGCCAGAAAAGGAAAACATAATATTACAATGAGCCGTCTGAGCAAGAAAACTTGAAACGTTACAGAGGTCGTCTATCTGACGTCTTCACAGAAGAAATTCCCTTTGTCATCCCAAGGGCGGGTTACGAAGGACTTACCAGCAATACTGCGTCTTCTGTTTACCGTCCCATCCTGGCATCCGTACTCAGGGAAGTAATGCAAAAATGTCTTTTTCCCCAGGTGGTTAACTCCATCAAACAGAAAGTTCTCCACCAAGTCCTGCGTGAATCAGAGGATAAACGGGGGAAGGTGCATGTGTAAAAATGATTTGACCCCCGGTACTAAGTCAGCAGGGCCTACCTTTGCAGATGCGTCTCCTAGCAACTTCTTCAACATTGGGTAGCCAGGATCCTGCTTTCCAGTCATTTGTTACGAGGGGAAAAAAAGATCTATATGTCACCAAGTACAGGCAACTATAAGGACGGAAGTGTAAAAATCTTAAAAATAATTTGGCCATAATGAACATCTCAAAAAAGATAACCTTCTCAGCCCTCCATGTAAGATATCTATGTTGTGCTTCAAGGTTCAGAAGGATTTGCCCTGCGTCTTTCTCTGCCACCGATTGCTCCATCAAGTCAAACCACGCCTATTACACCAAACAGAGGTATTAGGGCATAACGTGCATAACTTGTTAGTGACACCCGAACGTTGCACAATCGTCTGTCAATTATTGCAGTTTTCTCCGAGTATGAACACATGATCTCAAGTTCAGAGTCAAGCAGGCTCCCTCTTTACCGGTCTATCAGGACATAAATATACCATTTATGAATGTTATGCACACCAGAAAAAATACCCAGCTTCAGACAATAACGCTCACAGCACTTTAACATTGGATTTATCTAGTCTCAATACATTTTCTTTTAATAAGAAATGGCATGACACGACTACATACCACCAACTAGCTTAAACGAAAAAATAAGTGCAACTTTCTTCCATTCAGGATGATCATGCATCTTGTTCACTTGGTTCATATGTTGTTATTTCTTTAAGAAGAATCATTCAGTTCCAAAGACTACCCCCTGTTCCAGGTTGAATACGTGCTTTGAGATTGCAACCTATGATCAATAGACAATATGCCAAGGTTGAAATTTGAGATATCCCAAATAGAATGACAAGGCTGAACTGCTTCTCTTGGAAACTTCCAGTGTCATAAATGGATGACGCCAGTCCACGGTAAAGTTTCCACTTTTCAAGATGAAATGCAGTAGAAGATAATCAGGAGAAATTTTCAGACTACACATCAATTACTTTCTTAAAGACAAATGGCTACTTTCCCCATCCTGTTCTCCAAATAGGCAGTAGCTATATTTTAATCCATACCTGCACTCTGATCTCTGATGCAGCCATAACTTCCTTATCCGTATGTTGTGGCAAATAGCAATCCCAAGATAAGCACTATCTTAGCTGTACAACATGTAGTGTATACTTGGTTCTTTCTTTAATATAACCTATATTCCAATGGGACAGTAACAAAACTACCTTAATTTACTTGATAAAACCATTATCGCACTGCAGGCTAGTGTTCAAGGCTTCAAGCAATGGTCTCCCCATCCATGTCTTTGGATGTCTACAGGCAGTTTGAGATCTTGAAAGTGGTAGCCTACAAACTTATAATGCTTCCTCGCATCCATTTTGAACTGTCCTCAAGGTCAGCAAGTAGGGAGTCCAAGAAAAAGGATATTGAAGAGACATCTGGAGGTTCCTGTAGGAAAAAATGTTCTGTCACAGCCTACAGTTTCATGTAAAAAAGACACATTAATGTGCAAGGGTGGGTTCAGAAAGTTTGAAGAGAAATCAAGGGATTAAAAGTTACCAAGGTATACCAAACTAGAGTCTCATAGGGGATTTATTGGCGCCTGTGGGTCAAGCATCTGTTTCGGAAAATATGTCCATAACCCCATAACCCTACCGGACTATTATTCATCTGATTTTTCAGTTTTTCCTTTTCCTTATATTTGTAGCTTCATTTATATCTTCAAGAACAAAGTCTCAGTAATTATTGTTCTGCTGCTTTGAAATTAGACTTATGAAAGTGTTAAGCCTTGCCAGTCAGTGATCTTGGACTAGAGTTTTTACCATGTGAGAAAGAGATTTTAAATCATTAACATGATCTCTTTCAAAACTAAATGCTGTAGAATTGTGTGATTGCCTCACAATCTGTAGCATGGATTTAGGGATATGTCCAAATGACAGAATGCAAAGGTAACAATTTACAAACATTTTTGGCAGCCTAAACAGAATTTTCCCATGACCCTTATTATTTAATTTTAGAAAAAACTTGGAGCCCAAAATTTTCAAAAGACAGTATAACTTAAATGCATAAGCAAAAAGAATTGCAAAGCTTGATGTCTTGAAGAAAAAACTGAAGGCATAGGACCAGAATAAAGGGCTCTAATTATTCAAAAACTAATGACCTTATAACATGGAGATTATTTCAAGCATCAACAACTCTACTCAACTCTAGTCTTAATTTCAAATTATTTAGGGTTGGCAATATGGACTCACTTCCTCCACTCAAGTTGATTTTGAGCCATTTCTTCAAAGATATTTGAATCACCCAAATCATGATGAATTAGTCTCCTCCATGTTGTCTTAGATCTATCACCTCATTTTTTTTGTTTCCACTATTTTGATATTTTTCACTTTTATAACTGTAGCTTTTTTAGGTTTCTGTTGCAGTTAAATGTATACAAAAAAAATTTGAATACGATACTTCAATGTCAAAACTGAGCTATAGTTGCCAAAATATCAAATCCCATACCATTTTCTACTTTTTTACACAAACCCATTACTATTATTCAGTATTAAAGAGTATACTGCCAGTACTTTGTAAATTATATAAAACTTGATGTCTACAATCTACATTATTGGAAAGGTAAAAAGGGCAGTACCTTCAAATAATCCATGAAAGCAGAATATAACGTTTCATGCATCCTTTGTGTTGGATAAAACTTGCTCCATATTACAATTGGCGAGAAAAATTTTAAAGATTCACCAGTAATTTTGTCTCCCCATGGCAGAACCTGTGAAATATCATGTTAAAGTGCAATTTTTTGTTCTACTCAAGGAAGAATAAATAGAAAACTATGATCTACAAACACCACAAGTAGAGTACAAGTAGGCTGCAGTACATATCAGTTTCCAACCTTGGTATATCTAATGCCAAGAGGTAATAACTCCCTGTAGTATTTATCCTTGTACTCACTTTGGTTGATGACATCATGCAAAGGATTCAAATCCCTGTTAACAATTAATGTATCAAGTACATCAGTCATGACAGCAACATTAACATGTGAATTTCAATATGCACAAATCATATTCACCTCTCCCATGACTTACAAGACTACAATGCTCACAGAGGGAGCTGTGAAAAAGTTAGCACAAAATATAGGCAGGTCGAATCCTGCTTCAGAGAAAATAGCAAAATCCAGTACCTGAAAAAGATATGAAAAGTAGACAAAACCAAAGAGACTATGTGCTGGATAAAAAGATGTAGATGTGGAACAAGAACAAAGGATAAGACCCCATAACTAAAAATGTTCAATATAACGGGTCATCCAGTGGAAGAAAGAAAGTAACAACTGAAATGGGCTAGAGATGGATGTTGATGGGGGACAAGGATCTAGACCTAGGGTTTTACTTAAGGAACCAATGCACAATTAGAGAATTATATCAGTTTCACTTCAGAAAAATCAGAATTAGCAAAACAGGAAATTCTAATCAGTTACAACTAGAAATTGGACCAGCAAACAGTCACTAATTAAAGTAATTCAGGAATTTGGCAATAAGCGTATGCAATCAAAAATAATCCACACTAATAGGAAGAATTCCAAACAACTAATAACCAGACTAAGTAACAAACAGGATGGCTACTATCTTTCAACAATGTATGCCAACAACATATGTAAAGTGGCTAGTGATCCTACCACTCAAGAGCATGGCAAAATTGATATGGCATAATAGAAAAAACAAAATCACTTATGCAAGAGAAAAGGACAGATTCGAGAAATACCTTGACACCTTAGGAATAGTAATTTTCTTCTCTTTTAAAATTGTCCAAGATTTACATATTATACCACCTGTCAAGATTGAAGAGAAGATACCACAATTCCAGAAAAATCCAGCACAAGAACCAGACCAACAGTGAAAAACAATTAGGCCCAAAAGGCCTGGAATCAGACCTTCCCTATTCTCTTCAAGTAAGGTCAGTTGAATGACCAATCAATAGAGAATATAGATTTAAACAGGTTCCGACATTTTATATGGAATATACAAAACGCCTGGGTAACCCAGAGGGAAATTGGTCATCATCTTCAGAAACTGTAACCAACCGAAGTCCAACAAATTCCAGCAACATCCATGGATTTAAAACAATCCAATCAGCAGACCAATTGACGTAATATAAACTGAACCAACTTTAGCAGACCAATTGATGCTATGTAATAGGACCAATATCAACAGACCAAGTGATATTATATAGACAGAACCATCACCTCTCAATGAGCTGAGCCCATCTTCCAAACCGAGTGTCAAAAGGCCCGGAGGCCCGGACTACGATAATATCAAAAATACTCGTCATCTTAGAACGTCGAACAAGAGAGCAGAAATTCCGTTCAAGTAGTCAGGTCAATAACTGGAGACGGACCAGTTCAGTTATGTATCATCAATCGAATAAGGCAATTGGATGAAATAAACTGTAAGCTTCTTCAAGAATATTCGAAAATATGATATCCATGGAAGAGAAACTCAGAGACTACCAAACGGAACACAAATCCGGGCAACACTCTTAGGAGCTATCAATCTTTAACCGAAAGTTGATGTAAACTCACAAACAGTAGCCAGATATCATCGGTTCAGACCTCAGTTTCACGGATCTACTTGTTCGAAACCGGACTCAGCATCGTAGAGATAGGGTTTACCGGTTTGTAGTTGAGGAATAGTTCAAACCAGCTGAGATATGCTTCATACGAGCAGATCGAATCCTCTATTGGAAAGAAATAGCACCGGAACAGCAAGGAAGAAGTTCCGCTTCAGTTCACCCATCGGGGAGGACGCATTCGGGACAATACCTCCAGATGTAGGGATTTCCATTTACCAAGCCAGCCTCGGTACCAGAAGAACAAGAGGAAGAAGATCGGCTCGGAGGACGAAGAAACGTGACTACGGGAACTTGGAATCCCTTCAATCTTGTTCGAACAGAAGATTTGAGAGAGGGGAAACGTAGATCAGGAGGAGGGGAACATTTTTCTCCAAAGGAACCAACGGTTTCGAGCACCGGAGAGAGAGATCGAAGCTGGGGAAAGAGGAGCTAGGGTTTCGCCATCGCCGGAGAAGGAGGAGAACGCAGCTCGAATCGGCGTCGACTGCCCCGAGAGAGAGTGTCGCGGGAATAAGTGAACCGAGGGGGCAAAACGGGGAAACAGGAAGCTTCGGGTAACGAAGCACGGCAGGGGCAAAAGTGGAATCAAACGTCGATTTCAAATTTCATTGCATCATATCCGCTATTTACAAGGTATGCTCCTATTTATAGGAGTAAAATCAACAAATGGGTGAGAAAATACCCACTAAATGGAAAAACATCATAAAATGTCGTAAAATGCCAAAAAATACAGGACTTGCATCGGAAAATTAAAGGAAAATTTCCGGACATCGTTAATTAAAAATACTAAAGCCTCTAAAATTCCGTGAAATTCCTAAAATGCCTCGAAAATTATTCTCGCTTCGTCATATAATCTCGGAAAATTATTCTCCCGAACCCAAATAGACTCACGGTCGGCGTCTTCTACGCCGATAAGTCTTTTCAAAATCGATCTTTATTTAAATTGTCCTCACCAATTCTCCCGGCCGGGAGAGAATTCGACATTGTCGAATCGGGTCCCGAACCGATAATACTTTTACAAGCAACTGGGTTCCGTCCTCGGCTTCATCCTTGGACAACACGTGTGTCATCGGTATGTGGTCTACTCCCGCCAGTGAACTAGATATTTCTGAATTATCCCATCCTTGCTAATGCTGACCTGTTCATCCATTATGCACTCAACCTGCTCATGCTCATAAAATTTTGGCTGTTTTGGTGGACTCTCAGCATTTTCACTCCAAGGAGGGGTTTGAGGGCTAGTAAACTCACTAGGTAATGTTGTTGGTTCCTGATATGCTACCAAATCTGAAATATTAAAAGTTGGACTCATTCCAAAATCAGGTGGCATTTCTAAAACATAAGCATTACTACCTATCCTTTTAAGGTGATAATTGGTGAGGACACCAGAAATAAAGACTGATTTGAAAAGACTTATCGGCGTAGAAGACGCCGACTGGAGTCTATTTGGCTGGGAGAATAATTTTTTGAGATTATATGACGAGCAGAATAATTTTCAGAGGCATTTTAGGAATTTCCTGGAATTTTAGAGGCTTTAGTATTTTTTTTTAATTACTGATGTCCTGGAAATTTTCCTTTAATTTTCTGATGCAAGTCCTGTATTTTTTGGCATTTTACGACATTTTATGATGTTTTTCCATTTAGTGGGTATTTTCTCACCCATTTGTTGATTTTACTCCTATAAATAGGAGCATACCTTGTAAATAAGCGGATATGATGCAATGAAATTTCGAAATCGACGTTTGATTCCACTTTTGCCCTCGCTTGTTGCTTACGTTAGTTTTCGGCGTGCTTCCCCGTTTCCCCGTTTTGCGCCCCTCGGTTCACTTATTCCCGCGACACACTCTCTCCGGGGGCGGTCGACGCCGATTCGAGCTGCGTTCTCCTCCTTCTCCCACGATGGCGAAACCCCAGCCTCCTCTTTCCCCGCCTTCGATCTCTCTCTCCGGTGCTCGAAACCGTTGGTTCCTTTGGAGAAAAATGTTCCCCTCCTCCTGATCTACGTTTCCCCTCTCTCAAATCTTCTGTTCGAACAAGATTGAAGGGATTCCAAGTTCCCGTAGCTGCTGTTTCTTCGTCCTCCAGTGGATCTTCTTCCTCGGCTCTTCTCTACCGAGGTCAGGCTTGGTAAATGGAAATCCCTACATCCGGAGGTATTGTCCCGAATGCGTCCTCCCCGATGGGTGAACTGAAGCGGAACTTCTTCCTTGCTGTTCCGGTGCTATTTCTTTCCAATAGAGGATTCGATCTGCTCGTATGAAGCATATCTCAGCTGGTTTGAACTATTCCTCAACTACAAACCGGTAAACCCTATCTCTACGATGCTGAGTCCGGTTTCGAACAAGTAGATCCGTGAAACTGAGGTCTGAACCGATGATATCTGGCTACTGTTTGTGAGTTTACATCAACTTTCGGTTAAAGATTGATAGCTCCTAAGAGTGTTGCCGGTTGTGTTCCGTCTGCAGCCTCTCGAGTTTCTCTTCCACGGATATCATATTTTCGAATATTCTTGAAGAAGCTTACGAGTTTATTTCATCCAGTGCCTTATTCGATCGATGATACATAATCGAACCGGTCCGTCTCCGGCTATCGACACGACTACTTGAACGGAATTTCGTTCTCTTGTTCCGACAGCTTTAAGATGATTACGAGTATTTTCGATATTATGACCGGTCCGATCTACGATCTTTTGACACTCGGTTTGGAAAATGAGCTCAACTACGTTAAGAGATGATGGTTCGTCTATATAATATCAATCGTCCGTCGATATCGGTCCTATTACATACCATCAATCGTCTGCTAAAGTCGGTTCAGTTATATTACATCAATCGGGTTCTGCTGAAGTTGGTTCTGTTTACATATTACCAATCGTCTCATTGGGATTGTTTTAAATCCGTGGATGTTCTTGGAATTTGGACTTCGGTTGGTTACAGCTTCGAAGATGATGATCAATTTCCCTCACAGGTTACCCGGGCGTTTTGTATATTCCATATAAAATGCCGGAATCGTTTAAATCTATATTCTCTATTGATTGGTCATTCAACCGACCTTCTTGAAGAGAATAGGAAGGTACGATTCCGTGCCTTTTGGGCTAATTGTTTTTCACCGTTGGTCCGGTTCTTGTCTTGGATTTTTACTGGAATTGTGGTATCTTCTCTTCAATCTTGACGAGGTGGTATAATATGTAAATCTTGGACAATTTTAAAGAGAAGAAAATTACTATTCCTGGCGTGTCATATTTCTCGAATGTCCTTTTCTATAAGTGATTTTGTTTTTTCTATTATGCCGTATCAATTTTGCCATGTCTTGAGTGGCGGGATCACTACCACTTTACATATGTTGTTGGCATACATCGTTGAAAGATAGTAGCCATCCCATTTGTTACTTAGTTTCAAGTTATTAGTTGTTTGAATTCTTCCTATTAGTGTGGATTATTTTTGATTGCATACGCTTATTGCCAAATTCACCGAATTACTTTAATTACTGTTGGTCCAATTTCTAGTTATGCGATTAGAATTTCCTGTTTTGCTAATTCTGATTTTTCTGAAGTGAAACTGATATAATTCTCTAATTGTGCATTGGTTCCTTAAGTAAAACCCTAGGTCTAGATCCTTGTCCCCCATCAGATGTCTTCAACTCCAAAGAAAAGAATACAAACTTGTTTATCCAAATAAGTAGAAACTACCTGCAGAGTGCAGACCCTAACCACTGAGGTCATTTACAAATTTAGCAAGAGTGTGGAATTACCAAAGAAGAGGATATTTCAATAATTTCATGGAACCCACTGCAACTACAAAACACAAACAAGGATTGCCATCTCGGATCTCGGCTTCGTCTCGGAAAAATCTCAAAGAGATCTCGGAAAAATCTCAAGAGATCAGATCTCGGATTCTTGGATCAAAATGCATATATGTATGAAACATAACATAATATCTTATAAAAATAGAAGTACATCAATGAATTTACATGAAAATATATAACACATTTTGTACATCAACTGTGTGAATGAACAATTACAAAGCACTTTCAATATCAAAAAGATGATCTTTGTGCTTCTAAAAGATTTAAACTTGTATATAATCTTATTTAAATACTAATATGGTATTAAACCTATAACACATTTTTTTTGTGTGATAGTGAAATATATTAAATATGTTTACACTATCATAAACGGGGCGCAGAGTAGTTGTGGATCAACGATCAACCTGTGCGGTCAGGTTGTGCGGGTCAAGGGGGCAGTGCCCCTTGTGGGGGGTATCAAAGGGGCAAAGGCCCCCAAATTTTTTTTTATGGACCAGTCTACATGGGGCGAGATCTCGGCGATCTCGTATCTCGGCCCCTTGGCGAGACCGAAATTCTCACAAGATCTCGGCGAGATGGAAAACCATGAACACAAATTAAGATGAATGTTTTCCAAATGTGTATAATTTCCTTGAGGGTTGTTGCATTCCTTTCTTTACAGATAACCACGGTATGTACAACATGTGGTAGAAAAGAACAATCTTCAAGTGTTCCTTCCAATGAAGCATCTTCTGGAGGTTATTGAAATATTTAGACACATCTTTGAGAATGGAGAAGCAATACTATAATCATGTTATTTGATTAAATGCCCCAACTTCCATAATCACTTCAAATTTAACACCACACCTTCAGTTTTTACCTCATTGCTAACAGTATAACCTAGAGAAAAGGCAATCCCTGTAGAAAAACTTTCTTCTCGCATGATGCTTAGCAATTGAAAGCAATGAGCAACAAAGGCAAAATAAGATAATACATCTTTTTTTATATTTAAACTGAAAATTTCCACATCATAGTTATTCAGGTACAGCTATCGTCAATGGTAGTGTTCCAATGCTCCTTCTTGCACTATTTTCTATGCAGACATGGAAGGTATGAAAAAAACTTGGGAAAACCTTCAGGTGAATTTGTGGCCCACAAGCTACAAATGCCACACATGTCAATGGAAGGTGGATACAACTGTTATACAGATAGCATCCATGAATGTCAGTTGTCCACATGATCCTTGATGGAAACTTATGAGACAACATAACCCATACGCCAAGCCCAATCGAAGTGTTAGATGACAGTAGATCACTTTACTTATTAAAGCAATGCCAAGGATAAAGAGTGTCACTCCTCAAATTCTAAATCCCCAACCAGAAAGTCTGGACAAACAGCATAGCATAAATGGCAACGACCCTTTGGATCAGCCAGAACTCATCCAATCCATAACCAGTGAAAACTTATGACACAACATAACTCATACGCCAAGCCTGATCGAAGTGTTAGATGACAGTAGATCATTTTACTTCTTAGAGCAATGCCAAGGATAAAGAGTGTCACTCGTCAAATTCTAAATCCCAAAACATAGAGTTGGATGGACAACATAGCATTAATGGCAGCGACCCTCTGGATCAGCCAGAACTCGTCCAATCCCTAACCAGTGGAAGCCAAGAATTAAGCATGGTTCCCAACCTGGGCCAGCAAAGCCGGTTCAGCTGAATGGTCCAAGTAGATCATTTTACTTCTTAGAGCAATGCCAAGGATAAAGAGTGTCACTCGTCAAATTCTAAATCCCAAAACATAGAGTTGGACGGACAACATAGCATTAATGGCAGAGACCCTCTGGATCAGCCAGAACTCGTCCAATCCCTAACCAGTGGAAGCCAAGAATTAAGCATGGTTCCCAACCTGGGCCAGCAAAGCCGGTTCAGCTGAATGGTCCAATCAGAATTACAATATTCCAATTTCAATCCTGTTATCAGAATCAGAAACAAATTCAATATTAAATTTATTTAAAAATAAACTGATAATTTTTACTTTCCTTATCACATTATATGCCATAATTTTTAAATTATGCCATGTTGACCATGTTGGCATAATTTAAAAATATCCTAGGGCATCAAAGACGGCTCTCCATATGCCATGCTGACAAAAAGAAAAGAATCAATGCTTTGCTCGATGACCTCCCTAAAAATGTGAACCAACTCAAACCTATTAATAAATAACTCAGTACTTATGAGAAGGAGATGCACAAAAAAGGCAGTTGGCACGTGGATCAGACAAAATTACTGCATTATTCTCTGCCAGATTACTCAACATAAGAAAATGATGAAATGTGCCATAAAAGATTAAGTGTAGAAAATGATTAAGAAAGATCATTATGATGTAAATAGCGATCTTTATGGCAAATTATAGTTGCAGAACTACAAGATAAGCTGAGAAAAGCAATACCTGCATCCTTTTACCTCCATCGATGCTTAAACTACGAAGATATCTTATCTTTGGGGCATGAAATGCTAAAGTGTGAAGCTCTGAGTTGTTCTCTTTAACTCTGATGGATTTGAATCTATCCTAATATTAAAATATAATAAATAGTTCATGTCAAATTTTTTAAACAATTCCTTGCCAACATGTCAAGAATGGAAGAAAGAAACAAAATGATTGCAACATGACTGCCAATAGTTGATAAGGCACTTAACATAGTATATGGAAGATCAATAATGTCCTATTTATCCAAGGAGTGTAGTACAATCATACAAACAAGTGGTTGTTAACAGTTTCAGAGAGAGAGAGAGGAGGAGGAGGAAGCAAGCTAGCAGTATATGTGTGTGTGACAGGGTGACTAACATGATGTAGCCTTTGACCAACACAAGCTGACCAGAAACCATCACTTGCTATGCTCATTGCTCATAGTAAGTCAGCTCACGTTTTAATGTTGCCAGATAACAGGCCCAACCGCTAACTCTCAGAAATGATGATGCTTTCCCCCCTCAAGGATGGGTGCCACAATCCTCTTCAGAAAGCGAGCAGATTCTCATATAGACATGTCAGTTAGGTCCTGAATCCAGCCCGCTGGTGTCCTCACGAACGGAGACAGAAGGGAGGAGGACTGGGGAAAGGACAGAAGACATGGAACATAAGCTCCATTTTTCGCATGCGAACATTACCACTGCGATTTGCCACAAGACGGCTGCACAGGAAGAAGAGGAAAAGAATCGCTTACTTCGATAACTTATTTCAATTATGACCACCGCAACCCGCAAAAATGCTGTTACTAGCTGTTCAACTCACAAACCTATGTAAACTGATCAAAGTATGAAGAACAAGGAGCCAATCGCGACTGTATGTGGAGTGCAGCCAACTATACCGAAGTCACAGCATATGATGCGAACCCAAGAAGTGGAACGAACATGCTAGGGGCGTACGAAGAACAAGAAGCCAATCACGACTCAAAGTGGACCGCTACCAAAGTCATAGCATATGATGCGAATCCAAGAAGCGGAATGAACGTGGTAGAGGCGCAGGGGTGAAGGTAGCTAACCTGAGCGGGCAAACTAACCAAACTGGTGCGTCGCTTTGTCTCCTCTAGAGCGAACTGGACGAACTTGTGGTAGGTTAGCGCGGAGACGTCCATGGCCTAGAGAACGAGCAGCGCCCGCAAAAGTTGTCCTCTCCGTCGCGAGGTCTCCTTCCGTGCTGGTACGGCGGCGCTCGGGGCTCTCCGGCGCGCGGCGAGTCGGCGAGTCGGCGACGGCGACGGAGGCGTCGAACGGATATGGATCTCGGAGCCGCTTAACGGTAAAATGACCGAAAAGTGACCGTTCCGCTTACTCGCGGAGAAGATTTGACAAGTTATCACCAGGCTCACAGATCATGAGCCCGTTTTAATATAATATTAACAGTCAACATCCTGTTGTTTTATGACGTTTGCTATCAACGGATTTAAAGCTGATGTGTCTGACAACGTCTGTTTTTTTTTTTTGCCAACATTATGAGAATGGATATCTTAAAAGTTTCAATATATAATCCAAAAGGCCTTAAGATCGTCTTTTAGACCTTGACAATTTTATGGGAATTTTTAAGAAAGAACATAACGAAACAAGTATGAGATATCCCTTGGTAAAATAAGTTGACAAGGATAAGAACCAAGTAATAACTAGTTGAAATAAATATATTAAATATTTAATCAATAAAAATTATCAAAGTACATGCTTAGATATGGCAACTTTTTGTGTGGTTCAGAAGCTCAAGTTCACAGGGGAAGTCAGAGTCTGACCCACCAAACCTTTACAGGGTGTTTGTATTATTAACTAAAGATCTAAAATTATCATGTTCGGTGGGATGCGTAACTAAAAAGGGTCGAAACCACGCATAACTAAAAATGGTGGTGGGAACCAGAAGGGGAAGAAATTTAAAATCTCACCTCTTTTCCATCCAAGAAAAGAGTCCATGAAACCGTATTTTGTAATGATTTCCAAACACTATTTGACAAGTTTTGCTTTTGTAACAAAACTCAACCTACCAAGCAATCAAACACCTCACCCGGGCTTCTTTGATCAAAAATGTTTGGTAACAATAATAGATGCACCAGTCACCACCAATCTTGAAATAATTTTAAAATTGATATCGCTACAAATCATCGTGAGACATTTCCCTATCACTATCAATTTTTAAAACTAAAATACTGATGTAATATGTCATGTAATATAAATGCTAACTTGTATCAATCTGGGTATCCATACTCTAACCTCCTGAAATATCAATATCAAAATTGATATATTATCATTTTTGATCCTGGCACAAAATAGTTAACTTGATACCTCGATATTTCTGCATTGTTGGTGGCTCTCGAGCTCGGTCCGAACGGTCAAACAAAACAGGCAAGTATGTAGAACCAGCTGACCGGTCTTATTGAAAGATCGACGACGCCGACGACGCCGTTGGGAGGGATAACGTCAACGGCAAACAAGGAGCAAGCCAATCATCTGAACACTTGAAGAGAGTGATTCACACAGGTGAACCCACCGTCCACCGTGAGATTGAGGCCGCTGACGTACCGGGCCTCGTCGCCGGCCAAGTAGAGCGCCGCCTCCGCCACGTCCTTGGGCATCAAGGTCACTCCTTGCAGGTTGGCGTGGCTCTCTACGAAGGAGTGGAACCCCCTGAGCGCGTCCTCGCCCCTCTCCCCCTCCGGCATATGCGGCAGCGACAGCCCCGTCGCCACCGCGTAGGGCGAGACGCAGTTCACCCGGATCCCGTGCTTCCCCAGCTCGGCGGCGGCGCTCCTCGTCAGGCCCAGCAAGGCGTGCTTGGAGCTCGTGTAGGCGTGCGGTCCCAGGCCCCCCATGACGGTGGCGACGCTGCCGACGGAGATGATGGAGCCCCCCGCCCGCGGGATCATGGCGCGAGCGGCGTGCTTCATCCCCAGGAACGCGCCGTTGACGTTGATGTCGAGCACCTTCTTGAACTCGGCGAAGTCGAACTCACGGATGTCCTTCACCGCGTGGCCTGAGATGCCGGCGTTGTTCACCATGACGTCTAGCTTGCCGTACTTCGCGACGGTGAGATCCACAGCCCGGCTCACGTCTTCTTCGCTGGTGACATCGCAGTGGAGGAAGAAGGCGTCGTCGCCGCCGCCGAGGGACTGACACAGTTTCCGACCAAGTTCATCTTGGATGTCGACGACACATACCTTGGCTCCGTGCCTCCAGAAGAGCTGGACTATGCTCTCACCTATGCCAGATGAACCTCCGGTCACCAGAGCAACCTTGCCCTCCAGCCTTCGGAAGAGAACGCACGAGAGCAGTGAGAGGGGGTTAACGAACATGGCTATTTCGAGAAGAAATTACGACCCAAGGGACATCTAGATAGAAATAAACAGCAAAAGATTTGGCTCTATGATTTATAGACAAAAGAAAGAAAATTGAGATGCTCGTAAGTTTAAAAAGAATGCGGTTCATATTTGTAGATATGTCAAGACAAATGGGTGCTCTCTCGGAAGTTCTGTACTTCCAGACACAAAGCAGTATGTATTGGCCCGTTCCATTTCTCCACCTTTCCACCTCAAAGAAGATTTTGTTTTTCATGTTCTTCCCGTATGGGTTAATCTGTTTCTGCTGGAAAAGATTAATGAAAAAATAAATTGGCAAACAGGGCAAGTTGGATCTTTCTACGTTTAAAGACCTGGATGTCGTCGGAAGCCTGGTCAGCAGTTTCAGTCCTCTGCTAAATTCTGACCAAAAAAAAGTCCTCTGCTAAATGGCCACAAATTTAACAAGTGGGTGGCTTGAAGAATCAATCCTTCACTCGGTGGTTGTACTGCCTATGCTTTGCAATGATATCAATGTTAAAATCCATCGTCAAGTATTTCACCTCTTGCTTGTTCTGGATTCAAGGAGTAAACACAGGTTGTGCAACGGATCGACGATCCACAATTATGTGATTCCTAAATGTTTCATGCCATTGAATTAATCCTCATGTAAGGCAAGTTTATAATCGAGAGTACTCATTGCTCCACAAGTTCATGCCCATGTAAGTTGGTACCTGAAACTTCAATGCAAGATGTCCAAATTGGACTGAGTATTTGAATAGTCTGCCAAAGCAGGCTGTCTCTTATTTAATCTAAGGTGTGCCCATAAATCGGAACCCTGACCATGGTGAACGATTGGAATCACCTGAATATGTAACACGACAAGATTTGGATCCAAGTTCTGCACAATTCTTGGACATCCCGAGGCAGGATCTCCTCAGTATGTCATACACATGCTTCTACAAGTGTGTCCAATTAAGCTGGAGACGAAGAGTACTCTTTTAACTTTCTGTGATTTTATCTCATTATAACATAATACAAAATTCTGTGATGTGTTTAAGGTTTTACTATTCTTAGGGGGAGTAATAGTAGCCAGTAAGGCTTTGTCGTGCAACATGGACAAAATGTTCAGGTAGTTTGGCACCAGCACTTGCGCGAAGGCAAGACAAACATTGGAAACCCTCCTGTCAAAGGCTGCACTACTCCCTTAGATCACATCAAAATGACTGTTCAGCAGATAGCCTTGAGTTTTCCTTTGCATTGGCTTGCCGAAGACAGCTTTCACTAAGTAAAGTGTCATAGAACGCTAACAGTGATTGAAGGTCTCCATAACCAGAGAATATTATTCATGATAACAATTAGCATCAGAGACTGTCGACATTAATTTTCTAAGAGCATTTCTATTGGTAATAGACTTGTACGAAACATGGTATGTTCTGGAAGAAGAGCTAAGAGATTCTAGACTAAAACATAAACATGTGATGCACCCATACTTAAGATACCACAAGGATTTCCAGGTTGAGATCAGCCCCTGTATCGGCCACGGTCATTCCAGCTCTGGACCAGGAGCCCACTGATACAACAGAAAGAAACCCCAATCCAGGATCGACCTAGATTGGGCCTTCCAAAAATTGATAAAAACGAACAAATAAATAAAAAATTCATTCAGGACCAATCGCTGGTGGATGGACGGCCTGGATCTGGTGGGCTCGCCACCAGGGAGTATAGGATAAGGGTACAAAATGAGGCGTGCCATAGTGAACTGTCAAGATGCATACATGATTTTAAAGTTAATTATAAGTAGATGTAACTGCATAAAGATAAAAATATTCATCGTGAAAGGAATGGATGCTTGGGTGATCAATTTAAAAAACCGCTGTACCCAAAACAGCTAAATTGTATTTTTATACTGTAATTGGGATAAATGGACTTCTCACGAATCATAGATCATCACAACCCACATATCATGTGACTAACTCTCCAATCAGAATACAAAGATATCCAAGTTCTCTATATTTTCTTGATAAGAAAAGAGAATAGCTATGCACTAACAAATCAGTTAACATCAATTGTGGTACATTACTCCTCAAGTGCTCCCTCAACACAATGAATCACGCAGTGAAATGCCTCATTACTAATCCCTATATCATAGGTTAGATATATGATAATTCAGAAAATTTGCATGGAGAGCTCTTCTTCATAAGTTAGATAATGATAATTCGGAAAATTTCCATGGAGAATTCTTCGTCATAAGTTAGGTATAAGATAATTCGGAAATATTCCATGGAGAGCTCTTCTTCAAAGCCTTAGATGCTGCTATAAAGTTTGAACCTGCAGAAGTTGATCTCCAACTTGCTATTACTACTCCTGCACTATTTTGGTTGCATCTGTTAGCCGTTACTACATACAGATTCTATACAGCAAGATTGCCTATTTCTATTCCTGAGGAAATTTTGGGTTGTACAGGATATTGAGGCTTTATTGATCATGGGAATGAATCTCAAAGAGGATTTGGCTCTAGGTGAAATAAAACAGGTATGATTCCTCAAGTTGCTTAGCAAAGAGTTGCAAACATGGATCTGACGTTGCTCCACTTGAAAAATAAGCTAATAGCCTGTTTGGATACTCTACTAAACACATGTATCAATATAAATCCAATACTCGATAGTGTCAATGTATCTAACGTTAATATCAAAAGTGATAATGTCAACTTTATTGTTGTAGCCAAACAGGGGTTGAAATAAAGAAACTGGTGGAGACAGAAGAGAAAGAGGACAACTAATCAGTCCATATCAGTTCTTCTAAATGCCATTAAAATAAAAATTTTAAAAATCAGCACCAAAATCGGATTTTGGTCTGATCCAACCCTTTTGGGGCTGGAATCGGTGCCAAAATAGGGTCAAAATGAAGCCCCTGGTGGCACTGTGCTGCTGCCGCATCTTCCCACCTACCTAACATGCGCTGGATCGGGATCCGGCCATATTGGGTCCTCGGGCAGGGAAGACGCCGTGGCGGCTGATTCCTCCAAAATCAGCTGATTCAAGCCCCAGTCCCATTCCAGTTGGATACGCAGGTGCCAACTGTCCAATGACAATTCTCGGCATTCAAGAGGAAGACAAGGCTTCTCTCACAGCTTAAAGCCCTATTTTGTTAGAGTATCAAAAATGATATCATATCAGTTTTATTATTGATATTTGTAAAGAATAAAGTATCATTATAAAAATCTGGCGGACACTTGGACAATTTTTTTTTTGTAATACAAGATTTAAAATCGATACTATTAGTCAAACATCTCCTGATGATTGGTATCAATATCAATTTCAAAATTGATAGTGTTATAGATGTTTAATCCTGTTTACCGAACAGGGCCTAAACCATTCGCAGTCCCATAAGGCTAACCGTACGACAGGGACCTTTTGTGATCGAAGGATGACTCAGGAGGCAGAGGCCTACCCAGACACCTGCAGAAGTCCCCCGTGATATCTGGTGGTATTTCTACCAGGCACCATGTTCCGAATAGGCGATTAAACTAAAGCATGCGAAGCACTCAAAATCTCTCGTTTCTCCATTGCCTGGCTGAGCGTCTGGAGTGGAATCTACGGCTTTTCCTTTCTAATGGTGGCTAGATAGAGCTCAACAGATTGTGGTCCTTAGAGGTGGGGCTGAAAAGACGAGCTTCTGCCACCATCAGTGTTGGACATGACGTAAGGGAGGACGTCACAGGCTGCGGGACGAAAACGGATCATGAGTTGCCTTCGAATGCCATGTACTAGTGACTCGAACAGGATACATAGAGGAATGGACTACACATCCCCGATCCAAACACGTCGCACCGGTTGGCTTGCTGCAGCTTCCGCAGGGTATATTTGGCTTGATTAAGAAAGCGGTGCAGCGTTTCAACCTCTAATCAAGATAGAGGAATGCCGTATTGTCAGTAGGAAAGCACACATCCATGGACGAAGCACGAAGTCTATCTTCTTGTTGGGAAGGGAAAGGGAGATCGCATGCAACAGCACGGTTTCCTCTTCCGGCTGGAGGCCTGGATATGATCCGGAAGAAATGGCTGATCAGGAGACGAGGCGGAGGACCCGGCGGTTTGTCGGGAAGAAAGCCGTACCTTCGGGAAACTGGGGGAAGACGCTGGTCGCCGGCAACTGCATCGCTCGCCCCGCCGGTGGAAGACATGCCCGCGGCCCGCACGGATGGTCTACCGTCTACTTGCGCTTCGCCGGACACCACTGGCCCCCTTTCTACTCGAGTCTCCGGCTTTAACTTCTCAAGAAGGATAAGGATGGATCCCTGGCTAGTTATCGGTAACTTATCCTGTTACCGTTTTCTTAGCCAAATAAAGTAAAAGGTTATCGGTTGGCATTTTGGATGCCAGTTCATCACAAAGTCAAATTTTTAAAATTGTACTAAATACAATAAATTTTTAACCTATTCAAGACCACAAAGCACCAACTTGATACATGGATAGAAATGTTGAGTGATTGAAAAGGGTGGTTTTGCAAATGTAGGAAGGGCTCTTCTTGAAAGTTTGGGCTCTTGGGTTCAATGTTTCTTTTCTTCTTCTTGGTTCTTTCCTGTTAAATGTGTCTCTTTGATATAAGTGTGATTTCCTCTCTTGTTTATGTTCTCTTTTAAAATTTTGTTGTCAGTTTTCTAGTTTCACTGAACCATGACCTGTATACTTGCCATAAAAAAGCAGCATTGATGGCATTTGCTACATCCACTAAAGTTTTGGTTAAGCTTCCTGTCATTTGCATGCTAATTTATGGTGATTTCATTTCTAGCCACATTAAACATGTTTTATTAGTGAAGCATTGAGGACAATCAACTCCCAGATACCTACGAAAAGCCTTCTATGTATATAAATATCCATAACATCAGTGCATGAAGATATGCCTTAGAAAAACAAGTTCCTTTTTTATATTAGTTTTTATAAATATTCATATTTTCAAATATTTCCTCATAAAAATTAAATATCTTAGTAAGTTCCTAAACTTGTTGTCGCCGAAAACAAGTAATGATATAGGTCAAATAGTTTTAAACTCTTGTACGATGAAATTGCCCTTTCTCTCCTGTTTTATGCACACACATATACTTTCTCTCTCCTACATTTTTTTTATCTATCTGGAAATATGAAAATGTTTTGTCAATAAATTAAGGAGTGCTTGAATATATAATTGCATTTTTTGTTTTCTTGGCAGCTGCCTGTTAACCCCAATATATATATATATTTTTATTTATTTTTGATGCCATTGAATTTCAAAAAAACAAAAAAAAGTTGATTGAAAAAGATGAATGAAAGTTGATAAAAATAGAGAAGAGGTGTGGCGAATGGTAAAGTCGATTTTTTTTTTAAAAAAAAAGAGAGAGAAAATGGAGGGTTGAAAAAAAAAATAGTGAAAAAGAAGAAGAGAAAGAATAGGGGAGAAGCAAAAAGAAATAGAGTGAAAAGAAGAAAAAATTATAGAAAGAAAATACGTGGAAAGAAGAATACAAAAAAAATATGTGCAAAAGAAAGGAGAAAAGAAAAACAGTTCAAAGAAGGAGAAGAAGGAGGAGAGAAAGTGGGATATAATATATATGCCATAAATAAAAAAGCAAACATGGTTTGTCCACGTGAATAGGAAAAAATTTGATAAATAAAAAATTCCATGCATAGGTATGGCTCCTCCCACGTAAAAGAGAGAGAGAGAGAGAATGGGACATGCAACGTGATTGCCCTCTCGTAGGAAATAAAAAAAACAAAAAAAATAATAAAAGAAGGAGGTGCAAGAGAATCGAAAAAGCTGATCTTGGCTCCATCTGCCGAAAAGAGAGAGAAGTTATTTGTGACGTGTTCTCACCACGTTAAAGATGGATAAAAAAAAGAAAAAGAGAAACGTGATATCTCATTATTACGGCAAAGAAAAAAAATTAAATAGAGAGAGAGAGGAAGCTCCGCAGCGGGTAGTGCCTCCAGCTCACGCTGGTGTCTCACGTGACGGGGAGAGACAACGCCTTGAAAAGGAAAAGGCAAAAATACCCTCGTCGGGAAGCTTCTCCACCGGATGCCCCCATGCGCGGTCGACACGTCCTCATGCGCCCAGTCGCCCGAAGACAAACGAATAGGTAAAAAAAAAAAAGGGAGCTGGGGGCAGAAAAAGCAGACGAGGTGGGGGTGTCGACAAAGGGGGGGGGACCTCCTTTTTCTCACGCCCGGCGCCGCAGCGGCCTCCACGGCTACCTCCCGCTGCCTCCTCCTCTTCTTCTCTCCTTCACGCACACAGGCGTGGCGAGAGCACAGACCGCTGCTCCTTCGGCAGCAGCGACCCCCATCCTCCCCGGCGAGCGCTCCATCGTAGTGCCTCCCTCAGCTGCCACGGTCTCCCTCCTCCGCTCAACACGCAGACGTCGGCAACTAGCAAGCGCACGCCACTGCTCGCTCCCGGCGGGGGTGCTGTGCAGAAATCCGAGGGGGTGGGGGATGTTTCCCATCTATAGATGGATCTCCCCCAACCGCTCTGCCTCCTCTGGTATCCCCGCAGTGGGGGTCCGGCGAGTGAGGAATCATGGAGGGCTCATCTCGGACGACAAGGGGGATCCTCCGTCCTGGAGTCGCACAGTTCCTCCCCTCGGCTACCTCTTCCCGCCTTCACCCTCCATGGCGGGCTCCGGTGAGTAGGTCCCCTAAGGTCGACGAGCAAGGGATCCGTCCCCTTCGTCTCTAAGGCAGGTCACAAACACCCAGTACCCCTCCGACTCCCCAACAGCCCCTCCTGTAAGTGACGGTGCTAGAGAGTCCAGTGGTCGGCTCTCTTGCCGCTACCTGTGAGCGCGACGCTGTGGACGACGTCGACCCCCGTCTTCTTCATCTGGGGCTTTCCCCTTTGTCTCCAATCCGATGAGCCTGGGAGTCAAGAAGAGGTCGGCTGCTCATCGTCGGGCAAACATAGACCCTGGCCTTGGGGGCGGAGCACTTCAGCTGCAACGACCCCTCGGAGCGCATGGCCGAGGAAACCTTCTTCAACCGGCAAGGCATCGGCTTGGCCTTCGGCAGCGTTGCTTCTGTTCTTCCCCTTCTTCTTCGTCAACGAGACAACAAGTAAGATGATTGGGAATACCATCGGCAACTCCATCCTGTGCGGCACCTTATAGGTTCATCTCCACTAAGGCAGGAGTCAACATTGACGACCAAGGATGTTTAACCATCAAACTGGGTCCTCGTCTCACCAATGGAAGGGGAAGGGCCCTCACCTCTACCCACTGCAATGCAAAACAAGCATCAATGGGCCCTTGCTACCGGGTCTTCGGAGGCCACCGATGCTAAGAAGCTCTTCACGACGAAGCACCTTCATGCCCCAGCTGACCGCATTCCCGGTCACTCAGACACAACGAATGCTCTTCAAAATGGACCATGGGCCAAGCTATGCTCCAAGGAACCTAAATGTCACGGATGGATCAAGCCGCATTGAATGGGCCAAGTTGTATTGAGCAGGATTATTATCGGGTGATTGTCACGCGGGCCACGAAGCCTAGGGACGGTTCAATGTCGGCGAAACATTTCACCCCGGACACCAATACAGAGCACAACATGTTCAGGATTGGTTGAGGCCCATTAAGAAAAGAAAATCAAATCGGGCCCAAGCCTGCTGCAACAACAGCCCATTCTCAGCGTACAATGGACACTTCAAGTTTGCCCAAATGGGTACAGACTATATCAACGCACTAGGAGGGCTAAGGCCCATTATGGGCAAGGACCTAAGAAGCATCAAACAAGCAAGGCCCATTTAAATGAGATCAGGCCCAATAAAAAAATCTAGAAAAGAGGAAAGAAATTTAAACACATGGCCGTTGGCAACCCCTCCCCGAGGAGGACCGTTGTCGTTCGTCCATTTCAAGTCTCAAACACATGGCCGTTGGCAACCCCTCTCCGAGGAGGACCGTTGTCGTTCGTCCATTTCAAGTCTCAAACACATGGCCGTTGGCAACCTCTCCTCGAGGAGGACCGTTGTCGTTCGGTTCATTTCAAGCCTCAAAACACATGGCCGTTGGCAACCCCTCCCCGAGGAGGACCGTTGTCTTTCGTCCATTTCAAGTCTCAAACACATGGCCGTTGGCAACCTCTCCCCAAAGCGGGCCGTTGTCGCTCGGTTCAAGGAAAAAACTCAAAAAAAAAAAGAAGAAAAGAAAAAACATGGCTGACAACAACCTCTCCCAACTAAATTTATTCAAGCCATTCGGTCCAAGCATACATTGAAATATTTGGACTAAGCAAGAATCATTGAACCGGCTCATCCTTTTCGAAGTCCAAACAATCACCATTAAGGAAAAAATCACATCAAGACCCACCAACTCGGTCAATCCTACCAACTGGTGGAGGAAAGAGAAAACTCCCAACGGACCATCAAGGCCCGCCAACTCGGTCAATCCCCGATCGGGAAATACCGACTGGCGGATGAAAGAGAAACACCCAACGGTTGGTGGAGGAAAAAGAAAACCCCCAACGGTTAGAAGGAGAAACCCCCAACGGTTGGTGGAGGAAAGAGAAGACCCCCAACAGTTGGAAAGGGAAAACCCCAACGGCTGGTGGAGGAAAAAGAACACCCCCAACGGCTGGTGGAGGAAAGAAAAAACTCCCAACGGACCATCAAGGCCCGCCAACTCGGTCAATCCCCGATCCGGAAATACCGACCGGCGGATGAGAGAGAAACACCCAACCGGTTGGTGGAGGAAAAGAGAAAACCCCCAACGCGGTTAGAAGGAGAAACCCCCAGTTGGTGGAGGAAAGAGAAGACCCCCAACAGTTGGAAAGGGAAAACCCCAACGGCTGGTGGAGGAAAAAGAACACCCCCAACGGCTGGTGGAGGAAAGAAAAAACTCCCAACGGACCATCAAGGCCCGCCAACTCGGTCAATCCCCGATCGGGAAATACCGACTGGCGGATGAGAGAGAAACACCCAACGGTTGGTGGAGGAAAGAGAAAACCCCCAACGGTTAGAAGGAGAAACCCCCAACGGTTGGTGGAGGAAAGAGAAGACCCCCAACGGTTGGAAAGGGAAAACCCCAACGGCTGGTGGAGGAAAGAGAACACCCCCAACGGCTGGTGGAGGAAAGAGAAAACTCCCAACGGACCATCAAGGCCCGCCAACTCGGTCAATCCCCGATCGGGAAATACCGACTGGCGGATGAGAGAGAAAAACCCAACGGTTGGTGGAGGAAAGAGAAAACCCCCAACGGCTGGTGGAGGAAAGAGAAAACTCCCAACGGTTGGAAAGGGAAAACCCCAACGGCTGGTGGAGGAAAAAGAACACCCCCAACGGCTGGTGGAGGAAAGAGAAAACTCCCAACGGACCATCAAGGCCCGCCAACTCCTGTCAATCCCCGACGGAAATACCGACCGCGGATGAGAGAGAAACACCCAACGGTTGGTGGAGGAAAGAGAAAACCCCCAACGGACCACCAAGGCCCGTCAACTCGGTTAATCCCCAATCGGGAGATACCGACGGGCAGATGAGAGAGAAAGGCCCAACGACTCACCAAAAAAATCTCAAAATTCATCAACTCGGCTCACCCCCAAAACGGGCAGCGCCGAGAGACAAAAAGTCCAAGCCCCATTAATCCGGTTAATCCTCGATCGGGAAAATACCGGGTAATGGATGAAAAACCCAAGTTCATCAACTCGGCTCGCTCCCAAACGAGTAATGCCGACGAACAAAGTCCAAGACCCATTAATCCGGTTAATCCCCGATCGGGAAAATACCGGGTAATGGATGAAAAATCCCAAATTTATCAACTCGGCTCGCTCCCAAACGAGTAATGCCGACGAACAAAATTCCAAGCCCCATTAATCCGGTTAATCCCCGATCGGGAAAATACCGGGTAATGGATAAAAACCCCGAACTCATCAACTCGGCTCGCTCCCAAACGAGCAAATGCCGGCGAACAAATTTCAAGGCCCATTAATCCGGTTAATCCCCGATCGGGAAAATACCGGGTAATGGATAAAAACCCCGAACTCATCAACTCGGCTCGCTCCCAAACGAGCAATGCCGAAAAAAAGTCCAAGACCCATTAATCCGGTTAATCCCCGATCGGGAAAATACCGGGTAATGGATGAAAAACCCAAGTTCATCAACTCGGCTCGCTCCCAAACGAGTAATGCCGGCGAACAAATTTCAAGGCCCATTAATCCGGTTAATCCCCGATCGGGAAAATACCGGGTAATGGATAAAAACCCCGAACTCATCAACTCGGCTCGCTCCCAAACGAGCAATGCCGACAAAAAGTCCAAGACCCATTAATCCGGTTAATCCCCGATCGGGAAAATACCGGGTAATGGATGAAAACCCAAATTCATCAACTCGGCTCGCTCCCAAACGAGCAATGCCGACAAAAAAAGTCCAAGACCCATTAATCCGGTTAATCCCCGATCGGGAAAATACCGGGTAATGGATGAAAAACCCAAGTTCATCAACTCGGCTCGCCCCCAAAACGGGCAATGCCGACGAATAAAAGTCCAAGGCCCATTAATCCGGTTAATCCCCGATCGGGAAATACCGGGTAATGGATGAAAATCCCAAATTCCATCAAATCAGCTCGCCCCCAAAACGGGCAATGCCAACAAACAAAGTCCAAGACCCATTAATCCGGTTAATCCCCGATCGGGAAAATACCGGGTAATGGATGAAAACCCAAATTCATCAACTCGGCTCGCTCCCAAACGAGCAATGCCGACAAAAAGTCCAAGACCCATTAATCCGGTTAATCCCCGATCGGGAAAATACCGGGTAATGGATGAAAACCCAAATTCATCAACTCGGCTCGCTCCCAAACGAGCAATGCCGACAAAAAAAGTCCAAGACCCATTAATCCGGTTAATCCCCGATCGGGAAAATACCGAGTAATGGATGAAAAACCCAAGTTCATCAACTCGGCTCGCCCCCAAAACGGGCAATGCCGACGAATAAAAGTCCAAGGCCCATTAATCCGGTTAATCCCCGATCGGGAAATACCGGGTAATGGATGAAAATCCCAAATTCCATCAAATCAGCTCGCTCCCAAACGAGCAATGCCGACAAACAAATTTCAAGGCCCATTAATCCGGTTAATCCCCGATCGGGAAATACCGGGTAATGGATGAAAATTTCAAGCCCCATTAATCCGATTAATCCCCGATCGGGAAATACCGGGTAATGGATGAAAATCCCAAATTCCATCAACTCGGCTCGCTCCCAAACGAGCAATGCCGACAAACAAAAATCCAAGACCCATTAATCTGGTTAATCCCTGATCGGGAAATACCGGGTAGTGGATGAAAATTTCAAGCCCCATTAATCCGTTTAATCCCCGATCGGGAAATACCGGGTGATGGATGAAAATTTCAAGCATCATCAACTCGGCTAGCCTCCAAATGGGTGATGCCGAGAAACAAAAGTCCAAGGCCCATTAATCCCGTTAATCCCTGATCGTAAAATGCCGGATAATGGATGAAAAAATCTCCAAGCCCCGTTAAGTCGGTCAAGTCCCACTTCGGGAAAATACCGCTAACGGATGATGAAGACCCGTTAGGTCGACCAAGTCCCGTTTCGGGGAAATGTTGCCTAATGGATATCAAAGCAGTCAAATCATGAAGCCCCGTTAAGCCTGGCCAAGTCCCACTTCGGGAAAATGCCACTTAACGGATGTTGAAGACGCGTTAGGTCAACCAAGCCCTACTTCGGAAAATGTCGGGCCCTAAAGCTCATTCAAGGAAATACATGTATAAAAGAAACAAAAGTCAAGAAAGTTGGCATGTATATTCATTCAATCAAAAAAAAGAAAGATTGAACATACGATCATTTTTCAACATTCAAATTCGTCTTGCAGATATGTCGTTATGGCAGTTAATCAAGGGTTACTGAGCCGTCGCTCGGTGTAATTAACACCGAATCCATTCGTGGATTGGTGGAGAGAGGTCCGATCAAATTCAAAGAACTCACTACAACCTCGCTAAATATGAATGTCAAAAAAAGAGAGAGAAAAGAATCAGGCCGGAAGCAATGTTGCTGTTATCGTCAAAAAGGGATGTCCGCGCCACAACAAACAAAAAATCATCCAGACATGTTTCCGTGTACATATCTCCATACCTATATGTATTTTTGAACGATGGATGAAGTAAATTGCGAGGTTCGTACACTGCCCTTAGTTTTTTTTTAAAAAAACATACGATTTCAAGGATTTGTTTAAAGTTTTTATGTTTTATGAGAATATATTTAGAAATACAAATGATTATGAGGGCCGATATGTAAAATTTCACAAGGATATGTTGAAATAAAAACATTGTGCTGGTCTTGACTATCCATTTTATCTGGTCAGAAGTGCAACTGTCTCCACATGAATCTAATAATAATTGGTGCAAGCACATGCCAATCTTGCTTTGCCTATGATTCCATGGACATGCCTGTCTTAATATAAGAGGCAACACTTATAAAAGGCCTAGCTTTATGGTGGAAGATATTCTATTTTCTTTTTCTTCCCTAGAGTCTGCAGAGTTGCACATGGTAGAGACCTCTTCTATTCAATAAGATGATAAGGTCTCATTACATAAATTAATCTGCCTGCCTAGGGAAAATAGTAAATCTTGCAGGAGATGTCAATATACTTCTTTGGCAAAATAATATCCC
The DNA here is from genome assembly GCA_036172225.1 of Cryptocoryne crispatula var. balansae. NCBI lineage: Eukaryota > Viridiplantae > Streptophyta > Magnoliopsida > Alismatales > Araceae > Cryptocoryne > Cryptocoryne crispatula. The sequence goes on from CM069926.1 coordinate 2,487,389, forward strand.
ATAAAAATCATTTTACGATCTTGCCACACGTCACTAGAGCTTCAGATCATATGATCGATCCTGTTACCAAGAAAAAAATGTATAACAGACTTAATGAGGCAGCCATTTCCTTGACTCATGAACTGTCATGTATGTGAAAGTGAAACTTCGAATTCCATGGTTGACGTTAGAAATCGTTATGAGGTGTTTGGCTGTAAAATAATTCATATTCTTCCAGAATTTTAAAACCGGATCACTCTCTTTAATCTGCAGCTCTCAACTCACAACCGACAACGCTGATTTTATTAAATTTCGTAATAAATTAAATTTTAAGTTAAAATTTTACTATACTTACAGATGTAAAGTCAAATAACTTGCTTTTTTGTTATACATGATCTCCCTCCTCTTTTCTAATTCTTCGCAAAAATATAAATTTTATCATAAAAGCATATATTTTAGAGAGAGAACTGATTTTCTCATGTAACTAAAATCTTATAAAAGGATACCATCGAAGAACCTCACCAACAGGGTACCAACATAAAATAATAATTCCTGACGATTAAGATTCTCATTGAAAATTATTGCCCTGCATAACTAATGGGGTGTTTGGTTGCATGATAATGGAAGTTTTTATTTTAATTTTTAAAAATTGTAAGAAAACTTGTCAAAAAAGTGTTTGGCAACCTTGACAATTTTATATTTTGAAAGTGATTTTCTTCTTGAACAAAAAAAGAGGGTCTCACCTCTTTTCTTTTCTTGTGGTCCCCCACTTTATTTGGTCATGTGTGGTAGTTACTCTTTTTTGTTATCACATCCCTCCAAACATGATAATTTTATGTAATGAGTTGGTTCTCTTTTTATTTTAATACAATTTTTTATTATGAAAGTGTATAAAAAATTATCATGCAACCAAACACTCCATAAGCCTTACCTTCCCAGATTAATATGAGATACTCAAGCTATCTTAGACCCTGTTTGGTTAGAGTTTTATTTTTGGTACCATATCAATATTGATATTAATATTTTCAAATATTGGAGTATCAATTTAAAAAAATAATACAAGTCGACACTTGTATCACATGATACATTTTGTTTGCACTGCAAATTTTAAAATTTATACAATTAATCAAACACCATTCAATAATTTTTATCAACATCAATTTTAAAATTGATAACGACAGAGATACCTACCAGTATTACCAAACAAGATGTTATGTACCTGGGAGACGGGGGCACCACAACATCCTCTCATTGTGCAAGAAATCATGAATTGTTTCCGGACATAATTAAACAAGGCAAAGTGTGGTTGTTTCCTGTCAAACTTGACATCCACAGTATTTATGATAAGATATACATTGGGATTTCTTGAACCATGAGCAAAAGAATTCTGATCTAGAGCTAAAAAGGTATTTTGGCCGTTAATCTATCGGTCACGATCAAAACCGACGGGGTGAGACAACCCAAAACTTGACTTGGGTGTGACCGTTAGTATCGTTACGAGAATATTACACGGTGATTCAAATTTCTACTTCTCGTTGTCCGAGGAGGTTATATATAGGGGTGTAAACGGTTCGGTTCGGTTCGGTTTGACCCATTTTTTTCCAAACCGAAACCGAACCGATAAGGCAAACCGAACCGAACCGAACCGATTCTGTGAGCCCTGAACCGATTGTGGTTCGGTTCGGTTCGGTTCGGTTCGGTTCATCGGTTTAATGTATATTTAAATAAATAAAAATAGAAATAAAATAAAATATGCATTATAATAATTATTTAAGATTAATATAAAGATTAATACTTTATTTATAATATATAATTTTATTTTTATACTAATTAACTTAAATTTATACTAATATATATTTGAAATTGATATAATATGTATTAAAATGTAATATAATATATAAATAAAGTGGGTCAAACTTTATCAAACCGGGTCAACCGGTTTACCGGTTCGGTTCGGTTTGGGGAGGTGCCGAACCGAACCGAACCGATAAGAAATTATCGGTTCGATTCGGTTCAAAAAACCGAATGCATAGGCTATCAAACCGAACCGAACGGTTCGGTTCGGTTCGGTTCGGTTTACCGGTTTACCGGTTTTACATGAACACCCCTAGTTATATATACCTTCGGAATTGCCTAAATGGGCTCTCTCGGATCCGCAAAATGTCGAAAATAAATTGGATGGTGCTACTGCAACGGCACTATGATTTTCTGGAGAGCTGGGTGATCTCATTTTGCCGAACGATTCTGCCTTTTCATTTTTAGTTTCCGTCCTACAACTAGCAAGGAGACGGCGGCTCACTTGCTTACCAAAATGGGCGCTTCTTCATTCATCCCGTTTCATGTTTCTACTTACTTCCCCGGACATGCCACGTTGATGCTCAACGTTATGGGTGCAAACGAGCCGAGCCGAGTTCAGTAGTATGGTATGCAAACTCGACTCGTTTATTTTTACACGAGTTCGAGTTCGAGTTCGAGTTCGAATTTTAACAAGTACGTTGAACCCTTGTTCAAGTTTGGTTCGTTTATTAATCGAGCCGAGTCGAACTCGAACTCGAGTAGTAGTTAGACTAAAATTCAATTCACGTTCGGCCTTAAATTGTATACAAACTCATTTATAAAATTCAAAATCAGTGAAAAATTATTTGTAAAATTCTAGACTTAGCACGTCTACGAAACTCAATCTAAATTTAGGCTCAAATTTTAAATTATTTAATATATTTAAGTGACAATATATAATTATTAATATTCATAATTTAATTTTTAAAAATAAAATATATAATATAATATTTAATTGAGTTACTTGTGAGTTTATCGAATCGAACAAGAGTCTGTTCAAACTTGACTCATTTAATTAGTCGAGTTTTATTTTTTGTTCGAACTCGTTCATTTAACGAAATAAACGAGTCGAGTCGGATTTTTATCGAGTCGAGTTTAGAGCTCTTCGTTACTTTACACCCTACTTAATAATATCATCCATCTTTTCTTCTGAAAAGATATAAATATTAATTTAAATTTTATTTTCTGTTTTTTTAATCACAAAAACAAAACAGAAAGGAGCCGCAGCCGCGCTTTACAGCGGTGAGCTGACGCCGCGCCCCCACCACCACCACCACCACCTAAGAAACATCCCGTGCGGTGCGGGGGCCACCGCGGTGGCTTCACCATCTTCCACGTTTCCGCTCACCTCCCCGGCCGGCTTTCCCGCCCCCCACCTCTCGGCAAAGCAGAAACAGCGCAACAGAGAGAAGGGCAGTAAACTTCCAGAAAGCCTCCCTCCCCGCACCCGGCCGCTCTGCTCCACCGCCTCTTCGTCTCCGCCGTGCTCGATCGTGCCACCATCGCAGTCCCCTCGGAGCTCATGGATCGCACCGAGGAGGAGCGCCCGCCCCCGGCCGCCTCTCCCTCCGCCTCCGCCCGCGAAGGTGGACCCCCCGCCTTGCTCAAGGCTCACACGTTCCGTCGGAACGAGCCCCTCCCGTCTCCCGCGACAGAACGCTACAAGGTTGGGAATCGCGGCGTCTTTCCCTCGGTGAAGCCTCTTTGGAGGCATCTCTACGGGGATCCTCCTCCCCTCGCCGGTTCGGAGGCCTCCACGGCATTCCCCTTCCGTCGATCGTGCCCCTCCGCAGGCAGATCCGAAAAGGCCGCCACGACATGGAGCGGGGGCGGCGCTTCCAAGGTCGTGTTGTACAGCACGTCGTTGCGGGGGATCCGGCGGACGTACGAGGACTGTTGCACCGTGCGAAACATCCTGAGAGGATTTCGCGTGGCGCTGGACGAGAGAGATGTATCGATGGATGCCGGCCTGCGCAAGGAGCTGCAGGGACGCCTCGGCGGTGGGCCGGGGAAGCCGTCCGTGACGCTGCCTCAGGTATTCGTGGGAGCGAGGTGTTTGGGCGGAGCGGAGGAGATCCAGCAGCTGCACGAGGGCGGAGAGCTGGGAAAGCTCCTGGAGGGGCTTCCCCGCCAGGATCCTCGGTTTGTTTGCCGGTCATGCGGTGGAATCCGATTCTTGCCTTGCATTGGCTGCAGCGGCAGCCGGAAGGTGTTCGACGAGAACGAGGGACGACTAAGAAGATGCTCCGATTGTAACGAGAACGGCCTGGTACGCTGCCCCGACTGCACCCGCTGAGTCCAACCACACAAACTACTGCCAGCATCATGATATAGAATTATACTACGCTATGGTGATCGCGGTTTCGAGATCGTTCGATCTATCGATTCGGCCTACGTTGCTGCGGCATTTAGTAAGCTGCACAAGGGAATTGCTTCTTTGTGGGATGTACATACTGCATAGTGTTCCAAGTGAGTGGCGACCTGTTCTGATGTGGTTTTAGTTGGATTGAGGGGTTGCTGTTGTTCTAACCCCGACTCGTGGGTATGACAGAAAGCGTGATGCGATGAGTTCCCCTGTCGCCGACCGAGCGTGGCTCGGTTGGCACGACGCCACCCCCCGGGGGTGGCGGGGGTTCGATCCCGGCGGTGGACTGCCGGGACCACCTCCCCGGGGGGGGAGGTGATCCTGTGGGGATCGAGCGCTGCGCTGCGCCATGTGCTTCCCCTGTCGCTCTGCTGTTTGTACTTTAGATAGGCCCTGAATTGAAATAAAAGGATGGATTCCTTTTTCAGTGATTTTCTATTAGTTTTCTTCACTGAGAATTGGCAATTGTTAATTGAGAATTTGATCACAGTGGGCAATTGCGTATACTTATTTAGGGGAGATGAACTGTTCTAGCGCTGCTTGCGGATTGGAAAAGATTCTGCCGAAATGAACGCATATCCTGCTAATTGAAATAATGGCGGGAGTTTCTTTCGGTTAGATGTCAGATTCATACACGGTGCGTGCCGTAAAAAACTTTGCTTTTAGGTTCCTTGAAATCCAGTTCACGATTATGCTGCGTGTGCGGTTTGAGATGTGTACGCGAGGCTTGCCTATTGTTTTCTCGGAACTATAATTCGCCCAGACGCTAAATGAATGTAATATGAATACAATCTGCCCATCTTTAATGTCAATATTTTCTTTACTATCAGGAAGGGTGCTTAGTTGTATTATCCCCCATCTTCCTAATCCGGACGTTCTTACTGCCGTCTTTGCTGTTAAGTAACTTGCTTGCATCAAGATTTTGTTATTCAGATCTTTCCTATTTTACAAGAATTATTAGGTTGTTGTCTGGAGGCTTTGTGGAATCAAGCTTTTTAGCACTGCAATGAACCATAGAGACTTGAATATAGTCTGCGCTTCAAGTGATATTTCTGGAACACATGATGTTTGTGGGCTCCCAATTCCATGATCCGGTTCTGTATAGCTATTTCTGTTATGTTTCAATTGGGGAAATGTAGAGAAAAAATGTACAACTTTTGGAGCTCGTGGACCCGTCTTTTGCTACGGGTGCCATCCTTTGTGCCCTTTGATGTGATAATTGCAATGCTTGATCTTTCCTGGTTCAGTTCTTTCCCTGCAAGTTGGTGATGAAAGTTAGATGGTATATAAGAGGCACCGTTCATATATTCTGAAAGACCAGAATGATTCCATCTGAGTAGTTGAAACCAATGATATATATCAAGGAAGGTGGGGTCGCTCGGCCGGAGTTGCGACCTGGGTCGGGACGGGGTCGGCCCGGGTCGCGAAAAATAATAATAATAAATTAAAAATGGGGTCGGGGTCTTGGGGTCCCGACCGGGTCGGTCGGCCCCAAAACCGACCGGGTCGGGTCCGGGTCGCGACCCGGCGAACCATGATATATATATATTTCATCTAGCTGGAGAATATGTGGTTTTGGATATTTTAGGCGGTATATGCTGCTGGAGAACCTACTTTTTCATCTTTATCACAGGAATCCTTGGACCTTGTATGCTTTTCAGTGTGTTTCTTTCTGGGAGGGAAGGCGAATATGCCACAGTTAGTGATGGATTGATGGGTTGGATAAATAAAAAAAGAGCACAACTAATGAAGGAAAAAGAAATCATAGTTCCCCACCAAGACGGTAGATAATCTACAGACATCCGAAAAATGAACCTCAACAGGAAAAAAGAAATCAGAATTCCTCACCAAGACGGTAGGTGCTCGTGTCTCCTAACATCTCTTCGACTAAATTCCTGTCGAGGGCTTCATGCATCTCGCGCTATTATGTATCTTGTGACAATATGCTCTGGTCTGCCCACGGAGTTTCGCAATATTGTTTTTTAAAGAGAGAGAGAGCCAGAAACAGGATCATTTGATCAGCTTTCTCTTTCAACTGGCTCGTGATGTAAATGACTCCAATTTCTTGTTGGATATGGTCTTGCTCCGTCGTCAAAATCATATGCAGAACACCGCTCGGAAAATCCCAAGGCTGTAGCACAAAATTTCCCAGACCCTCGCTTAGGACTAGGCCTCTAAAAAAAGGCATGGGAGAGAGGAGTTCTGATGAGTGGGTCTTCTAATTTATGTATAAAAGATGCATCGTCTTAGGACTGGGCCCTCCAAAAAGAATTGACCGATTTGACTCGGCACATTAAGCAAATGTTAGTTCTACGTGGTTTTCTTGTGTTTGACATACGGTAAGTTGTGGAGATCTTTAACCAACGATAGGAATGTAAAGTGCTTGTTTCTGTTTTGGGTTCCAGTTAAGGCCATCACAACCGAAACCTGAGTTATTTTCTTCAGAAAAAACCCCGAACCTTACAACTTACGGGGTGTTGCATAATAAATTGAATTTTTATTATAAATTTATATTTATTGTAATAAAAGACAACTATTATAATTTTATGTTTTGAAATAAATTTCCTTCATATTAAAAAGAAGAAGAAGAGAATTTCACCTCTTTCTTTGTCTTGTGATCCCCCTCCCCCGTCTTGTTTGGTCATATATGACACTCTTTTTTGTTATTACATCTCTCACAAACATAACAATTTTATACTTTGAGTTAACTCACACCTTATTTTAATACAAATTTTTGTCATGAAAAAATATTAAAAATTTATTGTGCAACCAAGCATCCCCGTTACATAGTTTCGTAATGGTTCATGCCAAAGCAAACACATCGACCGTCAAGTGAGCAAGCCAAACCCTTGTATACGTTTGTCGGATGGGCCAAACACAGACGTCAAAATTCTGGAATCATAAGATTCTTAGGCGCCCAGAGGTTTTAGACAGCAAGAGAGCGTCATTTCATAAGTTGCATTTTTCGAGAGGCAAAACCGCACGGGCCTTCTTTCTTGGACTCCATTACTCAACCTTCACATCCTCGCTCTTCGGTGGATCCAACTCCAAGTAATAGAATGGCTGAGTTGGTTCTTCCCTGCAGGTAAATGAGAAAGGTGAATCAAAGTACAAATCAACTTACGGAATCTTTGCATCGTTGCTCTCTCGTCTGCCTAGATATCCAGCACGCAAACACCAAGAAACCCATCTTACGAACCATGACTTGAGGGTGCTGATTAAAGATGATACACGGAAGTGACCAGTGGATTCATTTTAACCTCACTAATCTGGACTGGACAGTGGAATAGTGGACGCATGTAAGAAGAATGAGAATCATCCTGCATTAACTTTAAAAAAAATTATCCTGCATTAGTCAGTAAACATGCAGAAAAGATGTGGCGTACTTTACCCCCGACAAATTCATCAGCTATTTGGTTCCGCGTTTCAGAAGATCTTGATGTTAGGCATAGGTTTAAATCATCAGAATACAAGTTGCCGATGTGGGCGATCTTTCGGCTAAGCTTCTGTTTGTAAGGAAGATGTCAGAAGACAAAGCTGGCGACAGGTTCCACGGTAAGCCTAACGAACATTTAAATCCAAAAGTTGTCTTCTGACGACCATCCATCTTCTAAGGACACGAGATGGGCAAAAGTTAAATGCCTTGTTTGAAGTTCTATTAGGCCAGAGCATGATCAAGATACAGAGACCCTATCAAGTAACTAGTCTAACAATAGTTTATTTGACAGGACCATACTCACCCGTGCTGGGGCTCACTCCAAACTGAGCAATATTTTTCTGATAGCATTGTTCTTTTACGACTTGATCATTGAAAATGACTAGGCAGTGTTGTAGCTAGTTTAATTATCTAATCCCGCATCCAGAAACACTCTCTCTGGACATTAACCATACTATTTACTCCTCAACCTTTTGGCATTAGTAGTACCTCGGCTCTATGATTGTCATCGTTGTCCAGATGTTCCTTTTACACTGCTCAAAAATTCAATAATATCTCCATGCCATGTCGTTGTCCAGATATTCCCTTCATACTGCACTAAAATACGGTAATACTTCCATGCCATGATGTTATTTATATCGCCACCTCATGAAAAGCCCTTTCTATTTCCGTGAGGTTCTAAGTCGCTACATCAGATACAGTCAGCCTATATACCTTAACATGCTGTGGAATCCAAACTCCATTTTCTCTTTGGTTGCCCAATAATGTAATAAACCTCGGAACAAAAAGATAAAAGCTTTCTATTTTATTCAAACAACATGTTGCCAAAGAATACAATGGGAACTTCCCAAATGTCATGAACTAGTTCCAGACATTAAGAGGAACACCTAACATTGGGCCTCACTAACAACTCTAAGAAAGGTAGGAAGTAGGGGTGCAAACAAGGCAGACTCAGCTGATTAATATATTGTTCAAACTTGACTTATTTAATATTATTAATTTTGAATTAAGGCCAGAGCCTCAGATTCTATTAATGGCAGGAAAGAAATTGGAAGAGAAGGAGTGCATAGCAAAAACAAAAGAAGGCAAGGGAAGGGGAGGAGCTCAACGACCAAGATGGTAGACAGGAAGCAAAATTACAAAAAGAACAACCTGAATTGCAAGAAATTTCCCCTAAAAGAGCCTCCTGCAGGTGAAGACTTGAAGAAGCCAAGGACCAACCTTTGACGTAGGCAGACATGACATTAAGGATCAACATCAGATGTTCAAATGATCTTCAAAAGTTTGTCTATTCCTTGAGCACCAAATAGTCCAAAGCGTAGTATAAGTTTCCAAACCTTGAAGACCAGGGGTTTAACTAGGGTGAAGCAAGCAGAGGGGAAATAATGTTAGTGGACTTCATCCTTTGGATCTTCCAACACCTGAACATGATTCTCCAACGAACATTGATAACCCCACAGTTGAGAAAAAGATGATCCATACTCCATAGTTTCTTGTCTGCATCCACAGAAAACACATTAAGTGGGGACCGTAGGGAGGATCTTATGAAGGCATAGTTGTCAAGGCGACCAAGGCGATCAAGGAGACACAGTACCGCCTTGGCGCCTTGGCGATAAGGCGAGGCGTTAGGCGACGCCTTTTTTATATAGTAAAATGGATAAAATAACAAATATATATGTAAAAAATGATGCAAAATAACTTTGACACCATGCAAATCAATTAATAATGTGGGAAGTACATAGTTACATAGACTAAATAACTTGACAAATTAGTTAATTTTACTATTTAAATTCTATTAACTATTAGTAAACACTTAAGAAATCATTTAAGCCTAGCTATCATTTCATCAAAATGCTAATTTATAGTCAAATTAACTATTAGAACAAGTTATTTTTACTCCAAAACAACTTAATTATGTGATATTGACACTTAATTAGCATTATTTATTATTAAAATATATAAAATAGTTATTTAAGGTAATGGGTGCCTAGGCGCTCATCGCCTTGGCACCTCTGGGGGCACCTAGGCGCCTAGGCGACGCAAAACAATGTATGAAGGTGACACCTGGCAAGTCCATAGAAAGATCTTGATCTTGACCGGATGTGTAGAACCCCAAACAACACTGTGCCAAGGCACAACCTCACCACCAGTGATCAGCATCAGCCTACTCAGCTTGGCTCATTTATCTCTATTCAAATTCAAACTCAAGCCCATACGAGCAAGCTTGAGTCCAAATGTACGCAACAAAATCTCAGGAGAATCTTGAGACAAGATCTTGTGAATGATCACTCAAATGCATGAATGAATACAAAGACAAAAGAACACGATATCTCAAGTAACTCTACCACTATTTTGGCTGTTCTGGACCTTGCCACAATGGTAAGACTGAGAATGTGACAAGAATGTGTTTGACAAATATACTTCACAAAACAAATGACACAACTAAACTCCAAGAGGCATCTCCTAAACAATAGGGTAAAGTATTTTCTTTTGTGGACTTACAGGGGTGCATTCATTAGTAACAAATTTACTTAATGCAATCCCACGAGAAAGAAAACTTGCAGTGTGAAGACGAAATTCTGAAAAATAAAGGGTCAAGTAGTTGAATGAATTACCCAGGTTTTGAACGCATGCACCGCCAGAATAGCTTAAAAGGACCTGGGACTGTTTTGAAAGGGTTTCCTTCAAAACAAGCCTGACAATTGACAAGTTCCAAAACAGGTCAACTATTTTAGATTGAAGACTTTTGTTGAATAAGTCAATATATCTGAAAATTGTAAAACTATTGCAATTGACGGCCCTCTAAAGCATATTTAACAACAGGAAAAAATAGTCAAATAAAACGAAAACAAGAAATAAAAATAATAAGTGATGGCAAACCTCAAACAATAACCGAGATAAACAAAGTGAGAAAGGAAGGAGGTAGGAGAGCTTCCATGAAACTGTACTCCAAGGTACTACACAGAACACCAAACGCCGCAAGAATGCATGATTTGCTGAAAAAAAAAGTTTATATTTGTATTTCTTGTATGACATAAAGAACCCCGACAACCTTAATGCAAGGCTCTGCTAAATTTGCAACGGTAACCTAGATGACTAGGGGGCCCAGGAATCTGTAGGAACCACACAGTGCACAAGAAAATAGTAATTATCGGCAAGGAAAAGGGAAAAAAACCAGAGATTAGTATCAACCAAAAGGTTGGAACCTGGATCCACCTGATTGGATTATATCTCCCTGCACTAGTGAATCTAATAGGATTTTGGCTGAATCCATGCAATCTAAATCCATGATCCTGTCAGGTGCTCCTGTGCAGTGACTCAGCACCAGCTACGCTGAGCCATCCAGCCTGTCTGGCCCACACTCATGGGCCTGATCGGCCTGATCCATCATGCATCTTGACTAGCTAGTTGACCCAAGCCGTCCAACAGCTAGTTGGCCAGTCATTGGGCAACCTAGAGGCTCAAAAGGTCTGTGCATTTGGAGTTCCTAACTTTAAAGCTGGTTTTAGAACTTAAGTTTAATAGCTCTTAAATTTAAATGTTTTTACTATTAGAAACATTAAAATTAAAGGTTTTGAGTTTGAATTAAAATCTAAACAGTGACTTTTAACTTTTTGTTCGATTAGTACAATGATTAGTTAAACCACCTAACTTGATAAATTTTATTGCAATTATTTTCATCGCTTATTTGCCTTTTTAAAATGGTAAGTCAAATAAACTCAATCATTTAATAAAATTTATTACCCTGAAAGATGTAGCTTTCATTGAAAATGATAATAAAACATTTTGAAGTACCATGGAAGAATTGCAATCTGAGATATCTTCCCTTAATCACCCTATAGGACTCTTTACTTCGCTGGAGCCTTGGGTTCTCTTTCCCAATAAGCGGCATTTATAAGTTTGGACACAGGTAACGGTAAGGATAAGTAAAAGACAGTAGATTCTGTTCTATATCATTGTTCTTAATGTGGAGAAGGTGAATGTTTTTTATTGGCAAGCTGGTACACTTCCAGTACTTTGAAGCTATAAACTTCTTAGATCATGATCCATTGTTGGCTCCCATAGACATGGGATAATATATTTATCGGTGGGATTAGTTCACCCACTAGCTTTTTCATGAAAGAAGAGTATGTGCAGCATGGTTCATTGCGTTGGTGTTGACGGTGCAAAGAAATATGACGTTCAAGAGTTCCAAGAAATTGCCCCGCAGTGGTATTACCTGTATAACATCCTCTGCTCTGTCATTGCAGCGATGAGCTTGAGGTTGCCGAGTGTCACCTTCTGGCAAACCCCATGGGCTCTCTCTTCTAGGAACAGGTCTATAACTCATCTTCCTTTATCACCTGTATGGCATATGCTTCAAAAAATTGGCCACACTACTAGTTGCAAGTTAATCTACACCAACTTTGGAATGGAAAGGAATTTAATCCATAGATATAGTTTCCAATGATATGCTTACAGAAAATTTTGACAAAAACTACATCAAAAAACAAAAAGGGCAGACATTCCAGATGACTTTCTCATTTAATGGTTGGTTAGGAACGCTATGTTATGACATCATATGAAGGACTGAACAAGAAATTAAAGGTAAAATAAGGTACACTCATAAGAACCATTACTCAATAGACCATCTGCCAAGTGCCAACCATATGCCATAAGGCATATATTCTTTCAAAGGTGACTAGAAGGAAGACACAAAGAGTGCCTGTTAATGCATTCTTAAAATTTTGTTTACAGTTTTTTTTTCTAGGGAGTAAAAAAAAAACTTTTTTGAAAGAGTGATTCAAATTTCAAAAAGGAAACAAACAAAACCATCATGGAAGCCTCCCTCCCTTTTCCCCCTCTCCTCCCCACCCATAGAAGTGCTCTTCCCACTTTCCCCCACCCCCCAATCTCCCTCCCACATCCCCAGTACCATAGGACTCAGCTCTCCACTCTCCCTTCCCCTTCCCCTCTCCCCATACAGGCATACAACTGCCTACTACCCCTCTCTCCACATCCCGCCATAGTATAGTTCCTTGGCCCCCTTCCCCTCCTCAGATGTACGGCTGTCCCAACTCAAAATAAAACCATCAATGGTGATTGAACATAAACTCTGATCAAGATATTGAGATGTTGATATATCAACAATAAATCTATATGAACATTAAGCAGTGTCTTATATTATTATATTTTGAAATATACTGGTATAGAATATACAAAAAATTAAACACAACTGTCTAGACAACTTGTATGCAAGGACTAAGAGTAGAAAGGCAGGATCACCTTGATCAGATTCCAGTAGGACTAATTACCAGCAACCACTGAACCAATAGCCAATTCTGATTCCACAATCCTTGGCTAGGACTAGTACTAGTTAGCTTTGTATAGATTGCTCTCTTTTCTTTTTATTTTCGTTTTTTTAGGGGGGGGGGTTGTTCTCTAACCACCACATCACCTTGGTACCTGCACTGTAATATATCCCTCTTGCAACCATTTTTGTTGCTCAGAACACTTTTGTACACAATTTTCTTTTATTTATAAAATTGTGGCACAAACAACTTTCGTGAAAAATAAATGAGAGCATATTGGTGAAAAACCAATGAGATTAATACAAGGAAACGTCCAAATATAAGTATGTTTTTGAATAAGGAACTGTCATTCATTTATATCCTCATATCTTCCCCATCTCTGAATCTTTTGCAGGGAATTGCTAGGTAGCCAGACACAGTGATCATTGCAGACAATTCTTCCAACAAGGAACGGAATCCTAAGCTGGAAACACTACATTCAGCCACGTGTAAAAGATTGCAGACAGTTCTTGCAACAAAAAATAAGCAGGTCTTCCTGGGCCCATTTACTCAGTATTCACCCGGGAAACGGACGCCTTTGGCTCCCCTTACCTCTTTCTTATTGTCGTTTCACCCACTCGCTAGATACATTTCATCTCAACAGACCAACTGCGTTGTTTTTGTCATATATTTGAATATTCACTCGTTGCAGAGCCTAATAACTTCCGTCGACGCGGAATGACAATGATAAAACAATAGATCAGATACAATCATCCGTCTACGGCAACACATTGATGACTTCTGCTTAAAACCCCCGTGCGTCAGTATTCCCAATCCGAACTCGGCAATAAGAGAACAACTATAAGACGGTGGAAAGCCTCGTGGATACCAGAAGACGAGCTGAAGCAGATGCAGCCGCCACGGAGGCTGTAGCCAACATTGGGGCTGACCAGCAAGAACGCAAACGGAATTGACAAGCTTTTACCAACGAAACTATCGTGTACCCAGCCATCCCTACCCTCTTTGTTATGGGGAAAAAAGAAGAAGAAGTGAGCATATACAACTACCGATCTTCCATTCCAACTTACCGGTGGAGAAGTCGTTGGGAAGAAGTTGACAGCCTAAGCCTGCTGTCTTGGCGACGGAGGAAGACGACGACAGAAGAAATCAGCGAGGGAAGGCCGAGGAACCCTTGCGAGGGAGGCCAGGGCTGGAGCGTAAACCCGGTAGAATTTTGCCTCGAGTCTTACAAATTTAATAGTCCTAAAAATAATTGATTTTGCAGATGCATTCTGTTATAAACTGATATTATCATACGAATAAAATATTGTTTGATATTTATTCCTCTATCTCTCAGTACGCAATTGATTGGGTATATAATCGTGACGAAAGAAAAAAAAAAGGAAGATGATAATGATTTACTTTTTTATTTAGATTGATCGAAATTAAATCACGGTGATTAGAAAAGATTATGTTAGACACATGAATGCAACATTTTGAGTACTTTGGGAATGTACAGAGCACTTGTATTTCGGGGAAAGAAATGAACTTCTTGTATTTATTTGTTTATCTTTTGTAGACTACATTCCGATGATAAAATAAGAGAACGCGTATAGACGACACAACAAAAAAATATTTCTTCAATGAGAGCTTCTCGAGAAAACTAGCAAATTGAGCCATAGAGTGTATTATCTCTCTTGCAACTATAATATTATACGTCGTGTATCTTTTCAACAAAAAAATTTTTCGTTGTTGCGGCGTTCGTATAGTCACTCGATCGTATTTTCCCAGTGGTAAACTAGCAAATTGTTTTTGACCACAATTTGATTTCTTTTTTTTGTGTGTTAAAGACAGTTTAATTCGGTTGAGTGGTCAAAACCATGGTTCATCCGGTCAGTTCGGGCCAGGCTAGGTCAGCCAACCGAGTCGGTTTTCCGGCCAACCGATCTGACTGTGACCCAATCCAACCCCAAAATGAGGTTGTGCGACCTGATAACAACCCGGTCGATCAATCAACCGACCAAGTCACCATTATTCTTGATGTAAATTGTTTTCTTTTGAGAGGTTTCGCCAACTTGATACCCCCACAAGAGATGATACCTCCAGAGGTCAATTCGTAATTCCTCAGCATATTGATTGTATAATAATGTTTCACCATCATGTATCCTATTACATATAATTAAGAATCTTAAGATTTGTGGTTATAGATACACAATGTATATCTAAATTTTATAAAATTGTTTCTTAACTCCTTTTACCTTATTACTTGACGTTAACTCATTCCCAACCTATACCAATAAAGCATAATCACAAAAACAATTATATTTATTATTATATATACATAAACAGTCTTATTCAATTATAACATAAAAATATAACTATATTTCTATAAATATATTTATGTATACATAAAACATCTAATTACGTATATTTTAAGTACGTTTACACACACACACATATAACATTATCATCTTGACTGTCTAAACAATATCTAAGCAGCCCTATTGTTGTCTAAACAATTTTGACACCCTTGAACGTCTGAATAATTTTGAGTGAATGTTAAATAAAATAATTTTCTAATTATATTCCTTATTTTTAATATATTTTATATTTTATATTTTTCCAATCTTTCAGATATATTTTTATATTTGTTAACATTTTTAAAAAAATGAAAAATCTCACCTAATTACAACCCAGGCCGACCAAAGATGAATTTGGGGCCGATGACCCTGGGCAGACCCCTCACCCAACTTTCCTGAGTCAAAACAATGCATCACAAGATCTATTTTAAGTTTTGAACAACTCATTGCTAATCATGCTTTCACATTCATATCCTCGATCATCAAACAGTCTCTCAAGAAGGTAAATAATATGATTCGTCCCTGGATGGACCATTGCGTGCCAATTCGCACATATTTTACCGGGCAAAAAAGTTGTGAAATTAATATTCTTTTTTTCGATTCATATACACGATTTTGCAGAAACGCGTACATCGTTGTGATCAACGGAGTCCTTTACGAGAATATGTTACATACCTCTCTCGGGCAGTAGCCACGGGGAGAAAGAAAGAATAGAGAAAGAAAAGGGGGTGGAAGTGGAACAAGCATATTCCCAAGCATAAAACAGTCGGATGATGATTTTGAGATATCTAAAATCAAGGTACCAGCTAGGGAATAAATAAGCTCGTCTAACATGCTACAGAACGGATATGAAAGCATGCTTTCATGCGGCGGGCTGTAGAAGAGTCAGAAGGTTGGCAATTCCGAGTAGCAACACAGTTTATTACTTTATAATTTATTCTTCTCGGGGCCTCCTCCGGGGAGTGTCCTGAAGTCAAGCGAGCAGAGCCGGAGCTGATCATGTGTTCTATCCTATCATCTACGTGGTGCATTAAATATGAAGCTCCAAATACCGAAGAAGAGATACGAATCTAAGATGATGGTTCCAGTAGAGTGCAGTCTCACCAACCAATGGAGAGCCAACTGATCAACACTGAGAATAAAAAACCAGCTCATCATTAACAGCAACTCATTTCATAATGAACAAGAAAATCTGAGAAAAATAGGCATCTGAAAAGGTGTCAAGACCTGTGGTCACTCCCCCTTGACCCATAAATACTAACTTCACATTGATGTCTGCGTGTCCATCTCATCTGCTTCTGCATTATACTGCGACATATCTGCAAATGCAATCGACTGCTTCGTTGCTGGAACCCATGTGAAAGAAAGAAAGAAAATAAATTAATCATCAAGTCAGTGTAAATCTACCACAGGGTGAAACTTTCAGTCGCAACTTATTAAAAATATATCCCGAAATATGAATCCAACTGTCTCATAGGTGATCTTCTTACCCGGATTGCTCAACATTGGAGAAGAAAAGACTTCATCTTTCACGACCCTTAAACCTGTTTGAGAGGGCCAATGGAAAAGCAAATGCGCCACAACTGTCTATCGCATTGGTGCCTGTCTCGGTAGGCAAACTTGATGATCTGAAAGAAGACGAAGAGCTGATATTAGCAGTGAAAATGCTTTCAGCTTGGCAAAAGCTTAAAAGGACCCAGCAAGAAGTTTAAGTGCATCTATAGACTTGGATCCTCGTACTTCAATATGCAAGAAAGTGCTGATTTCTAGTGTCCCCAAGTGACTAGCTGAATGGTTACTATGAGTTGATATTCTATTGTCCAGAAATGCCTGAATCAGAATTCCATCCACTACATGAGTCTTCGTTCTCCCATTTTCTCATGATTGTTGCATTTGCTGAATGCCCATTGGTTCTTGCCAATCTCCACATATCTTCCCAAAGAGACAGCAAGCAATCTTGTTACAACTAGGCCTGCAACTACGTGCAGTTGAACCTTTTCCTAATCCAACTGTATGTCGCTAACTCTAAAAATAAACTGTAGCAACCGAAGGGAGTTTTCAGTACATTCTACCACTCGACTGAGGATGAAATGGCTGACTGTGATTGGGTATAGAATAAAAACTGGCTACTGAAGATTCAGTTGTTCATGTGGAAGATCATGAAGCAGACTGAAATAGATTGCCGGTGATGTCAAAAGCCATGTTATGTGGTTTGTTTATTGCAAGAGAATCAAGACCATTTGCTCCTTGGTGGTGTCATTAATATTTAATACAATTTGGAAAGTCTGCATTCACATAATTTCAAATGAACTAATATGGTTGAAGAAAGAGAGCCGCAGGTTTAAATTTGTAAACAGAACTCGATGTCTCTATCTCAGGTAGACAAAGAGGGACAGATGACCCTTGTCACGGTGTTGTTATGAGCCATTTGGGCAGTAAAGAATAAAATTGTTCTGAGGGGTGTTTTCCCGGTGAACAAAAACTGTTTATCACAGGCATCAAGGCTACTTCAAGATTGAGGAATCAACTAAGTAGGATCTGGATCTCCTTCCACCTCTCTTGGTGCTGCTGAAAAGGAGAAGGGATTTTTTTTTCAACAATCAGCACTTCCATTTCTCTGTTTGGTTCTTGGGCCATGGGTGCTAATTTGGCGTTTGCTTATTGTAATTGTTTGGCTTTATCAGCTCAATAGAGCTCTCCTTCTGTACTGTTTGCCCTTTCAATTAGCGCATCCAGTTTCCTTGATCGCTTTCAAAAACATAGAAACCCTAATTATAATCCAACTAGTGGGATGTTTAGGCTGCAAAAGATAGATGGAAAAATTATTAGTACTGAGCAAGGTGAGGACCTCCTATTCTGTCCCCTTACACAACTATGGTCAACTACTATTGCAGCTCTAGTAGCTCTATCAGTGGGAGAAAAGGGATTGTAGAGGGAGAATAAAGGTGTAGATAGAGAAAGAAAATAATAATAATACTAAATTTTATAAATTTTAAATTAAAATAATGGAATATTCAAAGAGAATTTGTTCCTTGTAAGTTGTCATTGAAAAAGATGACATGGGTTAAAACAAAAATAGAAAAAAAATTAAGAATCTGACAATGTTTTCTCGTATTAGGAGATCATAAGAAATGTCGATGTTTTAAAGTCCTTGAAACCAAAAACTCTATTTCCATTTGTGTAATCGTAGAAATTATTGTCTTTGCATTGATAATCTTTTGTCATCTTTTTGTCAGTGTCAGCTAGTGACTCTAGTCGAAGCTTTGCATAGTGTGTGAACCTCTTTTTTCTGCGTCTGTTCTTTAGAAAGAAAGACATCTCCGGACTTTTCTAGGAAAATATGTGATATCCTAAAAATATTAGGTAGTCCGGTGATAGTTTAAAAATATTAGAACCGAGGTTCGGGTTCTTTGAAAATTTCATTTTTTGACCATTCTCCGCCGGATGGTGCGAGTATCCGGCGTTAACTTACATCGAGCAACGGCTCGAACGCCTTTGATTAACCGTCGCGGCAACTTTGTTTTCGGAGACATGCACATCCACAAAATAAAGTAAAGAACTCAAAAGGGCAGCGGCCTTTTGGGTCGACGTCAGAATCTGAAACCGTTTTGTTTGGGTTTGTTGATTTGTTTTTTGGTTGATTTTTGGATTGACTTGAAAGTGGGTTTTGAGTTTTGAAATTTGAATCAATTTGTTTGATTGATTTGGTTTTTGATTTGTTTTGGATTGAATTTGGTTGATTCAAGTTGTTTTGTTTTGAATGTTTGTTTTGGTTTTGATTTTGGACTTGGTTGGTTCAAGTTTTTTGTTTTGATTTCAGTTTGATGTGCTTAAAGTTTTAAACATGTTTGGATTTTTGATTTGGTTGATTTTGATTTTTCTGATTTCTGAATTTTCTGGTTTTGAGTTGATTTTTGTTTTAGGTGGATTTTGATCCATGTTTTGAGATGTCGAAACATTGCTTATTTAGTTTCTTTGGGATTGATCTTTTGTTTGGTTGAAGGTTTGATTGAATGAATTTTCCAGATTATTGAAATCTGATTTTTTTTGAGTTGACAGATTTGATTTAAATCTGAATTTTGTTTAGCAGATTTTGTGTTTGAAACCTGATTTCGGTTTGATTTGCTTCAAAAACCGGTTCAATCTTGTTGAAAATCGGTTGTGAGTTCAAGTTTGAATTTCAGATTTATTTTAATTCTGATTTTTTTATTGTTTTGATTTTCAGATTTGATTTTATGTTTTAATTTTCTGTTTGAATTTCCAGATTGATTTTTGAAATGGTTTTATTTTAGTTTGGCGGTTTGCATCGCCTCCGACCCATCGGGCCTCTTTGAATGCCCGGTTTCATGCATCGATATGAACATCAAAGCTTCATTTCATTGAATGGTGAGGTGAAGTACATCGGTGTACAATAAGTGGTGACCCTTCCCCCAAATTTAGGTTCTTCACCACCTTAGAAAAATTTCGGCATTACAACGGCATACCGACAAGTTTCTAATTTGGTGAAGTTTACCCATCCAATAAGGCTAGTCAATGACTTAGCCAAAATTGGGAAGGATCATCGGCTACGGGAGCGTGCCCGCGCCGACGTCCGGGTCGTAAGCTACGGGATGCATGCCCGCGCCTCCGCCCAAGGTAGAGTTCCCCCGCTAGGGGTGAAGTCCTTAATTTAATGTAGCTTTTGCATTTCTGGTTTTTTATTTGTTGATTTTATGAAGGCCTCTTCGGGCCGGTCCACTCCTTCGGCGTTCAAAGCCGGGCTTCAATTCTTGCTTGAATTTGGGAGGGCAGCTTCTAGGAGGGAAAGCCGGACCCGTGAAAGGGCCGTTGAGGCTCTCTTCTCCTTTGATGTGTTGAGGGGAGAACCGGACCCGTGAAAGGGCCGGTGAGGTTCATTCCCCTCACTTGATGGGTTGAGGGGAGAACCGGACCCGTGAAAGGGCCGTTGAGGTTCATCCCTCACTTTGCCGGTACATGCCGCCAGGGACTGCTGCAACTTCTTCTTTCACTTCCTGCTGGTAGGGAGCTGAAAAATGGACCCTTTTTGAAGGCCTGGATTTGGGGTCAGACGTGGGCTGGTTATGGACCTGGCTGCGGTCTGTTTGTGGACTGGACAGGAGGCCGAGATGGGTCTGCGCAAGGGCACTTGGCTGGGCCGAAAGTGGGCTTGCAAGGGGGGCCTGCTAAATGGGCCGCAGAGAGGCCTTGGTGGCAGGCTGTGTAGGGGCCAGTTATGGGCTTCTCTTTGGACCTGCACTAGACCATTCCTGGTGGGCTGTGAAGGAGCTGAAGGTGGGCCTGAGTATGGGCCTATTTCAGACCTGCAGGATATATGTTCGGTTGGGCCACATAGGGGCTTGATTTTGGCTGCGAGATGGGCAGGCAATTGGGCAGGTCTGTGGGCTCCTTTCTGGGCCTGCATAGTGGTCTATTGGACGGACTGCAGGTGGCCTATGCAGGGGGTCGCACAAGGCTGGCATTGGGCCTGCAAATGGCCTGTTTAGGAGGCTGAACATGGGCCTGTTTAAGGCTGATGCAGGTGGGCCGACAGGGGGCCTGGACATAGGCTGCATAGGGGCCTGAACAGGGCATTGTTTAGAGCCTGAATGGTTGGCCGAGGGGCTTCCAACAAAAGGCACTAAGACCCTGCCAAGTGTGGGTCAGATTGGGCCATGGAGAGGGCTGAGCAGAAGAGAGAAAGACCAAGGGGGTGCCCTTAGAGGGCTACATATTTATAGAATATTGACCCACCTGTTCTTCTCCTTTTCCTTCTCTTCTTCTTGGCCGCGGGCAGCAGGTGCAGCAGGTGCGCAAAGAGGGCAGCAGAGGGGGGGCAGCAGAGGGCAGCAGCAAAACTGGCAGCCTGTCAGCCTCGGTCCTCTCCTCCTCTTCTTCTTCTTCTTCTCCTGGCCGCGGGCAAGGACCTGCAGCAGGTGCACAGAGGGGACAGCAGCAACACCAGGGGGCGGCAGCTTGGCAGCAGCAAGGGGCGCAGCTTGGCAGCAGGTGCAGCTTGGCAGCGGGTGCAGGGCGCAATCCAGCAGCCTCCCGGCGTCTTCAGCAGCCACCCCTTTTGCTGGTGCGCACCTCTCCTTTTATAGGGAGTGGGGGGCAGATGAAAGGCCAGCCTATGTGCTGTACGTGGATGGCTTTTGGCCTTCCCCATGGTGGTTACACCATTAATTCCAAATGAATGGCTGGCTGTCCCTTGATCTCCCCTGGCCTCTTCGGTTTCCCCCCTCCATAAACTGACTAATGAATGGGCTGAGGTGGCTGCATGGTGCGTACAGGGCTGCTGAGGTGGCAGGTGGGTGCGCATGAGCCTTGTTCACACTGCTGTTGAAGTGGGCCTGGCCCAATTGGGCCTGGTTTCTGGGCCAGCAGGCTGAGGAATGACCCAGGCCCTCCTATGGGCTGCGCACATGGCCTGAACTTGGCCCAATTGTGCCAATTATGGGCTGGATGAATCCGGCCCCTGCTGGGGTGTCCAATTGGGCCCAATTGTGGCTGATTAATGGGCTGTTGGCCCAGCTCCTAAGTCAGCCCCTCTGCTCTCTTTTTTTTTGAAAAAATGTACGCCAACACATAGATAGCAAGAACACTTGAGATAGCTTTAAACCGTTCATGTTATCTGTTTACCTTTCATGGGGTGGATTCAAGTGAACTGCATAGGGAATTGATGGCTGCTTGAAACATAAGCTAGACTCGCAAACAATACAACTTTCATTTCACTGCCTGGTACCCTATTTCCTTCATAACATGTTCTACATTTTCAATTTATGAAACTAGTGCTTTACAATTTAGTATTATTTCTTATGTTTAAAATCATCTAAGGCCACAATTCTGTTGTTTGTCCTTTTGTCTGTATCATAATGAATAAGAGGTACCACATGCCTCAGATGCCAAGCTTATATATCCTTTCATTCATAGATTACAAAATTGGCCAAAAGTCGGATCGGGAATGGCACTTGCCAACCCGATCTGGGGGATGGCGTGCTGATCTCATGAGGTTCTTCCACAGGTATTGGGCTCTAAGCTACCATATCGGCCACTTACGGTCCTCTGTCATATGAGTTGTTCCCGAGCTGATATGACTTTGATCGGGATCAGATTGAACTGGAAATGGCCGTGTTCCACCCTGGGTATCTTCTTTTTTTACTCTCTCTCTCTCTCTCTCTCTCTAAGAAGTACCAAACTGAGCCAATCCTGGTTCAGTTTTTCTTCCCTAAGATCGGATGAACCAGCCAATCCAATACTTGTTTTCATTTAAGTAATATCTAACCAATAAATCTGTATAAAAGCAGCACAAGAAGCTTGTAAGACTTTACATGGCATAAGCCCTCCTGAAGACCTTATCATTCCCCGAGTATATGCAGCAAATGTATGTTCATTCTTATTGAATGGTAAGTTAGGAGGACATCAAAGATGAAGAAAACAGATAAACAAGAAACAATCTTTTTCACTACTAAAGATGAGAGATAGCTGAGACATCTAAAGTAACAAAAAAAATCCAGCAACATAAAAAAGTCTGCAGACATACAAAATATATGCTAAGCTTAACTATTCACCTTTCTAGGTTATTTCTTTCTTCTTCTTCATCATCATCCCTGCTACCGTTGTTTGTACTACTTCCATCACTACTATTATGCCTTTGCATAGCATTTCTAGCCAAACGAAAAAGGCTATCACGGATACATAATCTGACACCAACATCCAGCTGAAGAAGAAAGTCAAACATAAAATATGAAGCAGCAAAACAGGTCATTTTGATTTTTCATGAGCTTGCAATTAGAAAAAGATGAGAACAAAACCTTTCCAATAGCATCATGAAGCTGAAAAAAAATGTTCTCCCGAAGTGAATCATCAATCAGAACAGAAAACTTTGGTGAGTCATCTCCTTCCACTGTCATGTTCAACTCTGAAGATGTAAGCCATTTTGTTGTCTCATCATCTATTTCAGTGAAAGCTGCACCGTGACCTTGATTCATCTGAGAACTAGTTTGGGAAATAGACATTTCAGTAGACGCACTCTGCTGTCCAAACTGTTGTTGTTGTTGCTGCAGAATAGCAAGCACTGCTTGCATTTGTTGGCGTCTTCTCAGCTTCTCTATTTTTTCTTGAGGTGTCATCAAAAGTGGTTTCATTTGAATATTACTTGCATGCTTAGATGGTGGACGAACTCTTGGAGCAGCAGTGTATGCCTGCTTCTGTTTTCCCTCAGGCTGAGCAGGTGAAAGCATTGACTCCATGGGAAAATCATGTACAGGATACTCAAATGCTGGAAGCAAATGCTGACTAGCATCTGGCAAGTATTCAACATACCGAGGTCCCTCATCTCCTATGCTTTGACACAAAGTACTGGAAGAAGGTTGTGAAGGCGACGTAAGAGACACTTGCATTTTAATGTTCTCAAATTGCTGATTATCACTCATTGAGGTCCTGTTCCTACTCTTCGCCTCTATCTTCTTTTGAGACTTGTGTGGTCTTTTCTGTCTATCCGACTGTATCACCAATCAGAAAATGAAAAAGGGCTGCATCAGTAAGTCTGAGCTTTCAAGAGATTTTTTAAAACTGAACTTAAAACATAAGCATCCAACATATAAGTTCAGTAGGTTGGTTGTCTTAAAAATAAAAGAATCGATCTTCAAAAGATGATAGTTGAATGAGTAATAGTATTTATAAAAAATACAATAAACTAACAGAAAATAAACTACCTTAACAGCTAATCGATCATCAGTCTTACAACTCTCACTGTAAAGCTGGGTCTGATAAGCCCTGTTATTATCTGCCACCTGCCAAACCAAATTAAAAATGTTCCATGCAGAAGCATATTTCAGATGCTAAATTATGAAATCATGTGCAACTACCTTATCTTTCTCCAATTGCATTCTTCCGTGTTGTTTGTCCACTTGAAATGTTGACAGGTCCTTTTCAGTTCTCTCCTTATGTAATGACACATCCTAAAAAATAGAAGTTGAAAAATGTCTTTGATCAAGGTTGAAACTCTAAAAAGAACATTTAATGACAAGAAAAACATGAGGTCAAGGAAACAATTACTTAAGACTTCTGGATATAAAAGCTTACGGGGATGGGAAACATTGGTATTGTTGTATTATCTGCATCTATAGATGGAGAAAGTATTTCATCTGCATTGCTAAGAATTTCATGTCCAAAAATGTTGTCATCATTTCTGCAAAATATCATTTGTGAGGAGCGTGTAGGGGGGAACATCACAAAACATGAGAACAGTTCTATCACTAAGTTCTGGCAACATATGCAAAAGGAAATACCAAAGTCTATACATATTGGTTTCATGTTAAACATTGCATTTATTACCTGAAGATTCTATCAAAGTCATCAAAATCTGTTATATTGGCCCAGTCACAGTTTAGAAAGCTGTCACCCTTATCATCATGCTCATCAACAAATAGATCAGGTTCACCATTAAGTTTTGTAACGTCAGGTGTACATAGATTACATGGCTCCTTCAATAAAGATTTCTTGTTCTGAAGGACTGCATTGGCTTCATAGATCTCAGTGACCATCTTTTCTGTTCCCATCTCCAAATTGGCTGACCTAAACTTTGATGAGATGGAATGCAGATGAGTTCTCTCGTTGGTGAATGTAGGATTTAAAGAAGGCAAATCAGGCCATGAATCCATGTCAAATCTTGAAGCAGAAAGTTCCTCATTTGTACTGTAGTTGGAGTTGATTTCAACACTAGAGGCTGGAAATTCATTCCTAGTCTCAGACTTCTTTTGATGTGTAATATTCAAATTAGCACTGGTTTGTTCTTGCCTCTGCTTCTTGTACCCACTAAATGTGCACAATGCGTCATTGTTATTTCCCTTAGGGTATGACACAAGGTTGTCCTCAGTCTCATTTATCACACCCCATATTGTGTCCCTCACCTGAAACATCACACGAGAAGATTGGTCAGATAAAATTAGAGTACATGATATTTCAAGTTCACCTTCACCCATCAAGAACAGAACTATATGGCCAAGGTTAGAAATCCATGATGTCTTCAGATTAGTTAACTAAGAATCGGTCATGATAAGACTAATCCCAGACAATCCTGAACAAAGAAGGGACAGATTTGTTTACCCTAGTTGTATTTGTAAGAGATAAATCGGCTGATCTGCTACATATTGAATTTTTGGAACACCATAAACAAACTATGGCACAAAGAAAATGTCATAATGATATGACACCAAGGAATTCAAAGTCAGGATTGGGGTCAGGATCAGCCACGGCTGATTTTGGCCTGGATTGGTTTATCCAAAATCTGAAAAAATAAAAATGTAAAAATAAATTTCCAGGATCAACCAATGACTGATTCCAGTCCCGTTCCGATCCTGACATGGCCAAAGAGTCAGACAAACACAACCTGCTTCTACTGAGACAATAACGATGTAAAATAAATATACAGCAAACATGACAGGTACAAAAGTGGAAGCCACAAGAAAGATTTTCCTTTTCAGAAGTGTCACGTATGTTAGCTCCTAATCTGATCATTGAAAATACTGGAGTGCTCTCTCTCCATCAATACATAAGATGGTGCAGAAGGACACTCCAAAAGGTAACAGTCATTTTTTCTCCTTCATGGAACAGGATAGACTCAAACCCTTCCCTGATATTTCTAGTCATCTGGAAAATGTTAACACTTCAAAAAAGTCTTCCAGAAGTGTCCACCAGCCTACAGAGGAAGAAAAAATGTGAACCAACATGTCAGGGAAGACACCACAAAAGAAGCAGTGTAAGTTGCCCAGATTATGCCAGCTCAACTTGTCGGCAGTTGGATGTCTAGTCCAAGAAATTTTCCAGGAAAATTTGATCCATACAAGGCAGGTTGCAAGTTGATCTCCCAAACAAGCGGTCTTTAATCCATTTCTAGCATAGTCTATCTTCTCTTTTCATTTCAGCAGGTAAAGCTTTAAATTATGAAGCTGAAGGTAAAGTCAACTATTTCTTGCAGAACTCCCACTTTTGGACTCCGGAGAGTGAAGTTCTAACACAATAAGAGTCTCACCACACATCTGAAATTTTCATTATTTATGAACAGTAATGCTGTAGACTTTTAGGGGTGAGTCATGAAAAGCTTGATGGCTGAACCATTGACCATCCCAGAAAAGAATCTAGAGACCATTGTCAACCACCACCTGGGGGGTCTACAAAGGTCCAACCTAAAGAAGATATTCTTCCAAATTTTAGAAATCCTACTATCTGGCTGAGTGCAACTGAGATGGGTCCATACCACCACTCGTGAATCAAAGCATAAGCAGATTTAGGTTGCCTCGACAATGAGCATTGATCCTTATTTTCATTAAAATAAAAAAAAGATGAAGTAGAGTGTACACTAATATGTACGCCCACCTCCATTTATATAAATTCAGAAATCAACTCTGTTCAAACTGATTGATCCAAACGAAAGAAAAAAATATCAAACTGGGATTTTTTATATAGATCCTGATAGGCCAGAGGTTTCGTCAAAATGCACTTCAATGAGGTTTGCCCTCATAAAGATCTTCGTGAATGGAGCATGATCTTTACCTATTCTTTTGAAACCTTCTCCATCTTAAATTGCAGTTAGTGCCTTCTCTTCTTGAAGGTTTTTGGTTCTCCTCATCATACACCTTCACTTGGTTTCATGCCTTGCAGCAGCAGGCTGACTTCCTTCTCCTTCTTTACCTTGCCCTAGCACCTTGACTCCTCCCCACTTCTTCCCTTCCTTTCTCATTTGACCAAAGGCTTTTACAAGAACAAGGGTCCTGGATAGGACAGTGGGTGGTCTTTGAGCCTCCCTTGCTTGACGATTTCCACGTTTGAAATTCTTGACTAATCATCGTTGGACCGAATCAGACCAAAATCAGCCAACTCTAGATTAAGCATGGGCTTCTTATGGATCAGCAATCTTATCCCAAACTGGATCAGCCTTAGACAATCCAGGGTCCTATCCCAATAAGGAATATCTTGATTTCATGTCTGCTCCACTTCACAAATAAATAATATTTGTATCCGGAATTCACTTCTCCAGATATCTTGTTAACAAATTTTATCTGGATAAAAGGATACAGATCTGTGGTAAATTTAGATTTTATTTGTAACCATTTACAACCCTATCGGCTGATTCCAGGCTGGCTTAGTTGACTCATCTATGACTTGACATGACCACACTTGACTCCTGAGTCAGGCAAGAATTAGCTGATTCTGGCCAATTTCAAGCTAGGATCGTTTGGTTCAGTCCAGGCTCAAGAACACCCAAAAATGGCAGCCTGAACAAAGGAAGCAGAAAATTATATAGCAGCAGATAGAAACAATGGAGCAAAGAAGCTGGAGCCTGAAGGTTCTATCGAGAGGATAGAATGAGAAAGGGAACAGGAGGAGGAAAAGGCCCCTAACTAGGCCAAACTATGTGCAAAACACAGCTACACCCAGTGACAAAGGCACAAGAACAAACACAAGTAATGAAAGAAATTGGTACCAATCCAAAGAGTAAAAAAAATAGCACACTTTTTGAAAGAGAGAATCCATATTTGAAGGAACCCAATCGCAAGCTGAAGCCTATCCTGGAACAAATTGACTAGCATGGGAGAAGACCAGCTGGAAAGGAAGCATGTGACATATGAACATTCTGTTGCCCCTACCCTCCACATACACCAAAGCATAGTAGGTAAACAGAAGCGACATTTTTCTTCACTGAATTGAGCTCACAGCTGAAGACTCCATCCTGATAAGGCTAAGATGAATTGCTTTCCTGGCCAAAGCTCTTATTGAACACATGAGAGAAGATCAGACAAACCACTGTAGTGATCCCACAGAACAAAAAAAGATGGCCCTGATACTCTTTATAGCACCAATGGTTGTCAAGGCAACAAAGTGACCAAAGGTCCATTTACCGCTTAAGCGACAAAGCGCCCACTTAAGTAGTAAGACTAATCAGGGTTGAAGCAAGCGATCAGCCCACCAAATACAAAAAAAATAAGATTTCTATAGGCCAGGAGAATTCTACATAAAAATCCGGTCTCATTCCACTCGTTTTGGGTAAAATAGGGGGCCAGAATCCGCTGATCAGCAGCCTGGCCACCGATTTCGGGCAGAGAAGAAGACTCGTACCGGGTCAGCCGGACCCCGATAACAATGATCTGGTATGACCCCATTCAACTTTATTCCCTACCTGATAATACAAGGAAGACATAGGGCGACGGAAGCACCATCACCTATGGTGGATTCCTGCAGAAATTGATTGGTTTCACCAGAACTAAGAGGCCAAAGCAACCACTTTGGGCACTTTGCAATCAAGCAACCCATAGCAGCCATTTTTTAAGGTCTGAGAAAGTGGACCTCCACTTTGGGTAAAAAAAACTTTGATAGCATCCATAGAAAGAGCATAACCTCTTATTATTGGCTGAGAACCCCCCCTCCTACCATTCTGGCAACCGTAGAGAGTCTGACCCACTTTAACTTCCAATGAAGATGTGAATTTTCAATTGCAGCGCATTAATCCAGATTCTAAATTTTTAATCCAATCCTTTTGAAGCATTCCCCTTCTGAGCACTTTACTAATGGATCTAACAATAAATATGCCTTTTCCTGCTCCAGCACCAGACCCTAATATCTTTCCTATTATCATCAATCTCGATCAATTTCTCACAGAAGTTATGTAAAATCTCTAGCCTCATAATGAAGCAAGTCTCTTCTCAACTGGATGCTCCATCCAGGGATGCTAGACAAAGAGTCATAGACATCTTCTAAATGGTAAGTTATACATGTGAGGAAATTGTCCCTTGAGAATCCCACTGCCCATCCATCTGCCATGCCAAGATTCAGCGGAAGTCCCATTCCCTATTTGTATCCAAAAGGATATTCCCTTACCTTAGTTGGATTTCTGGCCAGGACAAACTCCATCCCTTGAATAATGATGGTATTCCGACCCTTGGAATATTTAGGCTCTGAAACCAATAACCGGAATCTGTTGTCGAGAGATATCACCAACAACCTATACTCAACTCAACTCAAAAGCCTTAATCTCAAATTGATTTGGAGTCAGGCCATATGGATTCTCTATCTCCCCTCGATATTTCTTGGGAGACATTTAAATCATCAAAATATCACCAACAACCTATAAATTTCAAGAAATCGTTGTCGTAAACGCTGGGCTAGAAATTCACGTCTGCGCGTATAACTACCAGAGGAAAAGACTCCGAGACAGTTCACAGGACGCAAGGTTTCGTCGATATTTTGTCTTCTTTTCCAGCGATTCCAACAGGTACACAAGAAACAAATAGGACAAGGAAGGCTTTCGCCGCACCTCTTCGTCTTCATTCCACTCAAACATCTTCAAAGCAGGATACGATCTCCAACCCTGAGCCCAATCGCTCCACGCGCTTGGGATCCGCCCTTACCATCTCAGAACCCCAACGAAGAGGAAGAGGAGCGTGCAGACGAAGCCAGGGACGCCGTCCCAGAGAACGAACAGCGCCAGAACCCTCGAACCTACCGGCAGCAACGGTTTCTCCGCCGGCGAGGAGGACGAACGGGAAAGCTCGACCTCCAGTAGCGGCAAGCTAGCACGGACCTTTCCGGAAAGGGGGATGAACTGAGAGCGGAGCGAAGAGGGCGAACGGGGAAGCGCGTGTAAGAGAGGCGTCAGCCCGCCACGTGTCGACCCATCATTGGAGCCAACCGGACAGTTCGGCGGCAGCCCAGAGGCCTTGGGCGCCACGGCGGCAGGATTAGTGGCGGAGAGGGCGCCGATGAAATCCGGTCACGTGATCCGGCCGCCGAATTTCATTTGCACCGCATTTCTCGATTTTAGGGTGTGATTTGCGACGAATCTGGAAGGTTCGCAGGTGGTGGCTGACATCCGAGCGCGCGTCGCCGTTGAGCTGACGTGGCGTGGCCTGAACCGCATGTCTCTGAGGCGCTGGTTGGTAAGTGGTAACTATGAAAGCTGGTAGCTGGTCGACCGTGGGTCGACTGGCACCGGGCGGAGGTTCGCTTCCTGGCGGCGTCAGTGCCAGGCACCCCCGTAGGGGGGGTGACGGGTGAGGTTCGAGCGGGGCTTCGAACCTCCGCTGTCTGCTATGCAGCAGGCCCTCTCGGCCGTTCGGCCATGGTTGTTCAAAAAAAAAAAACTATGAAAGCTGGTAAGAGGTCCGGTCCAGTGTGCTGCCGGATCTCTGTCCTTAACCTACCTCCGAACGATCCTGGTCGTCCGTCGTCAGCTCTTCGGTTCGGAGATTTGACCTTTCGAGGGCGCGTTTGGTATCAGATTATTTGGATTATTTCTTGAATTTTGATAATAGATAAGATAGCCGGCAGTTGAAGGCAGGAGATGGTTGGAGAAGATTAACACTAATTAATCAGCTATATTCATAATCTTAATCTGAAATTAGCCGCTTGCTCTGTGAATTATTCAATTCAAATTCTATGCAGTCTAATATGCTTTCGTAAATGTTAGGTAGCTTAATATGCTTACATGTCAATTTTTAATATTCTCATGTCAACCATATCAACGCTAATGTAGGCCCTCTTGTAGGTAATTGCATTGAATACCTCTATAAAACTGATAGAAGTTATCAATATTAATATTTAACCTATCGGCCCAAACAAATTAGGATAGGTCATACAAGATGTTGACGGGTATCAATTTTGATATTAATACTTCATCCGTGCAAATATTAATATAAAAATTTATATAATATCATTTTTATACTCTAGCGGAATAGAGCATTAAATAATTTTTTAAAAAAATGGTTCATGTGAATCATAGTTACAGTTCTTTGAAATAATTAGCTATAATATTTTATCTTACATATTCAAGGTGAAAAGCACGTTTGCTATTGACTCACTTGATAATATGTTGCCAAAACAAGTGAATAGATGTCATATATGAATCACTTTTCAAATTTTATTTTATTCACTTCATTATCATTTTTCCTTAAAATTTCATGTTAAGATTATTAGCAAATAGTGTAGACTGAAATTCATTGAATTTTATCTCTCCTTGCTTAGGTGGGACCCAGGATTGGTTGTATATTGACAGTTGAAACCCACTTGAATACTCCAACTATTGGTGTCAACGGATTCGGACAATCTATTGCCCTGACCCAAGTCCGATTTTACTTTTGGGTTTGGGATGTAAATAAATATATTTGATTAAGAAATCACTCGGATTCAGGTTTAGACATACCCGAAAAGTATTTGTTCGGGTGTGTTTCGGGTGCCCGACTTGCCCCCGATTCTTTCGTTGAGATGTCCGCTCCAACCGGCGTCGAGGACCTGCAACATCTGGTTGTAAGCTCCGGTGTACGGAGCGGACCGCCGGTGGTTCTCCTCGTACCAGCGTAGCTGCTTGACGAGGTAGCGCAAGGGCTTGTGCGGGGACGACTTGCGGCAGACGTGGGAGCTGCAGATCCAGGGCCACTCCACTGCCGCCAAGGAGACTCCTGCGAAGAAGGCGTCCAACCTGAAGACCTTCCAGATCTACCGTTGAAGTCCTGAGGAGGGGGAAAGCCGCGGCTACAGGAGTTCCAGATTGACCTCAACGAGTGCGGGCCCATGGTTCTGGACGCCCTCATCAAGATCAAGAATGAGTTCGATCCCTGCCTAACCTTTCGCTGATCCTGCCGCGAGGGCATTTGTGGTTCCTGCGCCATGAACATCGACGGCAACAATGATGATCACGCCGCTGCCCCATATATGTTCGTGATGAAGGATCTAGTGGTGGACATGACTAACTTTTACGCACAGTACAAGAGCTTGGAGCCGTGGCTTAAGCACAAGGATCCGCCGCCGACCTCGGGTAAGGGGGTCCCTCAAAGCAAGAAAGATCGAGCCAAGCTCGATGGCATGTACGAATGCATCCTTTGCGCCTGCTGCAGCACCTCCTGCCCCAGCTATTGGTGGAATCCTGAGCTCTATCTCGGCCCTGCCGCCCTCCTCCATGCTCACCGGTAAACCTGAAGCCCAAGCCCCCTTGATCTCTTTTACCATTCAAAAGGCGGCGATCAGGAAATCGGAGAAGCCCATGCTTTCCCGCGGTTGCAGAGCGAGGCGGATGGAGCGGGGGATGAGGCGAGCGAGAGCTTACCGCGGAGGTCGCCGTACTTCGGTGGTAACTCGGGATTTACAGGGAGGGTTTCAGCTGGATCAAGGGCGACGGCGACCGGGGGGACCTATGCGGTCGGCGCCCCCTGATGAAGGCAGCGGCGTAGCAACGCAGTAGCGACCTAGGCGGCAGCGAAGCGGCGACCTATGTGGGCGATGCCCCCAAATTTCTGATTCGGACGCTTCTGGGCTAATCCGAACCCAATTAACATTCAATATCGGGTGTACATCCTGATTTAGGAGAAAGACTATCGGGTCGGGCCGAATTCTTCTTCAATCAGACTTGAATTTGGATCAGGTAAGATCCGACCCGTTTACACCCCTAACTCCAACTAATGGGAGGCATCAAGGGTAGGTAATTTAACTAGCTTTATGGGTGTACATTATAGTCTTCTGTGCATCATTTGCATCTAGCTTTCCAAAGGTTTCACAGAATTGCCAAAACTTGAATTGCAACTTCCTCTTCCCTGTTAGATTTACTTCTAGCTTGATTTACCCACTCTTCAATTAAAGACAGATTGAACACCCTCATGGGGCACCCTCATAGATAGCATGAAAGCAAACCAAGCAATCCTAGCCATTGAACAGGTAAAAAGTGCATGACTTGTGTCTTCTAAATACTGAGTATAGTATGACAACAGTGGCTAACATTTTTGCCTCTCTTAGCAATGGTGGAGTTGACAAGAATTGTTAAATTTAACCATTTCCAAATAAAGTGGGAGACCTTAGTTTGGATCTTCTTTGTTAATGATAAATGCCAAGGATTCTTTCATTGATTCTAATTGAGGAGCCGGTGGTAAATGTGTCTTCTAGAAACTTGTAGGCTGCCTTCAAGGTTAGCTTTCATGTTGGACTAAGAGGCCATATCAACTTATCTATGGCAAGCCATTAATTTTCCATTGGGATGTTGAGAATTGCTTCAGTTGTGGATAGATTGAACACCTTCCTAGCTAGACTATCCATCCACTTAACAACATAAATTAATGTACTCACCTTTTTTTAATGTCTTATCTATAGGTGCTTCTTGATTTTGTATTAGGATATCCACCACAGAGATCCATTTGTGTTTCCAAATATTTACAAATTTTTCATCTTCAACTTTGTATTTGTAGTTCACATCAAGTCTCTCCCCATTTTTGAGCATTGCCTTCCATGGTGGAGAGTCATACCTTTTACATTTCACTTCCCAAAAGTCCTTTTTGTTGAGGTACTTAGCCTTGAGTATATCGGACCGTGTTGTTAGTTCCTCCGTCAAAAATCTCTAAGTTACCGATGGATCAATGCCTAATTTGAACATTCAAGGTCTCTTATGCCCAGCCCCTCTGCCGCCTTCTTGGCTTGATCTTCTTCCAATTGAGAAGGTGAAGCTTTTGCTCCATGGCTATATGGCCCCACCAAAATGACCTATTGATTTTCTCAAGATATTGTATTACACTCTTGGACAGGACATGAAAATTAATGGCATGCACAGGGATTGTTGCTAATGTGGACTTAATCAACTCAATTCTACCTACAATTGACTGCAGGTTGGTTTTCCACCTGCCAACCTGTTAGTGCATCTTTCCATTGACTCAGTACCTTTGAGAATGCTTTTGCACATAAGATAAATAGTTTTGGGAATAGTGGACACCTTTATCTCAATCCTCTTTGAGGGGTTATCATTCCTATTTGATTTCCATTCACTTAAATAGAGAAAGATATTGTGGATGCACATTCCATGACCAGTTATATAGTCTTATCATTAAAATCATGGTATTTTAGTATATCCTTCAAACATTCACATTCCACTTTATCATAAGCTTTTAAGATATCTACTTTCAAAGTATATTCTCTTTACTTGCCTCGCATTTGAGCCATAGAGTGTATCATCTCTCTTGCAACTAAAATATTATCTGTCATGTATCTTTTCGATACAAAAGCTCCTTGGGAAATAGATATCAACTTACCCTAAAGGGGTTTAATTCTTAAGAAAATTATCTTTGTGTAATAATTTTCAATATTGTGTGGCAGAGACTTATTGGCATGTAGTCACTTGCTCTTATGGGTTGTGCAACTTTTGAAATTAGTGAAATTGTTGTATGATTCATGGATTTTGGGTAGCTTTGAGAATAGAAAAAAATTATGTATTACTTGAATCAATTCTTCTTTTGGAATTTGCCAATTTCTTTGTTAGAATCTCGGGGGAAAGTCATTTAGCCCATGTGCTTTGTCTGATTTCTTAAAACTTTTCTAATCTTCCCTATTCAAGTCATCAAAAATTTTGTTCCACCTTCTTTTATTGGCTACCTTGCTAATAGAAACACATTGTGCATCCCCCCCCCCGTGTAAACCAAAAGTATTTGGCATTCCAATTTGTTACTTCCATCTCGTATAGATTATGTTGTTCGATTTCAAACTCATCTTCTTTATTCACCAAGTCTTCACTAAGTTGATAGTTTTGATAATCTTACAATTTCTTTTCTTTCTCCCTAATTCTATGTTTTAGTTCTCAAACACTTCTCTACTCCATGTATCCAGATTTTTTGCTAAAATTTTCATCTAACCTTCATAATTTTGAAGAAGATTCATATTTCATGTCTAGATAGATGCTAAGTAACCCTAAAAGTTGGGATGTTGAAGCCAAGTCATTTTCATTTTGAAGCATCTATGTCTATTTTGGGGCCGTGCTTCGGTGTTGAGATATAGTGGGCTATGGTTACTTGGTCCTTTTGGAAGACGGTAAAATTTTGATCTATGAAAAACTCGTATCCACTCAGATCCCCATTGCTTCATCTAATTTTTCTCTAATTCCAAAGGTGCTTTTCCTTATATTAGTCCAGGTTTTGATAATTTTGCAATTTATGTTCTTTCTCTTTAATTCTATGTTTAAGGTTTCCAAACACTTCTCTACTCCATATATCCATATTTTTAGCTAAATTCTTCATCTTACCTTCATAATTTTGAAGAAGGTTCATTTTGTCTGTCCAAATGGATGCCGTCGGGTAACTCTAAAAAATTGGGATGTTGAAGCCACAAGCCATTTCCATTTCGAAGCATCTTCGTCTACTTTGGGGCGGTGCTTCGGGGTTGAGATATAGTGAGCTATGGTTAAGGTAAGGGGGTGTTTGGTTGCATGATAATAAAGGATTTTATTTTAATTTTTAAAAATTTTAAAAAACTTTTTAAAAGAGGTGTTTAGCAACTATGACAATTTTATGTTTCGAAAGTGATTTTCTTCTTAAACAAAAAAAGATCTCACCTCTTTCTTTTTTCTTGTGGTCCCCCACTTTGTTTAATCAAGTGTGGTAGTTACTTTTTTTGTATCACATCCCTCCAAACATGATAATTTTACGTCATGAGTTGGCTCACTTTTTATTTTGATATAATTTTTTATCATGAAAATGTACAAAAAATTATCATACAACCAAACATCCCATAAAGCTTTGATCTATGAAAACCTCCTACCCACTCACATTTCCTCATTGCTCTATCTAGTTTTTCTCTAATTCCAAAGGTGATTTCTTTCTATTAATCCAGGTGTGCGCCTCTAATCTTACACAACAAAGTTCTGCATTTGTTTGCAGAACCCCTTGAGATCTTCTATATTCCTTGTGTTTACTCTAGAGCCACCAATCTTTTACTCTGTTCTCAAGATTGAGTGCATGTCTCCTATTAGGCAAATAGGGCCCTTAGTCTCTGCTTAATAAAACATTGTAAGTTCCTGTCTAACTTTCTTTCTCTTTGCCATGTTTGCTGGTGCATACAACAAGATAAGGTGTCAGTTACCAGCTCCAGTGAGGTCTGCAATTTGAGTGACTATCCAATTTGGCTTAGACTCTAATTACTTGGAGATATATATACTCTCATTCCTTCAGGCCTGCAGGCATCCATCAGACCTGCATGTGTTAGGTTTGTAGATAATAATCAGACAATGCATGTGTCATGGTAGCATCTAATTTTAGGTGTCATGTCATCATCAGTACTGCTTAAGATACAGATGCTATACCGCATGCTGTCTGCAAGAAACACTTCAACCCGGAGGACCCACGACTTTAAGGATTTCTAAAAGCTAATGCCCTGTTTGGTAACACTATTAGACATCTCTATTACTTTTTATTTTTAAAATTGATATTGATTGTAATCATCTTGAGGTGTTTGGTTAATAGTATCAATTTTAAAATTTATAGTGTAAACAACACATGTTATGTAATATAAGTGTCAACTTGTATTACTTTTGATATTGATACTCCAACGTTTGAAAATATTAATATCAATATTAATATAGTACCAAAAATGAAACTCTAACCAAACAAGGCATAAGATAGAGATGCTACCGCATGCTGTCTGAAAGAAACACTTCAACCCGGAGGACCCACGACTTTATAGCCTGTTTGGTTAGAGTATCAAAAATGATACTATATTAGTATTGATATTGATAATTTTTTTTAGTCCCCCGCCTCGTGGCGGAGTGGGACACCATCGCCCTGCGGGGCGTCTGATCCCGGGTTCGAACCCGGCGTATCCGCCCCGTCGTGGGTGGCTTCCCCGCACAGAACCACTGCGCCATGAACAAAAAAAAAGATATTGATATTTTTAGAAGATGGAATATTAATATCAAAATTGATACAAGTTGACACTTGTATTATATAACATGTGTTATTTGCACTACAAATTTTAAAATTGATACTATTAACCAAACACCTTGAGGTGATTACCAACAATATTAATTTTAAAATTAATAGTGATAGAGATGTCTAATAGTGTTACCAAACAGGGCATTAAGGATTTCTAAAAGCTAAAATGTCAGTACCGCAATGGATGCATACTGGTCAAAGATGATTTCTACTAAATATCACTTTCAAAAATAATAGTAGTAGGCTAGAGATGTCTAACTAATGCGGTCACCACACATGGAAATAATATATTTAAAAATTTATCACATAAAATAGCAACGTAGAAATCTCATTTACCGAATCGTTAGAACAACTGAAAATACTGTAATTACCCCAGAGAATAGGAGCAGCAATGAAAATAGAATTCATTTTAGGACTAGACACTCCTTTATGCCCTGTTTGGTTAGAGTTTCATTTTTGGTACTATATCAATATTGATATTAATATTTTCAAATGTTGGAGTATCAATATCAAAAGTAATACAAGTTGACATAATATGCCTTGTTTGCACTACAAATTTTAAAATTGATATAATTAACCAAACACCACTTAATGGTTCCTATCAATATCAATTTTAAAATTGATAGTGATAGAGATACCTAATAGTGTTACCAAACGGGGTGTTAGAGAAGACCAAAAACATATAAGTCTCTGACAGGAATTACCTTAGATTGATTTTTGGCGAGTTTCATTTACCTATATATCTTTAGTTATCATGTATATATATATATATATGACGCACAATTGTTCTTGATTATTGATACGTCTTCTAATTTAAAATAATACGAGATAAATATTTATATAGATATGTATTTTAAGGGCGAAGAGTCTCACGTATTCGCATGAGATTACATTTTTAGATCACTCACAAAGAAATTTTTTTTAATATTTCTAAAATTAAAAAATTATCCAATAAACTATTATTAAATAAAATTTTTTATGAGTAATATGAGAGTGCAATCTTTCAGGAGATATCTGAGATTCTCTGCTCATTATATATATATATATATTAGGTCCTCCTGCTCTCCTGGAAGGTTTTAGTGTAGACGCCGACGTGCGGCATCACCACGGACCCGACCCACAGCCGGCCGTCCCTCTCCTCGATCTCGCTGGCGAACCGGAGCGCCGCCGTCCCCCCGCCTTCTTCCAGCGACTCCAGGACCTCCCCCTCCTCCCCGAGCCTCAACGCCGCCGCCCGCGCTCGCCGCCGCCGGAGGACGAACCCGTGGGACAGCTTCTCCGTGTCGACGACGGGGACCCTCCGCAGCACCTCCGCCAGCCACGGCGCCGGGAGCAACCACCGCAGCGCCCTGCTCCTCTCGGAATGCAGCGCCACCCAGTAGCCCCCCCGGGGGCTCCGCCTTATGTTGTCCGGGAAGCCCGGCAGGTCGGCGAGCACCTCCACGCTGCCGGCCCGGGCGGTGCGCAGCCAGTAGCGGAGCACCCGGCAGGGGATGGTCTCGACGACGAGGAGGAAGGAGCCGTCCCGCCCCAGCGCCACGCCGTTGGGGAAGGAGAGGCCGCTGAGCAGCACCCGCAGCTCGCCGGTCGCCGGATCGTACCTCATCACCCGCCCGGTTCGGTCGCCGCTGAGCATCGCCAGGATGAACTCCCTGCGGCGGGGCGGATCGATCAAACCCAGCGGCGTTTAATTTAACACAACAATTTAAAGACTATATATATATTGTTCTTAGATTAACACCAAACAAATTTTATTTTAAAGACTAATTAATTAAGACACTTTTTCTTAGAATTCCTTCCAAAAAGTGAAGTCACGTCTCAAGTCGGATCACTCAAATTCTCGTGGGGTGTTTGGTTGCATGATAATTTATTTTGTACATTTTCGTGATAAAAATTGTATTAAAATAAAAAGTGAACAACTCATGACATAAAATTATCATGTTTGGCGGGATGTAATTACAAAAAAGAGTAACTATCACACATGACCAAACAAAGTGGGGGGGACCACAAGAAAAAAAGAAAGAGATGAGACCCTCTTTTTATGTTTAAGAAGAAAACCACTTTTAAAACATAAAATTGTCATGGTTACCAAACACCTCTTTTAACAAGTTTTCTTACAATTTTTAAAAATTAAACAAAAACATTCATTATCATGCAACCAAACACCCCCATCAACTTTGAGCAGAAATTAAAGGTGCAATCTTAATCAGCTTTGGAAATAAATTTTTTTTGTATGTTAGTTTTAACTCTCGTTTTGTTCCAATTCGGTTGGAGTTTTTTTTTTTTTGCCCTTCAGAAATCTCCAACAACTTGAAATTACAATCCTTTTTAGGTTTCATATACTAAAAATAAAGAAGAGATCTTGAGAAGAAGCACGTAAATACATAAAAATCATTGTTAGAGGAAACTGTGATCTTAAAGTTCAAAGGGTTTCATTTGATATGAACGGTAAAATAGAGATTTCTCCCAAAATCTTTCAAAGCTCATGTCTTTTGAGCTTTCTATAGATTATGTATATAATATTTATTTATTTATTTATTTTTGTCCACATTTCAATATTTTCTTCCTTTTTTTAATTTGTTATAGGAAAGCCAGTGCAAATATGTTGTATTTAATTTCCAACAAGCTATCAATCTATGATCTCTTTCTTGTCCAAATCAATGCAATCATAGATCATCTTGAACCTTTGAAGATTTTAAGAGAAATTTCGATAAATAATCTTTTAACAGAATCAAAGATGTTAAGAATGAAGTTTTAAAAAATCAAAAAAAAAAGACTCTCAATGACGTGCGTGATACAAGAACATTATTATTCAGATTAATCCTGCGCACCTCCTTCGGAAGCGGGCGCTGCTGTCGCTGAAGAAGACGACGCCGGTCTCTTGATCGACGTCCACGCCGTTGGTGAAGCCAAAAGGGACGCCTTGCGCCGCCGTGGCCACCACGCCGGTGCGGTTGCCGTCGGCGCTGATGGAGAGCAAGCCGAGGTAGGCGTCGGCGACGTACAGCTCTCCGGTCTTGTGGTAGAACTGCAGTCCCAGCGGGCGGCCGCAGACGTGCTCCCCGCCGGAACCGCCGCAGAGCTCCCGTCTCCTGGAGATCAGCACAACCAAGATTTTGCCCCGGCGTGATCGTGAATCGGCATATCGTTCGAGGTCGGACATGACGGTCGCCGGCGGAGGCGGAGGGGGGACGACGGAGGTGGCGGTGCTTACACGCCGGGCGCGGAGACGGCGAACTGGCGCCAGCCGCCGCCGGGACCTTGCCATCGAAGGATGCGGCCGTCGGAGACGCCCGTGTAAGGACCCCGGCCGCCGGCGTCGAAGGCGAGGCTCTCCGGTCCGGCGGAGGCGGCGTCCAGGGGGATCCGCTCCACCTCCCAGCCCGGGGCGCCGTCGGCGGAGGCGGCACCACGGTCGCCGGCAGGATCAAACAGGCCCAGATGGTAGAAAGAGACGGCGATGGAGAGGAGGAGGGCGAGGGTGGTGGGCACCGAGAAGAAGCAAGCGGCCATGGTAAGGGAGTGGTTGCCCAGAGAGACGGAGCTGGAAGACGAAAGGTAGGGTTTGGAGCGGCGTCTCTTTCTCCTTGTTATATTATTATGGGGGCGATCCGTCGGAAGATCGGTCAAGGAAATCTTCTCAATTTTCTCAGCAAGAATATTAAATCTTTCTAGTTTTTGATACAGATGAGAGTGTAAAGATATTAAATTACTATTGAAATATTAACATCACCATCATTAACTTTCTCAAGAGGGGGTAGGGTAGTTCCATCGCCGTCGACCAGCAGGCGATCGATCACAGCACCACAGTGCGGTTATTGTTGACGAACGTAACCAATTCATCTGATTCAAATTTTTTAATATATATCTAGTGAAACATCAAATTTTATCAAAATGAACCACTTCAGAAATCGCGTGAATTTTCAAGAGGTTACCATGTTATATCAAACGATTCGAATGTTTTGCCGATTTAAAATTTTGACATCTGTAAACCAAGGCTTTCTTACTTCGGTTGAAACCTGCAGCTGTACGGTTGCCTGCATTATATCTTCCTGTGACTAGTCAAGATATATACGTGCGTGTGTGAGACGAATATTGTGATTTATTTGTTATAAAAATATCGTAATATAAATTTATAATAAAATTTAAGTAAAAATGAGTTAAATTTGATGATATATATAAACTTAAAATTGTACGAGATCATGACTGTGTGCCAAAGCATTATATGTATTGATAGTTTTTTTCAGTATATAACATATCTTTTTATTTTTTACAAGCATGGTAGACTTAATCCCCGGAGCAGATCTTTCACGGGGTGAAGCATGAATTTTACTCCGACGTACGGATATCTCATGGTTGGATAACATGTGCACAATCACATAGCTGTCTACATCCGTTTATATATAGCATACATGGTAAGTAAAACTTGGATCAAGGTTAATATATGTAGATGTGTCATGTACACATTATTAGAAACATTTTGTCCCCCATTTCATTACGACTACGTATAGCAGTGGCAAATTGCATAGGGTTATCATCTGAATGCAGTGGCCTGGGTGTATCCATAATTCAACATTATGCTACTTTGATGCTGGTCCAACAGAGAACGAAGCTAAATCCTGGTTGGTGAGCAACCTATAAACGAGGAGTTCCGATAACCTCCCGAGGGAGCTCCCCGAGGTCTCTCACATTTCTGCGTTAAATACCTATCTTGTCATGCATTAAATAGTCGTCGTATCGTGCATTTAATGCAGAAATGTGAGGGGCAGCGGGGGGCTTCCTCGGAAGGCCTCCCGAGGTGATTCGAACTCATAAAACGAGGTGTATTGACATGCATGACAATGCATTTTATCTCCTTGCTCACTAAATAATATAAACAAACAAATTAAACAGAGATAATACACTACATCTTTTATAGAGAATATGATTTATAAATGAATATTTTATAAACTTACTTGGTGTTTTCTTATATAACTTATAATATAATATAGTTAAGATTCTTAAATAGTATGTTATATGAATCATATTTTTATTTCACATAACGGATATTGAATATACTAATGCACTGTATCATAATACATAAGGCTTGTAATATATTCACTGTAATTCATATAAATGATTAAATAATAATTACATCATGTAATTATTAATCTGGGTTTGGTAACAAACACGTGGAATGATACGATGTTTTGTAGTATAAAGTATTAAAGTAGGCTAATAACATATATAAATGTTACTAAACACCACCTGCACCTAAACCTACAAATCATTGAGTGAAGAAGGATTTGGTTCCTAACCAATTAGGTACAGGGGCAAGGATTTTTAATATTTCATTACAAAGTTAATTAATAACCAGAGACCATGTCATGTTATTCGATGATCAAGCTCATAAGGGGCAAGGTTGGATGTTGAT
This sequence comes from Cryptocoryne crispatula var. balansae, assembly GCA_036172225.1. Classification (NCBI taxonomy): domain Eukaryota; kingdom Viridiplantae; phylum Streptophyta; class Magnoliopsida; order Alismatales; family Araceae; genus Cryptocoryne; species Cryptocoryne crispatula. The sequence goes on from CM069926.1 coordinate 2,529,773, forward strand.
GTGAACAAAATAATTAAGGAGTGAGAATCCTCTCAGTCAAATACTATTAGTGAGAAATTACGTGCCTTTCGATGAGACAATTAAATAAGGTGAGATCTAATTAACCCTCGTTCTAACAACTCATGTCCATCTTTCTCGCGGTTCTTTATCTTCTATATATGTAGGGTTGGTCAACTGTTCATTAATGCTCACATTATGAAATCTGTCGGCAGATCGATCGATCAATCAAAGTGTGGTGCTGGGTATGTACACATATATATATATATATATATATATATACACACACACACACGAACTTAAGGTCAAGTGTTTATTCACATGCCGGCATTTTGGTTGAATCATCAAGGACATTTATTGCATTAGGATGGGTTAGCCGCCCCAAGCTATGTTGCTCTATATATACTGATCTCAGATCGGATTTTCTTACTTTTTTTTGGGTTTCCTTTCTCGTGTTTGATTCGTATACAAGTTTGTATGTGTCACTTAATTGCATTAATATTATTACAGAAATGAATATACCAGAACACACTAATTTATAACACCACAATTTTCTGTAAAAAAAGGTGGATATTTTCTTTGACCTAGCAACTTGGACATGCACTACGTACAACATGGAAGATTGAATTTACGCTCTCTCTCTCTCTCTCTCTCTCTCTCTCTCTCTCTCTGACACGTTTTCTCTTTTCTATACATTTTCTCTCTGCTATTATTCAATATCCTACATTCTCACTTTCTTTCTCTTTTGTGTACAATTTAAAGAGGGGGAGACATTAATTGGTGTTTGGCTGCAAATTAATTTAAATATATTTTTTTGGAAAGCATTGTATATCCAAATAAAATGTAAGACGGCTAAATATACGCATGAAATTAATCAACATGTTTGGTAAGATGTGATATCAAAAATTATGGGGATCATGTTTAAGTGCTTAAAATGATTGGTAAGCAGACTTGTTTGGAAAGAAACTTAAGATAGATTTTTGTTTAGTACTCCAGCATTTACCATGTTTCCTTGCATACGCAAAAATACCTATTTTATATCCAGTGCTGTACAATAAACTCTGTCTGTGAACTAAAATGCCGACAAAACGAAATTTAAAAAAGGAAAATCTAGTGGGGTGTTTGGTTGCATTTTATTTTTTTGTATGGTTTCATGACAAAAAATTATATTATAATACCAAACATGATAATTTTTAAAAGTGAAAACACGACAATGAATGTGTTTGGCAAAAAATGATAATGGGGTGTTTGGTAGCATTTTAAATTCAATTTTCATCAACTTCGTAAATATCAAAAAACAAGAATTTCATGCCATACAAATTTAAAAATTCACAAAATTTCAAATTAATTTATTTCCATTTATTGCACACAGATAGCACAAACAGGCTCATTTGCCTAGAAAAATGTGACTATTTCCTATTTTGAAACAAAATCATTCATGATACATGTTATAAGGCCATCCCCGGGCCAGGGAGAAGCATAATTCGATCTTGACAACATAAACACTCCACGAAAACTACGTGGAGGAATTCAAAATTCCAAACAACACAATTTCAACCCCAAATTCAACGGAATGGAAGAACCTACCAAAACAGCATCTAGGAGAGGGCGGGTTTCCCGAATTCGAACAAAGGAGCAACCACAGGTCCCCCGGTCTACAACAGGTCCGCCGGAGAACGATGAACCCTCCGTTTCCCCGGCTGCTACGCCACCGGACGCAGAGATCGGCCAGATACGCCACCGGCCCTTCCTCCCATCACCTCCCCGCACACGCGCGGCCCTGCATCCTCCCCATGGCCACCGCTTCCGATCCCTCTCCCGCGTCCACCATCAATCCAGCCGATTCCTCGATCCGCGAGCGAAGACCCCGAACCAAAGCACCAGATCCCCACCCGTCCCGGACGGAACCCTAGTTTCCCCGACGCGCGCCCCGGCCCTCGCAAAAAGAGGCGGAACGAAGGGATTTCGCCGGAAAGTCGGATCGGGGAGGCGATCTCCGACGGAGAGATCGAGGATTTCGTGGAGAAGTTGGGGACGGCGCTTCTCGCGGAGCGATCTGACAGAGATGGAGAGAGAGAGAGAGAGAGAGAGAGAGAGGGTGGGGGCGTTGTGGGTACTTCAGCGGACGAGGGGGACAGAGACCGAAAAATATTCACGGAGGGAAGAAGAACTTACCTTCGCCGGAAACTCGAAAACTCTCAAAGAAGAGGGTTGCCACCGCCGTAGCGAGAAGAGCTGGTTGGGGATGTGCTGCCGCTACAGCTACCGCACCGCTGTCGCGAGCTTTCGAAGAAGAGTGCGAAGAGGGCACTGAGACCGGTAGGAGCACTGGTGAGGAATCAGGGGAGAAGATGAGTCGCTTTCAAAAAAAAAAGAGGGCTCGACCTCTTTTTTTTCTTGTCAAAGACGAAAACGTAGAAGTGTTTTTAAAATAAAAAATGAAAAAATGGACCAAACACAATTTAGGATCTCTTTCGTTATAAATTTCAAAAATTAAAATAAAAATGCTCATTGTCGTGCAACCAAACACCCCATAGGCCTCCGTGTTTTACGTTATGTATAGAATGCCGCCAGCAGGATTCAGAAAACAAAGGCCCAATAATAGGCCCACAATCGATAGGCACAGCTAGAGGTTGAGCCGAAGCCACGCAGCGGAGTACATGCAGCAAGGCCCAGTGAGATATCGGCTGGCACGGTTCCACTGTTACCGGAGGTTGAGTGCCTCGAGTGGATTTTTATTTATTTATCGGGATAAAATGAAGTTCAAGAAGAGAAACGAAGAGCCGATACGATGATCCGAAACGAACAAAAAAAGAAATGTTCGAGTTCGATGAATTACAAAATTTACCGCTTGTTTTTTTTTTGTTTATTTGAGTCCGAAGTTTACACTCGAACGGTCATCGTTTCTCGCAAACAAATCAACTGTTTAACCCTGTTTGATAATATTATCAAACATCTTTACCATTATTATTCTTTAAAATCGATATAAATCATCTTTACCATTATTATTATCCCCGGATGTAATGGACCAACCAGCAGGCGGCGGCGGCGGCCAAAGTAGCATACCGGGGAATTGGGAACAACGGCGGCGGCGGCGGCGGCGCGGGGGCGGCGGCGATCATGGCCGGAACCCTATACGTGTTAGACTGCATCGTCCTCTCAGAAGTCAGAAGCTCCTCCCTAGATAGTTCCTTCCCCGATCCCCTCTGCCTCCCTCGGCAAGTCCGGGAGGGGCGGAGGTTCCGTTAAGCTGGGTGGAATCAGCTGTGTTGCGAGAGCTAACCGCACCCTTATCTGCCCCCCACCACCGCCGGCGTATAAATGCGTTCACGGGGATCTGAAGGGTGGAGCCTGAACAGCGGCGGCGTTGAGGATCCTGCTCATATCTCGCCTGGGCCGAGAGCTGATCCGTGCCCTCTGCGGTCCGCAGATGCTCCCTCCATTTCAAACGCCGGCGGGGTCCGGCGGCTGGCTCTTTCCTCCCCCCGGCGCAGGTGTAGGGCCAGCCTTGCCGGCGATCGCCACCCAGGTGGCCGTCGTCCGGCACTTGTCTCCCCTCCGGCTTGGAGCTTGCTCCCGGCCCCCTTCCTTCTCCTCCCAGAGGTTAGGCGCAAGATTTATGGGGGCGTGTTTGGTTGCCCGGCAAATTCGTATGTATTTTTATGTTCAAAACTTACATTACGAAGAAAATTTCACACGTGTGGGAAAAGGAAGGTCTCTCGAATCCTGTAGTTTGAGTCAAATTTCTCGTTAATTTAACAAGTTTGGTCAAACATATTTTGGTTGCAAACCAACCAATCACGAAAATGGGCATTCCATGGCTCGACAAATCAATTTTTTGTTACTTATACCAATATCAACAACAATTTTAAAAATAATAAACGATAAAATTGTTTATTACTTTTGCCAAACAGTTGGGGACGTTTTATTTTTTTCCTCGGATCATCATAAAACTCCATTTACGCAACCTGGCACCCTATTAATATTAACAACTGAATTTTAACAAGTGGAATCTCGAAATTTGAACATAGCGAATGCCGTCGTACTATTTTTTGCATACCATAAATAATAATGATATATCGAAAAGAGCGATCTTTCGAGTTTCATCCCCTCGTTCCATGGAGGGAGATTTAAGAGTAAAAACCGTTTCAGTTTGGAAGCCTCACACATCTGTGAGAGACTGAAGCGGAGGATCCTTCCAGTTCAAGAGTTCACCAATCAGACGACAGGCCTCCGCTTCCTTCATCGGCACACCTCCTCAGATTCCCCCCCGTCACGACGACTCCTCGCGGAGAAGAAAGGTCGGCGCCAGGCTTTATCATTGTTTATAAGATGGGCGCCAAGAAAGCGATCTTTATTGGGATTGCGCGTGCAGATCTCCCAGGATTTGCTGACAGAAGCTCCACGACTGAGACGACCACCGGATGAGCGGAATATAACACAGTTCTCCTCGCGACGAGCTTGAAAAATCCGCCTCGAAATGGAAGATCGTCCGCACTATTTACAGTTTTTTCCCCAATCATCTTCCTGAATCTCTGGGCCTCCACACACAACAAAATTCCATCTTTGTTCTCAAAAAGCGTGTAACTACATAAGGATGCTCCAAGACAAGGATCGGGAAAAAGAAGAGGAGGACCAAGACCCCCCCCCACCCCCGTGAGAAGGGGGGAAACGGAAAAAGGAAGAACCTTTGAGGGGGTGGTGTTTCCATGGATTAGCAGTACCGGGCGGCTGTCAGGCTGTGACTGTACAACGGGGTCTCGTCCTCTCCGGCGAGGACAGGCCCCCCTCATCCACGGCCTTCCTTTTGTGGCTGTTGCCGCCGGTGGTCGCGGTGCTGCCGCCGGTGTTGTCGGCGGTGACAGGCGCGCGGAGGCTGCTGCGAACGCAATCCTGGTGCTCCGGCTGCGCGGGCTCCGCCGGCGGCAGACCCTCCTCCGTCCGATCTTCCATCGGCGGATCCGTGGATCTCCTCTTCATTATGTACGGGATGAGCCTCTCCACATCTGACATCTGTACAGGCTTCAGGAAGAATTCTTCGGCCCCTCCCTCCAGACACCTGGAAATCCAAGGCCTACGTGATCAGTCCCAGTGGATTATCCCGTCAGAAGAGAATCTTTGTACATAAACAAGGGTGGATATGATCTGCAGGCGTCTGATTTGACACCACCACGGATGATTCATTCTCTAAGTTTTGACAAGTCTATATATATATATATATCTAAAAAGTCTGCACCGAAGAATTTGCCTCCCCCACACGTAATCTTAAATGGTATAAAAGGTATTTTTGATATCTATATTCCGATAATTTAATTTGCACTGGGATCGACCAGTGAGGGGATTCACGGAACAAACCGTCTCTTTCCTTGGTTAACTTGTGACAATTAGCAAAAAAAACTAAGTACTGCAAAAACGGCAAAATCTTGTTCCCAGAACTGGGCACACCGAGAACTTAGTTAATGGAATTTCCAGAACCAAATTCTTTTATGAAGAGAAAACTGGGCACTCCAAAAGAAAAAAAAATGGATGAAGAAGAAGCATCTGATGCTCACCTATTGATCCTGGATGGCACATTCTCGGATGACATGATCACCACGGGGATGTCCTTCAGGGACGACGTCTCCTGATTCAACAGCCAAAAGCTCCCTTAATTCGCTTGCACGCGAAGACCATGACAATCTGATTTTAAGACTCCGGGTAAAAAAGAAGAAGAAGAAGAAGAAGCGGTAGGTACCTTGATCTTCTTGAGAAGGTCATAACCAGTCATTCCGGGCATGCAGTAGTCTGTGATCACTAGATTCACCTCAATCTCCTGAAGAGAAACCAAGAACAGAGGCCGAACGAGAATCAGCCATCCCTGCCCGTGAAAACAGGCTCTGGAAGCAGAAGCAACCACGGGGAGGAGACAAGTCGGAGAGGACTTTGTTACCTGATGGTAAGGGGAGACGGAAGGGGAGCTGGACCGCTCGTCCTGCAGGCCGAGGAACTCCAACGCTTTGCTCCCGGAATCTACAGTGGTGACTGGGTGACAGGAAAAACAAAAAACCCATGAAGAACTTGTCAGAACCTGAATTCTCCAACAACATCACCAGCAAGGAGGTAAGGAAGAGGGAAGAGCGAAGAGCGAAGAGCGAAGAACAGTCCGCCGCTCGTGTGGCCCGATCCCTCATCCGACAGAGAGAAAGGGGGCACAGACCTTGGTAGGAAGAGGTCTTGAGGAGCCTCTCGATGAGTTTCCGGTCCAGGAGGCTGTCGTCCACGGCCAGCACATGGAACTGCGCCTGGGCAGCGATCGCCATGGGGGAAAGACGTGGCCCCCTCGAGCGGACGCAAGGAAGCCTAATCGAAACGGTAGGAGGGTGGGGAGGCCTCCCCTCTTGCGCTCGGACCTGTCGTCGAGCTCCGGTGACTGGCTATGGCGGCGCCGGCGCCGGCGAGGCAAGCATCACAGGAGGAGAGAGGTGGTGCGCAGGGGTGGCGGAATATAAGGGGCGGAGGCAAACAACCCAGCACGGCGACCGCCACCCACCAACAAAATCGCACGGCGAGATCCGACTAGATTTTACCCCCAAATCTCGTGCTCGCCCGAGCCCAAGAATTCTCCCCCCCCCCCTCCTGTTCGCCCCGTTATTGAGGTGGAGACCAGGCCAGGACCCCTCCACCGGGGCCACTCTCTCTCCTCCTCCCCCTCCCCTCTCCAATGGCATGCATTCATATCTCCCTATTAAAGAAATTTGGTCGTTCGTGTTGATGTCTTGCGATGAAAGCAGCGGGAGGGAAGGGGGGGGGGGGGTCGTCGATTCGCCGGAGATACGAGAGAGATTGAGGAGAATGGAGGCGGTCGCGCCGGCGGGTCCCGCTCAATCCTACGGAAGATCCGCTGACGTCGACCCCGGTGCTCCCTTCTTCCCTGTCCCGGCATAAATACAGGTGCAAATATTCTTCTTCGGGGGGGTGACGCGCACAGAGAAGGAGGAGAGCCTACGTGGACGCCGCGGGCCCCGCACCCGCCGCTGCTCACATGATTGCGAGGCAGCTTCACGTGGAGCGCCTTCACACTCCGGTCGATCGGCCGATCAGAGTAGCGGGGATGGCAGCAGGCCGGGGCCCGCAGGAGGTGGCACGCGGCGTACGGTGCGGGAGGGCCCACGGGAAACACCGCCCGTATTTTCCGGCCAGAATTTTCTTTTTCTTTTCGGGATAAAAGAAAAAAAAATTTAAAAAAGAGAGAAGAGTGCAGCGACTCCCCTCGCTAGGGCCGTCGAGGAAGCGGAAGAGGAGCGTATTCACCCCGGTTAAAATTTGAATACCGAGCAGATTCTATTATCCTGGTCGAATATTTTCTGGACACGAGAAAAATACCGATAATATTTACTCCGCCGGAAAGAAATCGAATCTGTCCATATTCGAATTTACTGTCCGGTGAAATGAACTGATCGAACGATATCCAAATATATACGGATATAAATCTCAGCTAGATCCGGAAATGCAATATCAATCTTCGCCGAGGAGAGGAATTGGGCGGTCCGCTGCTGCTGGCAGCCAACCGCAGGCGCAATGAAAGGCTATGTACAGTGGACAAGTTTATTCTTTCCTTGAGTCTGGCTGTGTTATATAATATTATTCTAAAAAATTATTTTATTTCACATTAATGGTAGCGGATCACTGAAGTTCTTTTTCCTGCCAAACGATGAAGAGTCGGAAAACAATCACTTTTTTTCTCAAGTTATTTCACTCGGTATCTTACAGAACCAAGGTTAGCTCCAATATTATCTATCGTGATTATTTGAGAATCTCTTCCCTCGATGAATAATTTGTCTTTTGTAATTTTGGGGGTAATAAACAACCTTGCGTTAATCAAGCCCTCTTTTGCTTAACATAACCCAACACCTGTATGACCTGTACATTTTGAAATTAATACCAACATAAATGATCGATTGGTTTTTGGCTATTGTGAAAAATAAAAAAAATGCACGTGTGCTGAGGACACCTAGGTTCAGACTACGATGAAGGCACGGAATATTCCTCCGATGGTCAATATGGGATAAAACCTTTCAACACTCCTCTCGATCAACCATCACTGTCGGAGTCACGATAAGAAGACACGGGGCATGACCGAGCGAAAACAGGAGCATAGAACTTATAATCTGACCAACTCTGATATCATGTAAAATTCAAAAAGCATACGTACGTTAAGGAGACTCAAGTCCAAGGTACGATAAAGACATGAAATATTCCTCCGGTAGTCAATATGGGATAAAAATCCTTCAACAATTATTTATATCAACATTAAAAATCTTGATATAAACAAACATATCATATTATACTGTCCACGTATGTTAATTTCGATATTAATAATACAATTTTGTACATATTAATATCAAGATGTAATATAAATTTTGATACTTTATACTTTGTTTAGTAATATTGTTAGGTATCTCTGTTACTATCAAATTTAAAATTGATGTCGACGATAATCATCCAACGGTGTTTAACTAATTCTATCAATTTCGAAATATACAGCGTAAATACCACGTATCATATAATACAAATGTCAATTTGTATTGATCTGGATGTTGATACTCCATATTTTAGAAAATATTAATATAAATATTAATATAGCATCATTTTCGATTCTCTAAATAAACAAGTCATTAGTAATATTATCAGACACTTTTTATTGTCATCGATTTTAAAATTCACATCAATAATAATCATCAATAGATATTTGATTAATAGTATCAATTTTAAAATTTACAGTATAACAAAAGTATAAAATTTCGATAATGATATTTAAAAAACTAAAAATATTAATATAAGAAATAATATAGTATCATTTTTGATACTTTGTCCAAGCACGTCACCGACCAAACATATCATTAGAATGCTTAAATCTTGTCTCACTTTGGTTCGTGTAGTTGCCCACATGTTCCTTCGTAAATAATAAAAGTAAATGTATATAAAAATTAATATCACATCGTATTTGATGGGAAAATAATCTGAGTGCTTTAAATTTTTTGTTTGACACGTGGTTTGAGTCTGGTCTTCGTTTCCCATCACACGGCCTGTTGGTTATATATTTTATTTGCAGTGGGCAAAACGTAGATTTCTATCATTTCGTCAACACAGCTTCGATCTTTGAATTATAATAAGACCGGGGTATGGTTTATGCCTTTGTGGTCAGATGTATTTATTTTATTTTATTTTCTGCTGGAGCAAAACTGACGCCTCCCCTCGAATAGCCGAGCCGAGCCATGAAAGGGAGCGACGCATACGTTGCGGGGAAAGTTCCAGAAACGTCGCTTCACGTTTGTCAAAGATTTTCTCGGATCCGGGCGGGCCCCCGGGCCGATATCCCCCCCGTCTCGCTTCTCGTTGTCAACCCGAAAGGCCCGACAGGAGGAATTTCTCCGGATACCCGGTTGCTTTCGCCCGCGAAATGACGATCCGGGAAGACCCGAATATGTAACCCATCTCATGGTTTGCCCCGGGGATTAGGGGTGGGCACGGTTCGGTTTGGTCCGGTTTGGACCATTTTTTTCCCAAACCGAACCAAACCGAATCACCCTCCCAAACCGAACCGAACCAAACCGAATCAATTCGGTTTGGTTCGGTTTGGTTCGGTTTAAACCGAAAATAAATAAAAATATTTAAATTAATTATTTTTACATATATATACTAGTTTTTTATGTTAAAAACAATGAAAATAAATATTATTTTATTATAAAAATTATAAAAATATCATTTTATTAATACTATAATAGTTTTTTTATATTTTTTTGATTTAATCGGTTTAAACGGTTTGGTTTGGTTTAAATCGGTTTGGAGATTTTCCAAACCGAACCAAACCGAAGGGGGGTCCAAACCGAACCAAACCGAACCGAATGGGCTGGTTCGGTTTGGTTTCTCGGTTTGAACCGTTTTGTGCCCACCCCTACCGGGGATCGTCTCCCGGCACGAGGCAACAACGGTGAGAGGCGGAGGGAGGAGGCCAGAAGGGTAAAAATTTCGTACAAATATCGGGTAAGTGCATGAACATCGGGGTTCGGATCCGGGTCCGCACGACTCGGAGGCCCGAGAAAGAGGCCGGAGTGGGGAGCAAGAAAGAAAAATAGAAAGCTGGGGTCGCCGCCGCGCGGGGGCCTCAGGATCCGATATGATCCGGCCGGTCGTCGGTCGACGGAGGGATCTGAGTAGGGGAGGATGCGACGGTTGCGAGGAGATCCGATTAGGTGGCGGGTCGCGGGCGGCGTTCCTCGCAAGACCGCCACAACCTTGCCATATCGGAGTCCCAACTGCACCGCCCATTGTTTATTTTTATTTTTATTTTATTGTTTTGCAAAACAACCAAAATTAAAACGGAAGGAAGGACTTTCCTTTGGCTGGTTCTAGAATGTCGCCGTCGAGATTAGGGAGAGACTCTGGAAAGATCCGGTGGTCGTCAAATATGAATGTTATCGTATGTATGATGTTGGGTCCGGTTGGCGGGAATGACCGGGTCGGATTTGGGTCCGATCAACTCGATCGACGATCCGGATCACTTGATCTCGCAGCCGTCAGTCGGACGGAGTCGGCCGGGTTGTTGACCCGTGGCCCCACTAAAATTTTAACGCGACTCGATGGACAGAATTTATCGATCCACCACTATCCGTGACTCGGGTCGACCGTGGTTAGATAGAGTTGGTCGAGTCGGTCTCGATTGGTTCGATGGCTCCCGGTATATAGTTTCAATTAACTTGTTTCGATCCGAGTCGATAGGTCGTTGACCCCCAAGTGACCCGAGTCCGTTGGGACCCGACTAGCCCACTTCCAAACTGCTGACCCAGCCAATCTCCAACGTTATATTCTTAATATTCAATGAGAGTCTGGGTTACATGATATATACATTACGCGCGACTTCCAAAAACTGGGGAACTTCTCCCGGATACGTACATGAAGAGCTTGTTTTGTTCGACGGAAACTCTCGGCAAACTAGTGAACGTGCTACATTTCGTGTATTTTTCAATTGTTTGTGTTGATTTGAAATGATATATATATATATATATTTTCAAACACCGATTCTTATTTTAAAATACCGGAGAAAAAGGGTGAAAACAAGATACGTAAGAACGTGTTACGTACAATTGTAGGTCATGTTAATCTCCCGGCCCTCTTCTTCGTTTTCCGCATCTTTTACAAGGTTAACCAAACAAGATCTCCTTCTTTTAAAATCCAAAAAGAAAATTTATGGGGTGTTTGGTTGCATGATAATTTTTTGTACACTTTCATGATAAAAATTTGTATTAAAATAAAAAGTAAACCAACTCATGACATAAAATTATCATGTTTGGAGGGATGTGATTACAAAAAAGAGTAACCACCGCACATGACCAAATAAAGTGGGGGACCACAAGAAAAAAGAAAGAGGTGAGACCCTCTTTTTTTGTTTAAGAAAAAAATCACTTTCAAAACATAAAATTATCATGGTTGTCAAACACTTCTTTTAATCAGTTTTCTTACAATTTTTAAAAATTAAAATAAAAACCTCAATTATCATGCAACCAAACACCCCATTAATTTTAAATCACGGATTACGACGCAAGGGATATATACAGCGAAGCAAACAAGTTTTAAGTTAAAAAGAAGAAGAAGCAGGCATTCATGGAGATGTCTCCCGGCCCCCATCCTCTCTTCCTTTATAGTTCTCAGCTTTATCCCCAGTCGGCGCCCCCCCCCCATCCTCCTGTCCCCTGCTTCATATTCCATGGATGATCATGACGAGCAGCTGGTTGGCTCTGCAAGAATCTAAACCAAACAAAAAGAAGGAAGATTAGAACCGCGCGGCAGGCAGCACACATGGGAGTACACTGATCTCGCGTGCCGGGGGAGAAGGGAGGGGGGACAACATGATTTGACGTCTATCTAACGGGAACCCACATCGATCTATCTCCATGGACGCCAGTTCATCGTCGTCGTCATCGATCGATCGGTCGATCGACACCGTCGCACATGATCTTCTTCCATAGGAGTAGCGGCGACTGCTGCGGGCGTGACCTACCGACGATCTTCGTGCCGACCCCCCCTGCTCCCAGCACGATCATGGGGAGCGATCTGCTGGTTATACGATGGATATCATGGGGTTCTCTCTCTCTCTCTCGAGGTCGCTTTCTCTCGAGCATGTAATCTTTGTTGTTTATTCTGATTGTAGATGAAAAATATGGCCTACTAGTAATATTATTGCTGTTATTAACATCTAATATTCGATCAGGTTCGTGGGCGTCTCTTCGATAGTGATGTCGTCTTTTCCGGTATAAAAACAGGGAAATATGGTGCAATGGGTATGCCTGTGAGCACCCTGCTTCCCCGGAGCCTCCTAGTTTACATTCAATTATACGGTGTTTTTTGTTGAATGATAAGGCAAGTTTTTGTATAAAAGATGTTTTTTTTAACAAAGCAGGTTAAGAAATGATGTTTGACAATCATCACAAATATATATTTTTTGATAGAGAATTTATTGCAAGATGAGATCGAGTAGTGAGACATATCTTTTTCTTTATCTTGTGCTCTCCCATCGACGATTCTCTTTCATGCGTGCTCCTCACAATGTTTGCATCATATCCTACCGAATACGCGGAGCTTGATAATTTTATTTCATGGGAACGGGATCATGAATTGTATTTCAATGTAGATTTTATCACATAACCGTGTAGAAAATTGTCTTGCAACAGACAACAATAGAGCTTGTTTTTGTTCATGAAGAAAATGACAATATATTGTATCAGACGACTCAAAGGCATGTGTGTGTATAGATATATTTGGTACCATAAGTACACATTTAAATATTCCAACTGCCGTGTGCTGTTCATGGCTTCCATAATACATGCACACACTGGACTTTGAGACATCCTATACATAAACGCGGCATGCGAATCGATCTAAAAGAAAAATATTCGCTCACAAATAAAATGAGGAAATGTTTGTTATTTAATAGAGACAATAATGTTCAGATAAGTTAGAAAAGCGTGGTGCGTATGTTCAGTTTGGTTTCAATGTTAAACATCTTTATTGGTGTTTGACTGTTAATATCAAATTTAAAATTTGTAGTGTAGAGATGGCATCATATAGAATAAAAGCGTCTACCTTTATCCAATCATGATATGGATAATATTAATGTCAAAATTAATGTCACATAATATCAATTTGGATGCTCTCTAACCAAAGACGGCATTACGTCTTACAATAATAATAACGAACTATATTAGCAATTTGACCTAAAAACTATCTAATGGTAGTCCTTTCAAGGCACTCACTGATCTTCAAAATATTTTTAATTAACCATGCCTGAATCATCATCGTATGTCTCAATCAACCTCCAGGAGCTATACTATCTTGTTTGGTCAGAATACACAACTACACTATCAAGTGTAACCTTTCACCAAGTGAAACCTGTACATCTTGTCATCCGTATACAAGGTCGATGATGAGTGCAAGATACCTATATTCTGATTTGTAGCAACTTTCAAGATAATATAAGAACATCTCGGCAGACCTTCAAACCATGGGTGACAGCAAGGTGTATCCCTGTCTGTTCACTTTAACTTCAATTTTTAAACAGGAGGCTGCAATTATATGGATGCCAAGAAATGGGACCCAATTCCCCCACATCTCAAATGTATAATAACTTCTCTCTAATGGCTCTTGATCGACAACTGGTAAACATACATATCATGGACAGGCCAGCTCTACATATAGGTTACAATTTGTTCTGCTCTTAGACGTGAAAGCTTTGGAGAGTAAACAACAAGAAGGAAAGAAAGATACGCAGAACCCAACTTTACCTAAACAAAGTTTGCCATTTCTGTGTGCTATATCCTTGATGGACCTAATATCCGTTCATCAGTATCCGATACCTTTGGTGGGTCGGATCCGAAGTTGATCTACATTGGGTTCGGAGACCTACAAAGAGCGGATCGACTAGGGGTGCATTTGGTTACCCGTAAAATCCGGTTCTGCGCCTTGTTTTCGGGAAAACATATTCAGTCATTTTATTTGTTTACCTGTAAATCAATAGTCAACGTAAATAGTTTTCTTTGACCAGCTTACGGTCTGGATTTTGGCATCCCAAAAATTTCGCCAGATGCCATTTTCCGGAGCACGTTACGTGCTCAACAATTCATCTCTGCTCTTTTAATGAGAACTATTTACCTTTATAATAATATTATATAAAATTGACAAACATGTTAAAAGCACCATGAATATAATTTTATATAACAGTAAAATATATATTTTAAAAAAATACGTTAACAATACTAATTATGGTCATAATGTATGATCTATAAATATGAAAGGTTACAATCTCAATAAAATAAAAATTTATCAATCTAAATTTAAATATAACAACACAATGTTACATATATTCAAATATTAGTAAAATAGAATTTTAATAAAAATATTCCTATTAGTAATTAATGTTGTAAAATATTTTTCGAAATTTATTTTATAATGATGAATCTGGTTGAACATAATACGGTGATAAAACATTTTTATTTTTTTATGAAATAATCATGCAAAATTATTTGTGTGCAACAAGAAATCTTAAAAACTTGATTGATATCTACGAGAACTTTAATATCGCCCGAGAGAAAATGATTTCGGGAATATATTTTCTGCTGTACCAAATGACAGATTTGGATATACTTTTCGTGGAAAAATTATTCCTATGAAATATAAATTCCTCGGTTTCACTTTTACAGCTATCCAAATGCACCCTAGGGGAATTCTCCATGCCCCCTTCTTTATAGAACACGTACCGTCTTGAACAAGACGATGACATGGGGATGAGCTTGCCAACGCTGATATGGGTGTGGTAATGGCGTGGGTGCATATCAGCCAAAGAGATCTGATCTGATCATCTGTGCCCGATCAGTTTTTATAATCACAGCTGCTTAGTAAGTTTAAGATAATTGGGTATCCTCACGCTGATGGGTCCCTGGTGATGACAGCAAAAGATTGTTCTCCGACAGCGGTCTGCGGTGGAGGAAGCACGCATGCATGACAACTAATAAAAGGGGGGCTCCATGGGAGATGGAGGAAGCTTTTTATCCTCCATTTTCTAGGCTTCGGAGCGACCAAAGGAAAGGTGGTCAGAGGTTTTTATGACAGTTTTCATGTGCCAATTTTTCTATATTAGATCTTTAATGATCTTATCTCCGCTTTTTAAATGAAGTTCAAAAAATGTATAGCACCTTTAATTAGTTGCGTTCTGAGTTTATAATTAAGAGTTTTTTTATAAGGATTTCTGACCTATATTTATAGTAGCACGATCAAAGCAGAACCTGTGACGGAGAAAAAGAAAAGAAAGCATAAAAAAGATGGAAAGTGGAGCTGTACTGTGGATGTCGTCGTATAATCTATATAGAAAAAGATGTTTAAATCAGTGGGATCTTGTAAACCGCCCTGGCTTAAAACCGGGAGGAGGCGAAGATTTATCCCTTGGGGGCATGGATTAGAAAATAAGAAAGGCCAAAGGTCCCTTTGATTGCTAGAAGATAGTTGTAAGGAATCCCCATGAAACCTGCTTTGACACACTTCCAAAAGTTTGTTGTTTCTATTTTTTATTTTTTTGTTCTTAAAATTTTATGGGGTTGTTTGAAGCATGACAAAATAGAATTTCACCGCAAAATTTGTCTGTCTTTGTGGCGATTTTGTCAAAAAAAAAGGTGTCTGACGATTATGAAAAATTGTTTTTTATATAGACAACATCGATCTTCTTGAGTCAAATAAAGCCCACAAGAGGGATTAACCTATCCTTCTCCTTTTTCAACAGAGATTTGAATTATCTTCCGGGCGAGCCGTGCAAATCAAATCACATCCTAGAGATCCGCACCATCAGACCCTTTGCCGGCGATTAATTATGCGATGCGACGGTCACCCAACCGTGCTTCGGAGAAATTTTCATCTCAACGTACCCTTGTCGTGAAGATCTGCTTTGTTCCATGGATACGACAGCTCCATCGATCGAGAGGATCCCGATCCGACCAGAAGAGCCGAAGCTCTCGCGTTATTTATACACCAAAGATCGCATCTTTCTGCCCGGGGATCTCCCCTGCCCTCCGCGGCGGCGGCGGCGGCGGCTGCTGCTGTACGAGCCACCGTCGATCGATCATCTCCTCCGCACATGGCCGATCGATCGGGGTTATGAAGTGCAACGGAAGATATCGATCGCTGGTACTCATTGTTTCCGTTCCAGGATCCGGGAGGAAGATCGATCTCTCCATCTCTCTCGATCTCCCCCTCGATCGGCCGACGTATCGGCGACGAGCGCCGGCCCAGACGGGCGGACCAGCCGGTACAGACATGGACGCCGGCGACCGGACGCGCGGTTTCCGGCGAAGAAAGAAAGGGAGAGCGCGCCTCCGCGGGCGCCGGGAGGACGACTGACCGATGTCCACCGGTCTGATAGTAATATTGAGCGGATACAGAAGATTTTCGAAAGTCTTAGGTGAGGTTTGGTAGGAGAATAATTTAAAAATAAATTTAATTTATTTTTAAAATTTTAAAAATAGATTATATTTATTTTAAAAATAATTGATGTCAAACGACTCCTTCGAGTCCCTCTGACTCAACACAGAAATTTGAATCGTCAATCTGGTATGAAAGCCAAAGATCATCGGTGAATTCTTCTTGGATTGTCACTCGTAAAGATAAATACTTAACAAAGTCAGAAAAATTTACATGTCAGAGGATAAGTCAGATTAGGGGTGAGCATTGAACGGTTCAAATTGACCCGGCTTATTTGGTTTGGTTCGATTTGATTTGAAAATATTTCAAATTAGTTTAAAATAATTTAAAATATTTAAATTGATTTAATTAAAAATTATATAAAAATTATTATAATATTAGTAAAATAAAATTTTTATAATTTTATAATAAAATAATATTTATATTGATTATTTTTAATTTAAAATTATTATATATATGTAAAAATAATTATTAAAATACTTTTATATATTTTCGGTTTAAATCGAATCAAGTCGAATTGAAATCGAATCAAATCGAATCAAGTCGAATTGAAATCGATTTGGTTTAATTCGATTTAAGAGTTTGAATCGGTTTGATTCGGTTTGAAAAAAAATAACCTAAATCGGACCAAATCGAACCGTGTTCACCCCTAAGTCCGATAATCTCATATTAAATGAAAAAAAGATTCTGTGCTTAGAAATTTTAAGTCTCTCTAATTCAGTGTCTTATGAACAATAATTATACTCTTTTTATCGATTTTGTTTGGTAAATAAAAATAGATTACCCATTTATTTTAATTTAAAATATATGACAATAAATGTATATTAAATAATATAATACATTTATCTAGAGAGTTTTTATCATAAAATCAATCGAATGTATAGATATGTATATTGAATTTTAATAGAATACAGTGTAAAATAAAATCAAATGAAGTCGCAGGAGGCGGTGGTGTCCAACTGCGCTGTGAGCGCCGACAAACTAAACCTGATCTTATCAACATCGAAAATGAAAATTTCTAGTTTCTACCAACAGGTAAATAATAGTGAATGGAGTTTTTGGTTGCATGATAATGAAGGTTTTTATTTTAATTTTTAAAAATTATAAGAAAACTTGTTAAAAGATGTATTTGGTAACCATGATAATTTTATATTTTAAAAGTGATTTTCTTTTTAAACAAAAAAGAGGATCTCACCTCTTTCTTTTTTCTTGTGGTCCCCCCACTTTGTTTGGTCATACGTGGTAGTTACTCTTTTTTGTAATCACGTCCCTCCAAACATGATAAATTTATGACATGAGTTGGTTCACTTTTTATTTTAATACAATTTTTTATCATGAAAATGTACAAAAAATTATCATGCAACCAAACACCCCATAACAGATTGTTAGTAGATATGAGTAATGATGTACTATATACTATAATTTAATGCATTGAGGGGAAAATAAGAAATATGTTAATGGGGGTGTTTGGTTGCATGATAATTTTTTGTACACTTTCATGATAAAAAATTATATTAAAATAAAAAGTGAACCAACTCATGACATAAAATTATCAAGTTTGGAGGGATGTGATAACAAAAAAGAGTAACTATCATTCATGACCAAATAAAGTGGGGGACCACAAGAAAAAAAGAAAGAGGTAAGACCCTCTTTCTTTGTTTAAGAAGAAAATCACTTTCAAAATATAAAATTGTCAATGTTGTCAAACACCTCTTTTAACAAGTTTTCTTATAATTTTTAAAAATTAAAATAAAAACCTCCATTATCATGCGACCAAACACCCCATAAGCGACGAAAATTAAAACGTAGAAGAGAATATTTAACAAAAATATCAAGAAAGAGTAGAGATCATTTTAAGGTGTATCCATACTGTAAAATGTATTAATATAAGATAAAAAGAGGAAAATAAAAGAAGAGCGGGTCATCGAAAGGATAGAGCCCTAAAAATTAATCTACTTCGATATTACATGAAAAATTCTAAAACTTAGGAAATGAGCTACTAAGATTAAATTTATAAACATGAAAATACTCCCTCTAATATCTAATGTGAGACTATGCCACTTAACAATCTCTTTCTCAATCAGTCATTGTCAGAATCATAATAGAAATACACGGGATAATGTCAAGTAAATAGAAGAGGGGGTCACCAGAAAGTCAGAGCCCTCCTAAAATTTCAATTATTACGATACCTTTTGAAAAATGTCAAAACTTAAACAATGGGGTAACTATGATCATGTTAATAAGTATAGAAATATTTTCTCTGATATCTAATGTGGAACTATGCCTGTTTACATTTCCCTTCTCGACAAGTTACGATAAGAATACACGGGGCAATGATGCAAATATAAGATCAAGTCATTGGAGGGACAAAGGTGTAAAAGCCCGCCTATTTTGATACGATGTGAAAACTCTCAAAACCTATGCAATAAAGTAACCAAGACTAGACTTATAGATATGAAAATACTCCCACCGATATCTAATGTGAGATTATGTCACTTAACACTCCTCTTAGTGACAAGTCACCATCATTGTCACGATAAGAATGCATGGAATAGTGCCAAACGAATATAAAAATAGGCCATCAGAAGAACGGAGCCCTAAAAATCCACTATATTACGCAAAAAAATTCGAAACTTAAATATTGAGATAACAAATATTAGACTTGTAAACATAAGAATATTTATTCCGATATACAGCGTAGAACTATATCACTTAACATATCTTAATAAAATATGATTTGAGCCGGATACTTCAAATTAACCGATTCAATTAAACTTGCTTTGATTTGAAAAGAAAAAAAACCAAATCATCTCGAAGCGTAAAACACCTCTATCTCCGCCTCTTCATCCTTATCCTCCTCCATGTATCCTGATCCCGCTGCTGTTCTGTTGCCCTACCGTGCATGTCTTCTCAGTTCTCCCCCTCCGTGACCGTGACAGGGAGGGAGGGAGGGAGAGGGCCGATCGATCGGCTTGCCGGAGGGAACCGCCGGCGGGGCCGCCCGGGCGAGCGACCCGGCGCTGCCGGCGCGCGCGTGGCCATGTCTCGTATGTCAGACGCAGCCAGCTCCCTGTATATACATCATCTGTATCTCCTCGAATCGCCTTCGCCGGAGGGGCGGCGGCCCTCTGCTCGACCTCGGCACAGACCGTCGTGCCCGACGATCGCCTGCCGACCATCGCCGCGCTTTCTTCCTCGTTGTTTCGATCGGCGGCGGAATACGAAGCGCAGGCGCGCGGCATGGGCGAGACGGACGCCGTCTCTGTCTTCTGGCGCGGCAGCGGTGCCGGCGAAGAAGAGAGACCGTGGAGTGGAGACGCGCGCCATGGCCGGTGCCCCCCCCCTCGATCCTTCCTTATCAGGTGGGCCTGAGTGGGCCCGCGTCCGGCCCGCTAGTAGGGCGCCAACGATCTAAACAGAAAAGCTTCTCTCTCTCTCTCTCCGGCTTGAGGGGTCAACTTTCTTCTCAATAAAAATAAAAAAAATAAACTATTGCGACACGAAATTTTCCACGTGAGAGCCAAAGAGAGCCGTTACGTGTCGGCTACCGGAGCGTGAGAGCGATACGAAGAGTCAAATCTCTCTTTCTTTGTTTTTTTTTTTGGTAAGATCCGGTCAAATCTCAAATCCGGTGACAGGTGTGGACTGTTCTGTTCCACCCTAAAAATCAAATCAAATTATTTGGTTTGATTCGGCTCCTTCAAATGTATTTATTTTAATCTAGAAGATGTCACCACTATTCATATATATTTTTTATAATAAGAATGAATTGTGTTTTACCAATTTTTAATAGAAAATAACCAACATATCCACTACATTTTACTAGAATACGACTTACCTGTCAGGCGATAGGCGTCTCAAAAGGAGGATGTTTCTTGAATTCGGTTGGATTTGAAATCAAATTTTTTGGTATTTTGATATATCTAAAATATCAACAACTGTCACCTAACAACCAGAGTAGTGATATTACAATATCCAAAGAATTTAGAACATTGGATGCTTCTATTCTTATTCTTATATTTTCCTTCGGAGGAGTCTGAAAAAGGTGTGCTTCCATGTTCTATGCCCAGCCAGAATGCATTTATAACCATTTTTTACAGGTGCTCATATGCAAGTCTTAAATTATACACAGACCCCTGAAAGACCACTCCTGCGATAATATATTTAAGTACATAACCAAAATACTGTTTTACAGAGTTAGATGACAATCATGGGTGATTTCAAAGGTATGAACCAAAAGATGTTTTGTAGTTTTTATGTAATTTTGTTGACATATATTATATGTCCACGTAGATGCCGAATCCATCACAGCCCAATATTAGTTTGAGTTGGGCCTGGAAGCAGATATTGGTCCTAAGTAGGCCTTTGGGCCCAACCTACATTATTTATATTTTGATCTTGGTTATTTAAATTCAATACTTAAATTTTTTTAAATTAGAATAGAAATATTAGAACTTCCACAGTCCTTACTTTAGATGACACTTTAAGGACCGGTTTGGTACAAAATTAATCAGAGAATAAAATTAATTTATCTTTAAAAATTGTTGGGATGCAACAGGTTTATCCCCGGATTAAACTAGTGTCAAAAGGGGGTTCTAAAAGTTTGACTCAATAAAGTATATAATAAGCGTTTATTCGTCTTGAATACTAAATATAACAAAGAACATCGACGGGCAGTAAAAGGTTAATCCGGGGAGGCAGCATAAATAAATAAATAAATAAGTTTTCTTCCACCCAAAAATAGCAATATATATACACAATTTCTCCTAATTCCAATTTTTGTTTTTCGATCTATATAAACATATAAAATGCCATCTGCCAGCCACCAATTGATTTTAATATATATTTTAATTAAATTGAGATATGTATATACTTAAACTAAAGGAATTTATTCTGAGCTTTATCGGCAATTTGAAACCAGATAGAAACATCCGAAAAACAACTTACAGTACTTTCCCGGCGAAGGGTTCATTGTAATAAAACGCTTAAAATTAAGTAGTTTTACAAAAAAGGTTACTGTTCTAACTTATATTAAAACGTTTTATCACAGATTTCAATACCTAATTTTTGACCGAGTTAAGTCAAAACAAACGGAACCCAAAACGGAGGGATACCGCCAAGGTTTACGATCAGGCTCCTTGTTGCTTCACCGCCCACGGATCTTCTTTTTCCGAGGGTTTACGCGCGACGGAAGGGCTTGAGGCAGCCTCCGGCGGAGGTCGCCGGTCGAAGAACCTTCCGCGGCGGGAACTCGCGACCTTTCCATCGGTGCGCGCCGGGAAGAGCGGCGGACCTGAGACGAGGTACGGCGGAAACATACGTATATATAGCGGATGGCGAGGGACAGCTGTCTAGCACGCGTCACCGCCGGCGCGGCGGTCGGATGCGCCATCGGTGGTGCCGTCGGTTAGATCCCCTCCCTTCCCCTCTCTCTCCCCCTCTCCGTCTCAACCAAGAAATTCTCTCTCTTCATGGATATCAAGTGATATTATGGGGCAGTAAAGTGAGTAAACAATAACCATCTCCTGTGAAAATAGGGTTTCTGTAATTGCATATGCTTGCAATTTAACTACTTATATGCTGATTTTAACATCTGATCTACATAGTAGTGCATCTTACACATTTGTTTTTTACGGTACGCTGTAAGATGGCAATATAAAATATACAATCTAGACAGAATCATCTCAGTGCTTCTAGATTTGAAATTTAGGCAACACATTCGTGATGAAATTTCATATGCATGTTCTTTTTCATGTTAAAGCATGAAGCGGAGTATTTTCTAGAAAGCTCTTTCAAACAATCAAATGTATACATATAACAATATATGTTCAACAACCTGAAACAGGATTTTGGATATGCATCCTATGGCTGTATGGGTGCCTCCATTCTGATTGTTTTACCATTCACGGATCATGAATCAAGATACCTGCAGATGATAGGATGAGTTTTAGATTCCTCCTCTATGCTTCTGTAATAGATTGGAACATCCTGTAGTTTTCTCACTATGATTGCATGCCATCTGATGCTGCCGTCTGTATCAGTTTGCTTATCAAAATGAAACATGGAACCTAATGAAAACAGTTTTCTGTCAGGCTTTTGCCTTTCATTCAAGTAATTACAAAACTGGAGCAAAAGACTGTCAAGATCAATTTTCTTTCCAATATGTGCATAGCTCATCAAAATGTGGATTTCTTAACGTGGATTTCTTATTTCTTCATTGACTATGTCCAACTGCAAAACACATGCCGACTTGATCGCAATAGTCATTGTACAAGTTGGTGTACATTTACACAATGTTCTTTTACTGCAGCATTAGTTGTACCAACCACTTTATTTTTAATTTTTTTACTTATTTTTAGTGAATACTTTGAAGAGTTCACAACATTGAACTAATTAGCAGCTATCAAGCTTTAGTCAACCTTTTAATGATCAAGTAAAATTTGATTTTATTTATTTTTATGGTTTCTTTTGTATTTAATTGCAGGGGCTGTTTATGGAACTTATGAGGCTGTAAGGTTCAAGGTATGATTTAGAAAATATTTGGATGTCGATATCAATGACAGCCATTGGCTTTACAAAATAGTATCCATCTTGGGTTTCCTTAGCAGTTCCGCTTTTGCCTCCCCTGAACTTTTTTGTCATTATTATTATGTCTTTATTTGAACGTGTTCCTGAAAGTAGTTTTCAGTTTTGAAGCATGACTGAATGATGTAATTGAATTTTTTACATCCAAAAAGGCATGCTAGAGTTACTGATAATTTGGTCTCCGAATCTAATGCTAAACGTTTTATTCTTATTTTTATTTTTTGCGGTTGATTGACATGATATGTGCACGCAAGCATGGTGACAATGCTATGTTTTTTGTTCTTCTTGTGTTGTCATATTCCCTTTTCTTCTTTTCGTCAAGGGTTCTTGTAATATCCCAGTACATGCATATGTTAAAAGGTTAAATCTGTGTATCAATAACAACTCCGATTAATCATCTTCTTAGGGTTGAGTTGAAAAAGGTTTCAAACTTACGTTTACTCTGCTGAAAGCAGCCTCAAGATGAGTGACCTTCATGCGAAGATTACCAGATAACATGGTTATTGAACCAATAGCTGATTTGGTTGTTACATATTGTATCAGAGCTAGGACATCTGGCTGTTTCGCATGTGATTTGTGTATGATGGTCTTGACAAAGATGTAAAGCCTTTGAGGGTATAGATTGTAACATCTCATTAGAAGAATATGACAGATTAAATGAATGGACAACTAACAACTTCAGTTAACAATATTTTGGAGGTTCAGTTAAAACGAACTCTAAGTTAAGCATGCTAGGTCAAGAGGAGTCTCATGTCATGACAGGTGATCTTCCTAGGAATATTACCTATTTATATGATTATTGGGCCTATTAGCTAATTTGGTTGTTGTATTTCTTATAATTTTTTTTATACCAAGTGATTTTTAAGCATTTGTTCTACTACTGATTGGAGCTACGATGTTTTTATCTTAAATTTCATGATTCTTACATATTAGTTTTTATAATTGTTTGTATTCTAGATGTCCCTCAAAAATGAAAATCTATAAAAAATTATTGTATTCTAGATGCCCTAGTTACAGATACCGCTTAACCTTTACATGTGCTTGTTTGAAATCCTTACTCTATCTCAAAACCATCCCAAATGTTGTTAGTTGGGTACTTGTTCAAACTTTTTGATAAAATTTCTTCAAAATTTTAAAATAGCTACATGTGTACTTGGGTTTAGTCATGATTTGCAGGATTGACTGATCAGTTGATTCCAGGCCAATTCGGGGTCGATCTTTGCTGGGCTGCTACCTCCCGATGGGCTGGATTCTCAGACCTTCTTGACTTGGAAGACAAGATCTACAACTCCAGTAATTCCTAGTCTCATAATGAGACTCATTTCCACTATCTCAGGTTTTCCCTTGGGTCTATGAACCTGGAATGGTGTTTACCCATCTTCCCTGCTCGAGGGCGGGGAGGGAATGGCAGCAGATGGCTCCATCTGCCGCTGCCGCTGCCGCCCTCTACAACAACTATGGCATCACTCTTGTAGTGGTTTTGGGTCTCTTGGATAGTCTAGAATCTTAAAAGATCGTGCCAAGATTACAAACCTACGATACATATAAAATAAACACCTACAGTGCAACAAATAAATTCTTTGGTCTACCCTGACTCAGGCTGTTTTATGGCTCTCACCAGATCAACTGGTCTGGCTGATCTGGTCGAGGGTCCGACCCTGCCTTCCTAGCCGGCGGATGTTGTTTTCACTCAAATTAGCATGTCATCCACTCATATGGAATGTACATCTTGTGTGACATTTGTTGCAACTTGCCACTTCAAATTGATGCTGGCCAACTTCACCACTTCTTTTGAACTTTATATGGTTGCTGCAAGCATCTCTAACTTGACTTAACCACACCTACACGATGCTGACCATTTTGATAGCATCCCCTGATAACGCTCTTCTCAATTTTCATATCTATTCGTGCTAGACACTCCTGTCAGCCTTACCAAGACCTCCAGACATCAGGAGATTACTTGCCAAGTTCATCATGATTAGAATTCCACATAGCTTCTCAGGGAATAGGCATAAATCATGTTAAACTGAAAGATTCTACCTTGATGTTCGATGATCGGCTATTGACATGCATAAATCTGATGTACCACTAAGAATTCTCCTGATTTGTCGTGTTCAATGAATCCTGGTTGGCTGAAAGTTGAGATGGACTCCTCAGAGCGCCCAATTATGTTTCTAAAGCATTTTTTTTTCATGATATACTTGGATCCAATTCAATGAACTTGATATTATGCCGTGTTAACATTTGTACCGAGTCTCTCATCGATGGTTTGGTAGAAGGATGTTAGTTGTTAGATGAGGCCAATTGCTGTTATAATTATTATTATATTTTCTGCTGGTGTTTCGGGGTACATTCTTTGGGTCAATAACAAGTTTCCAAGCCTATCATATTACTTTCTGTGACCAAATACTACGGATCCCTTTCAATAACAAAGTTAATTAAGGTTAAAACAACATTGTCGTCGTTTAAGGGTTGAATCGAATTACCTCTCTCTGCACACACGTCTCTTGCCTAGACCCGGAGCTCGTAACCTTTGAACTTCTATGGATCTCTGCAAGTCCGTTGACTGTGCAGGTCCCAGGATTGTTGAAGATCAGGTATGTCGGGCAGACGACCCTGGGAAGTGCGGCGATCTTCGGTCTCTTCCTGGGCGCTGGCAGCTTGATACACTGCGGGAAGTCTTACTGAAGAGCCGCTGCTCGTGTTCCTGCGGCGACCCACTTGGGCAATTCAAGCAGGAGGTGGTTCATGATGCGGTTAAATTAGATTGCTCCTGTTCAGGATGCTTGTCAGAGACAGAGTGCGTCTGGTGGATTGAGAGCGCTACATCATCGTTCGACTTGATCTTTTCCTCTCAATTGCTGTTTGAAGTATAATAGTTATCTGTTCCCCGCAATAAATAAATCTATCTGCGTTGTTGCTTAGCCCAGATCATGTGTGGCGATGTGTTGCGTCGTCTTTTGTGCAAGCTAACCTTCTGTCTTGTCTTCGATTTCCTGGTGTCTAATTAGCTTTATTAAGAATTTTCGTTCTTGTACTGGATTTTTGATTCTAAAATAGAAAATTTTCTCCAAAGTACATAGGCATTTGTTGGTCATGTTGCTGCGAACCCAGTTGGGATGTTCACGGTCTATATTGTGCTTTCCTTGTGAAATAAAACTTTAGGTGCTGTTTGGTAACATTACCAAACATTTTTATCACTATCTATTTTAGTATTGATTTTGATGATAATCATTTGGTTAATAATATCAGTTTTAAAATTTGTTTTACGAACAAAATATCCACCTATATCAATTTTGATATTAAGAATTCAACTTCAAAGCATGTCAATATCAATACTAATATTGGATTATTTTTGATACCTTAACCAAACGGGTCATTAGTCAGTGGAACATGGTGTCTACTAATTTCATCGGTATGATATTAGTTATCGATACATTTTTTTTTTTTCAAATCAAACAGCTATCTTGTGTATATGTGTTTTCTTTTTTCTTGAAGTCGGCGTACCATGTTTGCCGTTGCGATCCGAGATTCGTCGTGCCAAATTCGTTCGAAAACATTCTACAAAACGGAAAAGGATCCTTTTTTTTGTGGATCGAAAAATCATACGTATAAAGTTTAATGATGCAAGTCTGACGTCAATATTGTTATTTAGTAAACAGATGCAAATATGTTGTAAGAAATAAAACGCTGAAAAAGAACTGCCATGGCTCGCTCCCATTATTTCCTGCTTTCCGACAGAAAATCCGCGTACGTGGACACAACTCGTTTTCCTAAATTTTCTGATGTAATTAACTTTTTCTGGCGGTCGCTCTCCCCCTCCTCTCCGCTCTGGATTCCACGATCCGGAGTCCGGCCACCGCTGCTCTCCCGGCCCGGGCCACGCCACTGTGGCCTCGCGCTCGCCATGGACGGCAGCATTGGTTCCGGCGGCGGTGCCGACGTCTTCGGATCCTCCACAGCGCCCCTCACCTGGCACGACTTCCTCGAGCGCATGCGCCACCCTTCCGCCGCCGACTTCGTGAAGGCCATCAAAAGGTCCGTGGATCCGCCCGAAAGCTTTATACCGACCGCCTGGAAAAAAAAAAAGTGAAGTCAGAATTCGCAAGCGAGTTCTCGCTCGTCAAGAACGTTGGTTTCGTCCTTCCTTGTCTTGACCCCCTTGCTTACGTTTCGTACTTTATGGCGCAAAATATCATCGAGCTGTGTTTGGATCGGAATCCGGGCAAAAATGCGGCCCTCTTCAGGTGAATAGTGTGGGTGCGTCTTCTGTATCTCCGTTTGATGTTGTTCCCTGATTTCGGGATGTGCTTGGGATCACTCAGTGTAATTATGAGTGGGATACGTAATTTCCGGTGGTTTATGCTGGTGTGTCTATTTAAATTTATGCTTTGATGATGTTCTGTGTGCATTGCGAGTTGGCAATTTTTCGCTTGGCTTAGATAGTTCCGCAGCTTATCATCCTATGGCGGCGATGTTTGGTGATATTTGTCTCCGCAAACTCATAGTACGTCTGTTGGAATGAGAGAGATGGAGCGAAAAAGTGAAATTGTTGTCCTAAGGTGGTCACAGTTGGTAATATTATCTACTCATCACAGTGGGGTCTATAGGCATGATAGTAAAAGTTTGTCGATATTGGGAGGCGCTTTGCTTGTTATTGCCCATGTAAGTCGACTTTAGGTGCATCTTGTCCTTGCCTCCTATGATGTGCAATAGCTGTGATTCAGGAGACACGCCAGAATTGGTATTCCTCAAGTGTTGGCATGGACATCGTTCTAGATACGAGTCAAACTGAAGTTTCCAAAATAAATGATGTGTCTATGTAAAATCTTGAGTCCCTGTATCTCATTCAGAGATGAAGCTTATTTTTGTAGGGACACTGGTACTTGGAAGACCATGTCAAGCATGGATCACGTGTTCACCTCTTTTTTGTTATTCTTCACCCAAGTTATAAACATGGTTCGAGCATTGCTCACACATCTCATGGTCATCTTGAAGTGCTAATTTAGCAAGGGAAGGGAAGTTTACTCTCTTCTTCAGTTCTTTGTCATCAAGAGTGTACATCCATGATGAATCACCTCTTGTTGCTTTGTTTCCAAGGCCCTAACTGTAATATTGTTCTTTCTTTCAAGCTGTTCTACCAGAGTATTATCTTAAACCTTTCATTCCAACTCTAACTTCCCCATACTTGGCTAGGCAACATGGTGTCCAAGACGGCAAGAGTTAACCTTGATCTAACTATACTAATATTTTAATACAAAATATTTCGACACCATGCTCTCTCAAATGAATAGTATTATCTTCTTAGGCATGAATTTCACATTGTATGAGAGCAACAATTCCGTTAGACTACAAGTACAGTAAGGAGGACAACTAAAAGATTGACATAATATTGAAATATATACCCCTATGGTAGAAAGATTATAACTACGGGCTTTATCATCTTTATACCCTTTAAATAGAGGCCTGGCAGTTGTAAAATGTTAAGTCAGTGTTAAGGGAAGGATGACATGTAAAAGATGGAGAAAAGAGTATGGAAAGTCTTTTTTATTTTGAACCGTATATCTTGATCCAGATTTCTAAAATTGACTTGAACTATTTGATTGACATGGCAGTTTCATTGTGTCATTTTCAAACAAGGTCCCTGATCCTGAAAAGGATAGTGCAGCTGTTCAAGAATTTCTCGCCAACATGGAAATGGCTTTCAGGGCTCACTCTCTTTGGGCTGGTTGTTCTGAAGAGGAACTGGAAAGTGCTGGTGAAGTAAGTTTTCCCTGCTTATGGATTTACTATTTGTAATATCAATTTTCACAACACTTCCATTCAAAAATTGAAAATTGGATTCATGCATTTCTGATATTTGCATTGCAGTCAAGAGAATGTTTCATTCCATTTCTGGACAGCTGGACCATTTTGTTTGTAGGGAGTTGGGTTTGACCCTAACTTTGCCTTTCACAAACTTCAGAAAAGTATATTGCTCTAGGGACCAAATGTTTTTTGGTAAAGAGCCATCAAAGCTAACATCAGCAACTGTGAAGTTCAGGTGCCTGATCTTAGTAATGAAGGATGACAATCATTGAATTAGCTAGTTTAACCTCGATTATCAATTTAATTGAGTCAGGTGGTCATTTGATATATATACTTATTTATGGATGACCTTTTGCATTAATAAAAATGAAACAGATCCATTTTGTTGTTCGATCATGTTACTTCTCTTACCTTATGTCCTGTTTGGTTCAAGGAAGGCATGATTGAAATCAGAGACTGTATTGGCCATGCTGATTATGATCCAATTTAGATTGGATCGGCAGAATTGGACGATTCTAGGGGAGAAAAACCTATCTGGAATCAGCCTGGATTGGTTCTTCAAAAAACAGAAAATTTTTTAAAACTGGAGTCATCATATCTTATGTTCGGATCTGATATCTCCGGATCTGATGACTTAAGTCATTGGATCATGCTCCTATGGACCTGATAGAACAAGGGAAATGCAGTGGCACTGCTGCTGTTGGTGGCCGATTTCAGAAAGAACCGTCAGAATTCCGATTTGGATTGAATTGGTTTAATTTGGGTGGAAATCCGGAGGCGGATCAGATCCCCCCCATATAATCGGGCTGGCATAGGCTGATCTTGATCTAGAATCAGCTGATTCCCATCCGTATTTGTAGATTCGGCATTCTATGGTTTGGTTAGAATATTAAAAAAATGATACTATATCAATAATGATATATCTAGAGGATAGAGTATTAATAACAAAATTGATACAGTGGACGCTTGTATTACAATCCATACCTAGTTTCTACTACAAGTCTATAACTTTCAAAATTGATATTAATAGTCAAACACCTTGTGACATGGAAAGTAGAATCAGCTGAGATTGGCCTATGCCGACCCAATTCTATGGGGGGAGTCTGTTATGCCTCTAGATTTCAGCCCAAATCGACTGAATCAGCCTGAATTGGGACCATTTCTGCTGGCTGCTGCCAAAGGCGGTGCTGGTGCTGCCAGATGCCTGCGATCTTTCTATTCATATTGGGTGGGGGAGAGGCTCCTATTCGGTCCATTGGATCCGATAATTGGCACTGGCTGATCTAATCTCATCTTGCCTTCCTTGCCTTATGATGATTTATATTCAATATCCATTTAAAAATTAATAGTGATAGAGGTGTTTAATATTGTTACCAAAACCAAGCAGTCTGTGTTTAATACTGTTACGATAACCAAGCAGTCTTTTAAAGACTTCTCAACATTTTTTTCACAACTATGTTTTCGAAAGCAAATCTATCTTCTGCTTGTTTGTTATTGTTGGAAAAGCTATGTATGCTGAACTTTGGCATCTTACCTTCTGATTGCTTAAATATAATGCAAGTGAATATCAATGACACATCATTATTTATTTAAGGGAGTTTTGTCAGAAGGTCCTTAAAGTATATCAAATTTTGGAAAAAACCTATGAATCTTGACCCTTCTTAAAAGCCCATAAAATATTTTATTATTTCCATACTGCCTTGTGATTATCAGACATTTGAAGAAGGAATGTTCCATTGTTCTTAGCCAAATTTACCCTTCTCTTCGTTTGTCTAGCTCTGCTGCTGCCAATCATCGCTCACACCATTGGCCACCTTAAGTAGTCTCAAGCCGGCAACTCACACACATCAAATATATGCAAGGAATGAAGTCTTTTGTTAGTCGAAGCTAAAAATTGACTGATCTCTGAGTGGTTAACCGTGAGTTGAAAAAGTTAATGATATGAGTCATTTGGAAGTGATGCAACTTGTAAGAATTTTTTAGAAAGGATTAAAGATTTTATGGATTGTTTTTTGATATTTTGATGTTTTCAATGACCGTGCACAAATATAATACATTATTTCTCATGAGGTCAAAGCTGTTTGGATATTAAGATTGTGGAACTTCTTTTTTCACCCTTAAAGAAAAAGTATTAGTTCGTTATTTTGATGCTTTGACTTCTGTTTCATCATGAGATTATTCTGGGTCCATTTTGCTATCATTTTTATTTAGATTGTTTTGGGTCCATTTTGTTATTGTTTTTATTCACCTCTACTCACCTATTAAAATTGATGATAATTAGAGGAAATGTATGACTGGCTACTCTTGATTAATTGTCATGATAACGCATTCTGAATGACATAAAATGCTCAAGCTTAAAGTAATTACTTTTTATTTTTATTTTTCTTTTATGAAAGGTAGCACAGTTTTTTGATCTGTCTTTAAGTCTTTTAATGCATCATGGTACAAGTCATAATAAGAAATAATGCTGCTCAACTTTATTTTATTTCATGTAGAAGTGCATGACTAATTGTAGAACAAAAGTACAAAAAACAAGTGGGGTTATTTCATCTTTTTTCCAAAGGAGATCCCCTTCTTCACCTCTTCTTTGTACTCTTTAGAGCTTGAGGGTTGCATTGCTCTCTTGAGGAGGTGCTTATTGGAGCTCTTTTAGAGAACTTTTATTAGGTCTCTTGTCCTCTCATCTGTACTCTTAGAGCTTGAGGGTTGCATACTCCCTTGAGGGGTGCTTTTTGGAGCTCTTTGAGAGAACTTTTATTAGGTCTCTTATCCTCTCATTTGTACTCTTCAGAGCTCGAGGGTTGCATTGCTCCCTTGAGGGGTGCTTATTGGAGCTCTATGAGAGAACTTTTATCAGGCCTCTTATAGGTGCTAGGACTAGAATCTCTTGACTAAACAGGTCCATTTTAAGTTTTCCTTTTCTTTTTTTGGGGGGGGGGGGATGTATTTATGGGCCTTGGGATGAAATTTGACTCCATGGAGGATCTTCAGCCAGGTCCTTTGCCCTATCCACATGATCGTATTTTCTTATTGGGAAGGTGGGAT
The DNA here is from genome assembly GCA_036172225.1 of Cryptocoryne crispatula var. balansae. Classification (NCBI taxonomy): domain Eukaryota; kingdom Viridiplantae; phylum Streptophyta; class Magnoliopsida; order Alismatales; family Araceae; genus Cryptocoryne; species Cryptocoryne crispatula. The sequence continues at coordinate 2,561,708 of CM069926.1, forward strand.
ATAGAAGCACATCGTATTTTTTTTTCTCTGCTTAATAATAGTGCATACCCTCTCTTTTCGTGGAACATTAGGGCACTTATCAACACTGACCCTCTTATCTTCTTTGACCATTGCCACGTCTCTACTAGGTGATCTTCAGAATTCCTTTTCTTTTTTTTCTACCAACATCAAGTCCATTTCAAATGTTAAAAGACATGCACTAGGGTGCTTTGGACTACCATTCATAAAGCTCCCACTCAGTGAACGACATGGATCACCAGCTTCACAGATGTCTTTTCACTTTAGGATTCTCACAAAGGCCATTCCTTCTTAGGAGGCAGGGACTATGTTGTCCGAGACATGAGATGCTTGAGGCGAGGGGAGGGTCGCCTCACCTCAAGGGCCTAAGGTGAGCACCTCAAGTGCTTGAGGTGAGGTATATATTTTAATATATTTAATAATATATATTTGTATACAACATTAAAACTTTTGAAGAAGAACATAACAAGAAAAAAAACTCACTTTTAGGGCCTAGGGCATCAAGATGTTAGGGCCTCAGGGTGGAAGACTGAGTATTTGGGGTTTTGGGGCGGGGGAAGAGGATTTTAAGTTACCGGATCCGGTTCTTGCTGCATTTGGATCTGGGCAAGGCGAGTGAGGCGAGAAATGCCTAGGTGCTTGAGGTGAGCAATTTAGATAACATAGGGAAGGGAGCATTTTTTAACCCTCTCTCTTCTTTGGGAATGTGTGGTCATGAAAAGCAATCTTGCGAGATTCTCGGTCTTGGCAAGCTGCTGAAATTTGAGGGATGCTAAACACCCACAGAACCACTGGAGTGCCGGAGTCTACTGGGGCTGTTGGAAAGGGTGGACCATGAGCTCCAAGAGGGTGGCGGCATGGAGACTGGGGTGCATGTCTTCCCATCTCTATTGGGTGGGAAGACAGGCTGTGGTGGTTTGGATTGTGGGACCTAGCAACAGCCCTCCAGCTCTGGATCCACAACTTAAATTTTGTATCAGGGCACTGCATCCCTGGGATGTCACGACATTGGAACTCAGCATCCCTGGATCTGCAACTTAAGTTGTGGATCCATCATTGGGCCACTGCTGGTCCAACAATCCAGGCTGGCGCAGTCCCATATTTTCTGCCTGTACGGCTGGGAAGACATGGTGTTAGTCAGTGTAGAACAGCCTCCCTCCAGGTGCCGCCACCACCAGCTGTCTCGCATCGCACCCTAATCTGACGGGATCTCATCTTTCTGTCAACCCTAGATGAGGTTGATAAGCGATATGACAATCCTTGGGTGGAGTGCATATACCCTACCAACTCTATGTTCTTTTGCCATTTGCTTACCCTTTACCATGTATCTCTTTGCATTCCTTCTTTTTCTACCTCACCAGATGTATTTCAAGTTTTAAGGACATCACACACTTGGTGAGGGTGCTTTGGACTACCATTTGTGGGATCCACTTACTGAATGGCATGGAACACAGTCCACATTGTGGTCCGTTTGTTTTTATCAAGTTCTAGATACTCAGTGATATTCATCCAAAATGTCCCAAAAAATCTGGTGGATGTGTTCTTCTGTCTCTTTCATGCCATTTGGAAGTACAAAATAACCTCCATACTTGGGGGGGGGTACTTTGGAATGCTTCCAATCTGGTATAAAGACTGATATGCTTTTATTGTAGAATTGCCTCAGTGTTGTAACTCTGACAGACATGTTTTCTTATTCTGGCTGACTTCATTTTAGTTCAAAATGGCCTCCGCACTTGGTGGGGTCCTTTGGAGTGCTATAAATTTGGTGGATAGGCTTTCATCCCCACTGAGCCTCGTTTTGGTTTAGAATGACCACACTCAGTTGGGGTCCTTTGGAGTGTTCTAGATCTGGTGGAAAGGTTTCTTTTTTATTTTTTACCTTCATTGAGCCCTTTTCAGTGGTGAGCTCAGCCCAACCCCATTGGGCATCTTTTATATGTTTAAAACAGCCCACACTTGGTTAGGGGCTTGGGATTTGCCAATACTTTGTAGTGCGATTGTCCCAAATTCTTCATTTACTAGGTGGGGACACCTTCCATAAGTTCTTGGTGGATTTTTTATAGAAAGACTTGATGGACATTCCCTTACTGACATTCTACTGGCACGACCTCTTCCCTGACCTATGGTTTTTGGGAGAAGTGGAAGTAAAACATTTTTTTTAACAAAATTTTTTGTTGTTACAAAAACATTCTGTCGGTGGCAAGATACATCAAATGACTGCTATCAGTTGCAGTACAATCAGAAAAAATACAGAGGATTGCAATCTCTTATATGGTTAAGCTTTGGAGAAATTTGAAGCTCAGAGAATCCTTAACTATGAAACTGAGGATCCCTGCATGTCCCCGTGCGTCCTTCACATTAAATCTTTACAGTTACCAGTCACTCAAAGTCAAACATTCACATGATATTCCCATTATACATGTCAAACTAAAAGTCATTCCCCATTGCATATCTTAGAGATGGATAAAAAGAGGACTTTTACTCAGTGGTGGGACTCTATTCACAAGATGTCTGGCAACTGAACAGGGGAATTTCGGGCCTTCACACCATCTCGGGCCCACAACTCCATTCTTGGTGCGTGAATCCACCCAACACCAAGCGTTCTCTATCATCACTTTTATTGTTTATTTGTTATTCTTGATACTATTGTCCAAGTTGTTCTTATCAGAGATGGATAAAAAGAGGACTTCCACTCAGTGCTGGGACTTTGTTCACAAGGAGATGTCTGGCAACTGAACAGGGCCTTTCACACCATCTCTTTCAAATGGTTGGGGGCCTACAACTCCATTTTTGGTGCGTGAATCAACCCAACACCAAGAGTTCCCTATCATCACTTTCATTGTTAATTTTTTTATTCTTGATACTATTGTCCAAGCTGTTCTTATCAGAGAATATACTCCTAGATCATGAAGGGAATTGCTGCCACAGCCCAAAGAAGGCAATGAGCTCAATGCTTCCTGGACTATCACTGCGGTTGTAGTTGAAACATAGGAGGTATAGGTGGAGTCACAATGACGCCAGTGATACCATTGGAGCTCATTACAGTGTGTGGCTTCTGAACTCCAATTCTCTTACCATCTCACTTTTTCCTATTCAATTCTAGGATTTTATGGTTCCAAGTGATATTTACCTATGTTTTTATCATTAACGGTCATCTTTTTCAAGATTTGATAATTTTTGACATTTTGGCTTTTTCGTGTTTATTTGCTTGTGGAAAATAAGAAGATGGAATTGTTCTAATGCCTTGGAGAGCCCCGGGGGCTGGCCTTGAACCAAAAAGATCCTTCACCTGTCTTGTACATGGTTAACAAGTTTCCCTCCACCTTCAAGTATTTGAACTGCCTCTTTCTATTAATCTTTTTTCTCAACGTCTCTCGCTCACTTTCTTCATATGGTAATCCCCTGTCCTTTTATGAATTAAAATGACTGTTTTCTCTATCCAGCTTGGTTTTGCCTGAAAGTTTCAACTACGTTGCATGTTTTACACACCAAGAATAGTTTCTGTGACTTCTGCTTCTAGCAGGTCTTGTATTGCAGTATGTCAGGTTGGCAAGCTGTTCAATATAATGATGATTTTTATTTATCTCATGTCCCTTCAAATGGTAGTCTTCTCATAACCACAAATTTCAAATGAGATGTCTGACAATCATCATTTGCAGTCATTTTTTTTTAATTTTGAAGACCCAAATTTTCCTTTAATTTTTTATTCAGAAAGAAATTGTTCTTTAAAATCTTAATATTCCAAATTATTTTTCACTGCAGGGTCTTGAAAAATATGTCATGACAAAATTGTTTAATCATGCATTTGCATCATTACCAGAAGACGTGAAGCACGATGATGAACTACATGAGAAGATGGCATTGATACAACAGTTTATACGGCCAGAAAATTTAGACATTGAGCCAGCTTTCCGAAATGAAACATCATGGCTTGTGAGTGGAGAAAGCTTCATTGTAGCAGATGAAACCTAACTGTATTCATGAATATGTTCTTATAACTTTCATTCTTCTTATTGGTAGTTATTAATGAACAAGACGAGTATATCACATCTTTTATCATTTGATAATCTATCTGACGGTTATCATGCAGTAGTTTGTTCATCAGTTATTTCATTACTTCTGTTACTTTTAGGAAGGCCCATGAGTCTGTACTGATGTTTATGAATTATTCTTTATGCAATTTCAAGATGGCAATAGGATAACATTTGTTGGAACATTCGTTAGACAAACTCCTGGTCTGCTTAGTCTTAAGTGGAGTAGTAGTAGTAGAGTAAATTGTTTTTGTTTATTCTGTTGAACTTATGAATAATCCTACTTGATAATGTTTGCTAAAAATGGCATCATTGCCACCATACATAGATTGCAGAATCGACCAATTCAATGGCATCATTGCCACCATACATAGATTGCAGAATCGACCAATTCAAATTGGAATTGAGGTGCCTAACCAATCTGGGGGGGTGTTGATTTCTGCCAGGTTCAGACTGAACTTGATTCAATCCCGAGCTGATCAGGGCCGCTCATGATGGGATTGGCCACTCCCAATGGTGGAGTGGCAGCAGCAGCTGCCTATGGACCCAATATAGGCCACCTTTCCTGCATGACTAGGGTAAGGAGGATTCAGGTGGCGGCCGCCGCCCCTCTGCCGCCAAGAGTGTCTATTTTAACATATTCAACATGTGGCCCCATAAGGGATTGATTCGGATTGATTTTCTATTTTCATTTTAATTTTTTAAAGCACAAACCAGGCTGAAGCACAAAATCGACATGAGTGGAGAAAGAGAATCCATATGGCCGACCCCAAATAATTTGGGACTAAGGCTCGAGTGGAGTTTAGTTGAGTTGTGTCATGAATTTCCCCACTTATGGAGAGAGAGGTTGATTATTCTGCCAACCATTACATTATGGTTGAGTTCAGTTGAGTTGTGTCATGAATTTCCCCACTTATGGAGAGAGAGGTTGATTATTCTGCCAACCATTACATTATGGTTGAGTTCAGTTGAGTTGTGTCATGAATTTCTCCAATTCTGGAGAGATTGGTTGATTATTCTGCCAACTATTACATTGTGGTTTGTCTGTCTTGCAACAAACTGGCCAGTGGTTCCATAAAGAATTTGAAGGTGAGGTACAAAGGCATGGAATAATTTCTCATACTGATGGTACTTAACTATTCCAGAGCTTGTACCATTCCTGGATGATCAAATCCTGGCTTTTGCATTCAAAGGATTGCCAAGAGGGTTGATCAGCTACGCTCAGGTTTGTGTATCAGGATCATCACGGATTAGATGACGTGGATATTTTTTTGGTCTGACTTTGCTGGTCCAGATTGATGCTACCGCTGTCTATAGCTTCTAACCATGGTTTAATTCTTTTTCTAGTGAAATGATGATACAAACTAATTTATGTTCTTCAATTTTTTGTTGTTAATTGTTAATTAGTTTTTTTTATATTTTCTGAATGTTTTTATACTTTTATCTGATTTTTTGACTCTTATATTTGATATTCAAGTTAACCTATTGAAGGACTAAATTTTATGCTAAATTTTCCTTTTCTTTTCTCTTATTTTTGTCTTCTTTCTATTTGTATAGAAAATGGTGAAGGTACATTGGAACGGAGTTGTCCCTCTAAATGACTTGGAAAGCGTTCTATATTGTAATGTTTGTTACCTTTTTCTGCAACTTTTCAGCTTGCACAGAAAGAACTGCAGAAGATTAATATGTACAAGGCTCCAAGGGACAAGCTTGTTTGTATTCTCAACTGCTGCAAAGTCATCAACAACTTACTGCTTAATGCATCTCTTGCATCAAGTGACAATCCTCCAGGTGCAGATGAGTTCCTTCCTGTACTTATATTTGTGACAATAAAGGTAAAATTTCCAAAATTTTCTTTACTGTCTTTTTATTATGTAACATTTGTATTAACTATTTGATGGGGGACAAAATGATCTAGACTAGGGAATTTACTAATTGTTTATTGAAAACCACAATCTAATTAAGAATTGTAAAGATAACCCAATAGGGAATTAGAATATCACTGTGGTAATTAAATTGTTATCACTAGAAATCAGTCCGAATTGCATTTCCATAAAGCGATAACAAGAAGATTTGAAAATGGCTAAATGTTCAGATCTAACTAACCACGCATCGAAATAGCAAACAATTAACTATTTTCGGATTTTAAAGCTAACAAGAACAAGGCAACTCAAGATGGAATTAATTTCCAACAACACTTTGAAAGTAGCTAGAACCTACTATTCGGGAGCATGGCATCATGATGAGCATAATAAGCAAACAGAAGTCACCTCGCAGAATGGAAAAATTACGAAGTACAATTCGGTTGCTTTATATTTAATTTCTATTTCAGATTTTCTTGATCCTTCGAAAAATGAGAATTTCCAATTATCCAGAAACTTGAACCAATTTGCAATACGAAACAGACAACACAGACAGCATCAATTGAATTTCAAATATGATCAAAATATGGAAGGCTCGGTCATCATCATAGCCTAGAATCGGGCCGAGCTCGAATTTCAGCAATCAATGGAACACCACCGTTAATAGTGGTCCGAAACTTTATAGATCAACGGCATCTTGACAAATCAAGTCGCCAGGAGAGATCTCAGCTCAGCCCTTCATCATATTCTCAAGTAAACCTAATAGCCAACAAGACAGCAACAACCGAAGTCGGATCTTGAATATATGGACAGATCCGGTTGTCAAGTCAACCAGACATTCACAAGATCATCACGACTAGGGAAACAGGTTCCTTATAACAACACTCGGCAAAGAATCGTATTAAAATCCAACTCATCGGGACAATAAGCGACGGATCCAGACCGGAATGGACCAAGCCGGACGATTCACCGACCGGAGAGGACCGGCCTCACTTCGTCGTAGGGCGTAATAACCTCGCAGTTCGAAGCCAACGGGAGGACCATTTCAAGAAGTCTACCGAAGTAGTAAATCACCACGGAAAATAGAAATCTCAGTGGAACCGGACTGAATATAGAGAAATCAACTGAAAACCAGCTCAACAGGAGTCCTTCCAATGGACATACTATCTCAGAGAACCGAACTTTGGCATAGACCAGTGTAGTTTAGGATTACCGTTCTTCAGCTCAGATTGAGCTAACTAGAAAGAGAGGAAGACTTTTAATGAACGTGACCTCCTTGAAGTCCGCAGATCTGAAGCTCTTGTGACCAAGCAACTTAGTAACGAACAGATTCAGCAATGAAAACCGAAGTACCAACTCGTCCGCTCATGGAAACAGGTCTTCCGAGTTGGAAGCTTGCCCTCCGATGTAGCAGATACGACCAAGTAGTAGATCCGTTGAAGAGAAAGTCGGAATCGTGGTGGTAGAAGCGAGAAAACCAGCTAACACTCGTCCGATGGAGACCGGACAGAAGGGAGAAATATAGATCTGGGGGGGAAGAAGACTTTTCTCTTCAAGGACCAGCTCAGAATCTCACGGGAGAAGGGGAGATCGGAACCTTGGAGGATAGGTTAGGGTTTCGCCATCGCTGTGAGGAGAGAGGAGCTCGCGGGACCGTCGACATCCAATGACGGAGAGAGAGAAGTCGCCCCGTTAAGTCACGCGGGACCGGAGGGTAGAATGGGAACTCGGGAAGAGTCCAGGAGATGCACAGAAGAGTCGAGAGGGGCAAAATGGGAAACGCCTGGGCCGTAAATTCAATTTCATTCAACCATCTCTTAAACGTATACATGAGGGCTCCTATTTATAGGAGAAAAATTGTTGTAAATGCAGTAAAACACTGAAAAATGAAAAGAAGGTATGGCGTCAATCAGAAAAATGCCAACTTTACAGGACATGACTCAAAAAATACTAGAAAAATCAGTAAAATGCTAAAAAAATGTTTAAGGCCTCCCAAAATTCCAGAAAATCCATAGATGCTCAAGAAAATTATTCTGAACAGCAATTAATCTCAGAAAACATAATCTCCCAACCAAATTGATCCCAATGGTCTACGCCGGTAGACTTTGCCAAAATAATCTTTGCCCCGGGTGTCCTCACCACTATTACATCCTGCTTATCGAAGTCAGCTACATAATGGTTGACTATCACTTTTAGTCTAACATTCTGGCAAATCTTGTGTCGACTGGCTGTCCTATTGAAGTCATGTTATTCAACTCATCTCATGATTTGTAACCAAATAGGCATCCATGGTTTAAAATTTAATTTTTTTATAAATTTATATGGTAATTTCTGTTGGTTGAGAATCTTGAGATGGTCAATATTGATGTAGATCCGTAGGTGTGATTTTTTTACCATGGGATGTGCATGAGGCTAAATGCCTCCTCACATGGCCAAGATTTAGGTGATATGGACTCCTATTAAAATGGGTTAGGTTGTGTTCTCAGAAATTGCCGCATAAATGAAGTTTTTACACTATTTCTGTGATTCTTGCAAGTCACGGTGTCAAATAAAATTAAGTTGTTTGTTAGAGTAGTCCCATAGTTGAAATATCAAAATATTTGTTGCACTGTGGTGTGGTGCCATCTCCACTTTACCACCTTTATTTTGAGTGGATGACCCAATAACTTTGACATACTAACATGCTATTTGAACTAACGGTTAACATGGGCATTGTGAATGCTCATCAACTCATGACCAAGGATTTCCAGGTATCCAAGGCTGATTTCAATCCAGATTGTGATTGGATCGGCTGACTTGGCTGCTCTGCATAAGTGCTGGCTGATCAAGTGCAGCTTGAGTTCCTGCTCTGCCACTGCCAGCTGGCACTTTCCAGCTTCAGAGTTTGTATGCTTTCTCCACCTCCACAGATCCGTGTGGCTGCATCTTCCTGGCTGTCCACCTGAAAATCCCTGCCCCTGTGACTTGTGTCTTCTTCACCCTTTTGAACAGAGAAGATGAAAAACTGGATCCCCAGACCCGATATCTGGGAAAGTTGTGGAACATCCAGATAGGGTCCCTGGATTATCAGGTTCCGGATCAGGGTTATTGGGTCTGTTATGCAGGAACAGCCAGTGGCGCCCCTCCACCCTCTGATCTGCTGCCTCCAAGGGATTGACAGATCTGGCCTTGTTTAGACTGATCCCATTGGAAGGAACTTCTAGGATTGGACTTTCCCCCGGATTGGGTCGGCATGTGCCAGTGTGTGAACCATGGACAAGACAAGTGGCATACATTGGAAGAGGCATTTAAGTAGTTCCATATGGGAAATTCCAGAAATATTTACTAGGACATAATGTTGTCGTCTCTCCATCTTCATGCTCCTTTCATTACTGCCTTTAGTCACAAAATCAATAAATCAGAAACTCTTTCACGCTCTCTATGATTACTGACTTCCACAATGACAAAAGGGATAAGATTTATTGGTAGAAATGAACCCTATCTGATTTTACAGACTTCACTAGCTATTGCGATGTTGTTAGACTATTTCATAGCCAGTTATCACCATATTTGGTACTATTTTTCTGAGAAAATTTTGCTTAGCATCAGATGTGATTATCGTCAATTTATAGACTTTGCCGTTTTTCAGGAGTGGCCAGTTTATTAATTGAACTGCTAGGATATAGAACGGCATGTTACTCAACCTTGAAGAACAAAACATGCAATATGCTTAACGTCTGTTATCAATTGTTAGTCTTCATATACTTCTTACAGAGAAAGATAACCTATGTCTAGACAGAAAAGTCATGCAAGCACTTAAAATTTGATGTCAAAATTATTTACGTTATCATCTGCTAAGCATGAATTAATTATTTTATGCGTATGTTGCTTCTACTGTTTTTATGTAATGATTATATTTGATTTGTTCAATCCAACATGAATGGACAAGGGTTGCATGGGAGTCATGAAAGTAGATTCATGACATGGCATTAAAGCGTGAGTCATAACATCTATTTGAGACAATATCTCTTGCAAACAATTTTCCATAATTTTTTGATCTCTGGTAAGTAACATATAGATGAGATGATACAGAACGATATGAAAGGGCGGGTCTGATAGAGGTTATGAAGTTTGATGGGTTGCAAGATGCTACCACTCTTCTAGTGGGTCCTAAATGAACACATTGAAACTTCTGCGTTGTCTTTTATCTATGTTTCTATGTATATTAAGTTTTTCCAACCGTGGTCATCATAAGTTTAGTAGGTGATTATTAATTGTTCTCTTTGGTTACTTGTAATGCAGGCAAACCCTCCACAGTTGCATTCAAACTTGTTATACATACAACGATACAGGCGTCAGTCAAGGTTGGTTTCCGAGGCTGCTTATTTCTTCACAAACATCCTTTCAGCAGAATCATTCATTTGGAATATCGACGCAAATTCACTCTCAATGGATGAAGCAGAGTACCAAAAGAATATGGAATCTGCTAAAGCGGTTCTTTCAGGTGTATCTTATGATTTAGTAAACCAGCTAAATCAAATTGATCAAGAAAGAAGCTCTCAGTCTCAACAGACAGGTTTCAAAGATCGCACAGTTGAGGCAATGAAGATGAAGATGGATCTGAACATTTATTCATCTTCTACAGGTGACAACCCAAGTAAGCTGGATATCAGGGAACAATCAACAGTAAACAAACAAACGTTTTCATACTTGGAGAGAAAAGGGGCAGCTGACATTATGGAAGAGGATCATGTGAGCATACATTTTCAGGATTACCCATTCTTACATGCACAAGTCGATGATCTAACAATTGCCGATGTAGAGCATCTATTGAATAATTACAAGCAACTGGTTTTCAAGTATGTATGTCTCTGTAAAGGGATGAATATCACTGATCCATCGAGACCTTTGCTTCCTGTACAAAATGAACCTCCAACTGGGGAAATGAAGGGTTCTGAAGTTACACCCGAGTTGGACACAAGAGTCGAGGATTATGGGGAGATCCCTACTTCAGAAGGGGCTTCCAATGAACATCCTACAGAGATTCCTACTCCGGAAGTTGAGATATCTACAGATGAGCTAGTTGGAGAAGCAATTACAGACGAGAAAAGTGGAGAAAAAAAAAGTGATCAAGGGGAATGATTTTTAACACACCTCTTTAGCGATCCTTCTTTATCTGGGAGTTCAAGCTCTGCGGTCCGGCGGCCAGTGGATGCTGCTCCTCCCCCCGAGGGTTGCAGTTTTGTGAGACAGCACGCCATGTCGGAACGTTTTGAAGTCCCTATTGCACTGCTCTCAAGACAACCATAATCTGAGATGATGCTGCGCGTGAAGAATGTATAGTTGTCAGGGTAATGACTGTTATCCGTCTGGTGCGTTGTGTTTTTAGTGTAATATCTTGTAATTAATTCATGAATACCCTGCATTTTATTACGAGTAAGGTCTGTTTTTTTGGTGCTCCTGGCAGAGGGAAAATTTTGCAAGTAGGCTTATTTCCAGCTGTCTTAACAGGCAGAGTAGGGTCGTTTATTCATTTATTGGAGTTGTAACTTGCTGATACCATGAGATGTACTGAAAAACTGGGGATCTTTCCTGACTGATTAGGATTACCGGTAACATCAAAGGGGGTGAAGGAACACAGGTTGCTGAATGCATGCATTGGGCATCACTCCGTATATATGAACGCTCCCTCTTAAGCCGTGGACACCAGGATGATGATATTATGGACATCAGTCTTTGTTGTTAGATATATATATATATATATCTGTATTGTCAAATATCGTCGTTAACGTTGGCAAAATTTAAAAGTCTTCAAATCTTCAGCCATTTAATAATAAATTCCCGTCCTTTTAAAACTCGCGAAACGTTGTCGAAGTACTTTTATGTTCTTTATGAAAATGATTTCTATAATAAATCTTAAATTCGAAAATCTTGTTCTTTCACTTTCCTTTCCTCACATTCTACACTCGTCATCACCACCACCATCTCTCTCTGTGTATGTATGTATGTAAAAACATTTTTTTTATTTTAAAGTTTGGTCTCACCTCGAGATGTAATGATCAGTCCCAGCTTTTATTGGACGCCCAAACGATGTCAAGGTCAAGCAGATCTTCATGCATGGAATCCTTTTAAGTTGACCGGTGTCTAGTTTTTACGAGTTTTTCCAATGACTGTGGAAAATCTACGACTAATTTTTGAAATTTCTGTGTAGTTGCAGAGCTTTTTAATAAATCAGTTGTCGAAAATTAAGGTCGAACTTCTCTTCAGAAGGCCTTGTTGGGCTACTGGTATCGGTTGCAAATGTGACTGACTTCGGTCTTCCTCTCAATGGTTGCCGTTATAACGAGAAAATGTACTTCTATAGACAACCTCTTTTTCTACATCAGAATAGAATACCGAATCGGACTCTGCAAGTGGAAGTGTGAAGCAATCTTAAGCATATCCTCTCAAAAGGATGCTCAGTTAACCAACTGGTTTACTCATCCCATTACCCTATCCGATAACCTTTAAGGGGTCAGGAGGCTCAAGGCTGCTTCCCCCTTCCTCGGTAGTCAGTACTCAGTAGTACCACTACTCCGGTTCAGCGTTCGGGGATTAGCTTTGAAAGGCGAAGACCCTCAGCACGCCTCAGCAAAAATGACGGCGATGGCTGCAGCAGCGGCGGTGACCGTGGCCACAGCGCCGCGTTCCAAGCACTGGAGCCACTGCCGCCTTGCCGCCGCAAGCCCCAGCCCCGCCACGATCCCGTCGCATTGCTCGTTTCGTCAGGTTCGTCTCAATCTATCCTTCTTGTCGTCGCCGTTGCGGCGGGTCAGCTCCTCCGTAGAGACTTCCGTCGCCGCCGCGTCCTCGCCCTCCGGATCAAGCTTCCACGGACCCTGCTATGTTGTTGGAGACAATATCGACACCGATCAGATCATTCCAGCACAGTACCTGACTCTTGTGCCTTCCAAGCCTGACGAGTACCGCAAGCTCGGTTCCTACGCCCTCATTGGTCTCCCGACCGGCTCTTATCCCGTCCCTTTTATCGAGGCCGGCCTCGACACCACCCGGTTCCCCATCATCATCGCCGGGGCCAATTTTGGCTGCGGTTCCTCCCGAGAGCATGCCCCCGTTGCCCTTGGCGCCGCCGGCGTCCGCGCCGTTGTTGCCGAGTCCTACGCCAGGATCTTCTTCCGCAACTCTATCGCCACGGGAGAGGTGTACCCGGTAGAGGCAGATGGGGAGGGACTGTGGAGGGAGTGCTCCACGGGGGACATCGTCACCGTGGATATCTCCGAAAACACGCTGATCAACCACAGCATGGGGAAGGAGTACATGTTAAAACCGATGGGTGATTTGGGACCGGTGATCGACGCTGGCGGGATCTTCGCGTACGCTAGACAGACTGGAATGCTTCCCTCTGCGGAGGCGAGCTGAATCAAAAATTTGATGGTAAACTCTCCCTTTCTGCCTCAGATAAGAGATTTGCACATGCTATTTTGTCATGTTATTCCGGCTGTTCTGTCAATCCCTTTAGTGGGGGATGCTCACTCGCGTAGTCATTCTATTGGTTATCTCGTGGATGTTTACAACTTCCTAACATATAAAAATATAGGCCTACCACTGAGTACGGTAGTCCACTATGTAGGGTAATCATGAATAGTTTGATAATTCGGCGGGCATAATTAGAAAGGGTGATCATGAATATAATTCGGCAGGCAAAATTAGAAAAGTACTCTCTGAATAGAGGGGCAATTTAGTGCAGTGATACAGATTCCATAAAGGGACGCAGACAGACCTTAATCTTTTTGCTTCAAATATGAGGCTACTGAGTACTGACACTCTAGAACATATGCCCCTCAGAGAGGCACCCCAAGAAAAGATGATTTAACCACCAAGCTCTGCAGTTACAAGGCCGAAACTTTACCAATTACATTTCACTATCTCTATTTCATCATGCGACATGAAGCTTCCTTTGCTAGTGCTAGCTCCACAATTTGCTTCAAGCTCTTCTCCTACTTACATCTACAACGGTGGTGAGCTGAGCTACATAGACCGTTCAAATGCCCAGGACCAACAAGACTGGTGTTCAAGCACAATCTAGAGACTTTTTTACTTCCTGACTCATTGCTTTGGTGATTTTTTTTATTGGTCGCTTGATGCTATGGCAAAAGTTTGCACTGCCTTAGGTCTTGTTCAGCATGCACTTTTAGACTGGTTGGACAGTAAACCAGGACAGGCACCATGAACTTTGAGTCATTCATTTTATCTTGATGTAAATGTTAGGAAAATTAATTTCTAATCAGAAATACTGAGCTAATTAGTCTTAAAGAACTTGTTGACTTGGTCTCCTTTTGTGCAACATAATACTGCAGTATTACTGAAGCAAAGGCTATACGAAGGTTCACACATGCAATAATTTGTACTTATAGAAGTAAAAATATTTCTGTCACATTTACTGCAAAGATGAGTTCATTGCTCTCAATTTTATTTTTCATTGAAGTGAAAACAGTTTTCTCTTTCATCCTTTAACTTAAAATGGCTCCACTTTGCAATACATAGAAAATGTCCTACTGAATATAATTTCAATCTACCTGCCTCGAACAACTTCTGGCTGTAACTTTTTTATTATGTTCCTTGTCTCTAGAATTTATTGAATGATAATGGCTATTTTCCTGTTTTCTTTAGGATCCTAAAACACAGGATTTGTGCATTTATGCTAGCTATTCTTTTCTATGTGCTTCATCCCATGACTTGCTATATTTCTGTCTCAGAAACCCAAGTATTTTCCACTGTCAACATCATTCTAGTAGGCTCACTTTGAGATGAGGTCACTTTTAAATTGAGACCATGTCAATTTCACCGCACAGGCATGGACACTTCAGTACCAATATCGACCAAAGGAGTTCGCTAACTTTATAATCATGTTGCCAACCACTAGTTCATCTAGGCATGCACTATTTTTATTTGTTTTTCATAGTCCTCACATAAGTTATTTTCTTAAAGAAGTGGCCATGGGATGTATGTCCAAGCACTTATTTTTATTTTTCAGAATTGGCCGATTTGGATCAGAATTGACTATAGACAATCTGATTTATGGGTAAAATCTTCTAAAAGTAGGGACATTTTTTATGTCATCCAGCATTGGACCGAACTTGGCCCGAGTAGGGAGTAGGACAGGAAGAGCAAATTCCTCTTAATCTAGTCTGATTTCATCTAAATCCCATGTGATTCCAACTAATTCAGTGGAGTGCTGGGTCACTTAAGAACATGGTCCAAAATCAAGCCAAGCAGTTCCAATTAGTGGATCCAGCCTGGTCAGGATCAAATTAGAAGCTTCAAAAAGCCCAAGAAGGCTTCTAATCCTTGACTCTGGCACCTGGCCCATCTAGTGTGGTGGTGTACATAAGCTGCTGCTGTCAGATGCAGCACCCGTCACAACTAGTGTCATCTCCAAAGGTCCTCTCATGTCTGGAGCCAATTGCAGTCATCCTGGATCAGCAAAGGGCGTACACCTTTAACTACTCCAGTTAGGAGTTATTTGCAACCTTTTAGTTTACCTGATTTTCTATTTTCTCAACATCTTTAATGGTTTGTTAATGGAGGGAGTTAATAGTTGGGAAGCATTTTCTATATTTTGAGAATGTTTGAGCTATTTACTTAGATTAATTTGAATATTCTTGATGTATGTATTTTCAAAATTCATTTCCATCCATGTTTTCCTATTTGCATGGAACGTGATCACATACATTTTTCAAAGTAAAATGCTTTATGTTCATTATCAACAAATTCTATTTTCTTATACATCACAATGTCACGTTTTGCTCTTCCACTTCGTCTCACAAAATCTGCAAGTTCCTGCAATTATTTTTGTCTAACACTCTAACTTGGTTTATTGGTGCTAAAAATCTCCTATAAATTTATCCTCACATGTAACCTATTTCCCCCGAAAGTGGTAGAATTCAAGTAAACCTTTTGTTTGAAAATGTAATTGGCAAGTCTCACCATCTTGAACTTTAAGTTTTCTTCTGTTGTTTTCTTTTTCTTTATTGTGGGTTTTATTCTAGAGTCATTGAAAATATGGCGAATAGTTGGGTTATTTGTATTTCCGCCCTTGTAAATGTTCACCGTTAGAAATAATTCACCATTTGGGGCTTCTCTGATTTTTGAGAGGTCGGCAAGAGTCAAACACATGTATCAAAGATACATATAGTTATTTTATTTATGTATGCTTTCATTGACTCAAAAATGGAAATCTATGTTTTTTATTACATATGATGTAGTTTTTAGATCTGGCTTTCTGTCTATTTTTAATATATTTTTTGATATCACAAATTGGTAAATTTAGCTGATCCTATGCACTGAGGATTAGAATCAAGCCTGCGCCAGTTCTAGGCCTCATTCTAACATGGAACACCTTCATACTTGTATAAGGAATTAAGATCTGGCAAGTAATATGTACTATCAGATCATGCATTTGCAGTTGGTTCTCTTCATATCAGCTGAGGTGGAGAGAGTTGTTTGCTTGAAAAAACTTATAAGCTGTTGAGTCCATTGTAGGACTGAAATTCAGTTTCTTCAAACTGATCAGCAGTTCTTTTTTTTTTCATTCAGAGCACTTGATTCCTCAGATTTTAGGCATCTTAAATCTTTTTCCATCAGATGTCTTGTTTTTTCTCTCTCTATGGTGTGATCTGTTGACCACATTCTTCTTCCTGAAACTTTGCCAGCAGATTGGAGGGCTAACAAACTGTCTGCTGGAGAAAGATGTATATTTCTTTGAGCTGTTTTCCCCTCTTCAACCACTTACCACTTAGCTATCTTTTAGATGTTATCTTGTATTTGTCAACATTTGAACAAGCAAAGTTTTTTTTGGCGAGGGGCACAAATATAAATGATGCATTTGGTGGCTTGGAGGAATGATTGTTAGAGGTAAAATTGTGTGTGTGGGGGTAAGTGGATTGGAGGCTACACATGCAAAAAGATAGAGGATTATGGGTTGATTTTAATTAGGTAACAAGTATTTGTCCCATCTTGACCCTTTGTTTATACTTTATACCACCAAATAGGAGGTAAGAATGTTTCGAGAGTATGGAAAGATGTTCAACAAATGTTGTGCCAGGTAGTGAAAGCATTCGGGAAGATATTTGGTGGACGAATAAACCATGGAATGTGGTTTTTCTTACCTTTTCAAACTTTCACTCGAGGACAGAAAATACTGGAGATGTGCAAAGGTAATTGTTAATCCACCGGGGTGGGATGTTGCTCTGAGAAGGAAACCAAAATATTAAGAATTTGAGGATTACCTGATGCTTATGTCTTTTCCAAGCCAGGTTCTTTTGACTAAGAAAAGAAAGCTAGAACAATTTGAGGAGGCAAATATGAGCAATTTTTAGTTCACAATCACATCAGCTAAAAAAATGATATGGATGGGCACATAAAAGTAGTTTGGTCCAAGATGAAGGTTCGAACAAAGTGGAACACCGCTTACAATATATTCCTTTTAAAGGTTGTATAGGGTAGTGTTGGCACTCAAAAAATTGATACGTATGTGACATACGTATTAAAAAAAAAAGGGAGAAAGGAAAAAAAGAGGGGAAACGGGCCAGCAATTGGGAGAAGAGCGGCCGGGCTCCGGAACTGAGGTCCGGAGCAGCCCAATCGGGCCAGCAGCCGTGGAGCCAGCAGCCGGCCCATAGATGCCATCTCTTCTATAGCCAGTCTACGTCAGAAAATAAATAAATGAATAAATGGAGAGGAGCAGTCGGATTACGGAAGGAGATCGACTCCCCATCGGACTCTCCCCGGATTCAGTGGCCAGCGACAGTAGGAAACTGTCGTACGAAGGCAATGGGCAGATAAGAGGGAAGGGGGGATGTCGATCCCATGAAATCCGGGACTGCTCCTAGTCCTTCTCGGAGCCGCAACTCCCATCGCGGAAGGATTCCTAGTGGGTGAAGGAGACGGTTCGTTCCTATATAAGCATTGCTAGACCCCGCGGGAAAAAAAGGTGCGTGAAATCACCCGTGCGGAGAGACCCCCCGAGAGCCAGAGAAGAAGAGAAAAAAGAGAGATAGAAGAGCGAGAGAAGAGAGGACCTGCCGTCGTCGGAGCTCCTTCCAAAGCTTGCCGCCGCCGGAATCTTCTCCGCAACCTGCTAGCACCGCCGGAGACACCTCTTGCAGAAGCCACAGTCGCCGGAAGCAATCGCCAGAAGCAGCAGCCACAGCCGCACCCGCCGGAAGCCTCTGCGGCACCCGCCTTCACCGGGAGCCCTTCCGGAAGCCAAAGCCCGTGCGTGAACACCCCCGTAAGAGCCCCTTCTCCCGCAGCTACCTTTGCCAAGGCCTCTGCCGCCGCCGGAGAAGCCCAAAGCCTCTGCCTTCACCCGCTTCCGCCGGACGCTGCCGTCGCCTGGTCGGGGGAGGAAGAGAGTCCCGCCGGAGTTATTTTTGGTCGACTTATGTCCACGTTGGCGCATGAAGAGGGGAGGAGGAGGCGCAAGTCCGCTCGGGAGTCGATTTTGACTCCGGGTCAAAATAGCCGCAAAGGGAGGTGGGGCCCACAGGAGAAAAAGAAAAGCAAAAAAAAACCAAAGCGCGCGGCCGTCTCCCGCACGCGCGCGAGAAGCAGCGGCCAAGCCACTGCGCCTGCGGGAAAGAGGGTTGACCCGGGGTCAACATGGAGTGGGGCCCACTTTTTTTAGAGGGTTTAAAAAAAAATAGGGCCTGCTGGACCAGCCAGCAGGCGCAGGAGGAGGAGGATGGGCCCGGCCCATTGACCGGAGGCCTGCGGACAGAAAATAAAAAAGGAAGATCTCTCTTTTAAAATGCACAGTCAAATGAAAATTTAAATAAAAATTCATTAATTAATTTCACAAACCGATGGCAAGCATTGGCCGGCTAAAAACCCGCCACATGGTCTCGGCATAATTTAAAAGAATCAAAATAAATGGGAAAGCAATAAGCCGGCTTTTTAGCACGCTTCTTGACCCATAATTCAAAAAAATCAAAATAAAACAAACAATGAACAGAAATTAAATAAAAATCCACTAAGTTAATTTCACAAACCGAGACAAGCATTGGCCGGCTAAAAACCTGCCACATGGTCTTGGCTAAACTTAAAAGAATTTGTGGGTCGGTTCTAAACCTTCCCCTTAATTTTTAAGGTGGGCATACAAAGGTCGAAAGACCCCAATGTCATACCATGTTCATTAAGGTATATGAGGCCGTGCATGATCAACATGCCAATAAGCCGAGTATATATTGATGAAGTTCAAGAAAAAGTGAAGGGAAATGCCCATAAGTCTGTGTAAGACCGGGTATATTCCATTCAAAAGAATTGACAGAGACTGTCTCCATCAAGGATTGAACAGGAGTGTTTTGAAGACCAGTCAGAGTTGTAATGATGTATTTTCTGGACTATGAACGTCCAAGACAAACACACAGGAAGCTGTACTTTTTGATCTATGTTATTGAAGGGAGTCAATGATCTCATTGATCCAATGGGATGCAAAGCACTCAAAGAAAAAAGAGAAAACAGAAATCTGCAATTGAGCCTGGAACCCGGTCTAAGTTCTGGCAAAAATCCGGCTCTGATTTGCAGACAGGAACTTAACTTTACAAATCACACATTTTTGAACAAGTTCAAATCATAAGAATCTGAAATTGAAGTTCTGAGATTTGAGAATCTGCAGAAATCCGAAAACAGAAAATGTAAGAATCTAAAATCTGAAGTCTCTCTTGTGCAGAATTCACATAAACAACTGAAATCTGTAGAAGAATCCGAACACTAAAATCTGCAATCTGAGAATTGGAGTTTCAAGGTCTGAACTCCACATTTCTGACGTGCAGCAAACTGAAGTTTACAAGAGGTCTGGGGCTTGGAATTTGAAGAAATAAAAATTGGGCATTGCAGGAGCCGAGGCTGGTAGAATCTGCAGAATTCCGAAATCTGAAGATTTAAATAGTCCGAATTCATCTCTAGAATTCAAGGCCAAAATCTGGAATCTGAAAGCTGAGATGCTGAACATGAAGTCTGCAACTGACTCTGGAATTTGAAAATCTGAATACACCATGAAAATCTGAAATCCAAAATCTGAAGTCTAGGAGAAGAGGAATCTGGAAGCTGAAATTTTGAAGCATAAAAATCTGCAATTGAAATCCGGAGGACTGAAAATATGAGTGCACCATAAGATCTGAAAAAAAACTGAATCTGTGTCGAACCCACAAGAATCTGCAATCTGGAAATATTTGAAAAGTGCAGAATTTAGAATTTGAAATCAGTAAGAAATCTGGAAGTTTGGAGGACTGTAAATATGAAATGCAGAAATCTAAGGTTTGATATTTGAAGAAGTCTAGAAATCTGAACTTTGTGGCTGAGGTCCAAAGTTTGAAACAAATTGGGAAGCTCCAAATTAGAAAGTCTGGATGCGTAGGATTTGAACCCCAAGCTGGCAAGCCGAAATTGCAGAATCCAGAATCTGAAATTTTTTTTTTGAAGAATGTGAAAACTAGGGACTGCCAAGTCTGAAATTCAAAAAAAAAGAAGAAGGAATCAGATCCCTTGAATCAGAAGCTTGAAGTCTGCAGAATTTGGATCAGAAAATGCATGCGCCAAGTAGAATCTGCCAATTTTGCAGAAGTCTGGAGATGATCGAAATCTCAACATGTTCAAATTAAAATCCAAACCAGAAACCAAAATTGTTAATCTGCAGTAAATCCCAAACAGAAATCAAATCAAACCAAAACAACAAGTAAATTGAACTCAACTTAAGCTCAATTTCAATTCAACTCAATCCAAACCAATCCTCAATCCAAACCAATCAAATTCAACTAAATCAAATCTGGAACTGTAAGAAGATCTGAAATTTGTGATCTGTACAAAGTCAGTCCAATTCAGAACAATTCAATTTTCAATTTAAGTCAAACAAATTCAAATTAATTTTAACCAACTCAAAATAAACTCAAATTCAAATAAAATAAACTCAAATTTCCCAAACAAACAAATTTGATTTAAAACAAACCGAATTCAAAAGTTGAGCCCAAATCCCATCAAAATCAATCAATAAATAAAACTGTCTTAAATCCAAACCGAATTCAATCCATTTCAACCAAACTTAAAATAAATCAAATTCAACTCAAAACTAAATTCAATTCAATCAAATTCAAATCAACTAAAAGCAATTCAACAAATTTAATTCAACTCAATCAAAATCAATTCAACAAATTTAATTCAACTCAATCAAAATCAAACCAACAAATTTAACTCAAATCAATTCAAATCAAAATTGAGTGCTTGCATTCCACCAATCTTATGGGATTGTTTTCTCCTATGTCCATGTGTGTGAATGTTTATTGGATGCATGTTTTTCTATTTTCATGGATTGCTATGACGCTTAATCAAGGGTATTCGAGTTATCTCGATGTAATTAACGTCGGATCTTCGCACCATCCGACGGGGAGAGGTCAAAATAAATTTTCAAAGAACCTAACAACCTCAACACATAATTTTGACCCTAGTTAGTACTTTTATGAAATATCATCTATTTTCTTACAAAGTCAATGCTAAGGTCTAATTCAAATACAAGAGGAAAATGAATTTCCAAAACAAAATGAATCAATCTTTTTGTTAAATTCGAGGTTACTTCAGGTAGGTTTCTACATCACAGTCTCCACTAGCTCAAAGATGCTGGAAACAGTTATCTTTTTGGCGGCTTTTATGAAAATGATGTTCATATCTTTGTCCACTTTGGGATCAAACTTTTATAGAACTCTTCACTATTAACCGTCAGTGCATTTTGGGCAAGTAATATTTTGTGACTTATTGATGAGCAGAGTAGTGTCAAGGGACTCGAAAAAAAACTATTTGTTTTTCTATCCCACTGCTACCCTGTGGGCTACTGCAGAGAAAGAAGCAATAGAATCTTTTGGCAACATCTCAATTCAACTATCCATGGTGCATCCTCAGAAGTCAGAAGTATGATGCATTTCCCAGACAGGTTCTTTGCAAAGAATAATTGAATACCGAACCGTGTGATTCTTCTGAATTATGAAACCACGTCTCCTGAATTATTAAACCAGAGAGCTTTCTTTATTTCGGATGAATGTGCTTTGTTTTTTTTCTTGTTTCTCTGCCTCTGCCTCCTATTTTTATCATTAGTGAAAACTGCTTTTTTGTTTTTACTTTTTTGTTTACCTATTTCCATAGACATCATAGAAATATAATAATTTCTAGAAGTGGTTTTTTATTTTTTCTTATTTGCCATTGTCACATTGCATTTACGGTTCTAGTTAGAAAAGTAGAAAATATTAAAATAACACAAACAAAAAAAGGATGTGGTAGACCTAAGTTAACTTGGAGGAGGATAATTCAATACGATTTGGATGAAACAAATATCTCTGCAGAAGTAACTCAAAATCGACATGTGGAAAAAGAAAATATTAATGGCTGATCCCAGATGATTTGGGACTGACACTCAAGTTGAGTTGACAAAATCCATGGCCTTTTAAATTGTTTCTCCTGAGGATAGATGATAAGCGTACTTTCTAGCGGAGGATAAAATTAGAGACAGATAAATGTTTGCTCATTTATTCAAAGCCCTATAATGTGATTGGTTTAATCCTTATAATTAAGCAACAGTATTCATGCCATTTTAGTTGTTTTTAATTGACAATTTTGTTCAATAAGCAACAGTATTCATGCTTGTGTTACTTCATTGTTAGGTTTGTCAGATGTACTGTTCTTGATGCTGGTATGCCATCTCAGAGGTTTTTCCATGTACCCTGGTGATGATTATATTTGTCTCGAGTACTGCTAGTCCACTGCCTCTGTTTTCTTGTAAGTTTGTAACCCCTATCTGGGTTATGTCTGCATGCATCAATGTCAGTCTATTTCCTGAAACTCCCATCTCAACTATGTTTATCAGTAAGCACTTTTTTTAAGGACAACATTGTTTATCAGTAGTGGGTAACTTGTTAATATAGAAATATATACATCTTATTTGTCGTACCATTTTTTCTCGTATTTCATGCTTGCACTGCTATTTTTTAAGGACAACATCGGAAATAATTTTTTCGTTATCTCCTTTTCTGACGCACGATCGGAGGAAAATCCCACAAGGATGGCGCCATTAGTTTACGTGAAAATGATAATAAAATAATAAACATATGGGAAACTACACATGTTGGTAATGAATTATAGACCCTATCCTAACCTTTAAACCCAACCTTTTAATTAAATGGATACTTTGATCATCTAGGTAAGCAAGGTAATGGATTGTTGATGTTCGTATCATCTTGGACGCCTGTTTGGTGCATTACTTGTATGCTGTGATATTTCCATATCATCTACACTACGGTCTGGACTTTAATAGCTGATTGCTTTTTAGTCTGCGAGAACTATTGGTAAGATGATCGTTCTACTTGTGAGGGTGCATATGCATGGTTTAGAACTGTTGTCAGTCCAACTCTTAAACCTTGAAAATGTTACAATTATATCCCTAATACGAATGATTAACATTATGTGTCCTATTCAACTAAATTTTCTTCAAACCCAACTAAGGTTTCTTCTTTTGTTTTCTCTCTCTTACTTGTGGGTTTTATATTAGTGTCATTGAAAATATGGCGAATAGTTGCGTTATTTGTATTTCCGCCCTTGTAAATGTTCACCGTTAGAAATAATTCACCGTTAGGGGCTTCTTTGATTTTTGAGAGGTCGGCAAGAGTCAAACACATGTATCAAAGATACATATTGTTATTTTCTTTATGTATGCTTTCATTGACTCAAAAATGGAAATCTATGTTTCTTTATTACACTTGATGTAGTTTTTAGATCTGGCTTTCTGTCTACTTTTAATATATTTTTTGATATCACAAATTGGTAAACTTAGCTGATCCTATGCACTGAGGATTAGAATCAAGCCAGCGCCAGTTCTAGGCCTGATTCTAACATGGAACACCTTCATACTTGTATAAGGAATTAAGATCTGTCAAGTAATATGTGCTTTCAGTTCATTATGTGTCCTATTCATTCTACATGGAACACCTAATTCGAATCGTTAACATTATGTGTCCTATTCAACTAAATTTTCTCCAAACCCAACTAAGTTTTCTTCTTTTGTTTTCTTTTTCTTTATTGTGGGTTTTATTTTAGAGTCATTGAAAATGTTACAATTATATCCCTAATACGAATCGTTAACATTATGTGTCCTATTCCCCCCCCCCCCCCCCCATTCCAAACGCGGAGCACCTGGCTCCTCGACCCTTGACAGGCCTTTCCTTCTGCTTTCCCTGCATGTGCACGTGGGCATGACACGTGCGTAGTATCTCTACCTATGTGGCCTCCGAGACATCCCCCAAGTATTCTGTTTTAATTTGCCGAAATGAAACCAACTGTATGGGTGATGACTAAATAATGTAATAGTAGATGGATCCAGGTTAATCTGAATCCTATCTGTTTGCTCAGATATTATTTGGTAAAATAAATTCAGAAAAAAACTTTAAAAGCGTTACGGATAATATTTGATTATTGAATGGAGCAAGCTCGAAATGAGAAAATCCTCTCAGCAGAGAATCGTTGGTTCTGAGATGAAATTATCATTATTAAATATGTCAATAACACTTCGGGATCCTTGATGCCCCGACTATTTTGCCTCCCACCGTGCTGCGGGGAGGCATGTTTCGTTTGATTTGATTTGGAAAAAAATAGTAAAAATAAAATAAAAACAAATCATGAACGCCTCTAGTACCCTCCTTGGTGGAGGCGCTTAATTAAGGTCCCAAGGATTATGTTAATTAATGGTCATCATCTTAGATATATTGTCAATTTTTGATCTACCGTGGATTGAGCATTCTCAATTTTAAGATTCTTTTCTACTCAACTTCTAGGTAACCAGAGTTACCATATTTCAGAATTTTAATCTCGGTATATTTTTAAATCTAGCTGTTACAACATTGATTTACCAACTTTCCTGCAGATCTCATGTACAAGGAAATGAGTCCACAGGTATTTGCTTGCTTGAGGGGACTCCCTTAACCCTAGATGCAGTGAGGTGGAATCATGTATAATCACATCAATGCCAAACTCACTCGACCAGAAATATGAGATCCATCTTCTTGAATCCGGGGTCGAGGGAGTCTCTTAGACACCTGACCCGAGGGGATCTGGACTTTGGAAAAATAGGGTGCAGCTGCACAGGGTGATCGGCTAAAGCTTCTTGATTATCTACGTATTATAGAAATACTTGTAAAAATACCTCCGAAGATCAGGCATGTTAAAGGCTATCGACGATGAAGATACTAAATTGTGAACTGTACAATTAGTGACGACGGGAAGCAGTTTTCCTGCCCATCCCTCACTACTATATGGTACATTTTTGTAAAGAATAAATCACCACTACTATTAGTAGATATATACCCAAAGACTATATATAGGGTGCTTTGTAATATATATATATATATATATATATATTAATTCTATGAACTTACTAAATTTTGGGTCTTACCCAGGTGAGGTACAACACCCAGCTATTTTCTGCTGTAATACATCCTCGTCATTGTTGTCGTTTTAACTTTTCTTCTGGTCGTCTCTCCGTCTTTTGTGTTCATAATCAATTTTTTTTTAAATTCCAGGAACCTTCATTTTTCCCTTTTTAAAGGCTCAGCAAATCAAGATCCAAAATCGTCCGAGTCAATTATTAGCATCTAGACAGGCGATTATTCCAGAAATTTGGAAGGTCTGGGCGACGAACTACATTACACCGTGTTTGGTAACACTATTAGAAACCTCTATCACTATCAATTTTAAAATTGATATTGATAAGAACCATCAAGAGGTGTTTGGCTAATTGTATCAATTTTAAAATTTGTAGTGCAAACAAAACATATTATGTAATACAAATGTCTACTTGTATTACTTTTGATATTGATACTCCAACATTTGAAAATATTAATATCAATATTGATATAGTACCAAAAATGAAACTCTAATCAAACAGGACATTAAAAAAAAAGGCACGTAGCTGCTCGCTCTTCAGACGAGGAAGAACACACATGTTCCGCGATCACGGCTATGCACAGGCGGCGGGGTTCATCTTCCCGGTGAAGGTAATCTCCTGGTCGATATTGGAGCACTCCGACGTCGTCGCTCTCTTCCCGTCGACGTATCTCAGGTCGATATCCTTGAGCTCCACGTCGCGGCACGGCTTGGAGCTGCTGCACACCAGGCTGACCGCAGTCACCGACGCCGAGCTGCCCCTGATGTTCGAGAATCTGACGTTGCTGATGCTCACCTGCGACGGAGGCTGCGATGATGGGTCGCCGCCGCCGTCAGAAGCGCCGTCGTAATGGCGCACCGAGAAGAAGCAAGAGATCAGACATGGATGTTTACCTGGTCGCCGTCGCAGGAGCGGTGAGGGCAGTAGTCCTGATCGATGATGACGGGGTGGGACGTGTTCGTCACCACGATATCTTCGAAGGTGATGCCCGACGCCGCCGACTCGACGGAGGACCGCCATGTCTTGATCCTCACCCCGTTCTTGGCGTCGGAGATGGTGCACCTCCGCACCGTCACACCCGTCACGCCCTCCTCGCCGGGGTACTTGCCCAGGCTCCCGACGCTGATGCCGTGCCCCGGCCCGCAGCGGATGCCGGAGATGTCGACGTCGGCGGAGCCGGGGCCGACGGAGACGCAGTCGTCGCCGGTGCCGATCACCGAGTCGGCGACGGTGACGCCGGCCGACCGCGCGATGTGGACGCCGTCGGTGTTGGGGCTGTCCCCCGGAGCGCTGATGATGAGGTTCCGGAGCTCGATATTCTGGGACTGCAGTATCAGGATGTGGAAGAACTTGCTGTTGACCGATGATATCCCCTGGACGGTTCCCCGGTTGACCATTCGCAGTCTCACGGACTTGGTCAAGGTCAAGGTCGAGGTCAAACATAATCAGTTGATAGTCTGATCCTGGCCACGTCGCATCGATCGGACATTGGAGGAAGTGAGATTCACTCACTGGTTGATTTGATTACCTTGGGGAGGTCCTTGCAGCCGTCCGGCGACCTGGCACAGCCGCCGCGGCGCCAAGCCGACGCCCCTTGCCCGTCGAACACCCCCCCGCCGGTGAGCACGAAGCCGTCGACGCTCTCGAAGCTGATCCAGTGGTCGTCGTCGAAGACGGCGAGGTCGGCGGGGGCCTTCACCACCCCCTCGACCCGCACCACCATGGGGCCGCGGCATGGCCCCTGCAGCTTCAGCGGACCGACGAGGAACGCTCCGCTCGGCACCAGCACGGCGCCGCCGTCCGCCCCGCCGCACGCCGCGTCCCACGCCGCCGCCAGGGCCTGAAAGCAAACGAGATAAGAAAGGGGAAGGAGAAAGGCTTCCGGAGGGGAAGAAGGGCTGCGGAGGACGCGGGCGCGACGTAGAGTAGAGGGGACCGATCGAACCGACCTTCGCGGCGTCCGTCTCGCCGTCGGGGACGGCGCCGAAGTCCACGATGTTGAAGTCAGAGTTCGTCGGTGCGCCATGAGAAGTGGCCGCACAGGACAAGAGCAGCAGCAGCAGAGGCAGCACCGTGAACAGCCGGCGACCACCGTCGCCGGCGCCGGGAAGCCTCCTCGGAAACGGGCTCATATGCCTTCTCCGAAGGCTGGGAGCCATGGTGGCTTGCACCTCTCGCCATGCGTGCAGTTTGGTTTACTTATAAGCAAGGGAATCGACCAGGGGAGCACTTCACTGATACTCCCACCCTTCTGCCATTTTAGCAGGAGAAGATCGAGGTCGTCACTGGTCATCTTGGTGAATTGTGCACTCGGCAGGTCGATCCCATGCAAGATATCATGAAAATTCCCGGGCTTGCTAATTCTCGCCGGAGGTTGTCGGTATTTAGCAGTGTTACGGCGGTCTCTAGGATCCCGTCGTGTTCAAGATCGGAGGACGGTCGATCAGGTTTCCAGGGATCGATAGGGGATTCTGCGAAGCGGGTAGCAGACGAAAAGAGCAAGAGAGGGGGGGGGGGGCGATCCTCTTGGCTGGATTTGAGAAGAAGAATATGATTTATTATTTTTGTTTGGTACCAATTTTTTTGGGGGATAAATCTGATTTATCTTCTAAAATTTGAAGATAAATCGGGTTTATTCTCAGCCTTAGTTCCATTGGCATGCATGCTAAATTATTTATTAGTCTCAAATTAAAATACATTTTAACTTTCTGTTCCTGTCCCAATTCATGAGTAACATCATTAGTTTTAGACATTAAATTCCTATTTTTTTTCCTTTCATTCGAAGGTTTTCAAATACATTGAATTTTCTTCTTCAATAGGTCACAGTAATGTTAAGTGAAACTGCTGCAAATTACAATGATAATATTAAGCGCCACTTATGCCTTTTATTTTCTAAAAATTTTAAGAGAAAATTTAAGTTCCTTTGAATTAATTACACAGGTTTTACGTTTATGTGTTCAAGCAAACGCGCGCGTAGAAATTCAAAATGAAAGATTGGAACTTTCAAGTAGAAAGACTTCCAAAAAAAAAGAATCTAGCAATATGGTTAAAAATGTTTCCCATTTTGACTTATTTATTTATTTGTTCATTTCAAATATAATATTATTTATATTATACTAATATTTTGAAAAATGCAGTCTGATAGCTTATCAACTTCTAACATCCAAAAATATGTGAACAATATATCTTTATGGATAATGATATATATTTATATTTAAATATAAATATAATGTAGCTATGAAATTCTAACAATATAAAAAATTAATTAAATAACCAAGTCAAAGGCAAGAAAGTCTGGCAGTACACGGAGAGGGAGATTCGGTAGAATGGGTAAAAACGAGAGGGAGTGACAAAAATTGCATTTATCATAGGAAGACTGAATGATTTTACTAGAACTCATTTGTATACTTTTTGAAAAAATTTATTAATTTTTTTTAGAAAATATAGAAAACGATTCATATTTTTTAGAAGCAACCAAAATATGCATAGAATTATTGCTTTCGATTAATAAGTGAACTAGTAAAAACTTTCTCGAAATTGTCTTATCATTAAGAAAATCTATATTCGATTGGTTTATTGGGTGTTTTAACCAAATTTGTCGTGTAAGCATCATGAACATTGTTGGGAGCTAATTTCTTTAAAAATTTATTGCAGGTTGCGCAACACCTCATTATGTGAATGTGTTAAGAAATTAAATTAATAGACTACCAACAACTTCATTAAATAACTTTGAAATGTTGAGAATAGGCCAAACATGAATAGCTTTATAGAAAAAATATTAATTAACATACTTGTTGGATCAGCCAATTAACTTAATTAGATACATATGATATTAAAGTTAGGTTTAGATCATGGGAAGTGTAGGTTATGGTTAACTAGTGGCTTTCAATCATAAAACCATATTAATTAACAGCAATCTCAAAGCAATTATCAATTCTCGAATTACTTCTAATAGAGCATATTTAACATGGTTATTGGTAGTTACTTTACCGATTTAAGGTCTTAATATATTCACAAATCAAGATTTATGAGTTATCACGTGCTTCTTGTGGGCCACCAACTAGTAGAAGTTACAATCTCAACTTTGCTGGTCTTAGGTGACATTTGATTAGACTTAATCTGAAAATCTAACCTCTTAATTTCACCTCTAATATCTTAACATGTGGTAAAAAAGTACTTAAGTTGATTAAGATATACGTGATTTCTTTTGTTTGACAATAATGTTAATAAATATTTGTTTACAAAATCGTCAAAAAATTTCTTAATAAAATTTTCTTTAAAAGTATGTATTTATAATAAAAACTTAATTTGTTAGCACTATTTTATTAGATATAAGTTAAATTTATTTACAAATCAAATATTTTCTAAACAAAGAAAATGAATTTGAAATATATATTTCTAGAGTATAATATTCAAATACAATTTCAAATAGTATTTTATTATTCTGATATTAACTTTTCCAAACATAGAAAATTTCATTTGAGAAGATAGATTGGAAATAATGGAGGGCACGTGCAATAGGACCTTAGGACTCCAAGGTCTGAATCCAATAAAGCTATTTTGTATCACTTAATTTTAAGAGGCATTTTAAGATATAAGAGCTTCATTCATACGACAGTTCAGCTGTTTATCCAAACAGTCTGAATTACCCAATGTCTGACCGAATCAGACATTAGACTCCTGTTCAACCCAATCAAACAGGCCCTTAGTCAAGGATTAAGGTACCCCCCCAAATCTAGACACATAAATATGTTTTAACACATATACATCATTTTTTCTACACATATTTATTACATTGATAGCTACTTCATTTCACCCACATTTATGTTTGTCTTGAAAAGAATTTTTTCTAACAGCAAGTTTAAACAATTCTTGTTTTTCAATTTGAAATTGGTGAGAATACAAACCAATTAGAACCTCAGTTATCTTTCTCGTCCACTCCAAGTGCTGAATTATGAATATGTTTAATTTGTTGTGTAAGAGAAAATGGGTACAGAGAAGATTTTTACTCTAAAATTATAGATAATTTATCCTAATTTAGGCTCAAATATTTGAGACTCGTATATTAATTTTGTCACAACATATGTACTATACCAACAAATCTCACATATAAAGTTGGAAAGACTTTCTTTTCCAGCCTGAATGTGAGAGTTATTTGTCTATTTCGCAGGGTCGTTTGATCATTTTCCTCTGCATCTATACGCGGGGCTACGCTGCCCTCGCCGCCATGGAAGCTCTGCTATGGAGGGGCCGCGAGTGGAGAAATCCCGCCGTCTTCTCTTCTCCGCCCGCCCTTTCCCGCCCGCGCTCTCGACGGCGGGGACTCGCACCGCCTTCGCCCAGCCGCAAGGTCTCTTCTCTCACCACCTCGGCCGCCTTTGAGAACAATGTCCTCCTCTCCTACGCCGCCAAGCACGGTCCCCTCGACCGCGCGCTCGCTCTCTTCTGCCTCATGAGGGACAGGGACACCGTCACATGGAATACCGTCTTATCCGCGTGCCTGCACGGCGGTCGACCTGGAAGCGCCGTCGAATTGTTCGTCGAAATGCTCCTGGCTGGCAAGGATCACCCTGACGCGATCACCATCCGCACCGTTCTCAACGCGTGCCTGGAGATGCACGAATTCGGCTTCGGACGGCAGGTGCACGCTTATATTGATAAATTCGGACGACTGGTCGCCGAGGACCTGACTGTGATATACACCTGTTTGTTAAAATTGTACTGTGAATCCGGTGACTTGAGTCTTGTGCGTTATCTGTTCGACAGAATCCCAATGAAGGATATCGTAGCCTTCACATCGATGATGGCCAGTTTCAACAAGGCTGGAGAGTATGAGGCAGCGTTGAAGACTCTCCTACGACTGATGGATGAAGATGAAGGTTCTGTTCAACTGAACGAGTATGCCCTATCATGTGCTCTACGCGCATCATCTGGTATGCGCTCCTTGTCTGCGGGACGACAACTTCACGCCCATGCGATCAAATTATCTCTGGGATCACATAATGTTGTGGGGACTGCGCTGCTACATATGTATGCCAAGTGTGACAAGATGAGATGTGCAAAGTCGGCCTTCATGTGTATATATGAACCGAATATAGCTGCATGGAATGCTCTCCTAGATGGTTGCTCCTTATCATCGGATGCACTAAATCTGTTCTCCACAATGAGGCTCACCGGTACAGATCCTGATTGCACGACCTTTGCCACTGTTCTTCGAGCTTGCGAGGGTTGCAGCTTACACGTAATTCAGCAAATCCATGGACTGGTGATAAAGGAAATGCCACGTTATCTGGATGCATTTATCGGGAGTGCTCTTTTCATGAATTACATTGGTCAAGATTGCGTGAAGGAAGCTCGGAAAGTATTTGATGGCATACTAGTGAAGGATTCTGTGGCTTATAAGTTGGGAGTGACGCAGTATTTTCAAAAGGGTCATATACGAGATGCTGTGAACTTGTTATACGAATGTCTAGAATCAATTGGAGAAGAAAGCCTGGCTGCTGTAACTGCTTTAGTTTTGGGAGTGGGAAACCTGAATCAGGGGAAACAATTGCATGCGCTTGCTGCTAAGGTTGCATACGGTAGTGTCAAATGTAGCTCTATTGATGATGCGCTTATCAGGATGTATGCAAAGCACAACTGTATAACTGAAGCCATGCGGATTTTTAGTTATATCGATAACCCAGATGTTGTTTCATGGACATCTTTGATCTCAGCCATCTCCCAAAGTGGAAATAACAATGAGGCATTAAGTCTTTATTTCAAAATGGTATATGCAGGGCTTTCGGAACCTCCAAATCACTACACATTTTCATGTCTCTTGCACATTTGTGCTAACATCCTTGCAGCAGCAGAAGGTATGCAAATTCATACACAGATCATAAAATCAGGTCTCAGAAGTTGTGACATCTATGTGCTGAGCAGTCTACTGGACATGTATGCTAAGTGTGGGTTTATTTTTGAGGCAGAGAAAATATTCTACACCATGGAAGAGTGTGATTTAGCAACCTGGAATGCCATGATAAATGGGTTTGCCATGCATGGGTTTGCTGATGCAGCAATAGCATTGTATCATGAGTTGCTGGCTCAGAAGGACTTGGAGCCCAACCACATAACATTTGTTGGCATCCTATCTGCTTGCAATCACAAGGGCATGGTTGAGGAGGGCTACCGATACTTCACAACTATCAGAGAACCCACAGTAGATCACTATGCATGCATGATCAATTTGGTTGCCCGAGCTGGACAGCTGGAGGAAGCTGAGCGTCTCCTTGGAAAAATGCCATTTGAACCCAATGAATACATCTGGACATCATTGCTTGCCGCTAGCTACACCCATAGGAATTTTGAGTTGGGCGAGCTTTCTGCTAAGTGCCTAATAGAGTTGAATCCAAAGGATCGTGGTGCTTATGCTGCCTTATCAAATATATATGCTGCTCAAGGTAGATGGAATGATGCAAAAAGATTAAAGAAACTGATGAGAGAGCAAGCAGTTACCAAAAGCCCTGGATTTAGCTGGTTGTGGATCAACCAAAGAGAGCATATTTTCCTGGCAGGTGAGGGATGCTAGAAACCAAGTAATATTCATTATCGGAGATTGTGAAGGGCCACTTTGATGGAAAACTGTATATGCTGTTGTTTTGTTCTATACACATGATCCAATGTACATCAGCTTTCATCATTTTCTAGTTTGGGACTTTCTAATCATTCACAGATGAATTATGAGAGCACATAATATCCTGATATTTAACCAGACGAAAGCTTTGAGAGGAATGTTTCTCAGCAGATTAAACCATGATATTTAAACATTTTTGCCTTATTTTCTAGTCTTGGCTTCCTAGGGAATTTGAGGCATTCCTATTACAAAGAGCACTGAATTTCTGGTATTTTTGGTCAGTGTGAATTTCTGATTCTGCTGGAATCAAATAGCAGGGGTGCCCGTGGAATGTCTGGTCAGGACGTGGGTCGCAACTTAAGACTCACCAGGTCATTTTTCTGCCTAATATAGTCAGGCTTGGAGATAAGACGAAAGTTACCAAAGACGCAAGGTGAAGGAGACAAAGCTTGTGTAAAATTTGATTTGAAATAAATGAGTTTTGTAATTTCAATTTTCGTCAGTTTGGACTCAGTTGATCGACTCCCGGCTCCCGACCCCTCCTACATTGGGGGTGCCAATCCAGTAGGGCGTAACCTTCGGAATCAAGAAAGATTGATGGACGTGGAAACATGTTTATTATAGTGTTCTAGCCTGTAACTCTGTAAGCAGTCTCTGTTGTCCAAAAGGCTACAAAAGTTATCATGAGTCTTGGGTCAGGATTAACAGGCAGAGGGAGCGGTGGATTGGGGATCTATAAAGTGATATTACAAGTCCCAGGATATTCACGTACAAATCATGTGGAAATCTGTACGTCCAAACAATATGTTGTATTCTTTGTGTAAGAGCTTATATTTATGATCGATACAATGACGCAAGTGATCATGCTGTGAAAATTTCATTATTTTGTTCATTTCCCACCCACTTCTGCGATTACTCGTAATCATTATAAATTCTCAGGGTTTTCCTATTAATCTA
The DNA here is from genome assembly GCA_036172225.1 of Cryptocoryne crispatula var. balansae. Taxonomy (NCBI): domain Eukaryota; kingdom Viridiplantae; phylum Streptophyta; class Magnoliopsida; order Alismatales; family Araceae; genus Cryptocoryne; species Cryptocoryne crispatula. Next base: position 2,595,647 of record CM069926.1, read on the forward strand.
AACCCTTCTTTGTCTGCGAAAGCATTAATTCGAATTAATCAATCATGTTATGCTGAAAAATTAGGCATTTACATTTTGGTTGGGACTGTGGTGGAGATTTTAATCATCGAAATGTCTAACAAAACACATCTGATCGTTCGTCAGATATACATTTCTTTTGACTTTCAGATTGCAAATAGTGATATTAATTAGATCAGAGAGAACGATCAGATATACATTTCTTTTGACTTTTAGATTGTTTTTTTTTTTTGTTCACGGTGGCCTAATGGCCCAACAACGTGCCGCACACGCACGCGGAAGTGCCAACCGGACTACAATTGGCCGACGATTTTTATGGGGTGTTTGGTTGAATGATAATTTTTTGTACATTTTCATGATAAAAAAATATATTAAAATAAAAAGTGAACCAACTCATGACATAAAATTATCATGTTTGGAGGGATGTGATTACAAAAAAGAATAACTACCATACATGACCAAACAAAGTGGGGGACCACGAGAAAAAAGAAAGAGGTGAGACCCTCTTTTTTTGTTCAAGAAAAAAATCACTTTTAAAATATAAAATTATCATGGTTACCAAACACCTCTTTTAACAAATTTTCTTATAATTTTTAAAAATTAAAATTAAAATTTTTATTATCGTGCAACCAAACCAAACACCCCATGAGATTGCAAATAGTGATATTAGATCAGAGAGCGAGGGAGGTGGCGGCAAGGTGTGTCTCTTTGAACGCTGGAATGGAGGCTGTAGTGCCTCGCTTGGCTGGCTCGATTGCCAGCCTAATTGATAGCTCTAACTTGGCATCTGGTTTTCATTAATTAGTTGTATTATATAGTTGTAATTAAAGAGTATCTAATCCATATGATAGTATATATAGTATCTTATCTGGTTTTCATTAACTAGTGCGATTACATATATAGTACGTAGTATATATGATCCATATGATAATCTATCTAGTATCTTGCATGGGGTCCCTCGGATGCTTGCTGCAGATCACCATACACCAGCTCAGCTGGCGACGGACATAGAATATGTGACTGCACAAGTAATTAATTTTAGAGAAAATTCACTCCCGATCCATTCTTAGAAATTGCTTTTAACACATGGTCCGCTGTCAGAAATGTTTTAGTCATAAGTCCAGTATTTTGAATTTTTAAAATTTCCACTCCAATTTTCAACCATAACGTCCACAGAATGTTGGATGATGGATACAATGACTCTTTTACCCATGTAATATTTTTTTCTTCAAACAAAATGTTCCAGGTTCAAATATAAGAGAAAAATATTGATAATAAATTAAAAGATAGGTACAAGTTCAATTTTTTTTTCAAATGATATGTACAGATTGAAATGATTTTGTTTTTTCTCACTCACTTAATTTATATATTTACTTATTTTAAAATACTTTTTATTTACTCGTATTTAACATACTCAATTGATAAAAAGAAAATAAAACCAAACATTATAAAATGTATTGTTATTCAATATCCTGCCTCTAAATATTTATTTAAATTATACATAATAATTTTTATATACATAATAAATAAGTTTAAAGATTTTTTAATCTAACCCCAAAGTCAAGTATTTAATTGAGGAAGCAGAAACCGCCAGAGTATACTGTCGTAAAGGGCAAAATTGAGATTTTCAAATTTTTTAACGTTGAAAGTGACCGAATGGGATCGGATGTTAGAGATTTTTCAGTCTTTGGACTGTTCATGATGAACATTTAGTCAACGGACTAATGATTGAAGTCATTTTGTGAAATGGAGCGGAAGTTAATTTTCCCTTAATTTTATGCCATTGGCCTTAATTTATACAACCTTTGACCCATAAGGTTGATAGAATTCTAATGGGGTGTTTGGTTGCATGATAATTTTTTGTACACTTTCATGATAAAAAATTGTATTAAAATAAAAAGTGAACCAACTCATGACATAAAATTATCGTGTTTGGAGGGATGTGATTACAAAAAAGAGTAACCACCGCACATGACCAAATAAAGTGGGGGACCACAAGAAAAAAGAAAGAGGTGAGACCCACTTTTTTGTTTAAGAAGAAAATCACTTTCAAAACATAAAATTGTCATGGTTGTCAAACACCTCTTTTAACAAGTTTTCTTACAATTTTTAAAAATTAAAATAAAAACCTCAATTATCATGCAACCAAACACCCCATAAGTTGTAAAGTTCAGCATTTTAGTTTTCCCTCGTAAACTCAGTATAAGGGATAGAAATAACATATATGATATAAATTAAGCAAGCACTGAATTGATTAACATCTAAACATCTTAATTAAATTAGGTACTTAGTTTTACCATAAATGAGATGTCATGCATTTGTTTTTGCTTAATATGAAAATATGAAGTGATCTTAAGTTTATGCCTAGCTGATTAACCACTAGTAGTTTATCATAAACTAATTACTCATGTGCCTATATTCAATTAAAATGTCTCTATGGTACTAATCAATCTATTGTTTAATGAAAGATATATTAATTATATATGTTACTTTTATATATCTTCAATAAATAATCATCTCCAAAAAATAACATGTTGAACCATGCCACCTATTTTCAAGAGATTTAATTATTAATATATATACCAGGTAGCTAGATTTAGAGGTTAATTAAGACTCAAAATTAACCAAACGGTCCAAGTCAACAGAGCTCTAACGGAATGGTCAAAGATGTGTTAAGCAAGCCCAAACAAAGCAATTACAAACCAAGCTAAATGGTTAGCCTTGATAGTAAGAGCTTTCATTTTTTTATTAAATTAAGCCAAAACAAACAAACGCCACCTTGTTAACTAATCGCTCGTCACCTCCATTGTCGGATAGTGATTCTCACAGCTCGTTTTGTGTGGTGGATTTCGTTTCTTTCCGGTCGTCGCAGAGCCGATCACCGGCGCCAAAGCGTATGCATGGCGGCGTATATTATGTAATCAAGTTCTACCTTAGCCAACATTAACCATAATATTGCATGCTAACGACGTTACATAGAGAAGCTCTAATTAAAAGGAAAATGGGGAGTTTCATGTGTCCATCTGAGGTTGCACCCTTGAGTCATTCACAAAGAAGTTCTATTTAATATCTCGGAAACTGAGAAACTATCATAATTGAGAAATTATCAAACCAACTATTAAATCATATATTAAATGAGACCTCTTTGTAAATGATCCAAGAATGTGGTTCTAGGTGAACACCCGAGACTCCCCGCTTTCAATCAAAAGAGACTGTCTCTCAATGCACACAGCTCCCTCTTTGTATAATTATATTTACTCGGGGGATTTACGACGTGGGAGAGACAGAGATGGAGCTACAGAAATGTAATATTAATTCTACAGTACACATGGATTAGGCCGGTTTTCTGATTTGGATTGGTGAAATAGTTTATCCCGGGGATCAAATATTCTTGTTGATTTGATCTATATATATAGGAGTTTTGCTGGCCATCTATGTATTTAATTAAATTGTTCGAATGATCTCTCAACGCGCAATGCTACCTACGTACGTACTTATACGTTCCCAAAAGCAATATATATACCCGGCCGTCATCGCCGCCGGCTCGATCTGTTAATTGCCTGATTGCGATGCTTTTGACTTGGTGCTGTTCCGGCGTGACGCGCCGAAGCGTGCACGGATGCATATGTGTCTTCATGTAGCGCTATCTCTGCACCTATTATATATATATTTGAAGTTCAGAACCTAGCTTTACCGGCGGCGATCGATCCATGCACCGAATGGTGTGGCGCTAGCTGTGGGTAAGCGATCGAGTTGTCTCTATATATATATATATATATAAGCCGGCCTTTTGAGTAGTTCTCCTCCTGGATCTGCATGAGTGTTAACTATCCCAAAATCGCGTTGTTGAGATGGAGAGATCCAGGCAGGGGTATCTCTCTTCACTGTTCCATATAAGACTCTCTAACTATGAGAAGGCCGGAGGTGGGCGAATGATTTAATGAAAGAAAATCGTATGCAGGGAGAGCCTGAGAATGTTGTCAACTCTACGTACGTACGGTGTGCGCATGCATGCGTCGATCAATGGGTTTTCTACTGTGCATCCCACTGGGTACGTACTGGGGGGTAGATATATGGTTTATATCTGATCGACGATGGCGCCGGGTAATCAATTAATAGGATTAAGAATGAAATTTAAAGCCTGATTTTGAAACCGCACGTACGTACGTAGACTGGTATATATATATATCGTCCTCTGTATCACACGGAAATAAAAGCCCCCCCCCCCTTCTCATGCTTAGTTTTCGTCCACGACGTGATGCTCTTCTCGAGTTTCGAGACTATCACTAGAATTACTGAACAGCCGGGTCCGGAGAGACGAAGCTCTACTGTTCTGTTCAAGCTGCCTCTCTAGCTAGCTATGTAATATTTTGATTTTTTATAAGTTAAATATTTAAAATAGATTATATATTAATATTTTATTAAATCTACTCCCTTTAGAACTCTATCTTTCTCCCCTTCCCGGTCCGGGTCGAACTCTCCCTCCCCCTGCGCCCCGCCCGCCTTCCATCTCCTCTCTTCTCCTCTTTTGTACGCGCGCAGCAGCCTGAACACGCCGCCCTCCTTCTTCTTCCTCTTCTCTCCCGCTCGCATACAACACCCGGATGCCTCTCTAGCTAGCTATGTAATATTTTGATTTTTTTTATAAGTTAAATATTTAAAATAGATTATATATTAATATTTTATTAAATCTACTCCTTTTAGAACTCTCTCCCGATCGAACTCTATCTTTCTCCCCTTCCCGGTCCGGGTCGAACTCTCCCTCCCCCTCTATATATCTCCCGCGCTTGCGCCTGCGCCCCGCCCCGCCTACCACTGCGTCCCACCCGCCTTCCATCTCCTCTTTCGTACGCGCGCAGCAGCCCGAACACGCCGCCCTCCTTCTTCTTCCTCTTCTCTCCCGCTCGCATACAACACCCGCATTCTCTTACTCATTAAAGAAGCTCTTAAAATTAAAATTTAAATGTTAGCTTTTTATTTTTCAGACTTCGTATCCTGACAAGGTATAGAACTAAACAATGTTAAAAATATTGTACTGTGATATGCAGTACGTCTTAAAACGAGGTTGACTACGGTACGTCTTGATCAAATTCAGTGCTTTTGTAACCACATATGGTATAAGAAGCTAGGGTAAGAAGTTAGACATGAAATTAAGTACTTATGATTTTCAGATTAAACTAAGACAACACAACTTGAGGTCAAATTGTACTTGGGAAGCTTCACTGATCATATATATATATATGTTGGATGATGCTGAACAACTGTGTGACCATATATATTAGAGCACCCTGATCAAGTCGATTCGTGTACCTGGCAAAACAAACTATAGATAATATATTTAGCAGACACTAAAGAAAATAACAAGAAAGTGGACGTGTCGTTATCACATTTATTTGTCACGATCAACAGATGATGAAAACGTCGGTCGAGGTCGTCATTCCCACCTCATTTATTCAGGAAGATACATCAAAGGCACACATCTTGGAGGAGGACTCAGGGGTGAGTGTAAGCGGAGCCTGAGCCAGATCCACCGCCGGCTCCGTACCCGAAACCGCCCTTGTATCCACCACCGCCTCCGCCGCCGCCGCCCTGGCCGCTGGCGGTCGCGGATGATCCCCCGCCGTAATACCGCCAGCCGTTGCTTCCAGAAGACGCCGATCCGCTTCCAGAGCCGGATCCGCTCCCATAACCGCTTCCGCCATTGTGTCCGCCGCCACCTCCGCCGCCGCCGCCCTGGCCGCTGGCAAGCGCGGAGGATGACCCCCCGCCGTAGCTTCCAGAAGACGCCGACCCGCTTCCAGAGCCGGACCCGCTCCCATAACCGCTTCCGCCATTGTGTCCGCCGCCACCTCCGCCGCCGCCGCCCTGGCCGCCGGCATGCGCGGAGGATGACCCCCCGCCGTAGCTTCCTGAAGACGCCGACCCGCTTCCGGAGCCGGACCCACTCCCATAACCGCTTCCGCCATTGTGTCCGCCGCCGCCACCTCCGCCGCCGCCGCCCTGGCCGCTGGCATGCGCGGATGACCCCCCGTCGTAGCTTCCTGAAGACGCCGACCCGCTTCCGGAGCCGGACCCACTCCCATAACCGCTTCCGCCATTGTGTCCGCCGCCACCTCCGCCGCCGCCGCCCTGGCCGCTGGCATGCGCGGAGGATGACCCCCCGCCGTAGCTTCCAGAAGACGTCGACCCGCTTCCAGAGCCGGAACCACTCCCATGACCGCTTCCACCATTGTGTCCGCCGCCACCTCCACCGCCGCCGCCCTGGCCGCGGGCATGCGCGGAGGATGACCCCCCGCCGTAGCTTCCAGAAGACGCCGACCCGCTTCCAGAGCCGGACCCACTCCCATGACCGCTTCCACCATTGTGTCCGCCGCCACCTCCACCGCCGCCGCCCTGGCCGCTGGCATGCGCGGATGACCCCCCGCCGTAACTTCCAGAAGACGCCGACCCGCTTCCAGAGCCAGACCCACTCCCATGACCGCTTCCCCCGTTGTGTCCGCCGCCACCTCCGCCGCCACCTCCGCCACCCTGGCCGCTGGCATGCGCGGATGACCCCCCGCCGTAACTTCCAGAAGACGCCAACCCGCTTCCAGAGCCGGACCCACTCCCATGACCGCTTCCGCCATTGTGTCCGCCGCCACCTCCGCCGCCACCGCCCTGGCCGCTGGCACGCGCGGATGACCCCCCGCCGTAATATGGCCAGCCATAGCTTCCAGAAGACGCCGACCCGCTTCCAGAGCCGGACCCGCTTCCATAACCGCTTCCGCCATTGTGTCCGCCGCCACCTCCGCCGCCGCCGCCTTGGCCGCTGGCATACGCGGATGACCCCCCACCGTAATACGGCCAGCCGTAGCTTCCAGAAGACGCCGACCCACTTCCGGAGCCGGACCCACTCCCATAACCGCTACCGCCGGCGGATCCCCCGCCTCCGCCGCCACCGCCGCCCTGGCCGCCGACGGATGCGGATGATCCCCCGCCGTAATACGGCCAGCCGTAGCTTCCAGAATGCGCCGACCCACTTCCGGAGCCGGACCCACTCCCGTAACCGCTGCCGCCGGCGGATCCCCCGCCTCCGCCGCCACCGCCGCCACCGCCGCCCTGGCCGCTGGAGGATGCGGATGATCCCCCGCCGTAATATGGCCGGCCGTAGCTTCCAGAATGCGCCGACCCACTTCCGGAGCCGGACCCACTCCCGTAACCGCTGCCGCCGGCGGATCCCCCGCCTCCGCCGCCACCGCCGCCCTGGCCGCTGGAGGATGCGGATGATCCCCCGCCGTAATACGGCCAGCCGTAGCTTCCAGAATGCGCCGACCCACTTCCGGAGCCGGACCCACTCCCGTAACCGCTGCCGCCGGCGGATCCCCCGCCTCCGCCGCCCCCGCCGCCCTGGCCGCTGGCGGATGCGGATGATGCCCCGCCGTAATAGCTTCCAGAATGCGCCGACCCACTTCCGGAGCCAGACCCACTCCCATAACCGCTACCGCCGGCGGATCCCCCGCCTCCGCCGCCACCGCCGCCCTGGCCGCTGGCGTATGCGGATAATGCCCCGCCGTAGTAGCTTCCAGAATGCGCCGACCCACTTCCGGAGCCAGACCCACTCCCATAACCGCTACCGCCGGCGGATCCCCCGCCTCCGCCGCCACCGCCGCCCTGGCCGCTGGCGTATGCGGATAATGCCCCGCCGTAGTAGCTTCCAGACTGCGCCGACCCACTTCCGGAGCCAGACCCACTCCCATAACCGCTACCGCCTGCGGATCCCCCGCCTCCGCCGCCGCCGCCACCGCTACCTTGGGCGCTGGCACTCCCTCCAGCACCATGATACCCGTATGGGTAGCCAGAGTAAGAAGAAGCAGACCCAGATCCGGATCCGCCCCCGGAACCCCAGCCCGACCCTCCGTTGGAACCACCGCCTCCGCCACCTCCGCCGCCACTGCCGCTGGCAGAAGCATCCAGCAGGGCTCGAGATGCGGAGGCCACGCTCACACATAGGACCAGCAGGATACCCACGAATGCCCCATTCTTTCTCCCACGACTCGCCATCTTTGTAGGGCTGGAAATTAGCTTGAATGATACAATGGACGAGGAAGTGCCAAGGTATTTATAGCCAGAATAGAGGCGAGCTGGCGGTGTGGGCAAGAAGAGTTGGTACTACGTACTCTCGTTACGATACGATGCCAGTAGGCATTTGTTTGACCAAGTTACGATACGCAAGCAATTAACATTCCTCTCACCGATCTACCGTACGTCACCGTCGCCATCTCCATCCCATGCCGGCAGGTCGCGCGAGTGCGACTTTGAACGTTTGGCGTGGTTGACTTCGCCGGAAATTTTAGTAAACCACTGCGCTGCATGTTGTGATACAGATGGAGAGTGCTTGATCGCCTGTCGAAACTAGCTAGTTACTATTATTATACTCTGCAAAGTGGCAATTTTCTGCTCACGGTACTGATTTTAATTTCTTGCGCCTCATGCAATTAAGATCGTGTACAGGAAGTGCACCACGGCCTCATGCAGTCTTTGCAGTTTCATGTCTACCTTCCCCAACGGAGATAGGCGTGGCAGTTGACCGAGACTCGTCTCCGGCCGGTTTACCATCGAGAATCAACTTGGTCGATCATCGTTGGATTCAAGACTCGCAATCTTGGGTAATTCGTCGATCCCTTTCAATATTAATTAATCAAGGGACGTTAGTGCTATAAATTAACGAGAAAAAATGACAGAAATCTGGAAGTAGAACCGATCAGATATATATATATCAATTGATTGTAGGTTACTTTCTTACATCTTGGAATTTGCACGCGCTTTAGAACGTAATTAGTCTCATATACTGCAAGCATCACGGGAAACCGCCTCAAGTCCAAGGTCGATAATCTGTCGGCGTTTGCAATTAATATACATATTATATATATAACACATATGCTTGGTTGTCACTCTTCTCCATGTTGATCAGCTAAGCATATAGATAAACCAGCTCTCCTCGAAGTCCACGGTCCCATAATCGACCACACACGAAACGAAGACTGTACGTTGCTTGCTGGGGCAGAAGAATATGGGAACATGCAGCTAGAAGAACACTGCAGAAAACAAGGGAGAAGATCAGATGACTTTCTGACACACACACACACAGAGAGAGAGAGGAGTTTATATATGGCATCGTCTAATTAACAGAGCTTCCTAATTAGGTTTGCGTAAAACAGTGCCTATAGGCTGGCTTAGTGTCCCTCTTCATGTTAGAATTAAATAACATTTGGAGAGAGAGAGAGAGAGAGAGAGAGAGAGAGGAGTTTGTATATGGCATCGTCTAGTTAACAGAGCTTCTTCCTAATTAGGTTTGCGTAAAACAGTGCCCTATCGCCTGGCTTGGTGTCCCTCTTCATCTTAGAATTATATAATATTTGGTATTCAAAGTGCCTACAATATCGTTCAAATTAAGTCTCCACAGGATTCCCGGTACTGCCAATGTGTGTAGGCTGCTTCTAGGAAACTTCATTCTTCCAACTTTTAGCCTGCCTCTCTTTTGTATAGATAGATAATGGAAGATTTAAAAAAACTGGTTCATATGTTAGGAAACTTCATTCTTCCAACTTTTAGGAAGCCATTTCATATGTTATTAACTGGTTCATATATATATATAAAAAAATACGACCATGTCTATGAAATTTCAACATATATAAATATTTAAGACTTAAAAAAACTAAACATGAAAATTTAATGAATATTATGCTTGAAAAATATTATAATAAAATCAAAATCATCAAATTAAGTTAGAGAATAAACTTGAAAATATGTAGAAACCAAAAATAACCATCTTTGTGCTAATGTTGGCCGCATGAATATTGTGGGAGTTATTTTCCGTGGAGAAACTCTTGCAGAACAGAAAAGGGCATCCAATGAATTCTCACGGGCGCCGAAATTTGAATTTCACTCAGGTCAGTGCAGCTTCTTTTTTTTCATTGACTAGGGTTTTACGTGCACAGAAATATATGGCCCAAATAGATTTTCGGAAAAAAAAGCTGGTGCATGCAATCGTTCCCTTAATTTACACGGATCCAAACGGATCCTTAATTAATTAGTTTCATCTTGCAATACGAAAACTTTCGGTTTAAATGGAGATCCAAGACCTGTCAGCCAATATTGACTTCACCTCACATCGATCTCTCCATTTAATTAGCGACCACATGCGATGCGTTATCACAATCTAGCTAACAGGGTTAGAGATTAACAGGGCATCTTTCTTGAAATCCCTATTATATATATATGCGCGAGCTCACAACAAGTTGGTGCTTTGGTTGCACATTCGACCAATTAGAGATTTTCATTGATTGAAATCTCTTTGTAAATACCTACCAAACGTACCATAGAAATCAACAAGAATGATGGATCGATTGGTCAATAATTGCCTAGCGTTGTACATTTGAATTTGGAAGGGGGGTTTTTAAAGTAACACACATTCTTTTTTAAATTACAGAAGTAGCTAGCATTTTTTTACGATAATAGCGCACTTTGCTCAAAGTGATTGGACTCGTCAAGTCCGACTAATGAGCAAAATGCTAAAATCATATATACTTAGAAGAGTCCAACTTTAATGTTAAAGTCAGAATTATATTATATACTCAGACATTTTTTTTAAAAAAATGGCATACATTAATGAGTTTGAATATGATAGTTTGACTTTAAAATCAGATTACAAATGTCCGACTCTAAATATGTTTGCCCTTAAGTAATTAAAGTCGGAGTTATGTAATCAAAAAAGTTGTATATGAGGTAACTTTTTAAATTTCAGACAGGATCTCTTTGATATGGAATAGTATATGATATCGTGTATGGTATATCTTAAGTAAATAATACATTGATCAACATATATGCAACATATTAATAAAGTCAACTACTGTAATTCTACAACAAATTATGAAGTTATATGTGAAATTAAGAATTTAAAATTTCAGATTAAACCAAAACAGACATCACCTAAAAGTTGCTTTGCTTAATGCTCAATCATATGTCTCAGAAGGTCTAGAAGAAAAGAAAAATGAATATTTGAGCCTAGGAAAGAGAGTAATCTTTGTCCTAAAGATGCAGGATATTTCATTTCAATTATCTATTCTTTAGACTATTTTCAGATTTGTCCTACATGGAAATTAGCTCCCGACTATGACTGAGTTCTACCTTTGTGGGTTGTACTGAACTTAATGCAATACAACTTATTAAAGTGTTGATTAATTGCCACAGACAACCAGAGGAGAGGAGAGCCAGCTGGTTCTTACATATATAACTAATTCACTCATTAACACCTTATTCATACTATTTACCGAGTTTAAATGAGTTAGTAATATATGTAAGATCTTAATAATATATATGTAAGTGATTAGTGACGGTAAAAGGATAAGAAGTTTATAATATATACATTTAAAAAGTTGGTAACAAAAAATATGACTCCTGCCGTCACGTGAGGAGATCGGGACTCGGACGATGTTGTCTAGCTAGGCTCTTCCCGACGTGCAGGCACGAATCCTGTTTTGACTTTTCTAGCCAGATTACCGAGCTAGCTAGTAGAGTCGGGTAGGGGGATTAACACGAAGGCGCACAGCAAGTAGTTTGTTTCCCGAGCACCACGAAACAGTGCTATGTTAAAAAAAAAAAAAAAGTCGCACCCCACAAAGCCAGCAGTTCCCGGTTTCCTTGTGGAGACATGAACTGTGGAACAGCAAATAGCAATGCATTCAAGTTCAGCTGCCTCTACCAAGATGCAGAATATATATATATGGTGAAGTTAATTAAGCACAACTCTTACCAAGATGCAGAATATATATATATGGTGAAGTTAATTAAGCACAACTCTCTTGTCGTGTATAACAAGACGGCAGGCGCAAGGCGAGGCGCAAGTCGGGCATTGAGATCGATACACGCTCATGATCAGCCACCTATATATACACATATATCTCTTGCAACAGCCTGTGAGTGAAGCAAATAATTATGTAATCGGCTATATATATAAAACCGCCACTAGATAGGTAGAAATATTGATGATCGTATATGATCAGCGCGTGGTAATTTAGGCTCTCGGATGACTAATATATACAAGGCTGTGACATTTGTTTGGCTGCATGGGAGTGGTTTGGTTATTTTTAAGTTAAACATCTTATTTTGCATCAGAAAAAACAAATGAAGTACATTTTGTTTTCAGATTTTTCTTTCTTTCTTCTTGCTATCAAGGAAATGACCGAGCACTATCCTCTGATTAAAATTTAGAACTTTACGTAATGAAGTTTCCGAAGTCTTAATCTCATCTCTTATCTCTCGTGGAAAACAAAAGTCTAATTATCCTTCTTTGAGAATAAAAATCATTATAAATCACACAATACTAAGTAGTTTGAAGGAGTTATTATTAAATTCAAATATTTTACCGGATGGTTTGAATGCCTAACAGCTGTTCACTGTAATTGGATATGCGAATGCATGCATGTCCCCACTGCACGAAACGCAAGATTAATCGCACTCATTCGAGCTGAAATACATTAATTTAGGATGAGGAGGAAGGTTCGGAGAGATATATATACATCACGCCATGCAGGATACATATAATATAGTAGCTGACTTTGTGCAACTAGGGCACATGTGGCTGCTTCATCCATATATATATAGAGAGAGAGAGAGAGACAGAGAGAGAGAGAGAGAGATCTGCATAAGGCTAAGGTTGACGCGCGGTGCAAGCTGCAGTACCGCTGTGAATGGCCGCCAGCTAGCTCCCGTCGGAACCCTAACCCGCGACGGCCGCCACCGCCGGAAGAGAGAAGGCGACGGTATCGGATTAGTAGTTGGGACGTCTGGGGCTGCATGCCCAAAAGTCAAACAACTGCCCGCTTGCCCGACGTCGCCGCATCGCATCTCTAGATCATCTTGTGCCGTCCCGCACATCACCACCTTTGCCGCAGAATAGATATACATAATGCCCTGTTTGGTTAGAGTTTAATTTTTGGTACTATATCAATATTAATATTAATATTTTCAAATGTTGGAGTATCAATATCAAAAGTAATACAAGTTGACACTTGTATTACATAATATGCTTTGTTTGTACTATAAATTTTAAAATTGATACACTTAGCCAAACACCTCTTAATGGTTCTTATCAATATCAATTTTAAAATTGATAGTGATAGAGGTACTTAATAGTGTTACCAAACAGGGCATAAATAACGATCTATATATCATCTTCTCTACCCACTCCATGCACGCACGTCTATAAATAACGTATACCGGAACTTGCTCGATACGTCCGGCGTGAGTGAATCACCTCAGTCCCACGGTGGAGCGGAGAAATCTCAGTCCCCAATCAGAGGCGATCACATACCCCCGTCACTTTCAAGAACCGATTCGGTGAACCGCTACCGAAAAGGGCTGAACCGCTACCGAGGTTTTACTAACTCGTTGCCGATGGGTAGTGAGTTACAAAGGCATCGGTAACGGTTCAGTCTTTTTCGGTAGCCGTTCAAAACTTTTAAGTTATGTTATTAAACCATTGTTGAACCGCTACCGAAAAGGGCTGAACCGCTAACTTTTAAGTTATGTTATTAAACTTTTATGTTATTGAGTTATGTCATTTTTCTATAAGTATAGAACTTTGCAATGTTAAAAAAACTGTGATATAAAATAAAAACTAAGTTGATTACGGTACATCTCTTAATCAAATTCAGTGCTTCTTTTACCGCATATGGTAAGAAGTTAGACATGACATTAAGTACTTAGATTTTTCAGATTAAACTAAAACAACACAACTTAAGGACAAATTTTACTTTGGATGCTTCGTATATCACTGATCATATATGTGTTGGAAGTTAACAACCGGGTGGCCATACACACACAAATATGTACACACACGTATGTATGTTATTGATGATGATGTATCAACATGGTTTCAAAATACTTGTTCATGGATGACTATATATATATATATACACGGGTACTCCCCTGAAGCAGTAGATCTCATTAGTTGCAAAGGTCTTTCCCGAAAGCTACAAGCAGATGACGTCAACTCTTCCTCAACCTAAGAGGAGGAAAGGTGTTTTCCTTATTTTCTTTCGTCAGAGTTTTTGATCAAAGAGAAAAGAAAATCTCTTTTATGAGTTTCTTTTCCAGTTTAGTGATTTGTCTATGTTTGTATATATAAGTATTTTGTTCTTTTTTTTGTGCACCGGGTGACTTGTTTAACTTATTTAAGTTGTTTCTTTTTTAAGTTTATTTGTTTACGTCTTCTATCTTAATTTCTTGTTTTGTCTCAGTATCTTTCTCAATCGTATCTATAATCATGATCTTATTTGTGAGATCGTCAGATTGGACAATAATCACATCTTTGCGATGTGATCATTTAAAAATTCTATAAAGAGAACTCAAATCTTTATTTTTCGGTCATCAAAGTATCTCTGTGTGCAAGTTGTTCGAATTATGCAGCTAGTTTTCCTTGTTTGCGAAGGTTTCAGGTGATATCTTCGGACGTAGTTTGTTTTATTTTTGCCTAAGTCTGTCCGACTATTTTAGTCTTACTCTCTCTTATGTGTAATGTCAAAGTTGTACTTTTTGTTTTAATTACAAGATAAAGGTTGGTTGGCTTTGAACAAAAAATACTATATATCCGTAAATGGAACCAATGGATCTGAAAACTTGATGGAATTAGGGTCTCTTGTGGGGTTTAAGACAAAATGGCCTTCTCAAGACACAATCGAGGGATTGGAATCCAACTTATAGGCGGTTTACAGACCTGACCCGTTAACACCTCACAGGCACCGAGATCATCAAACTATGTTGTAGAGGGATGTCAATAGGTCAAGCCTAAACCGGCTCAAAGTTGGCCTAGTTAAGATTTGATCTATAAACCCTATCCATGCATGTTTATCGGTCCGGAGGGGTCTACTAACCCGTCCAGAATTCTAGCTAATTTAATAAAATTAATAATACTTAAATTACAATATGTTTTTATCGACACCACTAATGTGTATTATTTGTGTCTGGCATAAATATGTAGACATCTCTTGTATGAATAAATAGCCTTGATTATTTCTAAGACAATCGATAATAAAAATATTCAAGTCGTTTAAACAAAAGATTTATTATTTTTCCATCTGTGTTTAAACCAACGATCTATGAAAAGCCTGAGGACAAAATTGCTGGTTGATGGGAGTATGTGTTCTTTAATTTGGAATTAATAGGCGTCACCCTCCACCAAAATAACTCTACGTTTGATTCAGATTCCAGAGATTACAAGGACATCTGTGATCTTTTTCCCATTTGAAAAAGAACTCGATCCACCCGTCGTGTGTGTATATATATATATATATTTATATATTTATTGCACCACATATATATTTGAGCATCCTGATTAAGACTGTGTTTAATTGATTATACTTAATAAAAATTTAATACCTGATTCGGTGAGATATAAGATCTTTTATCTTGTTTTATACAAGGTTGAAAAGTATCGCTCCATCAAAGTCTAAACTCTTTAAACTCACTTATTCGTCTCCGCTGCCGCCTGAACGGCAGTCGGCAGCCGAGCAGGTCCAGTCGTAGTTCAAGAAGTTGCATGCTTGAGATTTAAAACAAGTAATTAAACCCCAGACGGTTGAGTATATTTATAGTTATCAAACTTGTCTCAAAGGCAAACTGAGCCGTTGATTAATTTCAGGAAATGGTACTCGGTAATTAATTTCATAAAAGAATGGTTCGATTCTTTCGCATGGCACTTCAAATTTTTTTAAAAAACTATCTGATGTGTCATCCTATCTAATGTGTTAGGCAGCACGTGTAGGTAGGAGTTTCTTTTTTAACTAACACTCTTTTTTTTATTATTATAAAACTAACACGGTAAAAACTTTTATTGCAAAACTAACACGGTTTGCTCAAAATCGAGTTTTCAAAACTCGACTTTCCCCTTTAACAGTGATCTCATCAGTTAACAATGTTTATTAAAAATCGAATTTAAAAGTGGAGTTTAAAAAACTCGACTTTTGAAAGTCGGGTTTGCCAAACCCAACTTTCAACCAGGCAAAAGAAAAAAAAACCAAGCGGGCGCAACAGTACGCATTTAATGCGTACATTAAAGTTAAATTTTTTTTATCTTCCACCTAAAAAAATCAGATACTCGGATTAAAATTTTTTCGATCCACTCGGACCAATGAATTCGGAACATTCAAAACTATAAGATTGAATTTTTAAATTTTTTAAAAATGCAAGTTTTATCATTGGACGGTCCAGGATGCTCCGATTTAATATTAAAAATCTAATATTAAGTATTTCTATTTTCTAAATTTATTGGATGGAAAGGATCGTTCAAATTCAAACCCGAGAAATTATAATTTAAAAGTATAAGTAAATTTATTAGAATTGAGTTTTGAAAAAAAAAACCCCCATTTAATGCTGTGCGCCGTAGCGCACATTAATTTTTTTTTAAATCAAATCATCTTTATCTATATTATTAAATTATAATTTATCGGGTTTGAATTTGAACGATCCGTTCCGTCAATAAATTTAGAAAATCGAAATACTTAATATTAGATTTTTAATATTAAATCGTAGCATCCTGGACCGTCCAATGATAAAACTTTGCACTTTTTAAAAATTTAAAAATTCAATCTTATAGTTTTGAATGTTCCGAATTCATTGATCCGAGTGGATCGGAAAAATTTTAACTCCAGTATCTGATTTTTTTAGGTGGAAGATAAAAAAAATTTAACGTTACTGTACGCATTAAATGCGTACTGTTGCGTGCGCTCGTTTTTTTTTTTTCCCTTTTGCCTGGTTGAAAGTCGAGTTTGGCAAACCCGACTTTCAAAAGTCGAGTTTTTTAAACTCGACTTTTAAATTCGAGTTTTGAAAACATTGTTAACTGACGAGATCACTGTTAAAGGGGAAAGTCGAGTTTTGAAAACTCAACTTTGAGCAAACCGTGTTAGTTTTACAATAAAAGTTTTTACCGTGTTAGTTTTATAATAAAAAAAAACATTGTTAGTTAAAAAAAAAACTCCGTGTAGGTATCCAACTATCTGAGATGAGGAAATCGCGAGAGAGGGGGAATTTCCCCCTTAGGAAATAACATTTACAGCTTGGTCAAAGAAAAACAAAGGACCCCTTTAGGAAGAAGCATAATGAACTGAATTTAAGCTTCCCTGGTGATCATTAAGTCTGTCCCATTTTTATCATTTTTCTACAGCTGACCATCTATCAGAAACATTTACTTCTCTTGATCAATGAACAGGAAAGGAGTTCATGGTGCACAACCTAGTTTTTCAGTCATGCTTTATATATAATCATGTTGGGTCTCCAGAGGGGCACTATATATATACTTAATTATAAGGTAAATGGGCATCAAAGAATTGTACAGAGTACAGACTAATGGCCTGTTTGGTTAGAGTGTAAAAAATAATACTATATTAATATCAATATTGTTATTTCTAGAAGATGAATTATCAATATCAAAATTGATACAGGTTCTCACTTATATTTCGTAACATATGTTGTTTACATTACAAATTTCAAAATTAATATTATTAACTAAACATCTTTAGGTGATTACTATCAATATTAATTTTAAAATTAATAATGATTGAGATTGCTAATAGTGCTGTCAAACAGGGCATAAACCAAGAGGTTGAATAATTTCAAGAAAGTCCCTAACAGCAAATCTTAGTTTCTGTTTCGATTCATCTGCAATCACGCATGGCTCTTCTGATTGGGTTCAGGCGCTGCAATAGGAGATTCCCAACGGTAGTTTCAGCATCACGGGAATAATTTAAAATAATTATGAATATGCATGAATTAATAATTAAGAACTAAGTAGAGCTCAATGAAAAGAATTATATATATATGCTTCACGGGAATATAAATTACTCTCCTAAATTGGATCAGTTTACAGTGAACAAGAACACAAATGTATTTATTTGGGATACACCAAGGCATCTCTCTCTCTATATATATATATAGTGCTGTCTATATAATTCGGAAAAACTCCATTAAGCATCTTGTGCATTCCCGTATTCCTATCGCAAAATCATGCATGTTAGTCAATTAATCATGCCTAGCTATTTACGGCCCTTCGGCAGAGATTTGAGAGAGAAGAACACGAAAACAGACGGTTTAGGGTTCAGCATGGTGTAAAGAAGCCTTTTATTTATTATTAGCACGCTAAACAGATCATCAGGAAGCAGACAAGGCTTTTCCACCTCATTTATTCAACACATTTGGAGATCAGACGTCATCTTAGAGGCAGTTCAAGGGTATGTACTGGCAGAGCCTGAGCCAGACCCAGCCCCGACTCCAAACCCAGAACCTCCATTGTATCCGCCGCCACCTCCACCACCGCCGCCCTGGCCGTTGGCGTATGAGGACGACCCACCGCCGTAATACGGCCAGCCGTTGTTTCCAGAATACGCCGACCCACTTCCGGAGCCGGACCCACTCCCATAACCGCTGCCGCCGGCGGATCCCCCGCCGCCGCCGCCGCCACCACCGCTACCTTGGGCGCTGGCACTCCCTCCACCACCATAGTACCCGTATGGGTAGCCAGAGTAAGAGGAAGCAGACCCAGATCCGGATCCGTCCCCGGAACCCCAGCCCGACCCTCCGTTGGAACCACCGCCTCCGCCGCCTCCGCCGCCACTGCCGCTGGCAGAAGCATCCAGTAGTGATCGAGATGCGGAGGCCATGCTCACACACAGAACCAGCAGGATACCCACGAAAGCCGCATTCTTTCTCCCACGACTCGCCATCTCTGTAGGGGCTGGGAATTAGCGAAAAGGAAGCTGTTGCTTGAATGATATAATGGACGAGGAAGTGCCGAGGTATTTATAGCCAGAAGAGAAGTGGGCTGGCCATTGGCACGGAGAGACGGCAGTCATGGATGAGGGGGGTGAGCGACTGGATATTCAAGTGCAAGTAGCTATGTCTTTGACAAAGTCGTATATAATTATACAGAAGCAACCTCTCTCCCTGTACCACCGCCACCTTCGCCATCTTCCATGCCGGCCGGTCCAGTGCGACTTCGAACATTTTGCGTGGTTGACTTCGAGCATCGAAGATCGTTCGGACAGCCGAGCAGCTACTAAGTTTCTAAAGAAAAACGTACTCGATTACTTGACCAAACTAGGTCGAAGAGTGCGATTGAAAACTCAATCGAAGTGTTTCTTTTTTTATTTCTTCCTTGTTACAAAGTTTTTATTTTAATAATGGTATTTGAATACCTATTAATATCACTTCTCTTTCTCATGAAAAACAGAAGTAAAGAGAATTTTTTTTCTCCTTTGAACTCTAGAAAATCTCCTCTTGATATTCCCCGCTTGACGGTCCATCTTCCCCCGCCGGCTAGCCGCCCTTCCCCCCCAGGCAAAGTGTTTCTTCCTTTAAAAAAAAAAAACCTAACAACTTTTAACCTCGACAAATAAGAAAACCTTCTAATATAAATACCTTTTAGAGGAAGGCACTTCGAATAGAAGAACTCGAGTCAAGTTACCCATAGCATGATAATTCTACTCATATTCGCAGCCGGCAGTACTAATTTTGATTAGTAGGGAATCTGTCCAACTAATTACACGGACGCTGCTGAAGACCTTTATATCTACTTTTCAGATATCTAATGGCCGGAGGGATTATATTATACCCACTCCAACTACATAACATCTAAGGATATATATATATATATATATATTCTCAAATCATTTGTAGCAGTGTGCTATTAATGATAATGTGCAGACAATCCAACCATAAATAATTAATTGGTTGCAATTAAATAAGTTACTGCTTTAAAAAGGACAGAGAAGTCCAAGAGATCACTTGATAATTCGTGTAAATTACATGCGGTGATTCTCAACATCTATTTTTGAACGAGGTGAGATCCTCGCTCCCGTTCATGCCCGGCTGCTCGATCGAACGGGACTTCGAACAAACATTTCTCTCTACATCGTGGTTGAATTTGACGAAGATTCTTTGGACAATTGCACAACTTTTTCTGCTCAGTTTCAGCTGGCGTGGCTGAGATTTTAATTTCTTCTTGATAGCTTCTAGTCGTACGTCATATTTATCAAAAGATAAAAGAATGTTTAATTTGCCTATGCTAATTACATGACCTGAAAATGTCGTTTGTTTATTTGCTAACAGAAAGTGGCCTTCGAGTCCTAGATCGCGGTAATCTCTTGGGGGCACGCATGCCTTTGCTTTGGCACGTATATCATCTCTCTCTCTCTCTCTCTCTCTCTCTCGTCACATACGTGTAAGTAAAAGTACTGCTCGTCAAAATCCATGATCTCATAATTAATCTACTACTCAAGACGAGGACTACTAATTGCCAGCCCTGATCCACATTTCTAGCTTGCTGTCTGGTGATGGAAGAGTGGAGAAGTGGTAGCCCGAAGAATACTAATATTACAGAACACGAGAGAGAGAGAGAGAGAGAGAGAGAGAGAGAGAGAGAGAGAGAGAGAGAGTAATTAAGGAGGCGGTGACTTGACTTGTTTGGCAAATCTGTCCTAACTCGCGTAAAAAAATCCAGTAGGCTGGCTTCCTGCCCTTCTTAGGCAATCTATGATATAAGTTATATCCGGCTCTGTGTATCCGTGTATTGATAAGCCTTACTTAACTCAGCAGCTAGGCAGATAATTTGATATACATATATATATATCTGTACATCGCATGCGCCAAGAGATAGCCGAACCGCCACTTAATTAGCCCGGCTTTGCATGCTGCAAATCTGCATATATACATAATACGGATCAGCTTTAATTAGACAGTGATCCGTGACAAAAGCATCATTCTTCGTCATTTCTTGCTAATTTCCGTTGTAAACGCTTCATTTACAGCAACCTGCGGAGAATACCAATTCATCAAGCATGTTTTAACAAGTACACGATGCGTACATGCTCTCACAACCTGCGCGCATGCGGACGTGATACGGAACGAGCAGGAAACAAAATAATCTGAACAGTTCTATCCTCAATACGCGTATTTCTGCTGCATGTCGCTGCCATATTGTCCCACGCGACCTCGAGAGAACTGCAAAATTGAGCTTTCTTTTATGGAGAATCATCAGGCATGCATGCAGCTTCGACGCAACACCGGCCGAGACACCGATCGAATCGCGCACGACACCTTCCGGATTCAAATCTTTAATTATACGCAATAACTATTTTGACCAATCGATCTAGTGAGTTGATTTCTATAGGCTACCCCAAGTTTGTTAGCTAGCTAGATTGTCATAACGCATCGCATGTGCCACCACTACGCAGATATCGATATGAGCTGAAGTCAATGGCCGAGAAAGTTCTTCGATCTCCATTCAAACCGAGCAGAGAGCAAGTCATCTATAAGATGAGGTAGTTTGTATTGCGAGATTCATGTAATTAAGTATACCCAAAACCAGACGCTTCGTATCTCACTAAGGAAAGTATCTCACTATCTTGATATGCTACGCGGCTCTCAGAAGAAGCTTCCACAATGTCAACCAGAGCCAATGAAAAGTCAAGCTCCAGCAGCCGGCACGAGAGACCGCGGCGGTGACGGTGGATTACTGGTGACTGCAAGTCATGCTACAAGTTTTGTCAATCATAATAGATACATAATATACATTGTCACGACTCGGATTTTTAACATGCACATCGGAAGATAATCCGGCGACGTAATGGGAAAGGATATCGGTCTGGAACCAAATAAGAATAAAATCTCAATCCAAATAAATAATCCAAACTTTACAACATAATATCACCATAACCAAACACCTATCTAAACAAATTAAATACCGACATTGAATGAGAAATCCACTAGCTCCTCGAATTCCCAAAACACCACTACGTTTCTGCTGCGCTAAACCTGCAATCCTGAAAATATTAACAACGGAAGGGGTGAGTCACAACAGACCCAGTAGGACTTACACCCAAACTACCCCACTATACTAGTGATTCTAGTGGTATACAATACATATTTAGCCTAAAATCAGATTTAATACATATGGTGTAAACTAATTATATATCTTCAATTAATTGATTAAAGAATCAATCAACTACCCCATATGATGACTAGACTCTATATGCATTAAAACCAACATAACCTACACCTTAAACTGGTCTAGGTATGCCCAGAACACATAGACCTGACATAAAACCAATGACACATCTATAACACTACCATCTATGCCAATCCACACAACTAGACACATGTCTGAGTAAATTTCATGCTCCATCTGATAAATGCAGTCACATCACAAAACTAGCACCACATTTACCATATAGTAGGAAGTAACATATAGTAAGCTAAATCTCATAGTACCCCATAGGCGGGGAGTACTTAAGATAAACCGCGGTATCCGGGATCGACGGATGCTCGGATCGTTCTAATTCATCCGTCGCCCACAGACCGAATTATAGTCCGGTGAAGTACATTTCCATCACAATGCACTCACCGCACTAACCACATTCCACACCATGCAAGCATATAATTAACTCGGACAAGAACATGAATATTTAATTGGCAAATCAAACATGAAATACATAGATGCACACTCATGGTTCTATGCACCCCATATTTACATACCACACCATAATCTAGCATAAACAAGAACCAGTTTATCATATGATGCATCTAAATAGGATCATGCAAGCTACAACCTAAACACCTCAATTACATACTTAAACATGACTATCTATCACATAAAAGAAAATAAACTAAACTCTACCACCACTATGCCTATACTTTATATCGGCTTTTTATCAAATCGGGATATACATGTTAAAGATTATCGCGATGCAATCATCTAAACTAACTAGGTTAAAACATATAAAAACCTATCATGCCGACTAACGTACATGGATAATTAAATCAACCTAACCATGCATAATTGAACAAGCTAATCTAACTCTATTTAATCATGCTAATAAAACAAAAACAACCCACTAATTAAATCCTTCTAATCATAGTGATCTAAATATATTTTAACGGTTTAATCGATTATATAAAGATGCTAAGAATAGCCGAGACGCCTACCTTAATGGCGACGACGAACGGTGCACGGAATTCCAACGGAGTCGATCCGGGTGACGAGAATGCCGCGGTCACGACGGCGCTGGAAAATCGATCCGGAGGTGTCTAAAAATCTGTTGGAACAAGGGGATAATAATAAGAAGAATGATATGCACATGGCGATAGGAGAGAGAGAGAGAGAGAGAGAGAGAGAGAGAGAGAGAGAGAGAGACGATATGAGAGAGAGGGAGGGAGGGGCTTCACCGCGGAGAGGGGGGGTGTGGCGCACAGGTGGCGCACGGTGCTGCGCGCGGGCGCAGGGGGCAATGGCGGGGACGGCGCCGAGGGTGGCAAGGCTGGCGCGCGCGGGCGGCGCCGGCCGCGCGGGCGGGCGGCGCTCGGACGGGGCGGCGCTCGGGCGGTCGAGGCGGCGCAGGGAGGCGGCTCGGGCGGCGGCCAAGGGCGCGGGGGCGACGAGGGGGTTGGCATGCGGGCACGCGGACGGCGGGCGGCGGGCCGCGCGGGGCGGCGGCCGCGGGTGGCGGGGCTGCACGGGGCGGCGCCGGCGACGCGCGGGGGTCGATGCCGACGGCGACGCCGCGGGCGGCACCCGGGCGCAAGCGGGGACGGCGACGGCTGGTGGCGGACGACGCGGCCGCGAGTGGGGTAGGCGCCGGAGGGCGGAGGTCGGTTGGCCGGCGGCGGCGAGCCGCGCGCGCTCGCGCGGAGGAAGACACACCAGGGGAGGCTCGGGCGATGGCGGCGGACGGCGCGGGGCGGGCTACGAGGTCAACGGGGGTCATGCCATGGGCGGCGCCGCCGCGAGCGGGCGCAACGACGGGGAGGGCGGCGGCCGCCGAGGCGGCGGGTGACGGCGGTTGCGTGCTCGCGCGGACGCGCGCGGTGATGCCGGCGAGGGGGGGGGAAGGGAGAGAACGGCGCGGCGACGAAGAAGAAGAAGGAGAAGAGGGATAGGGCGCTCGCGGAGGAGGTTTCGGGAGGGGGGGCGTAACCGAAGGAAAAATAACAGGGGAGGGGGGAAGAAAATAGTAATAATAAATATAATAATTAATTCTCCCCTTTTTTTCTAAAAACAGTAACATTACAATCTACCCTCCTAACAAAAATTTTCGTCCTCGAAAATTCAACCAGACTCGCCAAACAATTACATCCTTCAATGTATCTAACTATTCTTCTCTATCTAAGCTATCCATCCATCTACCACTCTACCTAAACATATCTATCTATCCACGTATCTATCTATCATCAATCTATCAAACTATCTAACAAACTAACACACTGACTAACAATTCCTTCATCAATCTACCCACCTGTTATCTATCCATCTATATCATTCTAATCTATCTAATATCAGTCTTCAATACTATCCAAGATTCTCAATCTAATCGGTAATCTAATTATCTGTATATCATATATATCATCCAATCACATAACCTCAAGACCTTGATTATGATGATCCTTAATCTAAATTATCAATATACCAAATCTAAAAATTTTGAAGACCTTTATGATATGGATCAAATATCCTTCACAAAAATATTCAATCATCCAATAATCCCTACATGATACGAACTTAATGATCATGTCATGAATTGCTAAACTTTATCCTCATCTATTTAAACTTCAAATATTCTAAATCTGAAATTTAACATTATATCAGACTAAGTGTCATTAATGACTCAACATAATCATCTAATTGATGATCTAATCATAATCTAAATATCAAATTTAATTGATCAATATCTTATCTACATATCATCACTCCGAAAGACTTGATCCACACAAAAAATCTAAATGTATATCATCATAGGATTATAGGTATTGATCTTATCCACAAATAAAGATAGAAAATTCCTTAACTATTTCTCTATCTAAAGACCATGTCTAATAAATTTCGGTCTATCAATTCTTCGACTCTAACTAATAACAATTCATAATTCAATCCATCAAATATGCAAAGTCTACTCCTAGCTAGATTTATAAATCACAATTTGAAGAGAGATTGAGTACTCAAACGGATAAGACAAATTCAGATCGGATAGAAAGAATAAGACTAGAGTTCTAGATCAATAGATAATGGAGGATAATCTGGATGATATGATCATAATCTAAATCAGATTGCCAAAAATATAAACTAATAATAGGCATGTCTAAATAATTGTCTAACCTCTAAGATTAATATCTAATCTTCTAAACATCTCATCTTCAATATTAAAAGATTACAACCTTATGATAATATCTATATCTTCCAAAATATATTCTAAATTCAAATTGATAATTCATTCTCTAAATCTGATATCTTCTCACATTTCTCATACAAAGGTACAACAGTTTTATTCAATTCAAAATAGTTAATATTAATGCCATGTTTCCATTCAATCTCATAGACAAGCTTCACAAAATAATGATGCCTTATGGTGAAATATATCTCAACATTATTGTAATCCACTTATCTAATCATTGTAATTATTCTTAACCTTTATATCATTCATATACATATGATCTCAAGTATATGCACCTCATACCTTCTATATGATGTAAGTTCACAACATGATCAAACCTCTAGCTTCCAACAAAATATTTCTAATGAGTTAACTACTCCTAACATTATTAATATCACTTAAACAACAATCATTCTCTTATTATCACTTTCATTCAAACTTTAATCAATCACATTATCTCTTTGTCTAAAGTGCTTGCTATCAAATTATCATCCAAGAAATTTGTCTCTAAAGTCCATCATATGAATAATATAATTGTAATCACATATAAATAGCAAATGATTCTCATTCTCAATGAGTTCTTAAGTCTTCTATTCTCTCTCATACTTTTCAGATATATTTAAATCTCTACCACTCTTGCAAAATATGTTCTCATTCTTCCTTAAAATAAATTTCTAATTTCTTATTCTAATCATTTCCAAATAACTAGAAAGATTCACATCTTATCTCATTCCAATCTAAAAGATCACATCTAATGAACTAAGGTCCATACTCCACATATGATCAACCTATGCTTAGACATAACATATAATTAAAATCATCCACAATCAATATTTGGCTAAATTGAATAGACAAGATATGGAGAGATAAATGAGTTCAAAATTGGATAATAAAGATCAAAAGATTATGACCGGGGAGAGTATATTAATACAAACAAATAGTAGATATCACCTTACTATAATACAACTCACACTAACTCTAATTCTCAAACTCATAATATAACAACTAAATATCTCTCCTCAAAACTTTCACTCGATTTACATTCCATCCTTGATAAAACAAAAAAAAAATATCACTTATATAAAACATGCTAAAATTATCTTAATTCTTACTCTAAAATTTCATATTCATAATCTCATTCTTATGTCCCATTCCTTTTCATTTAAAACCATATACTCAATTAATAATTCAATCATCAATTCATTTCACATCTTGGGTAGGACCGATACCGAAATCTAATTAACACGTCATCCTATCCTCATACCACCCTAAAGTATCCTTCCAATCATCTCACAAATAAATCAGATTTAATCCCAAAAATGAATCATTCTAATTATTTCACATATGTCAATCAACTAAATCCTTCAAAAGATTCACCAATCTATCTAAATTACTAAAAGTACTAAATCTGAAATTTTTCTCCTCAAACTATAAATCAACATGACAATGATCAACCATCACCTATCAAACATTTGATAATCCAATATGTATATCTTGATCATGTCTTAAGATTAGTGAAAATAATTCTTCATCAAACAAATCTACAATATCCACCCAATCTGAAAATTGGTCATTGCATTTTTAATTATTCAATCCATTCTCCAATCACCCAATCACTATCTAATATTAAAATCTAACAAATCTAAAGTGATAGTCTTATCCAATGGTCATAAATCTAAACTCCTAAATCCACTAAATCTGAAAGTTGAATCATCATAAAATGACACTATCAAATATCTAATATAGACCTCCAATAATCTATCATCAAATTTCTATGTCAAATAGGATTCTCAATCCAATAGAAAATCTAAATTATTCTTTCTGCCCAAAATCATGTTCTTCCGAATATCAATTCCATCTAATCCAAACCGATATCATAAACCCGGGCACGTCAATATAGACATTCAGGCCGAGTTAATGCTCTGATACCAAGCTGTCACGACCCGGATTTTTAACATGCACATCGGAAGATAATCCGGCAACGTAATGGGAAAGGATATCGGTCTGGAACCAAATAAGACTAAAATCTCAATCCAAATAAATAATCCAAACTTTACAACATAATATCACCATAACCAAACACCTATCTAAACAAATTAAATACCGACATTGAATGAGAAATCCACTAGCTCCTCGAATTCCCAAAACACCACTACGTTTCGCCGCGCTAAACCCGCAATCCCGAAAATATTAACAACGGAAGGGTGAGTCACAACAGACCCAAAGAGGACTTACACCCGAACTACCCCACTATACTAGTGATTCTAGTGGTATACAATACATATTTAGCCTAAAATCAGATTTAATACATAGGGTGTAAACTAATTATATATCTTCAATTAATTGATTAAAGAATCAATCAACTACCCCATATGATGACTAGACTCTATATGCATTAAAACCAACATAACCTACACCTTAAACTGTTCTAGGTATGCCCAGAACACATAGACCTGACATAAAACCAATGACACATCTATAACACTACCATCTATGCCAATCCACACAACTAGACACATGTCTGAGTAAATTTCATGCTCCATCTGATAAATGCAGTCACATCACAAAACTAGCACCAGATTTACCATATAGTAGGAAGTAACATATAGTAAGCTAAATCTCATAGTACCCCATAGGCAGGGGAGTACTTAAGATAAACCGCGGTATCCGGGATCGACGGATGCTCCGGACTGTTCTAATTCATCTGCTGCCCACAGGACCGAATTATAGTCTGGTGAAGTACATTTCCATCACAATGCAGCTCACTGCACTAACCACATTCCACACCATGCAAGCATATAATTAACTCAGACAGTAAACATGAATATTTAATTGGCAAATCAAACATGAAATACATAGATGCACACTCATGGTTCTATGCACCCCATATTTACATACCACACCATAATCTAGCATAAACAAGAACCAGTTTATCATATGATGCATCTAAATAGGATCATGCAAGCTACAACCTAAACACCTCAATTACATACTTAAACATGACTATCTATCACATAAAAGAAAATAAACTAAACTCTACCACCACTATGCCTATACTTTATATCGACTTTTTATCAAATCGGAATATACATGTTAAAGATTATCGCGATGCAATCATCTAAACTAACTAGGTTAAAACATATAAAAACCTATCATGCCGACTAACGTACATGGATAATTAAATCAACCTAACCATGCATAATTGAACAAGTTAATCTAACTCTATTTAATCATGCTAATAAAACAAAAACAACCCACTAATTAAATCCTTCTAATCATAGTGATCTAAATATATTTTAACGGTTTAATCGATTATATAAAGATGCTAAGAATAGCCGAGACGCCTACCTTAATGGCGACGATGAACGGTGCACGGAATTCCAACGGAGTCGATCCGGGTGACGAGAATGCCGCGGTCACGACGGCGCTGGAAAATCGATCCGGAGGTGTCTAAAAATCTGTTGGAACAAGGGGATAATAATAAGAAGAATGATATGCACATGGCGATAGGAGAGAGAGAGAGAGAGAGAGAGAGAGAGAGAGAGAGAGAGACGATATGAGAGAGAGGGAGGGAGGGGCTTCACCGCGGAGAGGGGGGGTGTGGTGCACAGGTGGCGCACGGTGCTGCGCGCGGGCGCAGGGGGCAACGGCGGGGACGGCGCCGAGGGTGGCAAGGCTGGCGCGCGGGCGGGCGGCGCTCGGACGGGGCGGCGCTCGGGCGGTCGAGGCGGCGCAGGGAGGCGTTTCAGGCGGCGGCCAAGGCAGCGGGGCGACGAGGGGGGGTTGGCATGCAGGCACGCGGCCGGCGGGCGGCGGGGCTGCGCGGGGCGGCGGCCGCGGGTGGCGGGGCTGCACGGGGCGGCGCCGGCGACGCGCGGGGGGGTCGATGCCGACGGCGACGCTGCGGGCGGCACCTGGGCGCAAGCGGGGACGGCGACGGCTGGTGGCGGACGACGCGGCCGCAGGTGGGGTAGGCGCTGGAGGGCAGGAGGCTGGTTGGCCGGCGGCGGCGGGCTGCGCGCGCTCGCGCGGAGGAAGGCACACCGGGGGAGGCTCAGGCGATGGCGGCGGACGGCGCAGGCGGGCTACGAGGTCAACGGGGGTCATGCCATGGGCGGCGCTGCCGCGAGCGGGCGCAACGACGGGGAGGGCGGCAGGCTGCCGAGGCGGCGGGTGACGGCGGTTGCAGGCTCGCGCGGACGCGCGCGGTGATGCCGGCGAGGGGGGGAAGGGAGAGAACGGCGCGGCGACGAAGAAGAAGAAGGAGAAGAGGGATAGGGCGCTCGCGGAGGAGGTTTCGGGAGGGGGGGCGTAACCGAAGGAAAAATAACAGGGGAGGGGGGAAGAAAATAGTAATAATAAATATAATAATTAATTCTCCCCTTTTTTTCTAAAAACAGTAACATTACATACATAGTCGCACATGAACCACATCACATCCGATCCCATCCATGATGCCCTATATTCGGTTACAGATAGCTTGGTACTCCTCGTCCGTTGTCTCAAGAACCTTCCTGATCAGTTGTTAAATGGCAAAGCTTGGAAGAATGCACGTGGCCTTTGTCACCATTGCACTTGATATACGGTGTGTGTATAGTCTTGCTGAGAGTGTCAAACTTTTAAGGGAGTAGATTGTAATATTTTAGTTTGTGAATATGTTTTGAGATTAAATGAGTAGAATACTAACTATATCGATTAATTATTTTTCAGATACTGGATTGAAAATGTTCTAAAGTTAAATATGTTTTGTTGAGATTAAGTCGAGATTGGATGACCTCCTATGAAACATACTAATCAATAAGATTGTTGGGTTAGCTAATTTAGTCAATCCTTAAATTTCTACGAACCACATTGATAGTGAAGATGGCAGAGGCGGTGGTTCCTACAGAGCATGGTGAGTGGATTTCAGGAGTGTATCTAGATCTGGGTCTGCTTCCACTTACTCTGGTCACCTATATGGATATTATGGTGTTGGAGGGAGTGCCAACGCCGAAGGTAGCTTGGAGGTGGCAGGCCTGTCGGCAGTAGCGGTTATGGTAGTGGGTCTGGCCCAGGAAGTGGTTCGGCTGATTCTGGAAGCTATGGCTGGCCATATTACGTCGGTGGGTCATCCACATCTACCAACAGCCTGCAGGCGGCAGTGACAAAGTAGTAGAGATGCCAAGGGGTGGTCGAATAATAGTATTGTATATATATTCATATCCTATAAGAAAAAGGTGTATATATTCACTTGTTATTCGTTAATTATTGGTATCGAGTGTATCCGCGAACTACATTGTTCTATCCGTTTAAAAGTGATCTATGGTCGAATAACGGACGGTTATCAAATATATAAAGAAATAACATATGTATTATCCAACCCAGTAAAATAAGAATTTAAGATAATTTTATCAATGAAAACACACATAAAAAATACATATTACAATTAAAAATAATCATTTAGAGCAATGTACTAGAAGAAAATTCTTAAGTATATATTTAACACAAAATAAGAGATAGGAAAAAATGATTTACAAGTCTATAGTAAAAATGAATTTTGAGTCTGTGGTAAATAGTTAGATGCGCAACATAAAACATGAAGAAGAAAAAAAATCTTAGTTACATATCCAAAATAATACATGTCCAACACAAAACATGCGATAGTCGATCTACAATAAAAGTGAAATATCTTCTAATGGGACTGCAATGTCTATTCCTATTTTGCGTTGTCATAGACCAGCCATCCTCACAAACTATAAAGTTGATCCTAAAACCATAGGGTTGGGTTGCACATTGGTCAATTTAGCGGCGGAATCACTTAGTACCCTATTGATAAGGGTTAAGGAGTTTTGATTCTGTTTTCATTGAGTTTTAA
Organism: Cryptocoryne crispatula var. balansae; assembly: GCA_036172225.1. Lineage (NCBI taxonomy): Eukaryota > Viridiplantae > Streptophyta > Magnoliopsida > Alismatales > Araceae > Cryptocoryne > Cryptocoryne crispatula. The sequence goes on from CM069926.1 coordinate 2,626,754, forward strand.
ATTATTATGTTTTGATTTTGGTTTTGATTTCTATGTCATTTCAGAGTCGGAAGTGTATTTGATAATTTCTAAAATAATTATTCTTAGTTTAAAAATTGATTAATAATTTATGTATGGCTACTAAAATTTTGATGTATTCTCTTTATCATTTTATCACTTTATGTATAATATAATATAATATATTTTATTTTATTTTAATTAATATTACTTATATATTTTATTTGAAATCGGATGAACACAAATAGAATCAAATAACTTATCAGATACCGAAAACACATTTGGAATCCATTCATTTTTAAATGATATTCTGAAGAATTCAGTTTACACTTATAACACCAACCAAAAAAATAAGAGAAAGAAAAAAAAGAAAGTGACCGGACAGAAAGAGAGAGTAGGGTTTGCCCATCAGACATTCACACAGGAAGGCTTGTTCTCTGTAATTCTAATTTCTATTTAACAATCCACACATCCATTCCTCTCCGATATTGCACCTCTAAGCTATTGATATCTTGAGGTATTATATGTACCTGGATCACAACAACCCTGTGGCTGAGGTGACGAAGCAACAGCACTCCCGTTTCTTGCCAAGTCCCGTCGTTATTAACAAGAGAACATATTGAACCTCTGATCGAAAGGGAGTTTCTTGAGAGGGACGTCAAAACGAACAGGAAATTGTATCGATATACCTTTGCGCGACGCCTCTATCTGCGTCTCTGGTAAGACCGGCGCATTTTGCCGATGGTATGCATTGGTACGTGGTGCTGTTTGTTTGCAAGGCTTTGTTGACGTAGAGGAACACATGAGAGCGGATCCCCTTAGCCCCCTCACAAGGAGGGTGAGATGACCAGGGCAAGACATTGATTTGACAGGCATCAGATCACTGCCACCTCAGTCCCTTGTGAGAGTGGTTGAGGGGATCCCCTCAGGTGGGCACCCGAGGAGATTCGCTCTCGGAACATACGGATATCCTTTGAGGGTAACGATGCTGCTGACCAGGAAGCTCGCTCCCTTTCTCTCAGTTCGATCATGGTGGGATTCCAGAGTCACCGCGCAGGTGCCGGAAGTGGGTTCATCTCCACCGGAAGCCTACTTTTATGACGATGATCGTAAATATCAAATTCATATATATGTAACCCGTTGCTTGTGTGGAAATTACGACCTATGACTGAAAATGAAGGTTTAAGAGAGAAATATCGCCGTGAAATCAACCACGTCCAAATGTTGATTGAGTTGCGACCAACCGTGAAAATGGATGACTTTGAATATCGCAACCATGTATATAAACGTGCGCCGGAGGAAGAGACATGAGTATATGGCTATCTAGCTTAACTGAAGACAAACAGTACTAACATTTTTATATATGCTTTTGGCCCGTTAAAGTTCATAATGAGTATGGCATTGATTAATAATTAAGATCCAAGTAGAGCGTGTAAGAGAATTATACACGACAGGAATATTAATTATTGCTTCCCTAAGTTAGGAAAATTAACATAATTTTGGGGCATATACAAAGGCATCTATTATTACTCGCGCAACGTCTTGTACGTATTCCCGCATTACTCCTCGCGCAAACCATGCATGTATGTTCGTCAATCAATCACGCCTATTTACGGCGCGTTCAGCCGAAAGTTAAGAGAAGAGCAGGAAAGCAGACGTATCAGGATTCAACGTGATGTAAAGTAGCCTTTATATTTTATTAGAACGCTAAAAAACAGACAAGGTTTTCCGACCTCATTTATTCAACACATTTGGAGATCAGACGTCATCTTAGAGGCAGTTCAAGGGTATGTACTGGCAGCGCCTGAGCCAGACCCAGCCCCGACTCCAAACCCAGAACCTCCATTGTATCCGCCCCCACCTCCGCCACCGCCGCCCTGGCCGTTGGCGTATGCGGACGACCCACCGCCGTAATACGGCCAGCCGTTGTTTCCAGAATACGCCGACCCACTTCCGGAGCCGGACCCACTCCCATAACCGCTGCCGCCGGCGGATCCCCCGCCGCCGCCGCCGCCGCCGCCGCCGCCACCGCTACCTTGGGCGCTGGCACTCCCTCCACCACCATAGTACCCGTATGGGTAGCCAGAGTAAGAGGAAGCAGACCCGGATCCGGATCCATCCCCGGAACCCCAGCCCGACCCTCCGTTGGAACCACCGCCTCCGCCGCCTCCGCCGCCACTGCCGCTGGCAGAAGCATCCAGTAGTGATCGAGATGCGGAGGCCATGCTCACACACAGCACCAGCAGGATACCCACGAAAGCCGCATTCTTTCTCCCACGACTCGCCATCTTTGTAGGGGCTGGGAATTAGTGTAAAGAAGCTGCGGCTGCTTGAATGATGTAATGGACGAGGAAGTGCCAAGGTATTTATAGCCAGAGGAGAGGCGAGCTGGCGATGAGCAAGAAGAGTGGGTACTACGTACGTACGTACTCTCGTTACGATGCCAGTTGGTATTTGTTTGACCAAGTTACGATACGCATGCAAGCAATTAACCCTCTCACCGATCCACCGTCACCGTCGCCATCTCCATCCCTTGCCGGCAGGTCGCGCGAGTGCGACTTTGAACGTTTGGTGCGGCTGACTTCGCCGGAAATTTTTTAGGCCACCGCGCTGCCGTTGGAAACTAGCTGCTATTATTATTATACTCTTGCAATTTTCAGATCATGTTTATCTACTTCCCAACGGAGATAGGCGTGGCGGTTGACTGTTTCTCGTCTGCGGTTTACATTGAGAATCAACTTGGTCGATCGTTGGATTCAAAGACTCGAAATCTTTGGTAATTCGTCTATCCCCAGCAAAACTAATCAAGGGATGTTAATTAGTGCTACAGATTAACGATGGAAATGGGTTATTGAGCCTAACTACCGTAAAACTCTAAAGCACCGCGATCAGATTTATCAATTGATTGTAATTAGTTTTCTAAGAACTTGGAATGTGCATGCTGTAGAACGTAATTAGCGATCTCATTGGCTGCAAGCATCACGGGAAATTAACCGCTTCATGTCCTAGGTTGATTATCTGTCGGCGCGTGCAATTAATATACAGATTATATATATAATACATATGCTTGCTTCTCCATGTTGATCAGTTAAGCATATATGTAAACAAGCTCTCCTCGCAAGTCCACGATCCCATCATCAACCACACACAAAACGAAGACTACTTAGATGGCGGGAGCTGCTCATGGCCAGCCCATGACGCCATTGTAAGTTCCTTGCTGGGTCGGAATAATATGGGGAAGATGTAGCTAGAAGAACACTGTAGAAAACTAGGGAGAAGATCAGAAGACTTTCTGCGAGCGAGCGAGCGAGAGAGAGGAGGAGGAGGAGGAAGCTGTACCTGGCATTGTCGACTAACAGAGTTTCCTTTGGTGTGCGTAAAACAGTGCGGATCGGTTGGCTGAGTGCCCTTCTTCAGCTTGGAATCAAATAACATTTGGCATTCAAAGTGCCTACAATATCGATCAAATTAAGTATTCACAGGATTCCCGGTACTGTCAATGCGTGCAGGCTGCTTCTAAGAAACTTCAATCTTCCACCTTTCAGCCTGTCTCTTTTGCATAGAGAGAAAAGGGTTTACGCAGTCTCCACTCAAAAAAACATGCCATGATACCCCATGCATAGGTATGTTAAGACCATGGAAGAATAAAACTAAAAGACAACTAACTGCTTTTTTTATTAATCAAGCCATTTCATATATTATTAACTGGTTCAAATATCTTTAAGAGAAAATATGGCCATGCCTATAATATTTAAGATTTCTAAAAAACTATACATGAAAATTTAATAAATGTTATACATGACAAATATTATAATAAGATCGAAATCATCAAATTAAGTGAGAGAACAAACTTGAAAATGTGTAGAAACCAAAAGTGGCCATCTCTGTGTTAATGTTGGCCGCATAAATTCTGGGAGTTATCTTCCTAAAACTTTCTGTTTGAATGGAGATGAAAGACCTGCCAGCCAACATTGACTTCACCTCACATCGATCTCTGTATTTAACTAGTGAGCACATGCGGTGAGTTATCACAATCTAGCTAGCTAACCCCCTCCACCTCCCTCTCGGGTGTATTTTGTGAAAAATCCTTGCATGTTTTTCTTGGGAAGTTCATCGGTTCTCCATGGAATCTTGTTGACTTTAGAAGTATGTCATCTCATCGATCATTATTACCCAATATCTATTTTACCAACACTGTCAAATCCAAGAGAAAGTCACATTTTGTTGGATACTAATAAAAGAATAAGGTAAAAATGACTTTTTATTCTTAAAAAATAATACTAATACGAAATTTTCTTAGTGTATTGTGTTTATCTCTCTCATCTTTCAGGATTGCACCGAAGCCTACGAGAAACTGTGCTGTGGTTGCACATAGGGGTGTCAATGGGCCGGGCTTGGGCTGGCCCAGCCCAAGCCCACTTAAGCCCATATACATAGAGTCCAAGCCCAAGCCCATGTAGAAAGCCCAACGGGCTTAGATTGTGTAAATGGGCTTTAGCCCGCCAAAACCCGTTAGTCCAACGGGCTTGAATTATATAAAACAGTCATAAATAGAAAATTCTACAAAATTCATAAAATTAATAAAAATGTAAAAATTTTTAAAAATCACAAAGAGATTATAAAATTATTTATAAATTTTATAATTCAGCTAAATATAAAATTTAAAAAAATCAAAAACATATCAATTTATGAATTGCCCTAATTTAAGAAATAAAAATTGGTGATTAAATACATATTTATTATTTTATTTTATCCTCCTTTCCTACGTTAACTTGACTTCCTAGAAAGATAAGATCTGTGTGTATGATATTACATATCTAGTTTTTATCTCAAAAATTTTAAAACTATTTATTTTTATACGATAAGTACAAGTATTGTTAATATGTTTAAGAGTGAAAACGTACTAATAAATTAAATAAAACTTGATTCGACTCTCGTTTATTATTTTAAATTAAAAAATATAAAAAAAACTCTACCGGTTGAAGTGATAAATCAACCTATTGCATGAGAAAATAATTACAAGTGTATGTCCTGCATATAAGAAAAAATTTTGTGTAAAACACAAGTTTTGCTGATCGAGCTTGGCTCGAACGGCACCACCCCTGCTCCTGGGGAGCAGGGGCAGTGTTCACATCCCGGCAGAGACTCTGCCAGGACACCCCCTGGGGGGGTTCCTGTTGGGATCGAGCTGGGGCTCGATTCCACGACAGTGCACGGTGCAGCGTGCACGTTGGCCGCTGGCCATATGACCAAAAAAAACATATTTTTGTAAATAAAATATTTTTTTACCATTCAACCAAACGTCTCTTAAGTTATTTTAAATCACACAATTTTATTTTATAACAAGAAAATTAATAAAAATATTATTAGTTACGTTTATGAACTTTGTGATGTGATGATAAAAATTTTAACATCAACAAATATTTTCGTGCAATTGACTAGATAGTATAATTAATATTTCAAAAATTAGTTATTTTGTTAATGATTATTAATTATATATTTATTATTTTAGAATAATTTTATAATAATATGTAACTATTATTATTATAAATAATTAATTAGATCGCCATGTTTTTCGTCATCCCGACATCAATTAACTAAACAGTTTAAATTATGACAAAGTTTCAGACAGTTCACAAACGTATAGTTTAACATTATATTCATAAACAAAAATATTAAAAGATGTCACTGTTCGCCGTGTCAAGGGCTTTTCACGGGCTCAGCGGACCGAAGCCCGTTAGATCCGCCAGGAGGATTAATTAAAAATATGTTTATTTTAATTAATGCCATCACTTGTTTAGCGGGCCTCAGCCCAGCCCGTGGTGGGCTTTCTCACGGGCTGGCGGGCTTGGCCCGCTCAGTTGACAGGTTTAGTTGCACACTTGACTCATTAGAAATTTTCATTGATTGAAATCTCTCTGCAAGCCCCAACCAACCACACTCTAGAAATCAACGAGATTGATCCATCCATTGGCTAATAATTGCCTAGTTTTATAGGGTGTTTGGCTGCACAATAATTTTTTATACAATTTAATGATAAAAAGTTGAATTAAAATAAAGTGTGAGCTAATCAATGACAAAAAATTATCATGTTTAGAAACACATGATAGCAAAAAAAGAGTGGATACCATGTATGACTAAACAAGGTGGGAGACCACTTGATAAAAAAGAGAGATGACACACTCTTTTTGTTCAAGATTTTTTTTAGAAAAAAAACACAAAATTGTAATAGTTGTCGAACACCTCTTTTAACAAGTTTGTTTACAAAAACATAAAATTGTAACAAAAACCTAATTTACCATGCAATCAAACACCCCATTAAAGATTTAAATTTTAAAGAGGGTCTTCAAAGTAACACACATTCTTTTTCAAATTAAAAGAATAACACAAAAAAAGATTTTACAAGAATAACACACACATTGCTCAAATTGATTAGACTTCTCAAGTTCTGACTTTACTCCTCGGGAGGGACTGTAACTATAAAGTCAGAGTTACATACTCTGACTTTGTTTACAATGGCATACACATGAATAAATAGGAGTCCAGCTTTATAGTAGAATTACAAGTATCAGACTTTAATTATGTGTGCCTTTATCGTAAAGTGGGAGTTACACCTAATCTAACTTATATTATACTTAGCTCTCTGCCTCAAAGTCGAGTGGGTTAGCCTAAGTTGGTGCTTCCCGTACCAACTTGGTGACGCAAATTTAAGGATAACACCGCTTGTAGTGGTCATCGACTTTAAAGCTAAAGTAGAACTACTTGCGAAGTTCCACTTCCACATTTTGCTGGAAGTCAGGATTCAAAGAGTGAGACTTCAAGGAAGCCGTGCTATTCTTGTGCAGTCTTTTTCTTTTATTTTTCGGTGTGCTATTCTTCGTGAAGGTGGAGTGCGCTAGATTCGAGGTCTCTGCGGTACTGTTTCGTCGAAGCTGCCTGCGTACGTCTGATTCCCCATAAAAGAAAGCTCGAGTGATTAATCGGCATGCAGTTCTCTCGAGGTCGCGGGGGGTAATTAATTAATGGGGGAGCGACATGCAGCTAGCAGAAATGCTCGTTGTTAAAAGAACTGCATGATCGGAGCAGCATTTTTCCTGCATGTTCCGACGTATAAATTCACGTCCGCATGCTGTTGGCGAGAGCACCATCACATACTCGTTTTGTGTTTACCGAAATGAGGCAATCAAGTCAAGCCACCGCCTCCTTATAAATTACTCTCTCTCTCTCTCTCTCTCTCTCTCTCTCTGCAATAATATTCTTCAAGCGACTACTTCTCCACGCTTCATACATGGCTGGCCATTAGTACGTAGTCCTCTTCTTGCGAGTAGATTATGAGATCAAGGACTTTCACCGTCACTACTTATTTAACCTTTGCTCATATTATACATATTTGACGAGAAAGATACAAATATATACATACAACATACGTAACGAAGCATATAATATAGGCATGCGTGGCCCCAACGCATTACCTATCTAGGATTGAAGCGATTTTCTGCGCTGCTTGCAGTACGTATACGCATACACATAAGACTGCTATGGCCGATCCGTTAGCATATAGAAATATGTCATTTCTTGTCATGTAATTGTGGCGAAGACGAGTTTCAACATTTTCTCATTTATTCCGCATCGACGTTTCATGGGAGGAACGGGGATCATCGAAAAAAGAGTTCTTTCCGAAGAGTGTGCCGGGATGATGTGTAATTTTATAAGGTGTTTGGTTGCACGTCCTCATAGAAAAGGTTGTATTAGAATAAACTTTAAACTAACCAATGACAAAAAATTATTCTAGATCAAAAGAGACGTCGGAACATGTATGACCAAAATAGACGAGGGACCACAAGAAAAGGGTAAGATAAAAATGTCTTAAAACACATAAATTTATAATAGGTCCTTTTATAAAAAGTTGTATCATAAAATTATAAATTTGTAACAGAAACTCAATTTATTATGCAACCAAACATCTCTTATGCAAAAAAAATTTAGAGTAACACATTTTAATTTTTTTATAAAATTAACAAGCAAAATTTATTTTAAAAACTAACACACTTTGAGTGAAGTCCAAGTTTAAAACAGTGATTTCCAAGAAATAAGATGAAGTCCGGATCAAGTTCATCAAAATGTGAACTCCTTGTTTAAAATAGTGATTTATAATGTTTTTTGAATATTGGTGAGACCAAAAGATCATGAGTTCAAATGTGAAAAGTCGCACTTTAAAGCTCAACTTCTTTTTATGAAAGTTCCGTTGGCAAATATCGATTTGTGCTAGTTTTGATCATAAAATTTTAGGTGTGTTTGTTTTAGAATAAAGTTTTTAAAATGTGTTAGTTTATAATTATTTCTCCTGTGGCGCGTATATATACATTATTATCATGAAATCAACATAATAAATTATGGACAATCATGTATTGCAATTCTTAAATTTTATTTGTTCAATTTATTTTACTAAGTGAGAATTAAACAAGTAGTATATATTATAACTGCTTTTTCTAGTATTACCACACGATTTATATAGATTAAAGTGTTAACGAATCCGTTCATAACAAAGGCTATTTGATAATTCAAAAATAAATGTTGAGAATTATCGCATATAATTTACAACTGTAGCTTAGCTGATAATAACAGATTAAACTCAACGTAAGTACTTATAAAATACATACGTGAAAAATAATCCTGCATACAAAAGATATGTTGTTTAACATAAGTTTTCACGATAATTTAACTATTTTACATAATTTAAATACAGTGCAGGTGCGAAGCACCTTCCTCTTGACTAGTATTACTAAGTGAGTGTATGCATAGATGTGACAAAGATTAATAGTCCGTATAGATTACTAATCTATATATCATAATCATATGTTACATATTAGTCAGTCCACATATTACTAATTATCGAGTGATCTCTTGGACTTCTCTCCCATAATCCTCTCGATCACATTTGGAGACAGATTATTTTTTTTCTTTTTAAACCAGTAAGTTAATTAATTATCTATGTTTTGGCTGTCTGAACATCATCTTTTTGAGAGTATCTCCATAGATGTTATGTTGTTGGAGTGGGTATAATATATATAATATAATCCCACCGGCCATTAGATATCTCTGGAAAATACATATAAGGGTCTCTAGCCTTAATCAGTTGGATGGAGTCCCTACTTAATCAAAAATCGTACTGCCAGCTTCAGATCTGAGTAGAATTAACGCCGTTTGGTCAAGCAATCGAGTACGCATATGTTTTTAGTAACTAATTAGAAACTCGGCTGTCCGAACGATCTTCGATGTAGGAAGTCAACCACGCCAAATCTTCAAACGTCGCACTGGACCGGCCGGCATGGGAGACGGCGACGGTGGCGGTGGTTCAGTGAGAGAGGTTGCTTCGGTATTGTATACGAGACTTTGTCAAAGACATGGCTACTTGCATTTGAATATCCATTCCCTCCCCCCCCCCCCCCCCTCATCCATGACTGCCGCGTCTCTCCGTGCCCATCGCCAGCTCGCCTCTCTTCTGGCTATAAATACCTTGGCACTTCCTCGTCCATTATATCATTCAAGCAGCTGCACAGCTTCCTTCCACTAATTCCCAGTTCTACAAAGATGGCGAGTCGTGGGAGAAAGAACGCGGCTTTCTTGGGTATCTTGCTGGTTCTGTGTGTGAGCATGGCCTCTGCATCTCGATCACTACTGGATGCTTCTGCCAGCGGCAGTGGCGGCGGAGGCGGCGGAGGCGGTGGTTCCAACGGAGGGTCGGGCTGGGGTTCCGGGGGTGGATCCGGATCCGGGTCTGCTTCCTCTTACTCTGGCTACCCATACGGGTACTATGGTGGTGGAGGGAGTGCCAGCGCCCAAGGTAGCGGTGGCGGCGGCGGCGGCGGCGGGGGATCCGCCGGCGGCAGCGGTTATGGGAGTGGGTCCGGCTCCGGAAGTGGGTCGGCGTATTCTGGAAACAACGGCTGGCCGTATTACGGCGGTGGGTCGTCCGCATACGCCAACGGCCAGGGCGGCGGTGGCGGAGGTGGCGGCGGATACAATGGAGGTTCTGGGTTTGGAGTCGGGGCTGGGTCTGGCTCAGGCTCTGCCAGTACATACCCTTGAACTGCCTCTAAGATGACGTCTGATCTCCAAATGTGTTGAATAAATGAGGTCGGAAAACCTTGTCTGTTTTTTAGCGTTCTAATAATAAATAAAGGCTACTTTACATCACGCTGAATCCTGATACGTCTGCTTTCCTGCTCTTCTCTTAACTTTCGGCTGAACGCGCCGTAAATAGGCGTGATTGATTGACGAACATACATGCACGGTTTGCGCGAGGAGTAATGCGGGAATACGTACAAGACGCGTTGCGCGAGTAATAATAGATGCCTTTGTATATACCCCAAAATTATGTTAGTTTTCCTAACTTAGGGAAGCAATTAATATTCCTGTCGTGTATATTTCTCTTACACGCTCTACTTGGATCTTAATTATTAATCAATGCCATACTCATTATGAACTTTAACGAGCCAAAAGCATATATAAAAATGTTAGTACTGTTTGTCTTCAGTTAAGCTAGATAGCCATATACTCATGTCTCTTCCTCCGGCGCACGTTTATATACATGGTTGCGATATTCAAAGTCATCCGTTTTCACGGTTGGTCGCAACTCAATCAACATTTGGACGTGGTTGATTTCACGGCGATATTTCTCTCTTAAACCTTCATTTTCAGTCATAGGTCGTAATTTCCACACAAGCAACGGGTTACATATATATGAATTTGATATTTACAATCATCGTCGTAAAAGTAGGCTTCGGTGAAGATGAACCCACTTCCGGCACCTGCGCGGTGACTCTGGAATCCCACCATGATCGAATCTGAGAGAAAGGGAGCGAGCTTCCTGGTCAGCAGCATCATTACCCTCAAAGGATATCCGTATGTGTTCCGAGAGCGGATCCCCTCTTGTGAGGGGGCTAAGGGACATCTGAGGGGATCCGCTCTCATGTGTTCCTCTACGTCAACAAAGCCTTGCAAACAAACAGCACCACGTACCAATGCATACCATCGGCAAAATGCGCCGGTCTTACCAGAGACGCGCAGATAGAGGCGTCGCGCAAAGGTATATCGATACAATTTCCTGTTCGTTTTGACGTCCCTCTCAAGAAACTCCCTTTCGATCAGAGGTTCAATATGTTCTCTTGTTAATAACGACGGGACTTGGCAAGAAACGGGAGTGCTGTTGCTTCGTCACCTCAGCCACAGGGTTGTTGTGATCCAGGTACATATAATACCTCAAGATATCAATAGCTTAGAGGTGCAATATCTGAGAGGAATGGATGGGTGGATTGTTAAATAGAAATTAGAATTACAGAGAACAAGCCTTCCTGTGTGAATGTCTGATGGGCAAACCCTACTCTCTCTTTCTGTTCGGTCGCTTTCTTTTTTTTCTTTCTCTTATTTTTTTGGTTGGTGTTATAAGTGTAAACTGAATTCTTCAGAATATCATTTAAAAATGAATGGATTCCAAATGTGTTTTCGGTATCTGATAAGTTATTTGATTCTATTTGTGTTCATCCGATTTCAAATAAAATATATAAGTAATATTAATTAAAATAAAATAAAATATATTATATTATATTATACATAAAGTGATAAAATGATAAAAAGAATACATCAAAATTTTAGTAGCCATACATAATGCCCTGTTTGGTTAGAGTTTCATTTTTGGTACTATATCAATATTGATATTAATATTTTCAAATGTTGGAGTATCGATATCAAAAGTAATACAAGTGGACACTTGTATTACACAATATGCTTTGCTTGCACTACAAATTTTAAAATTGATATAATTAACCAAACGCCTCTTAATGGTTTCTATCAATATCAATTTTAAAATCGATAGTGATAGATGTACCTAATAGTGTTACCAAACGGGGCATAAATTATTAATCAATTTTTAAACTAAGAATAATTATTTTAGAAATTATCAAATACACTTCTGACTCTGAAATGACATAGAAATCAAAACCAAAATCAAAACATAATAATTTAAAACTCAATGAAAACAGAATCAAAACTCCTTAACCCTTATCAATAGGGTACTAAGTGATTCCGCCGCTAAATTGACCAATGTGCAACCCAACCCTATGGTTTTAGGATCAACTTTATAGTTTGTGAGGATGGCTGGTCTATGACAACGCAAAATAGGAATAGACACTGCAGTCCCATTAGAAGATATTTCACTTTTGTTGTAGATCGACTATCGCATATTTTGTGTTGGACATGTATTATTTTGGATATGTAACTAAGATTTTTTTTCTTCTTCATGTTTTATGTTGCGCATCTAACTATTTACCACAGACTCAAAATTCATTTTTACTATAGACTTGTAAATCATTTTTTCCTATCTCTTATTTTGTGTTAAATATATACTTAAGAATTCTCTTCTAGTACATTGCTCTAAATGATTATTTTTAATTGTAATATGTATTTTTCATGTGTATTTTCATTGATAAAATTATCTTAAATTCTTATTTTACTGGGTTGGATAATACATATGTTATTTCTTTATATATTTGATAACCGACCATAAATCACTTTTAAACGGATAGAACAATGTAGTTCGCGGATACACTCGATACCAATAGTTAACGAATAACAAGTGAATATATACACCTTTTTCTTATAGGATATGAATATATATAATACTATCATTCGACCACCCCTTGACATCTCTACTACTTTGTCACTGCCGCCTGGCTGTTGGTAGATGTGGATGACCCACCGACGTAATATGGCTAGCCATAGCTTCCAGAATCAGCCGAACCACTTCCTGGGCCAGACCCACTACCATAACCGCTACTGCCGACAGGCCTGCCACCTCCAAGCTACCTTCGGCGTTGGCACTCCCTCCAACACCATAATATCCATATAGGTGACCAGAGTAAGTGGAAGCAGACCCAGATCTAGATACACTCCTGAAATCCACTCACCATCCTCCGTAGGAACCACCGCCTCTGCCAACTTCACTGTCAATGTGGTTCCTAGAAATTTAACGATTGACTAAATTAGCTAACCCAACAATCTTATAGATTAGTATGTTTCATAGGAGGTCATCCAATCTCGACTTAATCTCAACAAAACATATTTAACTTTAGAACATTTTCAATCCAGTATCTGAAAAATAATTAATCGATATAGTTAGTATTCTACTCATTTAATCTCGTAACATATTCACAAACTAAAATATTACAATCTACTCCCTTAAAAGTTTGACGCTCTCAGAAAGACTATACACACACCGTATGTCAAGTGCAATGGCGACAAAGGCCACGTACATTCTTCCCAGCTTTGCCATTTAACAACTGATCAGGAAGGTTCTTGAGAACACGGACGAGGAGTACCAAGCTATCTGTAAAAGAATATAGGGCATCATGGATAGGATCGGATGTGATGTGGTTCATGTGCGACTATGTATATTATGTATCAATTTTGATTGACAAAACTTGTAGCATGACTTGCAGTCACCAGTAATCCACCGTCACCGCCGCGGTCTCTCATGCCGGCTGCTGGAGCTTGACTTTTCATTGGCTCTGGTTGACATTGTGGAAGCTTCTTCTGAGAGCCGCGTAGCATATCAAGATAGTGAGATACTTTCCTTAGTGAGATACGAAGCGTCTGGTTTTGGGTATACTTAATTACATGAATCTCGCAATACAAACTACCTCATCTTATAGATGACTTGCTCTCTGCTCGGTTTGAATGGAGATCGAAGAACTTTCTCGGCCCATTGACTTCAGCTCGTATCGATATCTGCGTAGTGGTGGCACATGCGATGCGTTATGACAATCTATAGCTAGCTAGCAAACTTGGGGTAGTCTATAGAAATCAACTAACCAGATCGATTGGTCAGAATAGTTATTGCGTATAATTAAAGATTTGAATCCGGAAGGTGTCGTGCGCGATTCGATCGGTGTCTCGGCCGGTGTTGCGTCGAAGCTGCATGCATGCCTGATGATTCTCCATAAAAGAAAGCTCAATTTGCAGTTCTCTCGAGATCGCGTGGGACAATATGGCAGCGACATGCAGCAGAAATACGCGTATTGAGGATAGAACTGTTCAGATTATTTTGCTTCCTGCTCGTTCCGTATCACGTCCGCATGCGCGCAGGTGGTGAGAGCATGTACGCATCGTGTACTTGTTGAAACATGCTTGATGAATTGGTATTCTCCGCAGGTTGCTGTAAATGAAGCGCTTACAATGGAAATTAGCAAGAAATGACGAAGAATGATGCTTTTGCCACTGATCACTGTCTAATTAAAGCTGATCAGTATTATGTATCTGTGTAGATTTGAAGCACTCAAAGCCTGCTAATTAAGGAGTTCGGATCACCTGTCTCCGGACGAAGGGAGTACACTTAATCCCCAATAAAAAATGTCACGATCTCAGCCACTTAAATGATGAGTAATGAGTTAGTAAGATGTCGATAGTGATTTAACTCTGTCGGTAGCGAGTTAATGAGCAAGTAAAATTGTTACTGAACTACTACCGACGTCTTACAAACTCACTATCGAACTTAATACAACTCATTACCGACAGGTAGTTAGTTAGTAAGACATCGATAGCAATTCAGTTCTTTTTGATAGCGGTTTATCAAACTAGTTATTAGAACCGTCACTTAAGTGATCTGAGATCCTGGCCAATTTTTATTGGAAACTAAGGTACTCCCTCCACCCGAAGACCGAGATGATTCGAACTCCTAATTAAGTTGTGGTTCGGCTGTCTCTGGGCGCATGCCATGTACGGATACATTTCTCAAATAAAACGGATTAGGAGTCGAATATTAACTTATATCCAAGATTGCCTAAGAAGGGCAGGAAGCCAGCCTACTGGATTTTTTTTACGCGAGTTAGGACAGATTTGCCAAACAAGTCAAGTCACCGCCTCCTTAATTATTCTCTCTCTCTCTCTCTCTCTCTCTCTCTCTCTCTCTCTCTCTCTCTCGTTTTCTGTAATATTAATATTTTTCGAGCTGCCACTTCTCCACTCTTCCACCACCACACAGCAAGCGGGGATTTTATTACATATAACACAGTTTTAAAAATTATTTAGAAAAATAGCATCTTTTGATACAATTTTAACAAACTAACACACTTTATTTGAAAGTGTGTCTCATCCATACCCTGTTCATCCGTACGTTTGTCAAAAGAAAGTGTGTTAGTTTGTTAAAATTATATCAAAAGATGCTATTTTTTTAAATAAATTTTAAAACTGTGTTATATATAAAAAAATCCCAAGCTGGAAATGTGGATCAGGGGCTGGCAATTAGTAGTCCTCTTCTTGAGTAGTAGATTAATGAGATGAGATCATGGATTTTGACGAGCAGTACCTTACACGTACGAGAGAGAGAGAGAGAGAGAGAGAGAGAGATGATATACGTACCAAAGCAAAAGGCATGCGTGCCCCTAGAGATTACCGCGATCTAGGACTGGAATCGATTTTCTGCGCTGCCGGCAGTATATGTATACACGAATATATATATGTATATATATATAAGGCCACTATCCGTTAGCAAATAAGCATACGGCATTTTCAGGTCATGTAATTAGCATAGGCAAATTAAACATTTTCTTTATATTTTGATAAATATGACGTACGACTAGAAGCTGTCAAGGAGAAATTAAAATCTCAGCCACGCCAGCAGAAACTGAGCAGAAAAGGTTGTGCAATTGTCCAAAGAATCTTCGTCAAATTCAACCACGATGTAGAGAGAAATGTTTGTTCGAAGTCCCGTTCGATCGAGCAGCCGGGCATGAGCGGGAGCGAGGATCTAGAAGGAGAAAAAAATTTATCCTTATTTCATGAGAAAGAGAAGTGATATTAATAGGTATTCAAATACCATTATTAAAATAAAAACTTTGTGACAAGGAAGAAATAAAAAAAGAAACACTTCGATTGAGTTTTCAATCGCACTCTTCGACGTAGTTTGGTCAAGTAATCGAGTATACGTTTTTCTTTAGAAACTTAGTAGCTGCTCGGCTGTCCGAACGATCTTCGATGCTCGAAGTCAACGACGCAAAATGTTCAAAGTCGCACTGGACCGGCCGGCATGGGAGATGGCGACGGTGGCGGTGGTACAGTGAGAGAGGTTGCTTCTGTATAATTATATACGACTTTGTCAAAGACATAGCTACTTGCACTTGAATATCCAGTCGCTCACCCCCCTCATCCATGACTGCCGTCTCTCCGTGCCAATGGCCAGCCCACTTCTCTTCTGGCTATAAATACCTCGGCACTTCCTCGTCCATTATATCATTCAAGCAACAGCTTCCTTTTCGCTAATTCCCAGCCCCTACAGAGATGGCGAGTCGTGGGAGAAAGAATGCGGCTTTCGTGGGTATCCTGCTGGTTCTGTGTGTGAGCATGGCCTCCGCATCTCGATCACTACTGGATGCTTCTGCCAGCGGCAGTGGCGGCGGAGGCGGCGGAGGCGGTGGTTCCAACGGAGGGTCGGGCTGGGGTTCCGGGGACGGATCCGGATCTGGGTCTGCTTCCTCTTACTCTGGCTACCCATACGGGTACTATGGTGGTGGAGGGAGTGCCAGCGCCCAAGGTAGCGGTGGTGGCGGCGGCGGCGGCGGGGGATCCGCCGGCGGCAGCGGTTATGGGAGTGGGTCCGGCTCCGGAAGTGGGTCGGCGTATTCTGGAAACAACGGCTGGCCGTATTACGGCGGTGGGTCGTCCGCATACGCCAACGGCCAGGGCGGCGGTGGCGGAGGTGGCGGCGGATACAATGGAGGTTCTGGGTTTGGAGTCGGGGCTGGGTCTGGCTCAGGCTCTGCCAGTACATACCCTTGAACTGCCTCTAAGATGACGTCTGATCTCCAAATGTGTTGAATAAATGAGGTCGGAAAACCTTGTCTGTTTTTTAGCGTTCTAATAATAAATAAAGGCTACTTTACATCACGCTGAATCCTGATACGTCTGCTTTCCTGCTTTCCTAAAGGTAAATTTCAATCTATATTTTAAAAAAATTCAATGCATTTAAATTTAATGCTGCGGGAGCAGAGTATTTTTTTTCTTAAAACCAATTGAAATTTCTCTATATATTTAAATTGTGATTTATCAGGTTTGAATCTGAACGATCCGTTCCATCCAATAAATTTAAAATATGGAAATACTTAAGATTAAGCTTTTAAATTTCTAAATTTTGATAAATTTTAAATTATTAAATCGGAGCATCCTGGACCGTCCAATGAAAAAACTTACTCTTTTTAAAAATTTAAAAGTTCAATCCTATAGTTTCGAATGTTCCGAATTCATTGATCTGGGTGGATCGGACAAATTTTAATCCGAATATCCTATTTTTTTAAGTGGAAGATCAAAAATGTTAAAGGGTTACTGTACAGCATTAAATGTTGTACTGTGCGCGCCTGTTTTTTTTGTGCCATCGTTTGAAAGTCGAGTTGGGTGAACTCGACTTTCACTCAACTGCGTCTTCGAAAGTCAAGTTGAGTAAACTCGACTTTCAAAATCATTTTATTAAAACTCAACTTTTATTAAATAAGTGTTTACCCAACGGGATCAATCAAGATTCTTATTAAGGAGCAAACTCGACTTTGACCAAACTGTGTTAGATTTACGATTAAAAATTTTACTACGCTACTTAAAAAAAAACTGTGTTACTTTAAAAAAAAACTCGGAGATGATCTTGGAGTAGTAGTCGGGGTGGCCACCATCACCAACTCCAGCGGCAGCGGCGGCGGCCCCCCACCTGCGGGCGTTCACGAAGACGAAACGCTGAGCGTAGGGCGGCGCCCTCCTGCAGGCCCAGCAGCTTCTTCTCCCCGTTCCGGTCTTCCTTCACGGTCAGACGCTGGCAGGGAAGGTCACAGCCACGGCTCGGCCCGATGCCACCGCAGGGGCAGTAGTTCAGCGAGTAGTAGCCGCCGAGTTCGGTGCCGATGCTGAAGCGGCTCTCCAGCGGCCCATCTACGTCGGAAAACACCCCCCCGAGAGTCAGATTCCCGCTGTCTACCCTCCACACGGTCGACCGCGGGCACGGCGTGGGCTGCGAGAACATGATGCTTAGCGTCGACGCCGTCGTGATCGTGCCGCCGGTGCGGTGCGAGCCCTGCTCTTGCGGGTAGAACTGGACGGGAACGCCGACGCCGATGGTGCCCAGCTCCGGGTTCAGGGAGCAGCCGCAGGCGTTGTCCTGGCCGTAGGGGGCCGACAGCGTGACGAAACGCGGTCCCTCGTTAGGTACGCTCGGTACCAGGTAGCAGCGGCCTCCGGAGGTGAGGGGATAGCCGTCGGAGTCAACTATGATGGTGGCTGCCGCAGCTCCGGAGATGATCGGGACGAGAGAGATGGAGAGGAGGAAGACGGTAGCCATATTGCTGTGGTTGCGCGGCAGGCATGCAGGTGAGGAGCGGATGAAGTGTGTGGGTGTTGCTCCATATATATACACACACCCCGCGGGAGAATATTAGTACCTTTGAGTCGGATTATCACTCCAAGAGAGCCCATCATCTCAGTTCCACCATAAATGGAACAACTTAAGTCTTTAATCAGAACCTATCACAATTCTTATGTCACTTAAATAACGATTTAGTAACACAATCGGTTCATTATTATTGAACTGTTACTAAATCGGTTAATTAGTAACGGGTCAATAAAATTTCAGTAACATGTAAGTAACAAGTTATACTGATTTTAATAATAGTTTAATAACAAGTTGTACTAGTTTAAGTCACGGTTCAGTAAAATTTCAGTAATACTTCAGTAACAGTTCAATAACGAGTTACACTGTCTTTAGTAATGATCAGTTACGTTGATTTCAATAACGATTTAGTAAAACTTCAATAATAGCTCAGTAAAATTTTAATAGCATTCAATAACAGTTCAATAATAGACTAATAAGGGTTCAATAATGTTGAACCGGTTAGTTCAATAAAAGA
The DNA here is from genome assembly GCA_036172225.1 of Cryptocoryne crispatula var. balansae. Classification (NCBI taxonomy): domain Eukaryota; kingdom Viridiplantae; phylum Streptophyta; class Magnoliopsida; order Alismatales; family Araceae; genus Cryptocoryne; species Cryptocoryne crispatula. The sequence continues at coordinate 2,645,686 of CM069926.1, forward strand.
TTAACCGACTGTTGCTGAACTGTCACTCGAGTAAGATAGAGGTCGTGGATATCTTTGATTAGAGATTGAAAGTATTCTCTTCGTCGGAGAATTGAGATGATCCGCTCTCATCACTCCAAATGTTTTACTTTACTTTTACAGTCGGTGACCATTACACAAGGTAACTGGTAAAAAATATTGTAGCAACATCTAATCTCAATCGAACACATCAAGTCACGGTAGAAAACACCAATTTTGAATTTAAAATAGCCTACTCTAACTTTCAAAAAGGTGATGTTAAAATAAATCCAAATCAGGTCATCAAATAACTCGGATTTATCATCAAAGGCGACACGAGTTCAACCATTTCAAAAGTTAGACGGTGGTACTGGTTCAAGTTTGAAGTTGGAGTATCGAATTTCCGACTTAATTATCAGTCTACGTAATCTTATACAAAATTGAATTATATACCTTAGACTCTAACGCTTCCGGGGACTTTCAAATTTTGGGTGACAGTCAAAATTTTTTATGTATAACTTTCACGAAGTATGCTATTCTTCGTTTTTTTTTTCTTCTTTTGTATGTTGATTGTACACAATTTTAAAAAAAGATTATACTAACAAAAAATTAAGGGGTCACTACAAGAATTATTATTACTGACGACGGCTTAAAACCGTCGCCAATGAACATAAAGCCGTCGCCAATATTTATTGCCGACGGCTTCACCACCGTGTATCACGGGGATTTGGTGGGGGCGGGGGACAGATTGTCTGACGAGGAAAATTGACAGCTTTTTCGATCTGCACCTGTATTTAAAAATTTTCACGGTGTAAGTAGGAGTATTAAAAATGATACTATATTAATTTTTTGACGCAGATGACTGTAAAAGAAAAAAAAATCAATAGAAACATCTACCGACGATTCTTACACTGTCAATGTCAAATCGACAGAGATGTTCGGTACCATCGGAGAACAAAAGATCTGATATATTTTTCGCATCACACCAGAACAATAATTTCTGAAATATATATTAAATATTAATTTTATTTAAAATGAGTTAATAATTCACATATAATTATTAAAATTTGATATTATCTCTTTAAAATTTTATTTTTATCATGTTATAAATTTATATAATTTATTTTATTTGCATCTTATTTATTTATTTATTTATTTATTATCGAAATCAGATTAACAGAAATAAAATTAACTGATTCTGATTTCAATTTCGATAAATTACTGAAATATCTAATTTTGATTCTGATAATTTATAAGATAAAAAAATTTAAAAATATTCCGATTCCGAAATATCAACCGGAACTCCCCGGACGCCATTTTCGGCAAATGATGGATGACACCTTTCTAAAATATATTACAGTAGATCGAATCCAGATTGACATGACATGCCCCGTAGTTTATATTCTCTGATTTTCATTTTACGTGCAAACAAATAACGTAGTTGACATTATTTTTCCGAAAAACCAGCGTATGCAAGACATTCTACGCGCAAACAAACGAGCCCTACGTTTTGCCAGATCTCGATCTTTGTTAACATCCATGGTTATCCAGTGAATAGTTTCATCTGAAACATTTGTGCATAATGAGATGTTTGGTTGCATAATAAATTAAAGTTTTGTTATAATTTTATATTTTCATAACAAAAATTGTTTAAAGAGATGCTTGACATCCATTACAAAGTTAAGCTTTTAAAAAAAAATCTTTCTTGGACAAAAAAAAAGAGATAAACCCTTTCTTTTATATAGTGACCCCCCCCCAACCTCTTTAAGTCTTACATGGCCCCCACTCTTTTTTGTTATCACACCTCCCCAAACAAAATAATTTTATGTCATTGATTAGTCTACACTTTATTTTGATACAGTTTTTGTGTATAAAAATTTGTTATGCAACCGAACACCCCCTAGGATTACAAGGCTTGAGCAGCTACTTTCAATGTCCACAGTCCACACAATCACATTCTTCAGCACCTCGTGAGTTCTGCACGCCAAGAGGTAGTTACTAAGAATCTAGATCACCCCGCCCTCTGTATTCAACAAAAATTAACTAGTAATTATTATAAGCAGAATAGTTAGAAGGTATATCTTAAATCTATAAAATTCAATAAAGCATACGAAGAAAATAAACAAATCTAAAAAAAACAGAATAACACACTTTCACGACTAATTTTGCAGAATATGATACAACAGCGTTATATTAAATGGTCAGCAGATACGCTCATGTTGGAGATAGATAGATGTCATGCTGCCTTGAAGATCACTGTGATATACTGACCAGTAACAAAGTCACGATGCAAGTATTACCCGCTGAATGATGTCAGCATCTTGGTTAGAGAAAAAGTAGATCAAGTGAATCAATCCTCATCCACATCCATAGAATTCAGAACTTCATCTAAAATGATCTGCAACTGTTTCATTCTTGTTCTTGCAAATGAAATACAGTCCTAGAAACAAAAAAGCTCCGTAAGTAACTTGAAAGAGAAACATTTACCACATGTGACAAACAAAACTTATGTCGCCACTATGGGAATCCAGAAGAGCATGCAATGTTCCTTAAGTAGCTAAGATTAGTATTTCATGTTTAAAGATCACGAAAGGAAGAATAGCAACTTGCATTACTGAAAAGATAACTGTATCGCATGCAAATCCTCACATATCGAATGAATTGTCAAATTATTCCTCATCCAAACACAAACCTTTATGGTGGATTCATAGGCAAGTACTGCCCCTCCAGGTTTATATATCGATATCAGCCTATCCAGGGAATCTAAAACCAAAGTCACAGGGGTATCCATAATGGACTCTTCCTCGGCATTGGGATCCGCCAGAATATATTTCTTGTGAAGTAAGCACGTCAAGGAGAATGGAACATTTTTCAGGGTAAGTTTTCTCTTATCTTCATTGACCACCTCTCTTTTTGTGTCTCCTTTGGAATGTTCCCCAGATAGCGCAATTACTCTTCCCTCGTCGTTAAGGGAGACGAGAGGAATATGCACTGCAAATTTACACAAGGCAAAATATTTAGTAGTGCGTGAAAGCCTTTGAAAGCCAAGTAATTTTTGTTAAAGAACTAAACTTGCAGATGTGGGCAGGAAGATAAAGTGTAAGTTGTAACACATTTAGAAGCATCCTTAATAAAGTCTAAAAACCACTATCACCTTGGGAAGTGGATGGAACCACAAATGATGATAAGCACAACCAGCAAAGACCAATCATGAAAGGACAGAAAAAAGGAACTCATTAACAAGCTGAAGGCAGAGCAATAGCAAGCTACAAGGCAAAATAGTCAGGCCTCTCAATATTTTTGATGCACACCACAACCAACTGGCTATCAACCAACTAAATGGTCATAATAGGGTATCAGTTAAACACATGAGATTGTTTTTTATCATTGACTTCGTGCAAAGATAGGATCTTTCCAGAGTCCACACTCGGGTTAAGCTCCATCTTGGAACTGTCATGGTGTTAGAAGAAAGCATCCCAAGTTTGGCACATGAAATTATAAGGTGAGGCTTCCTACAGCTAGTAACCTATCCCAATTGAGAAAGAAGAAAAAGCTCACTTGTATTTTTTGTGAATGCAATATGGCAACTATGTCAAATACTTTCCTCCAATGTACCATCTTTTACAGAGTCTCTTTTTCAAATTAATTGGAAGAAGCTGGCACCTTTTAAGAAATACTGGATGACTTCTTCAGGCAGGATTGAATCCCTTGGAGACTTGGATGCAAAGAAAGACCTAAGGCCCAGTTTGGTAACTGTATTGGACACCTCTTTCACGGTCAATTTTAAAATTAATATTGATATAAATCAAAAATAGGTGTTTGAATATCAATATCAAGGTCAAAACTTTTAGTGTAAACAAAACATGATATGTAATACAAGTGTACACCTGTATCAATTTTGACATTGATACTCTAACATCTACAAATATCAATATCAATATTAACAAAGTATCATTTTTATACTCTAACCAAACAAAGAATAAGGGATTTGTGTAATCCTACTATATTATGGCCTCTTCACCTGTTTAGGTTACAATGAGAACAAGTGCAAATTACTCAAAGATGATTTTTTTGCTGCTTATACTATGCTAAGGAAACGCTTAATGCTGATTCCTGATTGGAAAATTTTCTGCTATTTCTCAACTCTATTATGTTTTCACAAGTCAAAGACTGGCAAAATGTTTCCATGTATGGTCAATAAGTGCATTTTTTATGTAACTGGTTGGGTTGTCTCCTTTCCATCATTCTTGTAATCTTGTTATGCTTATGACTACCCTCTTGCTTCCTTTGAAGTGATACCTTCTTGGTAGTTTCTGCCCTTAGTTTCTACAATGTACTTTTTTAATTCAGTGAATACTTACTGTCCTTGTCCACTTTCCAAGAAGAAAATAGAAGAAAACCATGTTCCCTTTTTTCTGCTCAAGCCCCATCCTATGCATGTATCTTCTCTTTTTTCATATAGGAAGGTACACCTGACATCTCGAAAGCACAGATACCTTATTCTTCATTGGGTAAACCAAGGAAGGAAGAATCGGGGGTTGGCCTGGGGTTGGTCGGCCCCCAAACTGGCCAAGTCGGGCCTGGTGGGTCGCAACTTGGTCCGACTGGGTCGGTTTTTTGTTTTTTAAATTGTTAAATAAATAAAAATACATAAAAAATAGGGAAAATATGATAAAATAGCCATAAATTCTACAAAATAGAAAATATGATCAAAAAAATTTCATTCAACTTTCATTTAAAAGTAATATTATATTGTTGTTCTACGTAATATACGTACTCCACCCATAACATTGTGGAAGAGTGCGAAGCATGGAACATGTATATAATTTGATCATACTCATTACTACCTCATATGATCATCTTAAGATAAGATAAAAATGATCCACCATAACTATCATACGTAAAATTAGTAGAACTATCAAAAGATAGTTGGGTCATCCCATAACCTTCTGCGTGATACGACGGACACTAAGAACCCTGTGATGGTTCAAGCCCTGCTCTTTCATACCTATGTTGCTTTGCTTTGTGGTCAGCATCATGTGTTGCGTGTGTAAAATGCTCCTCTTCAGTGATATGTTGTTGCTGCGGAGGGGGTGTCTCCGGATTGGTTCTCCTTACACCAAAAGTGGTGCCAGTGGTGCTACCTCTGTCTCTGCCTTCTTCATTCTCCGCTCCATCGTTTCTACTTTTTGAAGAAAAATCATCTGATATCTGATACCAAGGAAGGTGGGGTCGGGAGTCGGGATCGGGTCGTTTGGGCCCAAAACCGACCCGGGTCGGTCGGGGTCGCGACCCGGGTCGGGCCGGGGTCGGCCGGGGTCGCCAAAAATAAAATAAAAATTAATTTTGGAGTCGGGGTCTTGGGGTCGGGACCGGGTCGGTCGGCCCCAAAAGCAACCGGGTCGGGCCCGGGTCGCGACCCGGGTCGCGACCCGGCGAACCATGTCTGATACCACACTCGAATGTTGAGTTTCAGTGTGTCTTGTTGGATCTTGTCGATTGTGTCTAGATTGACAATATCAAGGGGGTCAATTACGACTTGTTTACCTTTGTCCTTTGATTACCTAGCTTAGCGAAGATTGTCCGATTTTTTGACTTTTTACCACTAAAGAAGGGGTCCGGAATTCCTCGGAAAGAAGAACGTTGTCAAGCTCTCCTTGAGCTCATTCTCGATCATCTAGTTTGAACTATGGTTCGCTCATTCTCAAATAATAAAATTTAAACACGAAACTAAAGAGACAAGAACACTTAAAAATCGAGATTAGCAAAAGAACTAACAAGATAATTAACATCAACTTAAACTAAAAAGAGAGTAGAGAGAAAAAGAGAGTGAGTGAGAGTAAGAGAATTGAGAGATTAAGAGAGCTGATAGAGTAAGAGTGTTGGGAGAGGTAAGGAAGAAGGCACCCCCTTGGGGGCTATAAACCGGGGGGGGGGGGTGCGCAAAAAGCCCCCCATCAGCTATCAGCTGCCAGGACTGGTTGTTGAGCCAGCTCGCTAGGCGACCCGTCCGGCGCCCCATGCTGGGCCGCCCGCAGGTTGACCTGGCCGGGCCAATACAGGGCCAGTCGGCCCAAAAACCGGCCGGGTTGCCCATGGGACCCGGCCTACCATGGTTTAGACAATTCATAAATACAGATGCCATGATAAGCAGAAAGAAAGCATTGATCAGAAACCATTCCCTTCCCTATTAACAGAATTTTACATGTCTGCATATTACCTTTCAAACTTCACTTTGCATAACCACGTAATCTATAAGTAGGAAAACATTGTAAAAGTAGACCAATAAGCACTCAAGATATGGCTATTAAATGGATATAGTTTAGTGAAAAGACATATTCATGTATGTTTGCACTCTACTCTCATCCGAAGCACAAGGCAGATTACTTGCCGCAGGGGAGAAAGCATCATTTCTTCGCAGTCATCAACTCAATGAAAGATAAGCATAACTCACGGAAAAGCCAGAGAACAGAAACTTTTCTTTAACATGATTCTGAAGTCTACCAAGTACCACCAACAACAAAAGGATGATGACTTTGTAAATTGTCCCTTTCTGGGTGTTAAAGCAAGTTTCTCCAAGGGACAGTAAAAGACAAGGAAGAAAAATGTAAACAGAAAATGGTACATGGAGAAAATTAAATTCAAGCCATTAATATAAAACATACGGTGAGCTATTGCAGCAACTGCTGACAACAATGCCACATCAAAAAGTGAACCATCAGCATTGAGACAGTATATATCCTGCAAAGTTGGAAAATGCACTTAATAACGTATTATGGGAATCAGAACTTGCAGATCACTGATTTGATAGACATATCGACAAAATGAAGGGTGGGGCTGGTGCCAAATAGAAATGATGTCATCTACACCCCATAATTCATCTTGATTCTTCCTATGTTTCCTCTTACTCTTGTACATCAATTGCATGACTTTTAGTCTCTTACATATGCCTTTCACCACATGGATCTTTAAAAAGGTAAAATATAAAGAAAAACTCATACACCGGTTTCTATAATGATTTGGCTGTGTAATAATGACCTTTCATTGAAAATTAAGTTCCATATACATAAGTATAAGTGATTGTCATTCCCTGGTCCAGTGGGCTTAGTTTTTTTGCAGACTGTTTCATACCCGGGATACAAATAATAAATTGGTAAGAACCAGTAAAATAGAAAAAAGGATTATGTAACAAATGAGTCAAGAACCAAGATAGTCTTAGATAAGGCCTAATAAACGCACATAAACGAGAACCATTTTTAGAGACACATATTTAGCTGTGAACTATACTACTAACCTCCTTGCATTGGAGCCTGAACGCTGAAGTAAATGTTATAATACAAATGTCATACCACAAATAGAAAAAGGAGTGCTACTTACCAGGTAAGCCATCCAAGCAGCTTTTCCTTTTACTAGTGAAAGTTCCTTAAAATCTATCATCTTAGAACTGCATAAAGCAGACAAGCAAAGATATTTAGCTTAAAATATAGAGTTTCAACTAAGACATCCAAGTTAGAAAAGCTATAGGAAGAAAAACCCAAGATCTATCAAGTGTGGACTACAACATGCAACAATAAGATATGATATCTAAAAGTGAATGAAACAACCCACCAAAAGTTGTCAATCGTTAAAACATCTCTTGACAAAAAAGTTCCTGGCCTTCTGTGCATTCTTATTTACTAGTATCAAGGATCGCGGGATCGGGATCAAGATCGGTGACCACCGATCCGATCTAGATTGGATTGGATCAGTCCGGATCAGCCGATCCTCCGGAACAAAGAGCAATCCCGGATCGGTCCGGATCGGCCAAAAAATTTTATGTTTTAAAATCATAAAAATTCTCAAAAATCAGAAAAATCATAGGAATAAATAAAAATAAAAATAAAAAATAATATGGATGACATTCTATCAAATAATGTCATACAAAGTAAGTTCATTTTAAGAAACTGTCATATAAGTACAAACTATCATATAAGAGAGAGATGAGAGTTAAAATAAATCTTTATAAAATTTAAGTATATAACATATATTTATGATTATAAATCTTCTATATATGTGATAGTATAAGTGATAGTGAAATATATTAATATGTTTACACTATCATAAGTGGGACGTAGAGTAGTCGCGGATCAACCTTCATAGTCAGGTCGCAGGGGTCAAAGGGGGGTATCAAGAGGGCAACACCCCCCGAAAAAAAAATTTATGGTGGTAAAGGGGAAGGGGAAGAAGAGATCGGAGGCCCCCGCCCCCAAATTTACCTATTTAAGGGGGGATCGGCCACTCCAAATGCCTGGATCACCGCTACTCAAGGTGGATCTTTGGGGGCAGGGGTCGAGGGGGAGCCCTAGATGATGAAAGGGAAGGGGGGAAGTGAGAATGAGGGGTGAGAAGGGGGAATCGGTCCGATGACTCCAATCCCAAAAAATAGTCCGGAATCGGGTCCTGAATCGATTTGATTCCGGATCTTTCCTGGTTCTAGGGATCGACTAATTCCAGCGATTCCAACCGATTCAGTCAGAATCGGATCGGCGGGTACCGATCCGATCCAAGAATCAGTCGATTCCGATCCGGATCGACCGATTCTACAATCCATGACCAGTATACATAAAAATCACACCAATCTTTTTGTTTCTTAAAAGTTATAAGTCTCACATTTACTAAATGTCCAACTATTACATATAAATTGCATTCTACAGGAATAGGCACATGCCCTTCTGCTTCGAACAGATATCAGTTATGTGAAGTAACAAAGCTATGTAAATTAGTAAACAATTAAAGTAGTATATATCATTTTGTAGTCTAGGCATGCCCTTCCTTAGATCTTTGTTCTTAAGTGTTTTATGCACTTCTATCAATTTTAAGAAATGAATGTTAGATATCAAACTCCACAAACTGGTATAAACTATTAACCAAGGTTTTCAAGGCGACATGGTACGGCCTTGGTGCTTAGGCAATAGGCAAGGTATTAGGTGACACCTTTTATAGTAAAATTGATAAAATAACAAATATATGTGGAACAAATAATACAAAATAACTATGACACCATGTAAATCAATTAATAATATGCAAGTGCATAGTTAAATAGTATAAATAACTTGAATATAAGTTAATTTTAGCACATAATTGGTATTAACTATGAGTAAAAATTTATGAAATTATTTAATCCTAGTTATTATTTCATCAAAATGACTATTTATAATCAACTTAACTATTAGAACTAGTTATTTTTACTTCAAAACCACTCAATTAAGTGACATAGATACCTAATTAGCATTATTTATTCTTATATTAGCCAAAATAACCAAAATATGCTCAGCTCGCCTAGGTGCCCCTTGCCTTAATTGGTGAGAGGACGCCTTGTCACCTAGGCAACACCTTGAAAACAGTAGTATAAACATATGCTGGCAAAAAGTTATCCAAAAGTTGGGTATGTGGTTGATTTACATCCTGCATCAGCATGTAGAACCTATCATTGAATGCCGGGTCAAAGTCAGGGTCGGGCAACCGGCCCAACCAGGTGGGATTTGGGTCCAACCAATCCGTTCGGGACCCAAATCAGCTGATTAAACTTGGGGTCAGACCTGGGGTTGGCCAGATTGGCCGAGTTGGCCTAACTAGCCCAATGGTTTCAGGTCATCTCAGCTAACCCATTCCGATCCGGGTTGACCCAGGTCAGTTGGGGCCCAACCGACCGGCTTCCGACCCCCAACCCGGCATACCTTGGCATCTATCTTTTCTCAAAGATTTCATTTTCCTAGAAATTGTCAACAGTCAGCAGCAGAAGGCCAGAAACTGATTGAATCATGATAAACATCCTGTTAGACGATCAGTTTTAGAGGGAATTTATGTGTGCAGTGAAACCTTTAAAACATGTCTCATGGGATCCAGATCTAACAAGAGACTAAGATAATATGCTTATAATCAGAAAATTGTTTATCACACTTCAGGACATCTCTATTTTCTGCTAATTTAGAAAAGAATCATGACACTGATCCTTCCTTCCAATTCAAGTTCTTCTTATGATCTCTGATAGTTAGAGCGTCCAGAATGTGATTATTGAAGTCATCAGCCATATGATAGAGAAGATTATGACAAGTAACACTTGGATAGTGCCCCATGAGGTAAGGAACCAATCAACAAACAGCCTCTATCATGTTCATTCACCTAGATGTAAAGTAGATAAAATCATGTAACTCCACCTTGCAATAACATCAGATAGCTGCTTAGATATAACAGAAGCCAAATCAGCAGGCCTTCCAGGCCTGACAGTGGGCGAGCAGATTGGAGGCATGTGGAAGTCGATCGCTGCAGGAGAACAGAAATAAGGAAAGGGTCATGTGTCCCAAAACAGCTAAGAAAGAGCCAAACAGAAGGCAATGAACATACAAAGGGAGCCTTCATCAGGTGATTCTGCAGAAGGAGTCATCACCTCCAGTTTGATGGCAGCAAGTATTGTCTGCTTCCACATAGGGGCACATGCATTTAATGAGCATTTGTCAAACAACTTGAAGTCACACCAAAAAACCTCAGATGCAGTTAATCAAGGCAGAATTCTAACGCAAACTTTTAAAGAAAATAAGTGAATTCAATAATGAAAAGGAAGAATACAACACTCAATGCTGATAAAGAAACAGAGAAGAAGATTACAGTGTCTCCAGTCTTCACTAACGCCGAGCCATCAGCTGAAGAAACGGCACCTGCCCGTATTAAAAGATAAATAAAAAGCTTCTCCAATAAGAAAAAAGTACGCAAAGGGACGAGAAAGAGAGGAAGAACCAAGGGCGATGGAGGTGTCCCGGGCGGAAGACAGAAGCCTGCCATCAGGACGGACGGATTCAAGAAGGTGGCGCTCGTAGTACGGAAGAGGGAAGAGGCGCCGATATGCCTCCACTTCCATCTCGCCGGCGAAACCAGTTCCTCTGCCTGCATCCTCCTTGCCAGACGCCGCCATTCAATCGACCTGAGGCTGAATTGAAGTTCAAATGGGTCAGATTCAGTACCAGAATTGGCAGGTTCCAGTTCCAATTTCAATAGGAAATTAGTGTTTCCGATTTCGATAATATCAAAATGAGTAGTTTCGATTTTGATATCAAATTTGGATATATTCCAAAACCAATTCCAATAATTTATCAACCTGGTAGCAGTCTCCATTAGCAATTAAGTATTAAACATTACACTGAGATTGTTATCATTACGTTGTCCAAATAAACCACAACAGAGAAAGAAAAATGATGAAGATCATCAGTAATAATAACAAAGAATTCAGACCCATTCAAAACACCACACTTCAGATAGCAGATATGCAAAAGTGAAACAAATAAATGACTCTAGTCTACACTCTCTACTGCTGCAGTCTAAAATCCTACCCAAATCCCACACATCATAGCGTGAACTCATTTGCAGCCCCCATATTATCCCTGTTAAGGAAGAGCCTCCCTTCAGGATCCCTACGTATCCACTGCAACATTTCCAAGGAATGTTGTTTTTATTTTTCATCCGCCCTCTACTATACCTTTTTCTTTTACAGTTCTACCTGCTCTCTTATACAGAACCGTTCTCTTGCACATCTCTAGAAAAAAATCAGATGGAAATATTCAATCTTGGAAGAAGCAGAGGGCATCACGCCGCCGATCAAACCAAACAAACATCAACGTCCTTGATGTATCTAACCTCCCTAATTAACATCATCCTGTTAGGCTGTTTACATCAAGTAGCCTAATCGAGCTGCAACCGCAGAAGCCGTCTAAGGTCTCTAGTGACAGAGAGGTCCACGGCGTCGCCGATGCTCCCAGCCGCCTTCCTTGAGCAGAACCTGGGCAGCTGCAGCACCCGTGGCAACGGCGACATCGAAAAGGCCGAGCCAGCACATGTCTCCGCTGGCCCCGCTCTCGCCTTCCAAATCTCCACTTGCTTCGGCACCTGGGAAGGCTCAGATGTGATACGTAACATCGAGAACATGATCGACGACACCATGGCCGTTACACGGAACGCCCACCAGGGCATCAACCACCACGCCCTCAGCTACACCCCCTGCTCGACGGGGATCCTCATGAACAAGAGCCTCGAAAACTCCGGCCGCGGCAGCCTCCGGCACCGGCAACCCTAAACCACTACATGAGGGTTGGTCATATGCTTCATATAGTGCATCAAAGCTTACCGGTGACGGAGAAAGATGGGTACGGGAATGGTGCTGCTGGCTGTTGCGCCTGGTGACGCGGCTACGCCTGGCCGCCGCCAATACAGAAGAGCCGCGCCTGGCCGCCGATGGCTGAGATACGAAGAGAGGGGGAAAGGATGCAAGGATTTTTTTTGTACGGTTTTATGGCAAAAACTCATATTACAACACAATTTTTAAAAACAAAAACTGTGAAATTATTATGTTTGACAAAAAAATTGAATTTTTAAGAACGATAATAAGTTGTTTGGCGACATCTTTAATTAAAATTTTCATCAATTTTTTAAGTATAAAAAATAAAAATTAATGTCATAAAAAATTATAAATTTACGAGACCACACAAAACAATATTCATTTTCATGTCATACGAAATTTTATTCATATAAAATACATAATTACAATCACAATGCCTAACTTAATTTATTGCGTTGTTGCTCAAGTAATAATTCAACAAAAAATTCTTGTACCATGCCAAATGTCACGTAGAAGATGACTTAACCTCATCTATATGTAATTTTATATTTTAAAAAATAAATTTGAACAATACAATCAAAATTTAAAATAAGAAAATATGAATTGCTTTTAAGAAGAAACAAGCAAATTTTTAATCTTTGATGTTCCATCTCAGGTATTAATTCATTCGCAATCTACTAGTTTTGCTACCAATGTCAATATCTCATTCTCTCATATACATAGAAAATTATTTAATTATCTAGTAAAGTGCTCTCATTCTGATCTCCTTTGTACCATAACTGATTATTTCTAGCTAATGAAGCATGAATAGAAAAATCTGTACTGAACTAGAACTCCAGAAGAGATAAAAAGGTTACATGTTGAGAAGGGCACTAGCATACTCTCCATGAAACTGCAAAAAGCAAACTCAAGAACAACTGAATATTAAAGCATAATCTGCAAGAACGGACTCAAATTTGAGCATGAACAGCTTTCATGGCCTGATTCTTTTTGGCTTGATAGGGAACTTTCATACAAGTGTTATCTTTGCTGCATTATTTGAGGAGCACTTTTCACGATAAATCTGAGCGTTGCGGCAATGGACACATGCCCATGAATCAACTTCCCATAAGATAATTTATAGTTTTAGTAACAAATTGAATTTTTTTTCACAAAAGAACACACAAGCTGGATGTGTATGGAATTTAACATATTAAAATGACCATCTGCAGCTCATTTTAACAGGAGGTAGACCACATGAAATGAAAAATCAGACTCTCGAGTCAACCATATAAAGTTCTTAATCTTGTTCGTTTGCACAATTCAAGAAACAAAATAATTATCATACGTATATGGAGAAATTCAATGGTATCAACCACAATATGTATTAGATTTATATAAAGGTAATCACAAATGTGAAGAGATGTATGATGGGCTAAAGGCTCCCTTGAGAATACCTTGATGTCTTGACAACTACCATTGTATACCTTCACCTATGGCAACCTAAAATTGAGATAGTGGGTAACCCATAAGAATTTACTCTAGGCAAAATGGAGATGCAAGCTCTTTGAAGGTAAATAAGCATTTACTAGGCCCTTCCACATGCATCGGAGAGATTCAAGCTAAACTGTATGTTGAAAGCACCGTTGAGATTATCTAAATTTAATCGACTGACTTTTTTGATCTCATCTGTTGTTGAACTTGATAAAATACTGGTATAAAATGATCACACGTGAGATTCAACATTCTACATCAATATATATATTTATATATGTTTAGACCAATGAAGTTTTAAAAGAATACTGCACCAAATTTATGACTTTCTTTGTTTTTCAGTGTTTGATGTTTTCGAGTGCATCAATCTAATTAAGGTTCTGGATCCTCGGAGGACATATTGGGTACCATAAAATTTCGAGGATAACTCAAATTTATTCTCAAATTATCTCCATACCAAACAGCATCCGAGAGCCTAACAGGCAGGAGGCGACTAGAAAGATCTCGACGAATGTAGATTGCAGTTTACCATCAACACTATATATATATATACACACACACAAATACACTTTCAGATGTAATGAGCTGATCTGCAGAGTTGTAAGACCATGAAAGAGCTCTATATATACATATATATGTATCAATTTTAATTTTTGATTATGTTTGATTAAAATTTTCTGTCAAGTGACCAACCTGGCTTGTTAAATGGGGAAGAGCGGATGTACCCGCTGAAACCCACGGGCCCTCCTCCTCTTCCGGGGAAGAGGAACCCCCTTCCTTTACCCTGTTCCTGTCCCCCCCCTCCATGGATCTGCAATGTCCTCTGCGACGAGGAGACATGAGCGGAGATAAGTCGACATGGGCAGAGAGAGGAGCCGCCGGAGAGAAAGGACCCGCCGGAGATATGTCATCGTCGCCGCCACCATCGGAGGCGTGCGTCGCTAAGAAGAAAGCCAGTGCCAAGGTTGATGAGAGTATTTGGCTGGACAATAATTTTTTATATATCTCTTAAAATAAAGAGTGAACCAATCAATGACTTAAAATTATCGTGTTTAAAGAGATGTGATGACAAAAAAATTTTTATCGTAGATGACTAAACAAAGTGGGAGGCCACAAGATAAAAAAAAATCAGACATAAAATTGTCATACTTGTTAAACACTTATTTAAAAAAAATATCATAAAAATATAAAATTATAACAAAAACTCAATTTACTACGTGACTAAATAGTAAATATCCTAGAGCTATGCAAATGGGGCTTGGGATGGCGGGGAGCGCTTGCTTTTTCAAACAAGGTATACACTCTTCTTCTTCTTTTCTTGTCATTCGTGGAAGCGTTGAAAAAAATTTTAAAATAAAAAGTTTTAACACATGGCAAACAATTTTTAATAGACTTTTATTACATTTTTTATAATTAAATTACAAGCCCGTTATCATGCAAACAAACACCCCCCCTAAAAGTTTTCAACTCAAGGTATCGTTTGATTTTAAAGAACAACAGTTCAAATTTATTTTCTTAAAATGATATCCGAAACAATTCCGAATGCATTCGAATTCAAATTAGTAATGTAATAAAAAATTGATTTATATTCCAATAACGAATATTTTATTAATCCTGTATTTGAGAATAATTTCAAATTTAAGTTGAATTATCCTCTCCTCCACCGTTAGAGTGTCATGGTTGGTTTGAGTCGAGAGTTTTTTTTCCCTGTCCTGAACCGAACAGAGAGAACAAGGTAACTTTAATCGAATCGAACTATTCTAATTAATTTGGTTCAAATAACAAGTTCGATGAACCGTTACTAAAAAGGACTGAACCGTTGTCGACGATGTCTTACTAACTCACTACCCGTCGGTAGCAAGTTGCATTAAGTTCGGTATTGAGTTTGTAAGGTGTCGATAACGGTTCAATAACGATTCACTGGCTCGTTAACTCACTACTAACGGAGTTAAACCGCTATCGACGTCTTATTAACTCACTATACATCACTTGAGTGGTTGAGATCGTGACTTTTTTTATTGAAAATTGAGGGTATTCTCTTCACCTGGGATGATCCATACTTTGAAGGGAAGAGATAGTGCGAGAGAGAGAGAGAAGAGGGGGGGGATACTTTCTAAGTTTATATCTTTCGTATTGTAATCCAAGATATTGCAAAAAAAAAAAAAAGGATGAGTTAACTTGCACAGTAATCCGTCGATTCTCGTTGAGAAACTTTGGATATGACGTGAAGATGGGCAACTTGGCTGGGATCTCCCATCACCCCAATCCAATATCAACGCAACTATGCCCACCAGAGACTTCTTAGCTAATTGGCTCCACACAGTCCTCAAGGCTGGCCCAGAATTTACATTAGTACTTCAGTTATTTGGAGTATCGTGGGGAAGAAGGGTGAAGCAACACTACAATAGGATTTCTGATAGGATTTTTCTGATACATTACGAAATTTAACACTTTCAACATAAGAATAATTATAATTATAGTTTCATTTTTTTTCTAGCATGGAATTGTCGATAGACTGGAAGATAATCCAGAAAACGGGACGAAAAATTTCGAATATTGGTTGGTTCATGTGGATCTTCCGTGGTTGAGACCAAAAAGTGAAGATGACACTGTCAAAAAAAAGAGAGTAAGATTTCTATTTCTTCATCCAAAGATGAGTCCTTTTTTAAGCCAGAAAGGATTGACCTATAACTAATCTTTTATGTCCCTTCTAATATTGCTCATCTATCCGAGGATCAAAACATTAATTTTTTAAGCTTGTAATTATCAACTGAAGTTGAGGGATAAACTCGAATTTTAAGTATAACTACTGTTATATTTTATTGTGGTGGTGACCGTTAGCGGCAGACGAGGCCCATGAGGTCAGGGTGGAGCGCTTTGGATTCCCTGGGCCGTCAAAGAGCCCACACCTGGTTGGCTCGACGCGGGAGAATCTGTCTTCGGATCTGGCGCCGCGCCAGGCGCCGGCCGGCCCGGCCGGGCCGCCGCTCGGCCACGTGACAGCACACGCAGGCCGCGTGACATGTCCGGTTCTGTTCTGTCCCACTCCCGGGGAGTTCGGTTTCTGGCTACGGTTCGCAGCGTACGGGGCACATGCGCTTTCGATTGGTCACGGTCTCGGGGCTCTTCCGTGCGCATCTCCGAGACCACGCGGCATCGCATTCCTTCTCGCGCCACGTGGCGAGCAGATGGCGTTTTCGCGGGTCCCACTTCGAGTGTAGGGCCGGCCGCCGTTATAGTTCAAATAGGAATCGACTTTTTTAACGGGAGAAACAGGGGGAAAGTACGTATTTTATTCTTACCCCCTTATTTCTGAATATCTACGGCAATGGGGCACATGTCCAATTTATAATCTGATAGCGTCTTTTTTTGCCTGGGAGTGGGAACTAGGAAGGGCTCGTCTAGTCGGCTGCATAATACTAGGCGAAGGGAGGGTTCGAAGAGTAAAAACGCCGAGAAGCTGAAGATTTCCTATTCCGAGAGTGAATTTTAAATCCCCACATTCCACAATTTCCGTGTCGATTCCAGCAAGCGAGCGAGTGCTCTCTTCTGCTGCTGCTGCTGCAACTGCACAGGCGCTCTGCTGGTGGTGACTGGCGGTGGCGGTGGCGGTGGCACCGGAGGCGATATTGGCGATTTGGAGATCACTCATGGAGGCAGCGGCTGCCGCCGCCGTTCATGGTGGCGGCGTCGGTCTGAAGATGGAGTTTGTGCCTGCCGCGGAGGCTGAGGAGGATCTTGAGGATGGGCGCCACACCAAGTCGAGAGAGCGGCTTTATTCGTGTGGCAGTGGCGATGGCGGAGTGGAGAGCGTGGCCGTGGTGGGCAAAAAGAGGGGGAGAAGCGAACGGGTGGCGGGAGGCGTCACCACCGCCAAGGAACGGATCAGCCGGATGCCTCCGTCAGCCGCGGGCAAAAGGAGCTCTATATACAGAGGCGTCACTAGGTTCCTATCCACTTTCCTTGCTCCATCACCGAATCGGATTCCATTATGGTCTAGTTTCGGTGACAGTACTGTTTTCAACTGTTCGACATGGATTCGACGGTTCTATTCTAGACTTCTCTACTTCAGAAGAGACTGATTCGGCATCAATTCTGAGTTGCATTGGTAGAAATTGTATCTTTATAGCTCTACATAGTGACTCGATTGGAAAAGAAAACGCATGGTATTGCCTTCCTAAATTCATGACGGTGGTAAACACACTTGATTTTTCTCTAGAGCATTCAAGCATGATACTTTTACATATGTCCATGTGTTATGTCTCATTGCTTTTATCTCAGAACACGTTTTTCTTTTGTGAAGACATCATTGTAATGGTTGAACACCACTCGAAATCTCAGCTTTATATCATGGATAATAGCGAGAAGAGATCTCTTGAAAGTCTTGGAGATTAGTTTGGCAGTACAATGGGATAAGAATGTGAGTCTTTCAACATAGATAAAAGTGCAGTAATTCAGGTGTTCAGCAGGGGGCGGGGAGACATTCAACATGGTTATCTGTGTACATAGGTATTAAGAGAGAAGGGGCCATGGAGGGGAGACAAAAAAAAATGCAATTAGACAATATGTAAACTGTGGGAACGAGACTATGGTTCCTGGGGATGGGGAGGTTTCAAGAGAGGTTGGTACAGGTCTAACTTCATTTCTTTGGAGCTCCCTTTATTGTCTCTCTGCGATATGTATTATTTGTATATTTAACTAACAAAAGGATAAATCAGATAGATTGATATGCTTTTAGCAATCTTGTTTCAGATTCATTTAAGATAAATGATTAGAGAGTTGAAGAAGACCATGCATGATCATTGACCACTTTACTTCTCAGCTTCTAAGAAACATACTGTTCCTCTGCGTTATTGCTGGAATATCATTATCATTTACAATGTTGATAAGTTCTCTGCTTATAGTTCTTGCTACACGACCCAGGATGTTATTGGTGACTTACTGCACGCATGGACAAAATAACTTTTTTAGTTTAGGTGTTATGTCCCCTGTTGATACTTCATGCGTGCTACATACATATCCATGAAAGATAGTTTTGCATATATGTATGAAGTAGTGTCTCCTTTTAATTTATAAGTACCATGATATGTGTTTGGTTTGTAAGCTTTGGGGCCTTCAGTTTTTTTGGAATGCTTGTGTATGGACATTTAACTAGCAGATTGATGTCTCTGATATGCAGATTATAACCATTATTTACTTATCCTAGTTCATTTTAGCTTTATACACAAGCTGACTGGGTCACACATATGACTGGATTTACAGCCATTCACAAATTTTGTTAGATTATAAAATTGAGGAAATTTTATTCACTTAAAATCATCTTTGTTCCCGTTTGCATTACCATTTATACTCCACTTTTAGTATCATTAGCATTTTTGCTGCAATTTTGTCAGCCACTGCAACTGTAGATAGCCAGTATTGGAGCATCATTCTCTTAATTTTTATCTTCTGCTTAGTGTTCTCTTCCTATCTTTTGACTTTCCTGATTCTGACAAGGCATACCTTGTTTTCCTTTCTATTAATATAACAGGCATAGGTGGACTGGCCGCTATGAAGCTCATCTATGGGACAAAAGTACCTGGAATCAAAATCAGAATAAGAAAGGGAAACAAGGTATTGGCCATATTTGCATGATGAGTGCCGCCATGGAATTTATAAGCTCATGTAGAATTTATTTGCACCTATTCTTATGGTTTGCAGAATCGGCCATTTTGGATTGGAGTAATCCTATCCAGATAGGAATTGACTATGGCCTATTCAGTTCTGCAGGCTATGGACTGGTCCCGAGCAGCAATCGGCTGACTCTAGACCAGATTAGCCAATTTGAAAATGGCCAATTTTACTGGCTCAATCAGCTTGAGATTGGCTTCAGTCCGAATCATGGGAAAATTGCTCTTGCTGACTCCTGGCTGACCCCAGATCATGTGAATCGGTCGATTAATTGAGGACTAGGCCTGGTGAATCCCATATCTGACCCTGATCCCAAAATCATTGTTTATTCTCGCTTCAACAATGTTACTGTTACTCTGTTTCTGGCACTCATTTTTTAACATTCAACTTTTTTGT
The DNA here is from genome assembly GCA_036172225.1 of Cryptocoryne crispatula var. balansae. Lineage (NCBI taxonomy): Eukaryota > Viridiplantae > Streptophyta > Magnoliopsida > Alismatales > Araceae > Cryptocoryne > Cryptocoryne crispatula. Next base: position 2,665,367 of record CM069926.1, read on the forward strand.
TTTGGAATTCAGACTTGCTCATTAAGTGGCTTCTGACAATTTCTTTGGATGTTTCTTATGTATTCTGTTTTATACAATGTGGATATGATGGAACGTGTATTATGCTTCAAGTCTATTTGGGTAAGTGGATTGAGCTCTATAACATGTGATAAGCTACTATTGTACTGTTATGTGTTTCTTCAAATAAAATACCTAAGTTAATATTTTTGGACGACTGTGTGATGTAGGTGCATATGATGATGAGGAAGCTGCAGCTAGAGCATATGATCTTGCTGCTTTAAAGTACTGGGGTGCTGGAACACTAATTAATTTTCCAGTAGGTTAATTTAATTTATACTATACTTTTATAATAGCATGTTGATCCATCATCACTTTCATTGTGTATATTCACGTTCTTTTCATAGTTACAAAAATGGCTGCAATATGCAAGGCAGTATCTTACATTGTTCACATGCATTTTTTGTTTCTCTAAACCGTAACAGCCTGAGTAACAATCAGATGTTCAATGTGATAGAGGTTTACTCAAAATCCAGTCATAGTGGTCTTTTGATTTTCTGATTAATGGATAGAGTGAAAGTAGTTTCTAAAGTCCTGGAGTCAAAATTTTAGCTGAACAACCAAAGTCTGCATGGTTCAGGGTGATAAGTTGGTCTCAAGGATCGCGGGATCGGAATCGGTCCCTGGATCGGTGGGGACCGATTTGATCCGGATCGGATCGGATCGGTCCGATCCAGGCCGATTCATCGGAAGGAAAATCGATCCGGATCGACCCTTAAAAAAACCCTAAAACACCAAAAAATTAACTAAATAAGGAGGTAGATCGGATTCCGATCCGATCTACCCCATTTTGGGGCGATTTCGGGCCCAAAAATGGCCCGAAATCGGCGCCACGGCGGCAGCTTGCCGCCGTGACATCTTCCCCGCCCTATCGGGCGGGGAAGACGACCTTACCGGGTCCATCGGACCCGGTAAGGCCAGGATCCGGTGACTTAAGTCACCGGATCCTCAACCGGTAGGGGTATAACCCTACCGGTTTGCGTATCGGGTCCATGGGACCCGATACGCTAAAATGCCGGATCCGGTGACTTAAGTCACCGGATCCTTGCCTTACCGGGTCCGATGGACCCGGTAAGGTCGTCTTCCCCGCCCGATAGGGCGGGGAAGAGGGCTGCCGCGGCGGGATGGCCGCCGCGGCAGCCTGTGGGTCGATTCCGGCAAGGGAATCGCTGGAATCGATCCGGAATCGACCGGCACCGATTCCACCTACAAACATCGATCCGGACCGATCTTTGGTCCGGATCGGTAGTTCCGCCGGGAATCGAATCGGAGGGGTCCGATCCGATCCAAGAATCGGCCGATCCCGATCCGGATCGGCCGATTCTGCAATCCATGGTTGGTCTTGTACTGGTCTTTTCTTTTACTCCTGTTACATTTTCTTTGTGGACATTGGTCTTGGATTTACTGATTTTGAATCAAATCAGATCTTTTGGGTTATTGTCGGGAAATTATCTCATTGAAGTTGCATATATATTTCTTTTCAATTACACTGAGCAGGGCTACTTCTATGGTCATACAAGTTTTGTTGCGTTAACTACTTGTGCAGGTCAGTGACTACTCAAGAGATCTTGAGGAGATGCAGTTAGTTTCGAAGGAGGATTATCTTGCATCTCTTAGAAGGCAAGAAAACATAGATGCAACGCTATTTATGTGCTGGCAGGTTCATATTCTTCTGTCTACTAAATTAATGTGTTTGCAGGAAGAGCAGTGCTTTCTCAAAAGGTTTTCCGAAATGCAGGAGTATAGCAAGGTAGGCTTCCTACTTCTCATGGAAAGGTTATGTTCTTCAACTCATTGATTGAGGTGGAATCATAGTTAGAACATCTCTGAATCTGGATTGCTTGCATGACAGTCATCTCTTCCATGGTTGATGTTATTGATCCATTGTTTTCAGAAGTAATCTTATAGCTAATTGTGCTTTATGGCATTACGAGTTATCTAGCAAATTTGTGGGAATGTACTTCACTACCGGAACTAAGGGTGTGCACTAAATAGTTCAAACCACCAAACCAAACCAGTTCGATTCAACTGGTTTGGAGACTAAATTGAATCCAAACAAAAATGACTAAACCAATTCAACCAAAATATGATAAAATTATTACTATCTTGTTGATAAAATGATATTTTTATAGTTTTTATATAATATTTATCGCAGCAAGAACCAAGTTCATCAACACTTCAAAATTCTTCTCATACATCTGTCTTAGCTATTGTAGCTATTGTACATGTTGTATTTAAGGCTACCCATGTTAAGTGAAAGGATATTGTAAAGCATGACAATCATAAAGAAAAAAAAAACAAGGGATATACTTAAACATATTTATCAAATATATATGTATACATTATTATACATTGATAGTAAAATGATAAATCATTGTATTGTAGGATAAAAAAAGTAAAAATAAAGGAACCTGAGTGTTATGAAAAATGCTTTAAGAAGATTAAATATGTAGCCTTCTGTACAGATACATAAAACCATACAGGGAAATTGTGGATAAAAATTCATTCGACCTTATTGCCATGTAATCTCTGAAGTTCCCACCTCGAAGCCCACCTGAAATCTAGCAGGGAAATTGTGGATAAAAATTCATTTGACCTTATTGCCATGTAAGTTCTGAAGTTCTTACCTCAAAGTCCACCTGAAATCCTGTGAAGTTTCAAGACAAGGTCAGCTCTCGGTCCAATTTTCTATCCTGACTCTTTATGCACATAGCACTGCCACCAAATCAGCATTCTTACGTTCATTTCCATTATTTGCTCAAATGGTTGCTGATTTCTGTATCCATATTTCTACTTGGTTCTCTTTGTCTTTTGATTCGGACACAGAATCATTATATTTGACTGTTCTTTCTTGCCTATTTACCATGCAGATTCATTTAATCTGGGACGTCATTTCTATTTTATTTGTGGAAGTAGAATATATTTTCTTGCCTCCTTTCCCTTTCGTTTTTGTGCTTTTGCTTGTACTTAGTAGTGTTTTATTAATGCTGGTCTGGCGTTGTATTGTGTATCAGGCAACCACAAAATAGCCCGTGGGAGACACCTGTCTGTCAGATAGTTGGTAATGGACCTTTGAGTTCTCAAAGTCTATAAGCGAACTGTTATAGAATGTCGTGCATAACATCTAGATACTTTTGCAACTTGGACGGTAACTATTTTTTGCTTCTTTCTAAGGTACATCCAGAGATGATGAAATCAAGAGAAAATATGCTGGTGGATTTTGCATGGAGAGGAAGATCGACCTGACTCGTTACATCAAGTGGTGGGTCCCCAACAAAACACACCAGCTAGATCCGGGAAGCAAGCCTTATGAGGAGACTGTTGCGTTTTGTGATGATGTCGGCAAAGAATTAAAAATGTTGGAATCTATGGCACAGCCAACTGAGCCATTCAAATTGCCCTCTTTTGGCATTTCAAGTGCAAAGAACCATGCTTCTCCTGTATCTGCCTGCAGCATATTATCTCAATCCACCACTTTCAAGAATTTACAGCAGCGGCTCCCGGAGAAACAAGATGGTAGCTGCAGTAAGGAAATAGCTGATGAAAGACAAATGCAGGTGGTATGTCAAGGAGAAGGGACAAACTGTTCTGGTGCCACCTTTGGGTTGTCCGACATGCCTCAGCAAGGAGTAGCATATTCAAGCGCCCCTTTTCCTGATGAATTGTCTGGGACAAGTTGTAATCAAATGGATCCTGGACCTGATCCTCTTATGTGGGCAGGCATTGCCCCACCATCGGGATTATCGGTTTCTACGGCTGTTAATAACGATCCATGAGCCTTTTTTGTTGGTTTTCTTAAGTAAACAAATAATGTAATTTGTCTGTTGCGATTAGAACTTAATTGATTTCATGTCTTCATCACAGCTTGGGAAGGCTCGTGCGCTTCAAGGCGCTTGCTTGTTCATTGCTGAAGAATTAAAATATCGTGGGTAAGATGCTTCATTGACAGAAAAAGCTCATTCAGAGTTGAAATGGCTTCATTTATGTCACCGATTATTTTATTGGAAAATGAAGTTTCACTCGACACTAGTTGCAACTTGTATTTGTTAATTTTAGAGTGCTTCAGCGTTTTGTTGTCATTTATTAGAGTTCAGTGATGAACACACATAGGCTAGCATGGAACGAGTCAGGTCATTATGAGGCAGGGCAGGAGGGGGAACATGTAACGTAAAGTCTTGTGTCTATTTCTTGGAAATTTTGAAATCTTCAGCGTTTGGTGCTGGGATAATTTATCACTTCATTATCCCCGTACCAAGCGAGGCCAATGTCCGATGGGGTGTTTGGTTGCCTGATAACTTGAGCTTTTTGTTACGAAAATTTGTTTTTGTAGCAAAATTTGTTAAAAAAAGGGTGTTTGGTAATGGTTACAAAAATATGTTTTATAGAGAGCTCTTTATCAGACAAAAAAATGATGTATCTTTTTTTCTGGTTGGTTTTGTGTCTTTAGCTTTATTAGATTTTATTCGGATAACTTTATCACAAAACTATATAAAAATATATTGTGCAGCCAAAGACCCTATTAGTACGTTGATCGGGACATTTTGGGACTTCAAAAAAAAACAATAATTTAATTTGTTTTCACTCAGGTTATACATATCGGTATATCACCAAAGTCAACTTGGTCACTTCTGTCTGATCTTTCTCCTGTTGACCATGAGATCTGAAGGGATTGAAGGCAGAGATTAGACCAGAGAATCCCAGTCAGTCAGCGTTACCACTTACCAGTACCATTCAGGCATGAATTACACGCTTGCAGCCAGTCCATCTCCACGCGCCATGTAATTCGAAAGTCCCTTCCTTGGATTATAATGCTTTTTCTTCTATTTCTGATGAATCCACCTCAGTGGACTGATGATGCTTCGTATCTTCTATTAAAAGGATACCGTCTCCAGGTTGATATATTCTCTTTTATGATATACGTATGGCATTTTATTTTTGTCGTTGTTCTGAACTTCTCACATTTGCAGCCTTGGAAAGATGACATGTGACTGATATCCATACTCTAAATATATATATATATAAAGATTAAAATATTTATAATGCTATATATAAAAATACACCTGATAAGAATTTAGAAATCTTTTAGCAATTTAGAAATTTTTATTGTAAATAATTTGAATTAAACTTTTATAAAATTTTGATCTCACTTAATTTTTAGAATGACCCCACTGAGTAAGAATCTTAGATCAACCACTGAAATCAATATACTTCCAATCATTTTGACTTATTATTTTCAGATATTAAGTTGAAATTTTTTTAAAAGTTGAATGTAAGAATATATTAGGAAATCGAACTGATAAACAGGATTTTTGGAGATTTTGAGAGAAATCACTGCACACAATCCCTTGATTTAAGGGTTCGTTTGGTTTAGATTTTATGACAAAGATTTTTGCCAAAATCCCTTGTCCCTGACCTTTGAAAAAATTTTCTAATATATACCATATATGTTTATCTCTCTCCACTTTTCAAAATCTCCTCTCCGATCCAAGATAAACACGACCTTAGTCAAGTAGAAATTTAGAAACATCAACATCAATGGTGTCAGAATATCAAAATAATATCAATTAGATTATTATTACTATATTCAGACAGACACTACTGGGGTGTTTGGTTGGGTGTTTGGTTGCATGATAATTTTTTGTACACTACCATGATAAAAAATTGTATTAAAAAAAAGTGAACCAACTCATGACATAAAATTATCATGTTTGGAGAGATGTAATAATAAAATAGAGTAATTATCATACATGATCAAACAAAGTGGGGGACCACAAGAAAAAAAGAAAAAGATGAGACCCTCTTTTTTTGTTTAAGAAGAAAATCATTTTCAAAACATAAAATTGTCATGATTGCCAAACACCTCTTTTAACAAGTTTTTTTATAATTTTTAAAAATTAAAATAAAAATCTCCATTATCATGCAACCAAGCACCTCTTAAGGATATGTTTGGTACCATAAATTTTTGGGAATAAATTTGAGTTATTCTCGAAATTTTGGGGATAACTCAAATTTATCCCCTAGTTATCCCCGTACCAAAACAGCACCTAAATAATAAACTCTCCAAAGCCAGATAAAATGTTGCCATCTGCCCGTCTATGCGGACCTTACGGGGTGTTTGGTTGCACGATAATTTTTTGTACACTTTCATGATAAAAAATTGTATTAAAAGAAAAAGTGAACCAACTCATGACATAAAATTATCATGTTTGGAGGGATGTGATTACAAAAAAGAGTAACTACCACACATGACCAAACAAAGTGGGGGATCACAAGAAAAAAGAAAGAGGTGAGACTTTCTTTTTTTGTTTAAGAAGAAAATCACTTTCAAAACATAAAATTATCGTGGCTGTCAAACACCTCTTTTAACAAATTTTCTTATAATTTTTAGAAATTAAAATAAAAATCTCAATTATCGTACAACCAAACACCACATTATCATCCGGTCTCCGAGTGACGCTCGCTCGTGCCACTTCAAGGAAGAAAATCTAGAACCGTAACCGATAAGACCGCTATCAGGTGACTGGTACCCGTAACCGACCCGATATCTCCTACAGTTCGTTCACCTTACCCGAAGGCTGCCGGTGCCTCTCGGAGTCGTCCACCGTCATGTGGCGGCAGCAGCTGCGCCTCCTCGCCGCCGTCCGCGGGCCGCGCGTTCCCCTCCTCCATCTACCCGTTTACCTTCCTCCGGTATCCGCCTCCATAGCTTCATCGTCGTCTTCGTCTTGGAGGAGGGGACTCCTCCCTTCGGGCATTGCTCTGGCCGGTGCCCTCCTTCCCAAGCAGATGTCGACGGTGCCGCTGCTGAGACTCAATGACCTGCAGGACAGCCCTGGCAGAAAGCATAAAAAGAGGCGTAAGGGGCGGGGGATAGGGTCGGGGAAGGGGAAGACTGCTGGCCGCGGGCACAAGGGCCAGAAGGCCCGCGGCACCATGAAGTTCGGCTTTGAGGGTGGCCAGACGCCTCTCCGCCGCCTCCTTCCCAAGCGCGGCTTTAAGAACCCCTTTAGTCTTACCTTCCAGGTCCGATTGAAATGCGTATTTTTCGTTTATGCTCTTTGCTTTCTATCCGATCTCTGGTGGCGATCATATGACAAAGTGGATAGAATTGTTCATAATGGATAGCATCGTGGATCCTGAAATAGTTTAGATCCTTAACCTGCGGGTCACTAGAATCGGACTGCGACGCATGCTAGAGAGTAGAAGCTGACTTGCCTCCTCGTTTCTGCTTCGAGTGCACACCCTACTAGAAAATAGTAATGATAACTTGAAATGGATGTGGAAGGAAGACGTAGCTTCCACTATCAAATCATGGACGACGGAGTTTCCGTCAGACCCGGTGAGCTGTTGTCTTCCTCTGTAGGCCTCTTAGATGTTGCTCTGGTGGAATGCTTGGATTTTTTTTAAAGCAGTGGCATCGGATATTTTAATGTACATGGACTCATGGGAGAGAGACCTATATATACATATTTAGTTTGGTGAAGCACAGAACTTGCTGTTTGGGGTGCAAAAGCTGAAAATAAGTTTCTCCCGTTCCTTCACATTGAGCTTTTTTGGGGTAGGTGGTTTTTCTATGTCAAAATACTCCTTATCTGCCTTTATTCCGAGAAATAATAGTATTTTATACGCTTTTGTAGGGATCTGAAACATATATTTGTTTTTCTCCCATAGGGGACAGCCTAGTGAGCATGCTTGTGGCCCTCATCTTGTGGCAGAATCACTTTCTAATTCTATATCTTGTTCTTTACTTTGTTGTAGCGTGGATACCTACAGCAGTTGGTACAGGATATGAAAAGATATATTTATCGTTGCCACTGCTATCTGTTGTATCCATTTCACTACCACATCCATTTCAATAAGGTTTCAATGAGATATAAAGCGTTGTAGTTAAACTCAGCATATCCTTTCTCTATCACATTGAAGTTAATAACCATTTCAGATCATATGATATTCTAACGTATATTTGTATGTCTTGCTTCTGAGTTACTCAATAGGCATTATACCATAACATTTTAGTTGTTAATTTTGTCAAATAGACTGCTGAACCAAAACCCAAGGTGACAGAATCTTGTAATGCCGTATTGGTAATGATTGCTCATATATATCTAGCAGGCTCTGGATGGCGTTTACCTCTTATTGCTAATTGATTTGAAAGTTTCTCTCTTCTTTAATATATATTCCATGATTCCATCTATCTCTCTTTATTTTTGCATGCCTTGTTTTGTGTAACGTTGGATGAGCTGGAGCTTACTACTATCTGGGAGTTCACAACTTTTAGGGATTTTTTATTTCATTTTTTTTTGCTTGTGGTCAAGTTTATTCTTTGATCTGGGTCTAATGGATCTGGTTTCAGTTGGTATTAAGTTTCAGATCATGCCCTCCAGTGCCCTAGCAGATCTGGTATTACTGTTTGTGTCTGAGCTGGCTCCCCCTGCTGCCCGAGTTCCATTCTACAGTTCACATCATCCACGGTTGCTAACCAGCATCCACTGTTTCCTGTGAAGTCCCTGCTGTCCGAGATTCATTCTGGTTTGTACTCTTTTTCTAGGGCACCCAAATTCTGGCTGTGGATGCCAATTGCCATCAGAGTATAGAGTGAGATTGGTTTAGGGACCAATATCTCTGATCTCTGAGCAAAATATAGTATTATGGGATCTCATCTGTCTCCTCGTGACTGATCAATCTCTGTCATTCTCATCCCCAGTCAACTGAAGTCAGGGCCCCATGCAGTGAACTGATAGTCACGACCAGCCAGCTCCCTTGCCCTGTCAGGTCCCCATTTCTGACACATGCAACCTCCAGATGGTTTGGACTTTGGAACTCCTTACTTTTGAGCAATCCTTTGTTTGAGGCTATGCAGTCGTCTCACCCTGCCTTCACAACATCTACTTGTTTCCAAGTCAGCAGCATCTTATTGGATACTGCTGGCCCTGCTTCACCAGACCCTGCGACCCTTTATATGAATTGGTCTTCCTTGGACTAGGAGACACTAGACAATCACGTGCATGATCTTCTACTTGTCACCATGACACAGGCCCTGTCTCAGCATTGACATAAGCTTCCAACATCTTTCCTGCCTCCATGAATTCACTGTCACCTCGGTTAATTTCTGAGATGTCTATAAGCTTCAGCTGCCTCTTCCTACATACACTGCCATCACCCATGGATGGCAGCCTTACTTCTGACATCACCCCAGGCTTTCAGGGACTCTGAAACAGAGTTCATTTGGTTCTCATGGGCATGTAATCCATCCTATCCAGTTCACTATGAACTCCAGAGGAACCGCTTATTGGAGTTTGATATTAAATTGTAACTAGGATTAGCCTATTTGGTCCAAGCCCTGACTTGGACATCGAAGAAGCCAAACCCCTGATATGATCTTTGGCACGGTCAACTGAGCAATACCCTGTCCACTTCTCGTATTGCCCACCTTGGTGAATATCCTGACGTTTCTTTAATTGCAGTGGCATGCTTTCAATCCAGCACCACTTAGCATACTTCCTCCAAACCAGCCATGCACCTACCTCTGGCTTCCTTTCCTCAAAGAAAACTGTGTGGTTCATTGCTTGGTGCACCCGACTGCAGAAAAATGCTTGCCTCCACATGCTCTCCACGGCATTCACCAGAATGTGACCACCTCTTGCACCCGCCAGATTCCACTGCTTGATTTTGGCTACCGCAAGTGGAGAACATTCAGGAGGAATTGCCTCTTCTTCCAGCCTTTGTCACCATTGCCGACTGCAGTTATCACTACCATTGATTGCAGTTTATTCACCAAACAATCCACCTGTTATAATCACAGAACTTCCAAAGCCCGTTCTGGTGCTGCCAGCTTTGGCTTCCAAGACTCAGAGCATCACCCTTTCACCTGGGCATCGCTGGACATGCCCAAGTCACCACTGTTGACTGCACATCAGTATTCGTGTACTCCTTAGGACCTGTAACCAAGTACCCTTTTCCTAGGCACCTGATGCATTGACCTCCAAAATGGTCATCAAATCCATCATCCTCCACTGGTGACCTTGCTCCATAGAAGCCACCTCTCTCTCCAAGCTCTTCCTTTGTTTCCTGCCCACCAACACTCCACCTATGTGCACCTCCACTTGCCCCTAGTTGGTTGTTGGTCAAGAATGTTATCCAAAATTGTGGTTATTACTTTGATAACTTTGTGATACCAAGCACTTAAAGGGAAAAAACTTTGGTAGTGCCATTGGTCTGAAAAAGAATCAGGAAACTATGTAATGACTCTCAGTATACAGGTGTTGACGTGGAACTGGAAATTTTAACCGAAACTAAAGAGCTGAAATCAAATTAAAATGGCTAAGGTCTATTTTATTCAGCAGGATTCCCCACTTAAGCCAGTGGGGTTACGCATTCACCGGAGGCATGAGGTGGCCGTTGGGTCGTGGCTCACTCATGCAGGGTGAGCTGGAGAGTGAACGAAGCAGCAGGGGGGGTTGTGGCATGCTCTCACGGCGTCTGGGCAAAGGGGTTGTGGAGTGCCTAGGATCACACCCGAGGGTGTGTGAGAAAGTCTGCAGGTCTGGAAAACTTCTGGACGCAGGAAAGGGGAAATTTCAGTTCGGTAGGAGGATTTGCCATTGGATCTGGGGTTCTCCAGATCTGTAAGGGTAGATGTCACTGTTTTCTGCTGAAGTCTCCGGAACTGCAGATGAGTGTGATGAAGAACACCTTCCGGAGATTGCCGGAAGTGATTGCCCGAGATGCCAGCCTGCACGGGATCAATGGGGTTCACCGGAGCTTGTGTGCGTTGTGAGCAGAGAGTTGTGCAAGGTTCCAGAACAGTGCAAGAAGGTCGCCAGAGAGCTTTGTCAATCAGCTGGATCGGGTTCACCAAACTGTGAGTGCGTTGTTATCGGGACTGGACCGTAGAATCCTTGTTGCCGTAGCTGGATCAAGACAAAGAGAAGGAGAAGAAGAGAAGAACGAAGAATGAGGGAGGAGATCATGCTCCGATATCAACCAGACCAGATAAGAAGTATACGATATTGATAGCTGCTGTTGAAGATGAAGACGATGCCAATCTGCCATCTGCCTGAGAAAGGAGAAGAAAGACGAGGAAGATCGAGGACAGAAGGAGAACATGACAGGGAAGAGGGTGGCCTCCTGGCCGAGAGGAAGGAGATCGGGTAGGGGAAGGAAGGCCGGAGGTAGAAGAGCAACGGCATTGGCAAAGGAAGCTGGAATCAGTGCCAGAAGGAGGAAGAAATGCTGGAGATGGTCGTCCTTGTTGATGGAGAAGCGCTGTCGACTTTGGGAAGAGCTGCGCTGCCAGGAGGAAGTTTCGAAAGGAAGCCATAGTGCTGCACGGGATGGCCTGCAAGTTGCTGTGTGTTGCAGAAACGAGATCTCGCTACCTTGTTGAGGGACAAGAAGAATATTTCCTAGGGAGTTGGAAAGGGGGAGGGGAACAGGGCGGCACCCCTTTCTGGGGAACCAAGAATCTCAACATATTTTTAATCCATCTTTTTCTGTTACATCCCTGAATACATGGATGGCTTTCGTAGGGGAAGCCAATTATTACAAAAAAAAAACCTACTAAAAGAAAATTTACAAGCATATCCTAAAGACTCAAATGTTAAAGCACCTGAAATCTTATAAATCGGTTCCCATCAGTTGTGGTTCTTGGATGCCAGGAGGGATGTTTCTTCAAAGCTTGTCATGTGATGTTTAAGGGTATCAAGGTAGAAATCTTGTACTTGTCAAAAAGCAAAAGTAGAGAAGTGACAATTATGAAAACTAAAGATATTGGTGAACTATAAATTTATGTTTACCACCTATTAGTGAAAATCTTCATCAAATGACATTAATACATTATTATTAAATCAAGAATATCACTTTGTTTTGTCTTAGTCCAAAAAGAAAATGATTATTATTATTTGAAAATTTTCCAGATAAGAAACATTCACACAGAGAAATGAGGTTTAGTTGAGGATAACTATTAGGAAAATCTTATAAAAGGAGCAGTATGGTCAAGGTTGAAAAAATGGCCATTGGTCTCTGGATCAATCAGCCATAAGTCCATCTGGATGGTTGACATCAATCAAGATTAAACCGATTCCAGTCAATGCTGAGGTTTACCTGTAAAGGGGATCTACGGGATCAGCTAAAAAACAAGTAGGATTAGCTAATGGGCCAAATTTGTTACTGCATTCTGTCAGACGAATGTAAGCATTTCAGTGCTCGTCACCTTTCTCAATCAGCGGAACCATACACCTGCTGTTTCAAGTTGTAAGAAGTTTAGACTATAAATTCAGGGAGTACAGTTGCATAAGATATCTTTAAACTTTCTTCCAGTTCTTTCTTAATGCTCATCGGGCATTCCTGGAGTGTCAGCTAAATTCTGCAAAGTCTAATGACCTGTTATAATTTTGAGTTACAGTCCCGATATTTTTGAAAGATACAGTGGCTTGAGTTCATGACAGAATTTCTAATGTACTGGCAGATTGTTTATTAGTAATGTCGTTCTGTCTACCTTAAACACCCCTGCAAGATTGCCCATGAATGTTTTCTCTTGTTTACAACTCCGCTCTCCTCCTAAGGAACTAATAAAATTGTTACTTGAGTGTGGTGCTTGACGCTGCATTTGCTTGATATCTCCTTTTGTTTTTTATAATGTTATATTTTTCTAAAACAGAAGGCATATAATTCCATAAGTGTTCCTTGTTAATGATTAGTTATTGATCTATTGCCCCGCTCGTGCAGCCAGTTGGGCTAGGTAAGATTGCAAAATTGGTAAACGCTGGGAAAATTGATTCTGGAGAGCTTATCAGCATGAAAACGTTGAAGGTATTTTATCATTTTCTAATTTATAGTGTTGCTGTCCAAGATTTTGATGGAATTAGCACATGAATACAGGACACCGGTGCCGTTGGAAAACAGATAAAAGATGGTGTACGATTGATGGGTCGTGGTGCCGAACAAATTCAGTGGCCAATTCATCTTGAGGTAAGGCAGTTCCCTCATGTGGAACTTGAGGTTTCCTCTTGGAGGGAAAAAATCATTGCAAGAAGTTCTCATTGAAATAAAAGAAAATATAAACGGAAAAAGAAAAGCATCATAGGAAACACGTACTATGACACGAGATGGTACTACGTAAAACCATCTTAGAAACGTTTTAAAGATTCCCTGTGTACTCCCGTTGTTTTCAAGGACCACACTTGGTCTACCAACCGTGCCGATGCATGTGATGAGGCCTCATAGCACTTCCTTCTCTTCTCTTCTTCTTTTTTTTGGTCTAACGAAGGTGCACAAAGTTTCTCATTCCAGTTACCCTTGCGAATCAGGGCGTAATCACAACTATCTTGCAACTTTTATTTAGGTATCCCATGGAAATGGAGAGCTGTAATCATGTTCTGCAGTGCTTTTTCGAAACTCCTTGTCATGGAGTAGAGGCACACCTGTAACTTTCTCTGAGGCTCTGGTTTTTTTTTTCTCTTTTTTCGGCTGCTAAAGGTGTCGCGGGTCACAGCAAGGGCAAAGGCAGCAGTGGAAGCAGCAGGTGGATCAGTGAGGAAGGTATACTACAACAAACTGGGATTGCGGGCTCTACTGAAGCCCGAGTGGTTCGAAAAGAAAGGGCGGCTACTTCCAAAAGCAGCCAGACCCCCACCGAAGCAATGCGACAAGGTGGACAGCATCGGACGCTTGCCGGCGCCAACTAAGCCAATACCGTTCCTGCCTGAAGAAAGAGATCCCGCCGTAGCCGAGGCAGCATCTTGATTTTGACATTTTGGTCTCGAACCATGGGCTTTGAGGCTTTTAGCACCTGTTGCAGGCGGTAGGAGTGGGGCTCCTAACGATAATTAAAATGCATGGCTATCTTTCACATTGTATTTCGAGTTTTTTTTTACCCCCTAGCCAAAATGTTTTCCTTGTCAACGTGGCAGAAAAACAAGAACGACCGTGTTGGGATAAAGTGGGCGAGTAGATGTGTAGCATTTTCTGTCGTATCATCTCAGGGGCAAGCTCTTTATATCAAATGAGTTGTTGGTCCTTAGGCTGCCTGACCACGCTTTTTCCCGATGGGCACCTTCATCCAAGGTGAAAGGACCTGTAAGCGCTACACCGTATGTAACATTCTGCCTAACCTGCGCTTCAACCGAGCGGGGTGACGGACCGCCAGACTCGAGAGATTAGTCCGGTTCATGATTGTACCTTCAAAGTTATCGCTAATTGGTACGGAAATTACTCTTATCTGTAATGATTTATTGTTATTTAATATATGATTTCGCATTTTTAGGGTATCTAAAATGAAATCCAACATACAAGACATGTACCCCCTTGAAATGGCGAGAAAGCTAGAGTGCAGGCCTTAATGAAGTGCCCGAGAACGAAGCAGCAGGAAACGGAAAGCTGAAGACGTCAATCTAAAAGTGACTCCATGTCGGAGTACGTATAACACCTTCTTTGGCATAAATCAGAGGAAGTCGTATGTATTCACCCAAAAACATACATATGGACCCCCGAAACAACAATACAAATACCAAACCTGGACGAATGAGAAGAGGATGGATGGAGCTGTGGCTGAGATGTTCATCATTTACAAATAAATGAATTGCCTAACAGGATGAAACACGGGCAAGCACCACAAACTGGCAAACGACAACAGAACATAATGACAGCGTTTTGTAGGAAATCGGAGAAGAGATGCGCAAACCATATTGGCGGACAATATTCTGACCAGCAAGAAGGCTGTGGATTGCACTGTCAGAAGAGGTCCACCTTTCTCTTCTGCATGTCCTGCTTCCATTTTGGCTGTTGATAGAATGCCTCTTTTGTCATGCCCAGAACTGTCTGGAACTCTGCATCCGAGAGATAGGCCTGCAGAACATCAAATGAGTAGGCGAGCATGACCATAATGAGGACAAACCCCCTTTAAGTGACATTTTTTAAAAACAAAAAGGGGAGAATAAAAAGTTGGCAATTTCGGTAAATGAACCTCTCTCCTCTTGTAATCGATCCCCCTGGCAGGGTCGCTGGACTTTGCCCTCAAACGTTCATAGCTGAAGGTGCGTTCACCCTCGTTCTCATCAACATTCTGTGGACTTTCTGGATTCATATCAGAGTCTAATCCACTGTTGTCCAACAGACTATCACCTGCCTCCATGACTTCCTTCACTGGAGAATCTCCTGGAGCATCCTCCAAATCAGAGGTCACGTTTCCTCCCTTCAAACTAGCTGCGGAACGGAGATCTTGTTTTAATTGAAAATTTTGCCCCATACCACAATACTTACAACAGTAAAAAAAACTGTGATATATATTCAAAACGTAAAACAGAGAAGATAGCATGTAATTTCACCACAGATAACAATTGTTTAAAAACATGAAACCTAACAGAAACATGAAGGAACACATGCAGGGGAAACAGTATTCTTTATAAGAACCAAATTATTGTTCCAAGAAAAAAAGCTAGTAACTGCTAGGGGGGTAAACATTAAGGAAGAGTATTAGTACACTGAAAATTTTGTGAAATATTAGCGGTAAATATTTAGGAAGTACCGGCCGGAAATACAGATTGCCAGATTCATTTGAGGATGCTTTCTCCAGTTATCTCATTTTATTCTCTTTGATTCTGCTGCTGTTTTCCTGTTATTTTTCTGATTCATGTAATTTCGGTTGTCCTGACCTTGTTGTCTTCTTTGCTCTTGGCTGATAGTTTGCTTTCTCGTCCTTGTGGCTTGTTTTCAGTATTTTCTTCGCAATTTCTTTGATAGATGCCTTGTTTTGTAGTCTTTTAAGTTGCTAAAGTGGACCTTCTTTGGCCAAGAGATGCTGAACTTCTTGGTAATGGCTTCCATCAGTACTTGAAAGTTGTCATTTACAATGTCAGTGCTGCAGAAATTTCAGAATAAATCCCATCCTCATACCAACATGATCATGCTGAAAGCCATCTCAAATCATGGATTGCAGAATCGGCCGATCCGGAACGGGATCGGCCGATTCTTGTATCGGATTGGTACCCACCGATCCGGCTGGGACTCCGGGCTGGATCGGTCGGAATTGACCGGATCAGTCGATCCTCGACCGATCTAGGTGAATCGATCAGGGAATCGATCGATCTGGACCGATTCCCTAGAACCTGGAAGGGTCCAAAATCGGATTGATTCAGGACCCGATTCCAGACCATTTTTCCTTCTCACCCCTCATTCTCACTCCCCCCCTTTCATCGTCTAGGGCTCCTCCTGGATTCCTCCCCTCGACAATCCACCTTGAGCAGCGGCGATCCAGACCTTTGAAGCAGCCGATCCCCCCCTAAACAAATAACTTGGGGGAGGGGGGGACCTCCGACTATTTTGCGCCCCACTGACAATAGTGTAAACATATTAATATATTTCACTATCACTTATACTATCACATATATAGAAGATTCATAATCATAAATATATATTATATACTCAAATTTACATAAAGATCTATTTTAACTCTCTCTTTTCTCTCTCTCTCTCTCTCTCTCTCTCTCTCTCTCTCTCTCTTATATGATAGTCTATACTCTATACTTATATGACAATTTCTTGAAAGAAACTTACTTTGTATGGCATTATTTGATAAAACGGCATCCACATTGTTTTTTTATTTTTTTGAATTTTTATTTATTCCTATGTTTTTCTGATTTTTTTAGATTTTTTATAATTTAAACAAAATAAAAAGTTTGCCCGATCCGGGATCGCCTTTTCTTCCAGAGGATCAGCCGATCCGGGATCACCTTTTCTTCCGGAGGATCAGCCGATCCAGATTGATCCGATCCCAATACGGATCGGATGTGGTCACCGATCCTGATCCCGATCCCAATCCCGCAATCCTTGATCTCGAATGCATTGTCGTTGACTCTGAAATTATGGATACATCACCATTTGGTGTAACCACACAACGCTGCACGAAGTGCACCCCACCAACAAAAAAGTGCAGACCCATTGTTGTTGGAGCTGGTGAATGAAGACAGAATAACTGTGTAACCGCTGATAAGACAGCTGCTTTCACATAACAGGACCCTTTTGCCATAATGGGTCCACGCTGGGGATCAGAATTTTTTTATTGTTTACAGCAATTTTCTTTTTTCTTTGAAGTGTTACCAACACAAGCCACAATTTGGTAAATAAACGAGAACTACAAAAACATGAATTGTAGTGAAAAAATAAAAACAGAAGGAAGTTCTACCAAGAAAGTAGACCAAGACACAAAGGAGAGACCCTATAAAGAAAATCCATCTATATAGAGGAGACAAAGAAAGCACACAAGACACCTTCACAGCAAATTACCAGCAAGGGATAATACTGGGGGGGGGGTTTGCTAGTTAGTCAAATAGCCCACAAAAATGCAGGAAAACATCATTCCCATAAATTAAGGCCGAGCACAAAGGAGCAGCTCTTCTCGCTGCAACATAAGGACCTTGACAAAAGAAATAATGTTCCAAGGAATCTTAGAGTCTAAACAACACTTCCTAAATCATTTGAATAATACCAAAACATACGTGAAAACATCAATGCCATAAACTAGCGCCGAGCACAAAAGAGCAGCTCTTCTCTCTACAACACAAGGGACTTGACAAAAGAAATCATGTTACAAGGAATATTTAGAGTCTAAACAACACTATCTAAATCATTTGAATAATACCAAAACATAAGTGATCATGATCTAAGACAAGCGCCACAAAACATGAGTCTAACGTTTTGCATCTTCATCAACAAGATTACCGGTCATCAAACTTTTCTTCAGTTCTCCCCAAAAAGATCTGAAACTTGACTGGCAGTAGTAGCTTCTTACTCCAAACAATCTGGCCCCATATGACCAATGTTCATCCTGGAGAAAGAAACTTCGTAGTAGATTTTACAGTCAACTTACCATCTAAATTTCCACCCCTCCTATCTGAACTTGACACGATTAAAGCAAATAGACAAAGAGGCCGTAGTAACTGATCCGCTTTTCATGCTTGAGATGCCCATAAACAAATATTCTAGGTTCTCCCAAACCTAAGCAAGAGGGAAAAAGAGATGTAAAACAGTAAAGGAATTTATCATGGAGGGCACAATTGCCCGGCCAAGGGACAGTCCAGAATTGAATAGGAACCGTCACCAATAATGAATTTTAACGAGCTTGTGAAAAAACCCATGTTACCAGTATGGTTTGCAAGATCAACTGATCTACACTGGGATCAGCCAAACCTAGATCATGATTGGCACCAGCCCCGGCCACTGATCCCAATGGGGAGGCCAATCCTGGCATAAACCTGGATTAGTTGGATCTGGCTGGAACAATCGGAATCGGCCAGGATTGGCTGACTCCGGACCGAGATCAGCCATCTAGTAACCAGCTCACCCAAGCTGAGAATGATTGCAATTGGCTGACCCTAGTCCTGGATCAGCAGAACGGCATAAACCTAACTTGGAATCATCTTGATGCGGGACAATGTGGTGGACGGGCTAAAATGCTGCAAAAACGGGATTAGAATGCTAAAACAAACTAAAATGGGCATAAATGAAAGAAACCAGGATTAAACCAGTCTAAAGGGCACCAAACCAGCCATAAACCATGCTAAACCGGGTATGGGTGCCTTGAATCGGGCAGTTCAGAAGCTGGACCGGCCTAAACCTGCGTGAACCTGACCGAACCAGGCCAAGAACCGGGTACAGGGTCCAGACCCAGCTGGACTGGCTGCCAGATGGGCAGGCTAGGCTTAGCCCCCAAAAGGGTTCGTGGAAGACCCTGCGTCGTGCAACAGCGCTTGAAGAAGAACCCCAGGGACGGGGACGGGGGTCATGGAACCGCGAGTGGGCCCTGGCCACGCCCAATGCACGTGAAGAATAGTCGTGGGAGGCCAAGGGGTATCTCCATCTTTGCGCATCCATCCGGTCACATCGCCCACCAGATGGCAGGGAGAGCAAGGGCAGCAGAGGCGATGCAAAGGAAGGGCATGCGTCAGTGACATGGTGCTGGTGGCTTTGGTCATGGATCTCCGCACGGCTGAGAAGGAAAAGCAGAAGAGACAGAGAGAGTCCTGCACGTCTTTCTTGTCATCTTCGCATTCCTTCTCTTGTGTCGCCTTCTTCGTCTCCTTCTCTTTCGTCTTCATCGGGAACGACAGGGGTGGAGACGGACCATGGGGGGAGGTCGGGGTTGATTGACGGTGGGTGGGAGATGCTTACGGCACTGGAAAAGGAGGGGTCCCATGGGGGAAAGAAGAGGGCTGCCGGGGTGATTCCAATTATCCGGAAGAGGCAGGCAAGGAAGATTGTCGGAGGGGAGGAAGAAGGGGGGCAATGGAGGTGGGGCTGAAGGCAACCAGAATAAGATGGAGATGCGCATCAGAGGGCTTTGCAGTAAGATGGGTACAAGAGTTGTTAATGGAGCTGGTGAAGACGAACTGATGGAGGGTGATAGCACTGGTGAAAGGGAAAGGTGAAAGAAGGCATGGTAGTCAAGAATGAGAAAGAAAATGGCTCACAGTAGGAAGGTTGAGAAGGACGCTGGCCTCTTGCGGGAGGCAAGGAGGACAACCTCCATCTAGAGGGGTTGAAGAACTATGGGGCCAAGTCTCCTACTGGACGAACCAAGGCAGTTTCTCCAAAATTTTAAATGTGTGTTCTATCCCATACGATGGCTCATAAAAAGGAGCCACTTTTTTTACAAGACCTCTTAAAGCTGATATTTACAAACTTGTCTTCGTACGGACAGAAATGCAAAAAAAAAGACTTGAAGGAACTTAAATTATTTACAAGGGAGTCCTTCTAAGGACCAAATGCAAAAAACTGTAAAATTCTAAACCAGTTCCCCATCACATCTGGATCAGCCAATTCCATCCAGACTTAGTCCAAGTTCAACAGAGCCTGAGCCTACTTGGGTTGAGTCACAGCAAGTCAGCCAAGTTGGACCAGGATAGGCTGGCCCTTGACCAATCCTAAGCTCCAGCAGATTGGCCAATCCAATCTTTGATCCAGATAGGGCCCTGGCTGGTTCAAGGTTCAATCCTGACAAGGAATTCCTTTATCATCAAGGATAACTTTCCATGCAAAGGATGCCAAAAGTTGAAAAAACTGAGATGAATCAATCTAATAAATTCACCATAGGAATATTTCTCCTCATAATGGAAACCAGAATTAGATCAGGCTCCTCAAATCTTCAGAGGTGTTTCACCATAAGAACCTAGTTGAAAGTTGAAGGAAGAAGGCCCAACCAGTCTTCATTTTTAGACCTGCACACATAACCCTATCTAACCAAGTGCATGCTCTTACTGTCAGGATGACCACAAAAAAGAAAATATATCCAATGGACTCAACATTACTGGCTAATGATTAAGGTAATCAAGGGATAGAGAAGTAATGGAGGGTCGGTGTGGACAGAACCCTTTGTTAGAGAACCAATCATAGTTGTCGAGGCAGGCGCCGAGGTGCCACCTAAGGTGCTTTTGCTAAGGTGCCTTGCCAACCAAGGTCTTTATACATTATTAAAAAAATCTTTTGGAGACTTTTCTCCCTTGATATCTCCCACAAGGGACACCCATTTAACAATAGTGTGAACATATTAATATATTATACTCAAAGTTATCTGAGGCGCTTGCCTCAACCGCCTAGACGGTTGAGGCTAAAGAGGTGCTGACAAACTGCCTCGCCTTGCCCCGAAACGTCTCGCCCACCCAAGTCAAACAAATTTGGTCAAACATGATCCATTTTTTAACTTAACTATAATATTTATCTTTTTTGGTATTGATTTCTACTGTCATTAAGTTGTTATGTTGTGTTATGCTTGATTTGTACTCTACTCTTATTAGTTGTTATAATGTTATGTTTGTTGTTGACCTTCTTTTGTTGTTATAACATTATTTATTGATGACTACAATATATAGTTATTAAAATAATACATTTTTTCAATATTACAAAATTTTTTAATTTATTTCAACTATTTATATTCGATATATGTATTATTAAAATTAAAATAAATAAATAATATAAATGTCTTGGGCGCCTGAGGCAAGGCATTGAGTCCCTCGTCTCGGGCGCCTCACATCTCGGGTAACATAGATTACACTTTCACTTATACTATCACATATATTTAAGATTTGTAATTATAAATATACATTACATACTTAAAATTTATAAATTCTCTCTTAACTCTCTTTTATCTCCCTCTTAGTTTATCAAGGTTAACTCTTTCCCAAAAAATATATACTCACACATTCCTAATTGCATACATAAAATCACATTTACATGTATGTACACGTAAACATACACATTCAATTATAATATACAAATATATATATTTATGAATATATGTTTGTATGTATGCATACGTATATATAGTATTAACATCTAATTATATATATTATTATATTTATGAATATATATTTATATACATATATGTATACGCATAAATATAAGTATCTAATGATACTGTCTTGACCGCCTAACTAGAATTGGCACCCTTTAATGTCTTGGGTGCCCTGTCGCCTTGACAACTATGGAACCAATTTAACCACCAGCTGTTAAATTCCCTTCCATCCCAGAGTTACTTCTCAACTTCTTATCAGTCAGCTTATTTTTCTCAAGGAATTCTTCTAGTGCTTCTCTTCGCCAGAATGAGTTAAGCAAAACATGTAAACTTTTATTCAGAGAAATATATTTCAGATAATATTAATATGAAATGCAGGAAATATATTTCACTCAAAAAAAACATGAGGATAGGTTAGGACTCATACGAGAATCAACAGCTTCAGGGGAAGAACTTCTACTGAACCGTGGACGAGGTATCTCAGAATTCTTTTCAGCTGTCAGAACATTGGATAGAGCAGCAACTGCAGCTGCTCTTTGTGAACCCTGGCTAGAACGCAATTGCTTTGGTGCAGAAGTTTTGGGTGGAGAAGAAGAATTGAATGCAGAAGATAAAGCAGCCAGCGCAGAAGCCCGTTGAGTTGGCCCACTTCTTGAATCATTAGATCCATCAGCCTGCAAACAATTTGCAGAAGCCTATTCTTTAAAACCATTAGATGTAAAAAATAAGCATTCAACAATCTGACATTCTCATTAACTAGATAAGAGTTTATATGCAAACTAAAAATGACACCTGACCACAACGACCAAGACTTATTGATTGTAACTTGAAATAGACGTGTTATTTACAAACATCCACATAACATGGGAACATGATTTGTAGTATTGGCTAACCCAGATCAGATCGGCAAAGGGAAAGGCATATCCTGATTTGAGCTTCACCCATGATCAGCCCAGATCCGGTGAGTCTGCCTGATCCAGTTGAACCAGCTCAGCCTGAACCATATCAGCTAATCAGAGCCAGGATCAGCTGTCCCGAAGCTTGGAATCAGCCAGATCGGCCAATTCAGGCCTGACTCAGGCTAAGTCAGACCGAATTACAGCATAGTCCTGCTGAGTTCCAACTGAACATAAATTGGGCCAGGCAGATTGCCCCATTAGCCCAATCCAGCAGATCAGGATCTAGCAAATCCTGACCCAGAAACCCTTGTCTGGGATTGCTTATGAGAAGAGAAAGGGCAGTACATGAATACTAAACCCTACTGCGAAGTGGGTTAGAGTTAACCCCCAGGGTATAGATTTACTTTTCTGATTAAGTTTTGTGTGAATAACTCATTGCAAAGTGAAAATGTGTTTAATTTTGGCTCACTTTAAAATAACTTAACTTAGTTAAGTTAACCGGTAATGAACTTCACAATAAGACTGCAACAGTATCCAGGCTAAAGTTCCAGAAGAGAACAAGCTTACTAGCAAAAAAATTTAGTACATGTTTATGAAATTATTTTGCATTATTCTGAGACAAAAGCAGTAATAACCTCTGAAATATGCATGGCAGTTCCAAAAAGGAAGGCTAGCTTTTTTGTAAATGAATTTCCTTGAACCTGCAGGAACAAAATCCCACAGACAACAATGAGAAGTTAAAAGATAATCCATCAATATATGAAGCAATGCTAAGGATATTAAGACGTACAGTAGCTTTTGCATTGTCCCATGTGAAATAGGTGGTGAAAAAGCAAGGCTCATTTCCTTCTGTGACCTTGTAAAGTGGGACATCCGGAGATAACCCTTCCAATGCTGCTGCAACTTCAATGTATTTCTGAAAATGTATACACGAAGTCGTGAACATTAGATTTTGAGAAGGGTAAAATTGAAAACACAGACACAAAATTATACCTGCCCAATGTCAAGTGCCTTCTGCTTTTCTTTAGGGTCCACACACTGACCAATCCATACAAAGACTTCTGCGTGGGTATCAAGTATCAATATGTCCTCCGTCAGAAGATCATCTTGGGCAAAATTAAAAATCTCATTCACCTGAAACAGGTACACAACCAAACAGAGATGGACATAACGAATGGCCAAACCATTTTCAAGAAGAAAGAGCAAATGTGTAGAACGAGAGAAAAGACTTGGAACAAACCTCAAATTTCCCTGAGATCCAACTCCAAGAAAAGCATGAAAGAACGAAAATATCAGACTCCACTGTAAAGCTTCATCATATAATTATTAAGCAAAATCCTTTAAATAATAAATGAGTCTTCTTCATCTTCCATAATATTAAATTTTTATGCATCCTAGATAAATATTAACGTCATCAACTACTTAAAATTAAGCACATCATTTAGATATTGTTGTAAGCATTAAAAGGAAAACTAGTTTATGAAAAAGAATCGAAACAGATAATGGAAATTGAGGACTAACCTTTGTTCAACGAAAAAGTATACAAATGAGGATCCCTAACTGTCTCCTGCACAGCCTTCTCACCAGTATAACTTTGCTTTCCTCCGAGTGCAAACCAAAAGGCAGAACTTTCGGTTCCCTCTTTTGTATGCTTTAGAGCAACCCCTGGCTGCAAAATCAAAATACTACATCCATAGAAAAACACATCTCATGGAAGCATATAAAGATAGTTAGATAGTAAATAAATAACAAAAAGAATACAAGAAAATTGCTGGCATTTCCTAAAAATTTGTCATCAATGGAGAATTTTTCATCTTATTGATTTGGTAACGCCATGTAGCTTGTTCAATCCGAGTGGTAGAAAAAAGAATTGCATTAAATTTTGGTCACATCACAGCAGACACTAGTTTAAATCATGCATGGCAATTTAAAAACTTCTAAGTCATTATGTACAGTATTTTTAATACCTTTAGGAACTCAGCAACTTTAGCAGCCCACTGTTGCTGCTCAAATGAACTTGAGCTCCCATGCCAAACAAACACTGAAGAGCCAGATTGCAACAAAAAACATTCATTGGAGCTTAGGGATGTTGCCACCTGCATGAGAAAATGATATGTATCAAGAGACAAGAGACTTTTTATCAATGTAAACCGTGTTAAGGTCATTCAAAGGTAAATATTGGAGAGCAAATTTATCCGTTATCTCCGCAAAAAGCTTGCATGAAAAGAAATACGACATGAAACAAATGGATGCCTCATTTCATATGGCACAAAAAATAAGAAATAATAAGAGATGCAAGTGAAGGTAATTTCTT
Organism: Cryptocoryne crispatula var. balansae; assembly: GCA_036172225.1. Classification (NCBI taxonomy): domain Eukaryota; kingdom Viridiplantae; phylum Streptophyta; class Magnoliopsida; order Alismatales; family Araceae; genus Cryptocoryne; species Cryptocoryne crispatula. The sequence goes on from CM069926.1 coordinate 2,689,920, forward strand.
AAGTAGCTTTCTCCTGTGCATAAGATAAAAGAAAAAAACATGAGAATCTTCAATCTTGTTGTACAGATATGGCAGTATCAAGAAAACCTAGTTTGCTGATAAGAAAACAGTTTCCCCTTTTCCTTTTTTGACATCCAAGGGAGAGCCAACCTTATGCCTAAGGGAGCTGCAACTGGCTTCATGAGTCACAAGTCAGTAAATCACAGTCAAGGGCTCAAGGCCAAGTATGGACCACTATGTCCACAGGAAATGGATTCAAAACAGCCAGTGCACTGTAAGGTACTTATTCATTCTATCCGTTGCGACCAGTGCTAATGGTACCTGAAGAGCACCATTAAGAATCTCGGAATTGCCGGCCGAGCTTAGCTCGGTTGGCACCACCCTCCCGCCGGGTTTGCGGGAGGGCGGGGGTTCGAGGACGCCGGCTGGCGTCCGGCTCTCCCACTGGGGGGGGAGAGTTCTCAGGTGGGGATCGAGCCGCGGGGGGCTCGATCCCTCGTCACCCGCGCGCGCTGCGTGCTGCTGGCCAACGCGGCCACGTGACCAAAAAAAAATCTTGGAATTGCCTTAGTTCCAGAGGGGATTCTTTAATTGATCTTTATAAACCTAACAAATCAAGAAAGAGAAAAGGCAGAGCACCGGTCACACTAGTCTTTTATTTCCTAGAGAACAATTGTAGAGGTTTAACTATTTCATGAGATTAATTAGGCATTCAAACATCTAAAGGTATCTATATCGTAAACAAACCTTGGTTCTTCATCCAAGTATCAGCTCAGTAAGTACAAGAACAGAAATCCAAAAAGTTCTCATAGGGACCTCAAAAAAAATACAGATACAATCCCTCTCCTTTTGACTACACTTCTGCACCATCCATAATCCTCTGATCCCCCTCTATTATTTATAAATGAATGTTTATGTGTCATGCTCATAGTGTAAATTCGTTCCTAGAACTCAAAGGGTAAATCCCGTGTTAAAGAAACTTGACTAAAATACATCTAAAGCAAATGCAATATGTTCTGCTAACTGATGATAAGCAACAAAATCAATTATAGGAGATTGTTCATGATTTAGCCAACAAATGACATGACAAAAGTAAGAACATACGGCATCAACTTGGACTGCTTTGTTATTATGTTCTGAGGTTCCAGATAATCGAATCAATGCAATGCCATCCGAAGTATAAGTCTCATCTTTCAAATTTTTATCTGCAATAGACTTCTTATAACCAGAGCTGATTCCACCCTGAAAATGGAAAACATCAAAAAAAGATAAAAAGAAAGAGGTAAGTCACAAAAGATCTACTCGTTTTCAGTGGCACTACCATCACCAGCTTCAACAAGGTGTTATAATGACACAGACATCTTCCATAAGCACATGCAACATACTTTGGAATTGGTGTTTCAACAACCATGTAGAGTAAAGAGAATTAATAGAAAAATAAAGAATACCTTGAAAACAATCATTGGTTGAAAAAGTGCAATAAATTGAGGTGGTTCTTTCCCTTGAAAAATTCGTCCCTGAATGATTTGTAAAGTCATGCACAAACAAAGCAGATGTAAAGCTTATCAAGTAAGAGAAGAGAGGTACCAGCACAGGTCTTCCCTTCAGAGAATTGCACATTGTATTTGATAATCGAGTGGCCATCATTTGATCATCCTAGTGAACACAACATAACCTTTTAAATTCATCAAAATACAAAAACATGGAGATTTAGATAATGAATTTTTCATGATGAAATATGGTCAGAAAATTATTAATGAAAGAGAAGAAAAAAAACAATTGATGAACATCCACATATACCCACAAGACCAATCAGAAAAAAGAATAGAATTTACTCTCTAGCCCCAGAAAACTCAAGTTGAACCCAAAAAGCTATACTTAGTAGGATATTCTAAAGACTTTCTTCTCTTTCCAACATTTTGTTTTGAACAATAGAACTCTTTGACATTGTTAAAATATTACTGTGATTCAGAGCATCTAAAGTCACTCTAAAAGACATATAAGATAGTGTCTGGAGATTGGATCTGGGATAGCTCTAGAAAGCAACACCCTTAACAAGGAATTCACCTGCTCCAATAGTATCTTCAGATAAAGAATTAATAGGGTGTTTGCTTCAAATGAGTGGCATAACATGTTAACCAGATGCTCGACGAGAGTTTGCCAAAGATAATGTCAGATCATCATCCAATCATTAGCTGAACTGGATTATTATTAAAATGGATGTAACTGCAGTTTAGATTTGGGCAGATGTTGAATTCTTTGATTTCGTCAAGGGGTGATAAGTAGCAGCCCTGACCTGAAAAGATGATGCCTCTACCGACTATCCTGCTGTTCAAGCTCAGGTGGGTTAGTAAGAATGCCAAAAAAAGGAGAAGAGTGATGACTGGTAAATCCAAAGAAGGCTTGGAAGTCTCTTTTTGAGAAGAACAAACAAGAGCTAATAAAAGCCAAAAAGAATTTCAGAACTAACGGTAGATGGAAGAAATCACAGAAGGGCAGAGGTCCAAGTACCAATGACAGAAGAACTAACTACATCTCAGCCGGTAAGATCAGGGACAAGAACTTGGAAGACAAAGAAGCAATTAAAAATGGCATCATTCACTTTCACAAATGGCTGTTCGAAGAGGAGTGTGACTGGAGTCAACTCCAGACCAGTAACGCTTTCCCTATACTCTCTTTAGAAGCTCCAGAAATCATCAAATTATTGGAATACAAGAATAAAGGGCCAGTTTTGAAATGGATGCAAATAAATTCTTGGAAAACAGAGCTTCCATGTCAGGTTTTCTCAAATAAGGTTTGCAGGTTGGCCATTCCAGACCGGGATTAGCCAATGCTTAATCGTGATCAGCACCCCCATCCTAGCAGACCCACAGACCTCAATGTCTTCCCTGCCTGAAACCGAGCAGGGAAGGTGCAGGGGTGGCCAGCAGGCTGCTGGCACCTCGGCACAGGCAAATCAGCTGATCCAATGCTTCTGGCAAATCAGATCTCAATCAGGATCAGAATCTGCACTGGCCAATACCTGCCAAAAACAACTGCAAACATGTGTGATATAACCTCAATTTCAAATCTCTATCTTTTGCCTTTATGAAAAAATAACTTTTGCTTTTGATTTGACTTTAACAACTAGAAAAATAGGTGATATTCCAAAGAAATTTAGCTAATTCATGGTACGTATAAAATATGTATTGAGGTTGTTGGGTTCTTTAAAAAAAATTTATTTGACCTTTCCCCATTAGACTTGTGAAGTACCGATGTTAATTACGTCGAACAACCATTTGAACACCATTGATTAACCACCATAGCAATTCGTAAATAGAAGGTATACACCCACACAAAATATACACACAGGAACAATGACCCATGAACTTGATAGAATGCAAACACTTAATGTTTTGGATTTTATTTTGATTTGGTTTTTTATCAGTTTTTTTCAAGTTTGTTTATAAATTTGACTTATTTTTGGATTAAAACCTAATGCCTTTTTTTGAGATTTGGTTTGATTAAAGTTCATCTGAGGGTGTGGTTTGATCTGGGTTGGTTGCTTATTTTGTCAAGACTCGGTGTCATTTGGATTGTTTTTCTTACTATGCTTTGATTTATTTTGAACTTTGGGGCTTGTTTTGAGTTGAGGATTTTGAGATTTACGATTTGGAAATTTTGGGATTTGAGATTTCAGACTCCTAGGATTGTGAGTTTTGAAGATTCTTGGATATATATTTTGGATTGAAGGACCCAACATTCAAGGACAGAACCTAAGTGTGTCATTGTGTTGTACCCAATACATGATCCTACCAACTTGATGCCCAAGTCCTAGCTGCAAGGGCATCCCGTTATTCTCAATGTTCCTCTCAAATTTAGATGAGAAATATAGTAAAGATTCTCATGTATTTTCACAGCAAAAGTTCTGTATTCCTTCATGAGGCAAGGTAGTTTCATGGATATAATCCCCCTTCCTCTAGACTTGTCCGGTTATCCCCCTGACATGAGGCTTTTCATGATAGTCTCAGTTCACACCACCTCACATAAACAAAATGAAAGATGCTATCATCACTGACATAAGGATACAAGAGATCAAGCGCTACCCTGGTTCGGTTTGGTTAAAAGTTAAAAAAATGATGCTTTTAAACTAATGTGTAAGGTTTTCTAACAAATTATGAGAGATAATATCTAATATTCACATGCATGGAAAGCCAGTCAGTTTTGGGCCCAACTGACCTGCTCCTTCTCCAGATCATCCAGAAGCTTGGTTTTTAGCATTGTGTCAACTGATAATTTATTATAAAAAATAAAAATATTATATTTTAACTATTTAAATAAACTTTTTATTTATAACAACTTTTTAATATTTATATTTACATATTTATTTATATTTATTAACATTTAAAAAATTAACCAGATCCGATCCTGGTCAATCCAACCTGATCCCCGTCCTTCCTACCTGGTTCACAAGTTTTTGTTCCAAAATATGCAAGAAAGAATCTGCTTTGTCCAAATAACTATGAAAATTGAAGATAAAATTTAGTTCTAAAAAGCCAAAAAGTCAATGATTACCATCAAGTAGATGTTATAATGCAAGCGATAACAAAAGTCGCCGAAAAAGGCACGTTATTGAGCTACTAAACATCACCATCGTTTCATCACTTGAAAACAATATCATGACACCGTTTATCATTGACAACCATGTGAACATAAACATTGATAAAAATGATTACGGGAGGTCCAAATCAAACAAGATGTTCATGACATACACAGATGCACTGTCCTAAACTGCGCTAACATCATCTTTCCCCAGAAATAAAAATTTCATCAACATAAATGTATACCTGTGTGCTATCTTTTCCCATCCAACAAGACAAGAAATACTCTTCTCTCCTTTCACCAGAATGGTATGTATAAAGTACAATATAGCAATCTCCACTATAAAATTTACCGATATCCTCCTTTGTTATAGGCGTCTTAGCACTGCCATTGATGCGCCAAACCTGAAATCAGAGTAACCATTCAATCTGCCTAAAGAATCTCTCATGAAAATCTAACAAAAGACAGAATATATACATAGGTAAATAGTCCAGGTTTATCATAAAGGAGGACCAGAATACCCTCTAATATATACAAGAAATAAATTCTAGATCATTCACATGCTTAAATGCTTCAAATTCTAACCTCAATTTTCCCAGATCCTTCAAGCAATGGAGGAACCTCCTCGTTTACTGGAGAAGCTTTTGCACCACCCTTGACATCAACACCTTGTTGCTTCAGTAAAGCTAGAAATATGCAAAAAAAATATCCTCAGTTAGATTTTGTTAGATTCACAAATCACCCATTGTAATTTAAGAAGCAATACTTACCGGCTACTTTTCCTCTTCCCTCCTCACCCCCATTAGTTGTTGTACCGACTGGCCAGGACTCAAAGTTTGATTTAAATGAGTGTGTCTCAAACCCCTGAATTACTCGAGTGATGCGAGTTGATTTTGGTCTATTTTGGTTTGTAATAAATTCCTAATCAAAAGTACATATGTCAGAGAAAGAATATGTCATTATGGAATTTGATTCAACAGAATGGGTATCAAGTAATAGATGATTACCTCAGCAGTCTGACAAGCTGCTTTTCTGTCATCAACGCTTGTGACACGGCCAACCCATACAAACACCTCACCTCCACAATCTAGTAAATAGCACTTGTTGTTTTCCAACATTGCTTTAGAAAGTGCTCCATCCTCCAACTTCAGCTGACCATCTATGATACTGCAATATAAGTGGATAATAGTTTGCAAGTAGGGTCATAATTCTCAGTAAGACAAAGATATGTCAATTTGCATAGTAGAAAAAACTCCCACCAAGAAAAAAAAAACACTAAATTCCATCAATCAAATAAATGCTAAAACTATGCATACATAGTACAAACATAAATTGTAAAAAAACTTCTGCATGCTAATTCAACAGTATACCAAAACAAGTACCTATAGAGTCTTCCGGCAGTAGTTTCCATGAAAACATCTTCTTCACTTGCCACCTTTTTGCCAATTGGTGCAAATCCACCAAAGAGGACCCAAAATTCACCCGAATCTGACTCGGCTACAAGTTTTCCATCATCTACAATGAGAAATATGATTACAGTCAATAATAGCCTGAATAACCAGAAGACAGATGGTGGGGGTAAAAACATCAAAAGAAACTTATGCCTCACTTGGTAACGTGGTTTCCTCAAATTATATCCCAGCAACTAATCAGGAACCTTGAAGAAACAAAAAGAATAATCACATATGTTGAAAGACTCACCAACAATCGCAACGTCACACTTTCCCTCATGATATTTATCTTTCAGATACTGAATTACTTCCAAGGATTTAGCCCTTTCTTGAATATTGGAGTTTGCACCATTAAATTGATAGATTTTGTCCTTGGTGTCCAAGATAAACACATCATCATGATTAAGTGATGAACGAGCAAATGGAACCTACAAAACCAGATAACAGAATAGAAATACTCATCCTAATCTTCTTTCAATATCTTACAAAACTTCAGTAGAAAGAATCTGTAGAAAATTTGGGACCTGCTTCAGTCTAACAACTCGTTTTCCTTTACACATATAGAGCCGTGTTTCAAACTCCTCTTCCTTGACTTGTTTAAACCCAGAGGCAACACCACCCTCTAATGGGACAATGCAAGGTTTGAAGTAAGAGAGAAACTTGTCTGATTCATAGCCTTGAAGCTCCCTGTGCTGAATAGCACGCCCTCCAAGAACAGCATCCAGCTCTACAGTTTTTATTGCTGCAGTTCCAGCCTCATCCTATCATATGCCCTAAGATCAATGAGAACAATTGCAATGTAACAAACCCATTTCTGCATAATAGACATCCATTACCTGGCTAGTATCTTTTCCAATCCAAAAGTGGATATCATAAAGGTAAGCACCACCCTTGCCAGGACTTGTCTGCAGTGAGCATACCAGAAAAAAAACAACAAGAAATAATTAGCTTACCAATCCCAAGCATACCAATCTGCTATACAGATAAGAAGCATTTACAAAGTATCCATTTCATAAATAATGTGAAGAGAAAAGCCATGTTACGAGAAGAAAATTCATAAACAAAATTGTCCTTACCAAATGGTGGCAAAGTTATGCAAAAAAATGAAAAAGAAAACTAGACTTACTAAAATGTGACATATTGACAATCTGCCCCTTAAACTTGTTTGGGATTAGCACTCATTTTATGAATCATTTCAGCATTAATTGTACATAAAAAATACCACATCAACTTAACAAGCTAAGCTATCCCTTAATAACAATTTCAATGGCTTAAGAGTAGATTAATCGGTCTAACCTGAAATCCAAACCAACAGGAAATGCCAGTTTGGTTCAGGTTCCAAAAATGGAATGTGTTAATCGGGTTTAAAGAAGGATAGCCCAATCAAAACCAAATCAAACCAATAACCCGAATCTCACTAGCACTTTCCTTCCCAATGTTCCTGTGGTTCTTCATGTGTGCATTGTGTAAGAAGTGGAGGAATCACTCATCTTTTGTAAATGGTTAGCTTTAAAGAACTGACAATATGGAATTAAAGAGCATGTGCAAAAGCTGCAAAATGGCACTTGAAATAGTCCCATATCGGCTGTGTCATCTGAAATTCCCCACAGCCCCTCTATTTGAACTTGAAGGACAACAGCAGCCACAGCCAACCGTGAGGCACATAATTTGTCTTTGGGTTTTCGGTTATGACAAAAATTGTTAGGCTTAATATAAAATTTGTTTTAATTTTTAAATGATATATTTTTATTTCTTCAAAGAAAATAAATAAATTATAATAAACATATGGCTTATTTCAGTTTGACCAGAATGAACTGTTTTAACTTGGTTTGGTTCGGTTTGGATTGATGGTGTCCTTCGGTTTGGTTTGGGTTGAGTTTTTTTTTCTCTATAAACCAAACCAAACCGACCCATGAACAGCCCTACTTGAGAAAAAAATAAGTTTCAGATTCCGTCCTACCAGTTTGATATAAGGTGCGGGGAATGGATTTCGGGACCTGCAAGGAATCCCATCTCCCCCAACTTGTAAGGGCTGCGATGGCCAAGGGCAGCCACTGGCAAGCCATCCAACCTCTAAGGCTCTAACAGCTTCAGGCGGCTCAGAAACCATACTCCAAGGCTTATTTTGAGATGTCTGAGGTGCCAGATGCACCAAAGATGTCTACCTCTATGGCGGTAACAGTGGAAGTGATCACCTAGGCAATTTGGATTAAGTACAGGTGGTGAGGGCTGCCTTGCCTCGGCTCGTTGCCTAGGCAGTTGCCTCAAATCAAAAACAATATTGATTTCAGAAATAAGCCTGTAGTGTATCTTCTTATAGCAATGATATGCATCCAAAGCATGAAAGTTCTTTTATCAGGCAATAAAAGTCAATGCATTATCAAAAGGTAAAATTTACCATGGATTCATTCTATGTAACTGGATGAGGTTTCAGTTTCTTTGAATAGTCTTGACCATAGTTGTCAAGGGGCTGATAATGACTTAAATGACAAGGCGCCTTCTTAAAATCCTCAAGCAGTAGGATAGACAAAAGAGTTAGCAGGAAGTCTTGACAAATTTAGTAAGAAAATTGATGTTCATCTAGATGGAGTTGATATCTTAACAAAATTGAATGTTGTGGACAGATAAATCTATAGATAGAAAATGCTACTCTGTAAATACATGCAATTACCACTAAAAAATAGCCAAAACTACCATTCCATTGCTTAAATAAAGATCCTTGAAAAGAACAAAACGCAATAAGCTTAAACATAAGAACCACATCAAGGATCCCAGAAAACAACAAGAACTGTTTTAAAATGAACCACCAACATCCTTAGTACCTGCAGGACTATGTAAGAATCCCCTGAATAGAATTTTCCATAGTCAGATTTCGGTAGAGAGACAGGCTGAAAATTTTCAATTCGCCATATTTCCGTACCTCTTTTAAAAGTTAAGCACAAGAACAAAAAGGTGTAGCAGAATAAATTACACAATAAAAGTAGTGAATAGTTGTAAAACAAAGCCTTCACTTCCAGCTAGACAGTAGAGATTAAGAAGGATACAGCCTTTGACCCACTCCTTGAAATGCAGGATCCAAGTTCTTTGTTGAGCTAGACATTCCTTCAACAACGAACGTGTGAAAACTGCAGCATAGTGAAAGAATGATGAATAAAGCAGTAATAACCAAACTAAAAATACAATAACTTTAGAAAATAAAATTATTTTATAAGAATGGCTACTAATTATATATCAAGAACTAATTATTAAACCATGTAGAAAGCAGCAGATGTCATTTTAGCATCAAAACATTTAGGTTACTACTTGAAGTGATACCTGGATTTGCAGGTTACAAACATAATAAGATTAAATTGACTTCCACTGATGATATTAAGAAGTTCAAAGAATAGTTTGATATACAAGGCTAGAGTTGTTATCTAATATCGTAGGTCAGAAGTGGAGGAGATAATTGCTCTACAAGATAATGAATAAGGAAATGATCACCTCTTGATTTAAACCCGATTACAAAATATAATAACATTATTGAGTGTACAGTTCCCACAAAAGCATCTAACAATAAGGTCAAGAATAACAACTCACTTTTGTATTGAATCTACTTGCACCATATAATCACAGCAAACTAAAAGTTTTGCACCGAAGCGTGACAGGCAAAATTAGAGAGGGACTTAAAGGTTAGGTCATTAAGTGCCTCTGCTGGTGCCGGGAATCGGAAAGTAACAGTATAACCTCCCAGTGCTGGTGAATCTCAATTCTCAACAAAATGTTCAAGATTTCTAAGAAAACATGAGCGTATGCTCAAATTCTTAAAAATATATAAAGAATATTTCTCCACAGAATTCTAAGTTGTACCTTCCATACAATAGTGGTGGCTAAGATCATGTGCCTGCTGCCATCATAACTCGAGGTGTCTGTTAACACATTTCATAGGGCAGGACTTCAGTATGTATCAAATAGTCATTGGGGGCTTTTAGCTTGGCATTTTATTTTTTACCCCTTTCAAGGATGAATTTTGCCACAAATATCTCATTATTTAGTCTAGTTCATTTATGCATATGCAGTTGAGTCATTTGCTAAGAGGTCTTTCATGTTTATGAATTGATGCCCCTTCTCATTATGGGTGTGATGCATTATACCCTCGTAGGCATAGCACAAATTTTACTTAGTTGGTGTTAGTTTTCTTGTAACATTCTAAAATTGCATGGTGCAGAGCCGGGGGGGGGTCATGAAAGGGGCATGCTTGGACAACCAAGGTGCCCAATGCCACCACCATCTGCCACTATTGCCACCGGCTACAGCTGCTTTGACCTTTGAACACAGCTGTTGCTCCATTCACCATCATCGTTGTCCACCATTAGCCCTTCCAAATACTGTTAGGCAAGGCATTTCCCACATTCTTCGTTAAACCAGAGCTTACCCTTGTACAAGCACTTGGAGATGTCCGCCCTACCTGTCATTTGACCGACGATGCTAGGAAAGCTCGAGGGAACTCCCCTACCCGTCCACCCGTGAATACGATCACATCCCGCGTCGACGTGGTTTGGGAAGCTAGATATGGGGTGACGACATGCCGTTGCAGGGAAAATAACTACACGGGCAGCTAAGAAAAGAGAAAAATATAACGTTCCCACGCCGATCATACCCTGTGAAGTGGATGTCCAAGAACGCTAGTACCTAATTATGCCATGGCGGAAGAAAGAAGTCCTCTACAGCGTCCTTATCACACGTATTTCGGTGACACTTGTGAATAACGATATCCATAAAATCTCACGGAGCACCCTAGATGGAAGTCACCCCGAATCTTCACCGCCGACGGCAAATCCAACACCGACGGGACCAACCCAATAACAAGAGCAGTAATCAACCAGGGAACACAGATCGCTACGTCGATAACGGAACCATCGGGATCTGCGGGCGTATGACAAATGACGACCGAGGACCTCGAGACTTCGATCCGCTGCCGTGATCGACGTGATTGCCGGAACAGAAGCGGGCGCCCGTGAATCGGAGAGACGCGGGAAGGAAAGGGGCTCGATCGAGCAAAGGTGGCGCTGCCGATCGAACCGGGTAAAGGTGAGGGGGGGAAAGGAGGCGTACCTGCCTGTGAGCACGACACGGGAAGATCCACCGCGGGCGCGGAAAGAGAGAGGAACGTCGGAAGATGAAAGGAAGCACAGAGAGAGAGAGAGAGAGAGAGAGAGAGAAGAAGGTGGAGAGATGAGTAATAATAGGCTGGAGCCTGGGCGGTGTTGGCAAAGCTCCCTCACTCTTAAAGCGAGTGATTGTCCCCTCTTCTCTCTCTCTCTCTCTCTCACACACCGTTGTCACTTTTCCCTCTCTTTTTTTTTCTTATTTTACTCTCTTTTCATTTTTTTCTAAAAATTAAGAACTACTAATTCTGTCATCCGCTATTTTCGTTGCTCTCCGTGTCGTGTCTGTTGATGGGATTGGACGGTGATTAACGAACTAGTCTTGCTTAAAAAAAAAAGTTATTTCTTCTGCTTTTTCAGATCAGGGGTGTGCATATTATTCAGAATACCGTCTGTCCTTTATGTTGTTCGAGTTTGTGCATCCAGTACACGCCGCATGGTGTACATATATATATACAGCCGTATGTATTAGCCAGAGGCATAAAATTCACGCGTTATTGTCTTGCCAACTTTATTTGGTATTATTAATGTTCTGTTATCGTTATGAAATAAAACAATAAATGGTTGAATTCGTGCTAAATTACATGTAAAAAAACATTCTTGGTTAAATGTGCAGTTCTGTACGAAAAATTGCAAAATCTATAGATCAAGAGAATCATGATTAAATTTAACAAATATGAAAATACTAATTTCCTATATCTCACGTGAGATTAAACCACTTAACACTCTTCGTCTTAATCGATCGTCATCTCATCTGATCAGAATAACAGTGCCGAACAAATATAAAAAATTGATCCACCAAAGGGACAAAGCTTGGGAGGTCATTGCAGATCTATCCAAGGGACAAAACTTTAAAAATTCACTTGCTCTCGTATCACGTGAAAAATATCGAGACTTACGCCATGTTTGGTAACACTATTAGGTACCTCTATCACTATCAATTTTAAAATTGATATTGATAGGAATCATTAAGAGATGTTTGACTAAGTGTATCAATTTTAAAATTTATAGTACAAACAAAGCATATTATGTAATACAAGTGTCAACTTGTATTACTTTTGATATTGATACTCTAACATTCCAAAATATTAATATCAATATTGATATAGTACCAAAAATGAAACTCTAACCAAACAGGGTATTAGATATTGAAATAATTAATATCAAATTTAATACCTGTGAAAATACTCTTTTTGATGTGGTATATATGTGAAATTAAGTCGCTTGACATTCAACGAGACCGATTGATATAATTCAATCGGTAAAATTGATATAAAAACACACTATTTCTAGCGGATGATGTGTTCTCGATCACGATCCCCCGTTGGGAAAAAAATATATACGTACGGATATTCGTGACTTAATAAAAATGTTGCCCATACGAATCGGATCCATGGCCAAATAATATCACATTAGTCAGTCTAGCTTTATTTTTTTATACTTAGTTTTGAACCGGGTAATTGGTAACGTCTTATCGGGTCCGCTGAAATAAAAGAACTAAGTTTAATTAACAGGAGTTCATTTTTGCACTCATAATTTAAAAAAAATGCTCGTGAAATGACTTTTTTTCCGAATCTAAATGGATGGGGTTTTGCATAATATGCTAGCAGGTCGGATAAAACTCGTTTTCTGTTTGTGAATGCGGAAGCAATAAAAAAAGAGTTAAATCCGATTTATTGTTATACCGAGAAGCTGTAAAAAAAAAGAGTTGAATCCGATTTATTTTTATACCGAGATTAGTATGGTGTTGTCCGTCAGACCGAGAGACACCCTTGAGATTAGGGGTGTTCATGGTCTGGTTTGGTATGATTTCTTAGTATTTTTTTCTCAAACCAAACCAAACCAAACTATCTCCCAAACCAAACTCAATTAATTCGATTTGATTTGGTTTGGTCCGGTTCAAACCATAATTTATTAAGGTAGAGTAAATATGTCAATATATAATTTCATTTTATTTGTTTTAAATCATATTCTATTAAATTTTAGTGTATTTGTTTATACATTTCATTAATTTGTCTTAAAAACTCTTGAAACAAATTTATTTTTATAAGAAAAGGCACATAAACATTGTATTATATATAACTTAAAATAAAATATTTAATCTAATTCGAGTTATTCGGGTTAGCAATTTGGTTTGGTTTGAAGGGATCTAGGAACCAAACCAAACCGATCGGTAGCTCAAACCAAACCAAACCAAACCAAACTCCTAGTTTGGTTTGGTTTTTCGGATTGAACCAAATAGTGAACAGCCCTACTTAAGATGCATGGTTGTGATATTTACCTAGGGATGTCAATGGGCCGGATACGGGTTGAATAATAGTATTATCCGTATCCGTATTATATAAGAAAAAGGTGTATCCACTTGATGTTCGTTAACTATTGGTATCGGGTATATCCGCGAATCGCATTGTTCTATCCGCTTAAAAACGGTTTACGGTCGGATAACGGACAGTTATCGAATATACAAAGAGATAACATGCGTATGATACAACTTAACAAAATAAAGAAGTAAAGATAATTTTACCAATAAAGACACAAAAATATATATATTACGATTAAAAATATCTATTTATAGTAATGAACAAGAAGAAAATTCTTAATTATATATCTGACACAAAACATGAGATATAAAAAATAATTTGCAAGTCTATAGTAAAATTAATTTTTGAGCCTGCAATAAATAATTAGATGTTCAATACAAAATATGAGATAGAAAAAAATCTTAATTATATGTCCAAAATAATATATGTCCAACATAAAACATGAGATAGTCGATTTACAGTAAAAGTGTGTACGTGGATTGCTCCATCAAGAAGCAGAAGAGGATGAAGACGTCGCTATTGGATGTCAGGACAAGGCTTATTCAATGTTAATATCTCAAGGAGGAGGGTGAACCGGTGAGTTAAGGACAATAAAATTTTCTAGATGGGACATATATGCTTAGATGTCATAAATTGTGAGTTAAATCGTATTATGTATTAGTTAACGAATACAGATAACGATTTTCGAGTTCGGTTTATGGTGTATCCATAACCGCATCCGTTAAGATAACGGTTACTCGATAAACGAACGCGGATAGCTTATTCGGAAAATTTAAACTATCCATTAATTGTTCGTTAACTAACGAACGGGTCGGATAATCGGATAATCGGTAACCATTAACATCCCTATATCTACCCGAGTTTTGGTCAACATTGCAATTTTGCTATTTGAAAAGTGATAAAGTAAACCCTTGTTTCCATTAACCGATCAAGAATTATCGACAAAAAATAATATAATGTACGGTGAAAAATAAATATTTTCCGGTTTCATAGTCATCGAATATGTATAATAGTAGCGAATAATTACGTGATGACAAAGTAGTCAACTTTCTTTTTTTAGTAGGTTTAATGAAAAAAAACTAATTTTTGCATTAGATTTTGTCTCGGTGTGACTTGCGTAAAATATCAGTTTCGTATATCTCCTCGCACAATAATTTATTTGCGTATAAACTACAGCATTATATATATATATATATATATATTCCAGCCAAAGATGCTCCTTCCCTTCCTATGTCTGTATAGAAACATTTTCCTTTCGTACAATTCTAACGGGGTGTGTTTGGTAGCTCGATATTTTTTTTGACATTTTTATGATAAAACTTGTATTAAAATAAAATCTAAAATAGTTAAATACGAAAAATTATTATGTTTGGTGAGATGTGATGACATAAGTGTGCAGACCATATATAACTATGAAAGTGTAGGAACCTCAAGAGAAAGAGTATCATCTTTTTCTTGTCTAAAAAATATATATATACAAATTTGTTTGTGATAATTGTTAAATTTTTATTTTAACAATTTTTGTTACAAAATTATATTTTACAACAAAAATTTAATTTATCATACAACAAAACATTTCCTAAATTTTAATTTACAGTTTCACTCAATGAAATCCTGGATCGACAATATTAATAAATGATCCAAGAATAAATATAAAATATTTCGAGAACGTCAACTTGAGTAGAAAAATGAATTTTTTTATTCTGTAATTCTAAATATCCACATCAACATAATATAAATATTAAAAATAGATCTCTGAGCCCCCCCTTGGGTTATTAAATCAAGGCACATTACAAGATAGTTAAACGAAATGGAGCTAAATAAGATGTCAACTCAATGCTGCTATATTTATGAACTTCATGTAAAAAGTTATAATAAACACATCTTATATAGGTCTAAAGTAAACTCTTAAATTTTAATTTGTATTTTTAGGTTTGTTTTTTTGTTCAAGCATATTCTATTTATAAAGAATAGAAATAACATGCACCATACAATTCTTAAGTAAGTAATTAGTGTATTATTGAATAAAACATCTTAATTAAATTAAATATTTTTTCATAACTAAAAATATTAAATATAAATTTAAGAATTCAGATTCTCAGATCAAGCCAAACCAAACACCACCTTACTATATAAGCTTGGAGGGCGATGAGCACTGAAAAAGGATCGGTCGCGTACATATATATTAAGGTCATATTTGGTATGAAAATAATTTGTAGAGGTTTATCTCCAAATTTTAGGTGCCAAACAAGCCAACGTCATTTTGATATACCGTCTCAACGAAACAGGGAGTCGGCGATCGTGAACACGTGTCATTTTGATATAGAATGCATATTTGAAAAATGAATAAAACCTACCTGGCGGTCAAAATGATACAAATAAATAAATCGTGTAAATGAAGTAGACCATGATGTGGTCAGGCCGCCCGTCTAAAAGCGGTATATGCCGTCCCGCTTTTCATGGCGTGCCTCGTATTTTTTTATCAGCGGCATTTTGCAAATAGATCTTAGATCCATATTGCATTGGCAGATTTCTTCCCTCAACATATATATATATATATATATATATTCACGCCGTCTCTTGCTAATTACAACCACCTTCGAGTCCGGTGGATATATAAAACCAAGAATTTTTGCAAGTATACATATAATATACGGAGCATTATATTTAAATAGTGTCAATGTTTTTTGTGTTTGCACAAATTTATAGGAATGCCCACAAGAAATGCTTGCTTGCAGACTTGCCATTTAAATTTACAACTTTGCTTTTGATCATCTTTTCGTAGGGTTCGTCCAGATTCAGTTCGTTGAGTTACGTGCACGTAAAAGCCGATATATATATTTTTTCGGGAGGGATTCGGATGAATACGCAGCTTTTTTCGGGGTAAAAAACAAGAAGATTCCTTTGCCGGCTCGGCGGCTCTTTTTAAAGGGCGGACGGGCCGGGGCCGGCGGAGGTGGGCCGGGGCCGGCAGCCGACCGGACGGCCGCCGCCACGGTCGCGCCGCCCAGCCCCACCAACCACGTCCAAGCATGCACCCCCACGTGGTCTGGACCGCGCGTCACGTGATGTCACGTATTAGCGACGGTTGTACCGAAGTGTTCTCCGGAGATGGCAGCGGATTACATTCCGTCGTGTTTACTTTAGAACGCGTTTGATAGAAGTTTAATTCAAAGATAATCGTAAATTTATCTCCAAATAAAGATACTGGGGCTGAAAATTAAAAAAATCCAAAATGTATGACTTAAATTCAAGAGACCTATTATGACGTCAGACGCATATGGAGGGTTTAATTAGATTGCAATATTAAAGAAGCCAAGCAAATGATCCATTGAGAGGTTATATAAAATTTGTGCAAACAAACAAAGCCTTAATCAACTCGTCAAGGATTAAATATCAAGCATGAAAAACTGCGTTAGTTGACTTACAAATGTTCAATCAAAAAAGTAATTTTCGTTGCTAAGTAAAA
This sequence comes from Cryptocoryne crispatula var. balansae, assembly GCA_036172225.1. Classification (NCBI taxonomy): domain Eukaryota; kingdom Viridiplantae; phylum Streptophyta; class Magnoliopsida; order Alismatales; family Araceae; genus Cryptocoryne; species Cryptocoryne crispatula. Next base: position 2,706,889 of record CM069926.1, read on the forward strand.
ATATCAGGCGTGAAATTGGGGTGCCCATTTGTTAAGCTGAACAAATGTCTAACCACGGGATTCAATTTTGCGTTAGACTTTTTAGCCCATCATATAAAATATTTAACCAAAGACTCAACTTTTCTGACCGAAATGTTCGAGTTAACTTTTTTTTATCAAGCAACTATAGATAGTTCCATATATAACAAAACCACAGTACGAGGACACGATTACGAAGATCACTGAAAGTTTGCTTAAAGTCATCGTCAACAAAGTAGGACATAGTGATAGAGTGACCAGTATAGTAATATGCTTAAACTGTCGATCGACATTAGAGATTCCTATGTAGAAGTTTGACCAACACACCAAAAAAGATGTGATCAATGCTCGGACTAACAATCTCGTAAAAAAAATAAAGGCGAAGTCAAAGACCAAAGATGATAATCAAATAGAAGTACATCTTAGGATATACGACACTAATAGAACACACAAACAACACCTAAACAGATACACCGAGTGCCATATTTTCAGGGAATCAAATGATACAGCTCCGACATACATAGATAAGCAAAACAAAAACACTGAAAAATGGACAAATCTACAAGAACATAACACAACATAACATTTGAAATTGATATCATTTTATTCGGTCTTGACGCATTTCTTTGATCTTGATCGATGCAACTTATCAAGATGTCTCTTCATAAAAATCATATTGATAGCCACTGAAAAAATAAAAATAAAAAAGACGGCCCGTCCAGGGTGGTGTCAATGGGCCGGGCCTGGCCCGCTTAGGGTCCGGTCCAAAATATATTGGCTCGGCCCAACCCGGCCCACACTACATTGTTGGCCCGGCCCGCAAAAATTATTGACTTGGCCCGACCTAGTCCGGCCCGGCCCAACTATATATTTTATAAATAAATATTTATTAAATATGATAAATTTAATTATTTAAGATAATATTATAAAATTAATAAAAATTTAATTAAATATATATATTTTTAATAAGTAAAAATTATATTTTTGACATAAAAAAGTGAAAGTTATTGTCCCGTTTTAACCCGTGTCGGCTCGTATGCCATCCCGACTAAAGTCTGCGGGCCAAAATATTTGGCCCGTCAAATAATCCGCAGTCAACTGGGCCCGCGAGACGGGCCCAGCGCATTGCCACCCTGCAGGGTGGTCGATGGGACGTTGAAGGGACGGCCATAATAGAACCACGCGGTGCAAGCTGCATTTGACACGTGTAGTTGCAATGGCCGCTGCCCTCAAGCTTCAACCGGCAACGGCTGTCGCATCGCACGCTAGATTTTTTGAGCCATCTAATAACAATTTGGGCCTCCGGCATCTGATGGGCTCCGCGGCCCATAAAAGACACATCTCATTGGTGCAACTGGGAATATTACGAATATCACGGTACATGAACATGATGCAACAAAATGTTTCCAAAATAAATGTTAGTGAAGTATCTAAAATGAGCATAAGAATATCAACGGTGGTTAACGTTGTTTCCTAGCCGAAACGTGCGCCAGTTAGAGGGGTTGCCGAGTAAATCTAAAAGAGAATTTAACGGGAGACCCAACTCACAAATACGACTTTAAAAGAGTATGACCAGTGTCAAAAATGTTTTAACGGATGACCCAATTTCATACCGTGTTTAAATTTTCGCCCCCAAAATGAATGGTAACTGTTACATGAAAAGAGAAAAAGTTTTTTATGCCCTCGTTGTGACGGCGCAGCAGCATCACCTCAAGGTTGCACATTGTTGGAGCTGATATGGCATCTCTGTGGATGTGCTTGCTCTCGAGGGGTCTTCAGCAGTGTTTCATCTATCCTTTTGCAAAGGAGGGTCAAAACTAGTGTCCTCCATGCTCACAGTTGCAAAGACCCCTGCTAATCGGCTCGCAGTGTCCGGCCTGCCCTCTTTGGGTGACCGACGGATCATTTGTTGCCTCGCAAGAGTAGAATAGCTGGGAGAGCAGCGTCTGGGCTATCTCCACTCTCTTCTTTTAGTGGCCATAACCGGCCGCTGCGCCCATGGCGATGCTACCATGTTCTTAAGTCGGATGAGAGAATGTTGGATGATCACTGGATGAAGGAGACAATGCCACCGGATGAAGAAGACTGGCACCCTTCAAAGTGGCCTGCGTCGTCAAAACGAGGAGAGAATGTTGTGAGCTGCCATAGGCAGTTCCCGAACCGAATCCGAATCTCATAGTATTTATAGATTTCAGTTCGGATTCGGACCACAGTTAAAGGGATCCGGATTTGGATCTTCATGAACCCAACCCGGATCCGACCCGAGGAACTATCCAAACATCTCATTTTTCATTCTGACAATTTATACAATAAGGCATCGAAATATTCAGAAATTGCATAATCCGTTTACGCCCCCGATCCGTTACCAAATCCGACTAGTGTGCGGGCCTAAACGACACCCGGAACTCAGTTAGACTTTTCGCTTCTTCGAAACTGTGAGATAGCTGCCAACGTCAGCTTAGCACCCGGTCAAAGTCGGCCGACGAGCCACGTCAGAGTCAGCCGACGACGAGCCACGTCATCCTTTCGGCTCCTCCGTCCTCTTCGTTCGCACGCTTCTTTTCGATCTCCCAGCTGGCTGTGGCAGATCAGTGATGCACAAGGAGAAGATCTCGCACTGCCATGACTGCAGAGCCATCGATTCTCGGGCACGCCACGAAGAAGCAACGCACGACGGCTGCTTTATTGCACGAAGATACCTCGTCGCAGTAAACCATTCTCATCGCTGGGTCCTCTCTGTGACGCGGAAAGAGACCTTCCTCCGTTCCCCTTTCCGACGCCGACACTTCTCTGTTTCTCCTCCGAACCATGTTCTTGTCATATGGGGGTATCATCATGTTACTGGATTGATGGAGTCGGACGCCCCCCACGCCGTCGGGGGCGGCTGCGGCCCGCGGGAGTTCCTACGTACGGCTTGAGACCGGATTTACAGGTGAGCCGTGGCCGACGGCGGAGCCGGCGGACGACTGTCCAGCATCCATCCACCTCTGTAACCCTAACTTCCAACCACCGCGGGGCGCAACGAGCCAAAGGAGCATTAATGGGAGATGGCCGCCGGTCTAACCGGTGGTTGACGCGCATTCGAAGGCGTCGGCCTGTGGGCAAGGCGACGATGGGGTCCCGAGGCCATCTCTCTTTATTATTAATATTGTCCGCTGTCGAAGCCTCAGAGGAGACGCCGGCGATGGAGGTGGAAGGCCCAAGGAAGATCTCGGCGGCGGCGGCGCCCTCGAGGGACAATTCGTCGTCGTCGCTGCCGCGGACGGAGGGCGCGCAGCAGGATGGGACCGCGTACCTGGTGTGGGAGGACCTCACGGCGGTGCTGCCCAGCTACGGCAAGGGCCGCCCGGTGAAGAACCTGATCGAGGGGCTCAGCGGGTACGCGACGCCGGGGCGCATCCTCGCGATCATGGGACCGTCGGGCTCCGGCAAGTCCACCCTGCTCGACTCCCTGGCAGGTAAAAACCAAAACCGTGCCCGCACAACGTACTACGCCTTCTGTGCAGTTATACGTATAACCGTGTGTACATATATATGCGCGCGCGGATGCCGCACAGGGAGACTGGCTAGGAACGTGGTGCTGAGGGGCACGGTGCTGCTGAACGGCCGGAAGAGAAGGCTCGACTACGGCGTCGTGGTGAGATTTTGATCGTCTGTCCCAACGCCGGCGGCGCTCTGCTCTTCTTCTTCTTCTTCCTTTTCCTCCTCGTGCCCGGATATATGTGTGAAAAGCTGCACTGCTTCTGGCCGTGAATCCGCCTCTAATTCTCCGGGGATCGATCGATCGATCGATGCAGGCGTACGTGACGCAGGAAAACGTGTTCCTGGGGACGCTGACGGTGCGGGAGACGGTGGCGTACTCGGCGCAGCTGCGGGTGGCCGGGCGGGACGTGAAGGCGGTGGCGGAGGGGGCCCTGGAGGAGATGGGGCTGAGCGAGTGCGCGGACCGGCCGATCGGGAACTGGCACCTGCGGGGGATCAGCGGCGGCGAGAAGAAGCGGCTGGCCATCGCGCTGGAGGTGCTGACGCGGCCGCCGCTGCTGTTCCTGGACGAGCCCACCAGCGGCCTCGACAGCGCGTCGGCCTTCTTCGTCACCCTGACCCTGCGGCAGATGGCGCGCGAGGGCCGCACGGTCGTCGCCTCCGTCCACCAGCCCAGCAGCGAGGTCTTCGCCCTCTTCGACGACCTCTGCCTGCTCTCCGCAGGCGAGGCCGTCTACTTCGGCGACGCCAAGCTCGCCACCGAGGTAAAGAACAACTAGTCTCTAGAATTGATTGTTCTTTGCAGCTTCAAGCTTTCTGGTCGGTAATCGATACACCTGCAGCAAGCTCTTCTTTTGTGCTACTAGCAATCTTGTTCGAGAGGTCTCCTTATTTAACATCAGAATTCTTTCGGCTTAATTTCCAAAAACAAAAAAGTTTAACTGTTATTAGTATGCTATTTTAATCTTTTAACGTATTCCAAAATTGAGGTGTTATACTATTTACACTATTTAGTACGACATGTTTGATCAAACGGACTAGCTAGGTTGGTAATTTTTTTGCAGGCCTTTTCAACATATCATCAAAGAAGAGAGTTGACTAGCTTGTCTCTCCGGTCCGGTCAATATACACCAAAAAAAACTTAATTTAGCATAGTGTTTCTGAAAATACAAGAGGTATGTTTCAATTCTACCATCCACCGTTATAAATGAAACGCCACTCGATGATTCAAAGGAGTTAAATCATGGCTAACCAACTTGCTGTAGCTTTCCAACTTAAAAACACCAGCTGTGGACTCCTGTTCTCGGCGCCCCACTTGTCCATTTCACAGCGACAACAGAGAGGAGGACCATGCTTATAAATGCTTGATGTGTACCTCATATATATCAGTATCATCTGGTCCAATGTGTACCACAGACCCCAAGCTCAGCTATGAGTAATTTCTCCTACCTTACCCAATCTCATTTCAGTAGTAAAATACTACTGATCATTATTTGAGGTGTGAGTTCTTCAAAAATTGTAAACTCTTTAACCACCTTTTTTACAATGTTTAAATTTGGGGCAAATTAAATGGGAAGGATAAGCCATATATATATATATTATATGACTGAGTCCGATGATGAGAGGGGCAGTGGGGCGTGAGGTTTGTTGACAATTATGTCAGCGTGGGGCCAAATCATATGTGACATGCGGATTAAGCTAAGCTGACTCTGACATGTACCCAAGGTTTGAAAGTGACATTACATTTAATTTTACTCGTTGAAAAAACTACCATCTATGTATGCCAGTACCTTGTCTAATGAGCAATATTTTAATGGTCATTTTCAAGCATAATTTATGGTTTAGCTGACTCTAGCTAGGCTGACTTGAATCTTTTCTCTGGGATAGAGGGTGAATGATATGTATATATGTAAAAACATACTTTTTCAGGGTAAATTTTCAATTTTTCAAGATTGAGATGTACTTGGTTACAGTTGAGGTACTTTGATCGAGAGTCATAACTTGAAAAGTACCAAAATCAGTGCACAACTGGAGTCACACTGGTTGGGCTGCATCTAGCTGCTTTAGACCTGTGGGCTCAAAATTCTAGATCCCCAGGCACTTGTAGACCCTGTTCTTGTAATTCTCAAAGACATTGAAAATCCCTTTTGGCGCAAGATTAATTTGGGCATAGCACTAGTTTATCCCTTAAAACTCTGGGATAAATCTGGTTTATACCCAAATTAATCACCTACTAAACAGGCCGAAGAAGCCTATGGCCCATGGGAACAAATTTTTGGAGTTTTTCTGACACATTGTTTTGTGTTTCTCTCCCCCTAATTTTTAAATCTCTCTCTCTCTCTCTACATGTTTACACAAAATCAAAGGATATTTTGGGGTATTTGTTGGATTAAGAACAGTCTGGCGCTGCCGCTGGGTATAAGCCTCACTCCCAAACACACGGGAGAATATATACAGCGGTGAATCTGGTGATGACGAAAGAAGATTATTATTAATTTTTCTTTGTGATTGTCAGAATAGTTTGGGTGATACGAAAAAAATTGGTGAAAATATAAGCAAGATGTTTACTCTATTCATGGTTAAAGTTCTAAGTTGAATGACTCATTAGTTTATATCCCTAACTCATAATAGAGTATCGGCCAAAAAAGAAAAATGTAGAATGAAAGATTCCGCTTCCTTAGTGATGGGCTCCTCTGTTCTCTGCTCTGCTATCTGCATTATGGGGATGGAAACTGAGCTGCTTCAACATGGTGTAATAACAACACGATTAATCAATGGGCGCACCGTTTCAGTTCTTTGCGCACGCAGGATTCCGGTGCCCCAGCAGGAGGAACCCATCCGATCACTTCCTCCGCTGCATCAACTCCGACTTCGATCATGTCAACGCCACTCTGCGAGGCTCCATCAAGCTCCGCCAGCAGGTGAGTGAGATCGCTTTGACATGTGCGTGTGTATATATATATCTCCTGACTGGCTTTGGGTCTGATTTCCGGAAGAAACTGGAGCTGCGTTTGGATCAGCTCAAGCTTCTGACATCTCTCTTCTGCTCTTTTTCCTCCTCCGTGCCTGAAGGAGGCCGGCGCATCTTCGGATCCCCTGATGAACATGAGCACCTCGGAGATCAAAGCCATGCTGGTAGACAGATACAAGGTTTCCGAGTATGCTTCGATGGTCAGCCGACGCATCCAAGAGATCTCTTCCATAATGGTTAGTCTGCTTCTTCCACCCAATTTGTACCTGTGAAAAATCCCCAAAAATTAGATATTGAGATAATTAGGACCATGTTTATAAAGATAAGAATATTTCTTTCATATATAATGTGAGACTAAATCACTTAACATTCTTCCTCTCCGTTAGTCACAATAAGAGATAATATGGAGAGAAAATAAGAGTAAACCCATTGGAGGGACAGGGCTTTGAAAATCCGTATGTTTCGATACCATGTGAAAATTTTTAAAATATACGTATTGAGATAAGCATGATTAGACGAAAAATTCTTTCCAATATCGAATATGGGACTAAGTCACTTAACAGTACCAAACATAAAAAATCAACATTGTTAATTCTTCATTTATTTTATTTATCTCATGATAAAAAAGATTATGACGAATATGTAATTCAGAGCTGTCTACATAGGATACTGTTAGTGTCATTGACGTCCCTACACATATAAATTGTAAGCAGCAAGAGGTGCCGGCGGCGGAGACGGCGGCGGCGGCGGCGCAGAGAAAGAACGAGGCCGGCTGGTGGACGCAGCTGTTCACCCTGACGAGAAGGTCCTTCGTGAACATGTCCCGGGACTTCGGCTACTACTGGCTGCGCATCGTCGTCTACATCCTCGTCTCCCTCTGCGTGGGCACCATCTTCTACGACGTCGGCACGAGCTACACGTCCGTCATGGCCAGGGCGTCCTGCGGCGGCTTCATCTCCGGCTTCATGACCTTCATGTCCATCGGAGGCTTCCCGTCCTTCGTCGAGGAGGTGAAGCTCTTCTACCACGAGCGCCTCAGCGGCCACTACGGCGTCGCCGCCTACATCCTCTCCAACTTCATGTCCTCCTTCCCCTTCCTCTCCGCCGTCTGCCTCTGCACCGGCGCCATCACCTACCACATGGTCAAGTTCCGCACGGGCTTCGTCTACTTTGCCTACTTCACCATCAGCCTCTTCGCCAGCATCTCCGCCATCGAGAGCCTCATGATGATCGTTGCATCTCTTGTGCCTAATTTCCTCATGGGCATCGTGACAGGGGCCGGAGTCATGGTATATACTGTATAAATATATAGTTGCAGCTCTATCTCAGAAGCATTTATATGCATATAATTGTATACACATGTACATATATAAATATTTATATGTTTGAGCTTACAGCTTGTTGTTCTATTTTCAGGGAATCATGATGATGACAGCAGGTTTCTTCAGGCGGCTGCCGGACCTACCAAAGCCCGTGTGGACGTATCCGATATCTTACATCAGTTATGGATCCTGGGCTCTGCAGGTAACGGCCGTTCTGGATTTCTATGATTCTGATTTTAAGAGGTTCAAGACTGATTTATATAAGTAGTCGATGCATCAAAATTTTCTGATATATGTACCTTGGTGTGTGTGTGTATATATATATATATATATATATATATATATATGAGCCCCAAAGAGATCCAGGTCTATGCTACTATAAGAACTCGGAGTACTATCGTATCCAATATGAGATTAAACTGGGCCTGTCACACCGTCACGCTAAGAATGCACGAGACATGGCTGAGCAAACATAAGAGTGGGGTCATTGGAGAATAGAGTTAAAAATCAGACCAACTCTGATACCACGAGAAATTTAAAAAATGTGTGCACACCGTGGAGACCCAAGCCCATGCTGTTATAAGGACTTGAAATACTCTTCTGGTATCCTAAGATGAGATTAAATCCTTCGACAATATACATAATAAGAAGCTAGTAATTCTTTCTGTATATTTTTCACGTAAGGTATAGACGGTTTATTTCAAGTAACAACACATTTGAAGAAGTTGATGGTAAAACTAACACACTAAAAAAATAAAATTTAGAATTAGCACATTTTCTCAAGTCAAAATTGAGGTGCGAGGTTTTAATCAAAGCTGGGTGTGTTTTACTTTCACACTTATGATAGAAAGTTGGACTAGAAAATTCTGTACGTCTTCATATATACAATCACAAATGGTGTAGTCGAAGTGGTTGCTTGAATGTTCGTATTTCGTTTCTCTCGTAATGTATACTTAAATATTAATAAAAATAAAGCTAAGTGGTCGACAAAAACATATATACTTATATTTTGAAGAACTACCTGTTCTCTCTCCTAAGATCTCTCTCCTACAACATCATCGATCTGATGCAGGATGATTCCAACAATTAAAATTTTACTTGACGGAATCTGCAGAGTGTTTACAACTACATATGTATATATTTATGCATTCATTTTATTGGTTAATTTTCGGATTGATGCAGGGGAATTACAAGAACGATCTGATCGGGTTGACGTTCGATCCCCTGGTGCCCGGAGAGCCGAAGATGAGCGGGGAGTACATCGTGCAGAATCTGTATGGCATCAGCCTGAAGCGCTCCAAATGGTGGGATCTGGGCGCCATCTTCATGCTGATCGTCGGCTACAGGCTCATCTTCTTCCTCGTCCTCAAGTTCGGGGAGAGCGCTTCTCCTCTCTTCCGCAAGATGCACGCCAGGGCGGCGCTCTACCGCCTCAACCGCAGGCCGTCGTTCATGGGGATCAAGGAGGCCCGGCGGCAGCCTCCCCGCCCCATGGCGGCGCAGGAGGGGCTTAGCTCCCCGCTGAAATGACGATGATCCATCTCGACAAGCTATCATATATTTAATTATACACCTGTTAATTATTTGTTTCACACAGTCATATATACTAGATATATATATATGATGCTGGAGAAAAACCTTTGACGTACGGTGTTATCCCGAAGAGAGCGGAGAAGTTAAGAGGATGGTGGAGGAAACATCTTTCATCTTCAAGTTCCACCCGATAATTTGGGTCAAATCTAATCGATGCAGGACATTCTCTTCACCTGCACCCTCCTACCCTCCCCGCTCACTATCCCAAGAAGTTCAATAATCTTGAAGAAATGTTTAAACTGTTACGTGTTTTTCAGCTGGACAAGGAAAGGCTGTACCGCAGAGAATTGTTTTAAAACATGCCAGTGACATTAGATGAGCAGTTATTACTCCCCTCCCCCCCTCCGCTCTCTCTCTATATACACTATATATATGAGCTTTTTTGTTCTATTATGCATCAGGAGTTAACGTAAGATCGATATTTTATTTTAAAATAATAGTTCATGTTTAAAATTACATGAGAAAGGAAGACAAAAGAAATACATTATGGTTGTAAAATGATCTGAATTATGTGGACTTCTTCTACTTGTTTTCATGTTTTTTCACAAATTTAATCAAACAAAAACGGTGGTCGAAAATTCAAACAATTTGTTATATTAAAGAAGGGATTTTGAAAGAGGAGACCACATAATAAAACAAACCAACCCTATGCGAAACCTATTGTAACACGTGCGGAATAAGCCGTACGACTCCGACGCACCGAGTTGTATCTCGAATATCGACCTGCGAATGGAGATAGAAGAAGGAATAAGAACACACCAAGAAGACACCGATTTAACGTGGTTCGGTAAGACGATATGCCTTTCTACGTCCACGGGCAACGACGATCAGAAACTTCACTAAACCAAGGAGAATATTACAAGGAGACGCACTCCCCAAGAATAACAAATCCTCTAACTCAAAGCTCTCAAATAACAAGGATAATCTCTCCTCAACACGCCCCCACGTATGGATCTCTTGAAGCTCACGGCGGTGTCTAGAACAAGGAGGATGCTGCTCTATTTATAGGCCTGCGTAGGAGGTTTTCCACGTACGCATGACACCCGCGTCTCCTCACCCATGCACAACTCTCCGTTGCCAAGCATATCCGAGAGGTAGTTGATATACGCGGCCTTCACGCGGTGGATGGGCATCCGCACACGTACGTCTTCACATGGAAGAGGATGAGACGTCCGCAACAAATTCTCCTCTCGGCTCATCTTCACAAGCCATCATGTTCAGCGTCAAGCTTCACTCCATCATCGTATCCGTCAATGCCCTACCTGGCACACCTCACGTCCTGTACAAGTCAATCAAATCCAGAGAATACCTAAACTTCTCCACCTTGACTTTTTCCCTCATGTTGCTCTGCCACATCTGCCACAACCGAGTAGGATCGTGATTCGAGCTTCCAACAACACTAGCACTGCCGACTACAGTGCTGCCCTCCAGGTGATAAAGTCCTCTTGCTAACTTTCATTTCATCACAACCAAAACATCTCGAGACACTCTAAGCAACATGTCTTTAGCTGAAAAACAATATCCTTGTGCTTCCAAAAGACTAAGAGAAATTAAGCTCCTTTGCAAGTTAGGAATATGGCATACCTTCAGGGTTTTGATGACATCATCGTACATCATGATTTTAATTGTACCGACTCCTGCAACTGCAATAGTTATATTGTCTCCCAAGGTGATGGTACCACTACTTACAGTCGTGTAAGAAGAAAACCAATCTCTATGGGGACACATGGAAAGTATATGCTGAATCAAGAATCCAATCATCTCTTGACATACCTGACGTGACCATCAGAACAGTCTCCTCTTCCGAAGTCTCCTCTTGAACCATGTTTGCCGTAGAAAACTCCGTCTGCACCTTGTCTTTTCCCTTCCACTTTGGACAGTTTCTTTTAATATGCCCTCTTTGGTTGCAATTGTAGCATTTGACTTTGGATTTAAATCTATCGTTCTTTTCTCTTTTCTCGGTTCTCCCTCGTATCATCAAGCCGTCTGCCTGATTTTCGCCTTGAGTTTTCAGCACACGCCTCTTCAACTCTTTCGAGTTTAAAGACGACTTGACATCTTCTACAGACAAACTACTTCTGCTGTACATCAAAGTGTCAACAAAGCCCTCAAATGAAATTGGCAGAGAACCTAAGAGAATTATGGCCTGATCTTCATCCTCGACTTGAACACCAACATGTTTCAGATCCATAACGATTCTATTAAACTCATCAAGATGATCAATAATGGGTATACCTTCCTTCATCTAGAATGTAAACAATCTCTGCTTCAGATACAGTCGATTGGTAGGAGATTTCGTCATGTACCTTGTTTCTAATTTGAGCCATAGCTTTTCCGGGGTTTCCTCGTCAGCAACATCTCGCAATACGTCATCAGACAAATTGAGACGAATAGCCGCCAAGGGCCGCTCGAGATATTCCTCCTTGTCAGAATCTTGTCAATCGTCAGGTAACGCATCAATACCTTTTAACGCCTTGCTCAGACCTTGTTGAACCAACAAGGACTACATTTTCAACCGCCATACGTTGAAGTCCTTCGTCTTCTTGTTGAACACCTCAACGTCGAACTTCATCGCCGTTGTCGACTTGACAGCCATCTCGCGGATCGAACAACAACCGGGCAACTGGGCTCTGATACCAGTTTGTTGTAACACATGCGGAATAAGCCGTACGACTCCGACGAACCGAGTCATATCCCGAATATCGACTTGCGAATGGAGATAGAAAAAGGAACAAGAACACACCAAGTAGACACCGATTTCACGTGGTTCGGTAAGGCGATATGCCTTCCTACGTCCACGGGCAACGACGGTCAGAAACTTCACTAAACCAAGGAGAATATTACAAGGAGACACACTCCCCAAGAGGAAAAAATCCTCTAACCCAAAACTCTCAAATAACAAGGATAATCTCTCCTCAACACGCCCTCACGTATGGATCTCTTGAAGCTCACGGCGGTGTCTAGAACAAGGAGGATGCTGCTCTATTTATAGGCCTGCGTAGGAGGTTTCCCACGTACGCATGACACCCGCGTCTCCTCACCCATGCACAACTCTCCGTTGCCGAGCATATCCTAGAGGTAGTTGATTGGGCATCCGCACATGTACGTCTTCACATGGAAGAGGATGAGACTTCCGCAACAAAACCAAACCTAACCTGACATCCAGTCCTTCATAATGGCCCTTTTGCTACGTACAGGTTTAGTTTAGGGACGAATTTGATACCTCCTGAATAAGAAGTCATGTTGATCTCCTCAAGTTAGTATATATGTTTTACCAAAGGGGCCATCAGGGTCTCCTAATCATGGGGTACCGTATTTACTTCGATTTTTTTTTGGTTTTAGTTCTGTTTTCAGTCACACACGTTTGAACCAAACTGAGAATTTTTTTTGAGAGAATATGAATAAATCCTTTGTATCGGCAACACAAGCTCCTAAAAACAATATTAATATTGATTATTGTTATCTCTGCCGATAGCGTTGAAAAACGAAGTCCATTTGTCATATTTGCATCAGACGCGGCGGGAAGCTTACTATCGGTCAGAACAATTTTGTCCTTTTCGAGTGTGTTCAAGTGGTTAAATCTCTAGGCTAAGTAGGCCGTACAATAGGGCAACAGGATAATACCACCGGATTAGATGTAATCGTCTAAAGACAACAAATAATAATAAGTAAGCATAGAGATTATGTTTGATAGCATGTCAAATTAGTATTTGATTTTGATTCCTTTTTTAGGGGTTCGTGTTTCTAGTCTATTTATTTATACGTAGGTTGGGATGTATCCTCGACGTAAGACAAATACTTTGTGGATTTGAGGGAAAAAATTTGTTTGGGTTTATGCCCTAAATTTTGGGTATAAATCAAGGTTATTCCCAAACTAATTTGGTACCGAAATAATTATAATTTTTTAAATTGGGTGGCTCCAAGCCCAAAAGGGTGAAAACTAGTTAATTAGCTAGATAAATGTTCAAAAGGAAGGTTTTGCCTTTGGAACCCCCAGCTTAGCCACCTTTCATCATTTGCATTCAAAATTAGAGTGGCAATCCCAAGAGTTTTATACATATTGTTGAGCCATGCATGTGTTAAAGTTCTTACTGGTGTAGATACATCTTTAAGTGGCACTTGATTTAACTTAATAAAATATCTAAAATTCTGAATTTCTCCTCTAATCTCTCTTTTGGAGCATAAAATCTTGATATCTCATCTCCGAAAATAAAAAATACTGTATACCACTTGAGATCGAGTGATTTGTCAAACTAATTATTATTATATTCAGATGTTTTAGCAAAGATGTGAATGTCTAATCTGTTGCCAATTTGGTAAGCCTGATCTAGTATTAAATTTTCTTGCTTTAAATTTTTATATGGAAACCATCTAACTGAAGCGCTGCTAGAGTTTGGAAACGGTCTCACATTTAAGGGATATTATTATTCACATATATATAGTTTAATTCGACAATTTGAATGCAACTAGGAATCGGATCCCCACCCCCATGTGTGTGTGTATATATATATATATATAGATTTAGATAATGGGTGATTCGTCTTGACCTAATCAAGCAGCCGGGATCGATGATCGTGGACATGGGCTCCTCCTCCGCCGCCACCGCCAATCTGCTACAACCGTCGCCGCCGCCGCCGCCGCCGCCGCAGCAGCGCCGCTGTTGCCCCCGGTGCCTCTCGCAGGACACAAGGTTCTGTTTTTACGTCGGAGACGGCACCGCCGGCAGCAAGAACTTCTGCCTCTCCTGTTACCGGTTCTGGATAGATGATCAGCAAGGATCCTGCCCTCCCCGCGGCCCCGCGCCTACCGGCGGTTCTCCTACGGCCGCCGCCCCCGATCTCGCTTGCCGTCCTGGCTCGCCGCCGAGCAAACCGGTCAGGAGGATGCGGGAGGGCGACAGGCCGCGCATCCCCTGCCCGCGGTGCGGCTCCTCCGAGACGAGGTTCGTCAAGGTCAAGTCCGGCAGGAAGGCGAGGCATTTCTGCTTGTCGTGCGGGAGGGGCTGGGTCGACGGAGCCGAGCGCCGGCGCTGGATGGGGTTCCCGACGGCGGCGCCGGTCGCCAAGCCCCCGTGCCCTTGGTGCAGATCGCCGTGGAGCGAGACCAATCGCATTGATGACGCTCGGAGGGCGAAGCGGCGCTACCGATGCTTGCAGTGCCGCCGGACATGGGTCGACCAAGTCGGCGACGGCTGGATCGAGGTGAAGAACGTCGCCATCCCCGACGGACCACCGCCGTCGCCTTCTCACGGTTTAGCACCACCTCCTCCGGCACCGGCGGATGGAGAAACCGCCGCCCGCGGAGCCGCCGGCGACGACGTAGACGACGGTGCGCTTCACTCGGCAGCCTCCGGCGCCGCCTCCACGGATGACAACAATGTGATCGCCGCCGCCGCCGCCGCCGCCCACAGTTACTTCGGCACAAGCGGTGCTTGCCCAGTCATGGCCGACGCAGCGGATCAGAAGCCATTCGCCGGCGATGGAGGTAACCCTTCTCTGCAGACGACGGTGATGTTCTGGGAAGATGCGCATGATCGGATAGAAAATACCATCGACCGATTCCTGCGCCAGGAGCCCATGGCGGCCTGCTTTCCTCCGCTGTGCAGCGAGGAAGATAGAAAGCCTTTCCGATTTCCTGCCGGCGGCGACGGGGGAGATGGACTTCCTTTCCGCCCGGTTGCCCACTTTCCTCCGCAGTGCAGCGAGGGTGATAGGAAGCCCTTCCTCTCCGCTGCCGTCTTTCCTCCCGCCGGCGGCAACGAGGGGGAGAGAAAGCCTTAGGGTTTACGGTGCCGTCTTCCTGTTACGGCATAGGAGGCGAAATCTAGGGTTTTGCGGCATATGTAGCACCATGCCGGTGCTTGGTGCAGACTGCGTTTAGTTTCAGTATTAATCCTAGCAAAGTTCAGATGGATCAAGAGCTTAACTTTGTTCCCCAAGCTGATGACGTCTGTGTGTACATATACATATTTATATATCAAAATTGTGATTATATCATCATTAACTAGGACTTAGAGATGATGTCACGACAAGGTGACGGAGGTGAGGAACGGTGTCGTTAAAGAGGTAAACGAATGGTCGCGACTGCGAGTAAATGATCGGTCACGACCCTCTTGCGTTACCGTTTGGCGCAATAATCCAAAAGTGACGTGGCCTCACGGAATTGACGACCGGAGAACTCATTTTCGGAGAGAGTTTCTGAAGTGATCCAAAATCAAATTTAAAACGGGCATCAGATCGAAGTTTTTTTTAACTAACATATAATTTTTAAAATTTTAAAACTAATTTACTAAAATTTTTATTTGTAAATCTAACACACTTGGGTCAAAATCGAATTTTAAAAATTAGAACAACTTGTTCATTATTGAAAATCGAGTTTTAGAAATTTCATTTTAGTCAAAGTCAAAGTCAAGTTTTAGAAATCCTGCTTTGACCAAAGTACGTGAAGTCGTGAGTCTTGAAGTCGTGAAGTCTCACTTTCTACGTCGGACTTAAAGTCAGATTTATTTACTCGAGTTTAAGCCATTGCGTGTTTATTTTGCTCATTTTTTTACCGTGTAATTCCTATAATTTTAATAAAAATCGTGTTATTTTAAAAAAAAATCTAATTGAGATGTCTAAAGTTGCTATAAGAGTCGATAGAGAGTGATATACAGGAAGACAAGGGAGAAGGCAAGACTGAAAGTACCTTCATGGCGGTCTCCGTTTGTTGCGCCAAGTATTCTCTTTAATCAGTATGAAACGTAATGTTTGTAAAATTAAACAATATTAAATGCCTTATTATGTTCTAATATGACGTGGCATAACCTCTTAATTTTATACGTTTGGTTTGGCTTGATGCTAATGTCGAACCTCTTAATTTCACATCTACCCCCTCCCCTCCCGACTTTAGGGACGTTTGATTGTATGATAATAGAAATTTTTATTTTAATTTTTAAAAATTATAAGAAAACTCGTTAAATGAGGTGTTTGACAACTATGACAAATTTATGTTTTGAAAATGATTTTCTTCTTAGACAAAAAAAGAGAATCTTAGCTGTTTCTTTTTTTGTAGTCCTCCACTTTGTTTGATCACATACAGTAGTTACTCTTTTTTGTTAACACATCCCTCCAAACATGGTTCACCTTTTATTTTAACATAAATTTTTTTATCATGAAAGTGTACACCAAATTATCATGCAATCAAACACCCCATTAAATTTTATTAAGATGTTGCAATTGCGTGTGTTTAATAATTGATCTAAAATGATGTCTTATTCAAAATATGATTTACAACTTCCAAGGTAATGATAATCCATTATAAACATGCGTGAGCAGTTAATTAACATTGTTTTTAGCCGATATTAGGACGTATGTATGCATATCAATATCCTATTCCATACAAAGATACATTTGGTCAGAAAAATAACGAAAATAAATTTGATCACTTAACTATGTGCGGAGGCGGATGCTGAGCCGATTCTACTCTCAGTAAAATTTACCGCGGCAACTTTTCATAATTTTTCTTACTTAGACAATTTATAACAAAACTGCAAGGTTTAATAGATTTATCGAACGAAAGTCAACAGCATACCCAGAAAAAAAGAACGAAAGTCAACAGATTGGGACACCACTGTCGACTTGGGCAGCAGCTCCCGGGCTCGAATCCTGCACATCCGGTCAAGGGTGTTGGGGGTGAGCACGGTTCAGTTTGATTCGATTTAGGTTATTTTTTTCAAACTCAACTAAATCGATTCAATCCCTCAAACCGAATCAAACCAAACCGATTCCAATTTGGTTTGATTTGACTTGGTTCGGTTTAAACCGAAAAAATATAAAATATTTTAATTAATTATTTTACATATATAATAATTTTAAGTTAAAAATAATCAAAATAAATATTATTTTAATATAATTTTTAATAATATTATAATAATTATATATAATTCTTTAATTAAATCGATTTAAATGATTTGGTTTGGTTTAAATCGATTTGGAAGACTTCCAAATAGAACCAAATCGAACATAGTTCAGACCGAATCAAACATGTCGGTTCAGTTTGATTTTTCGGTTTGAATCATTTAATGCTCACCTCTAGAGGGCGTTTTCCCGAGTGTCAGCTGGGCCATGACCAAAACAACCAAAAAAAAGTATTACCTTGCATAATACTTAATTTAAAATCGATAACTTGTAGTGATTAATTGCGTGTTTTAAATAGGCTAGTTAACCAGATAGATGGTAATTAAAATCTTACAAGTATCTCACTCATATTTAACGGCCTGTATCTCTTGTTGAAGACGGTATTAACCGGGGGTATTTATACCTTGTTGATAATTTTATTAAGATGTTGCATTTGCGTGTGTTTGATAGTTGATCTAAATTGACGTCTCAATCAAAATATGATTTACAAATATCAAGTTAATGATAAATGATAAACATACGTAAGCAATTAATTGACTTATTTTTAGTCAATATTAGGATATAGGTATATATCAATGTTCTATTCCAAGCAAAGATATATATATATATATTATAGGTCAGAAAGTTACAAAATTAAATCCTATCACTTAATCAAGTGCGGCGGCGGATGTTGAACTTCTACCGTCAGTAAAATTTACCGCGGCAACTTCTCATGATTTTTTCTTATTTAGACTATTTTTAATCAAAACAACGAAGTTTAACAGATTTATCAAAAGTTAATGGAGCCACGTGACTCCACTAAATACCATGAATATTTTCAATATCATCAAAATTATTCTGTCGCCGTTAGCCTACAGGAAAACATGCAAAATAAATTTTATTTACTCTCGATGTGACACAGATATTGTTCCTCCTTGTAAGCAAGGTTAACGGGAGACTATAGAGATGACTGCAAATAATTTGGAGACCAGGCAATCAGCTTAATATTTTAAGACATTCGATCAGGATCATATTATTGAAATATTAATGGAAACTAGAGACCGTGTACATGTACTCTACAGCCGATTAGGATCATATTATTAAAATATTAATGGAAACTAGAGACCTTGTACATGTACTCTCTCTCTCTCTTCTTCTTCTTCTTCTTCTTCTTCTTCTTCTTCTTCTTCTTCTTCTTCTTCTTCTTCTTCCGAGTCCGTGTGATACAAACAGAAAAGAAACGGTTTAAAGACACACGCACCCAATCGTTATATGAATATGAATTTTTACACCCAGTTTGGTACCAAATTATGATCTTATTGTTGGAGTTTCTAGGAATACCTGACGACGATCCAAACTCCATTGCGCTGCGGAAGACAGGTACGAGGAGATCTCCGTAGAACCGACTACGTCGACTCGGTTCCGACGAAAAACATTTAATTCTGGCCGTAAACAGCCTCGTGAGAGGAACACGATCATCGGTGCGCCCAAAATAGAGGAAGACCAGCAATTACTAAAATCGATCCCCATGAAAACAGAAATCCCAGGAGATCGAGTATCGTATCAAAATCCCGTGGAATAGAGCACGGGCTCTGATACCACATGTTGGAGTTTCTAGGAATACCTGACGACGATCCAAACTCCATTGCGCTGCGGAAGACAAGAACGAGAAAGATCTGCCGGATAGGAATCGCCTGTCTCCTTCAGACGACCCTCTGATTTCCTCTCTCTATTGAGCCTGTATGGTGCAACCGTATGGGGAGTCACAGCCCTGCCTGTGCTTATATAGAGAGGAGGGACCAGTCCGAGTTCGACTAGGATTGGGATCCTGCCCATAGTCGGATCCCGGGCCAAACAGGAGAAACGGCCCAATAAGCCATGTTCCATCTTGTAGACCTAATAGCGTGCTAAGTCAAGCCCATTAACAAGTGGATCACTTAATTAAATATCGGGTAAACCCAACACTTATGGGATAAGCAGGATTTATCACCGAATCTGTAGTGAAATTTTAATTACTTTGGCTGTTATCCAAATACACTAACTTTTTTTTGTTGGTTTTAACAGGTCAATAATACGAGAGAAGAGGAGGGCGACCGACAACAAACCCAAAATCTTTTATCTCTTATTTGAAAAGAATGGCGCAGCGCCCGGCAGTTCTTGCCTTTCATGTTACCCGGACATGATTTAATCTCTCTTATAATATATTGTTGTATTTGTACCGTGTTCTCTTCGGTTTAGTAAAAGTCCGGTGTTTGATGTTGCGGAAAAAAAAACAAGAGCTGGGGATCGAACCCGAGAAGCCTCGAGAAGAGAGATCGATATTGGTGTCTCCGCAGAGACACCGACAACGAGCCCCCACGGGGGGTGGCGGGGGTTCGACCCCGGCGACGGACTGCCGGGTGCAGCGCTCGATCCCTCGTCGGCGCCGCAGCTGCGCCTTGTGTTGGCCACTGGGCCATCGTGTCCAAAAAAAAAAAAAAAAAAAAAAAAAAGAAAGAAAGAAGACAACGAGCCCCCAGCCTCTCACTGCCCCTGAGGGCGAGGCGAGGGAGGACACGAACCCCACATCGCTACAAAGAGATAGATAACTTAATGTGTACTTGTTAAAATCTTTTCTATTTTACATTTTTGTATTTTCCGTTTTGTACTTGTTAAAATCTTGGGAGACGTTGTCGAAGGACATAATTCCGGACAAACGAACCCGAGATTCCCCGATCCGGGAATCGGTACCCCGCCTCGCGCACGTGTTTCTAGCGTGCCACCGTGCTCCACGTGGACCGCGCGGGAGATTCACGGTCATCTTTGCCCCCGGCACCGGAAAAAGATCTCCGCGCGCCGGCAGAACCGAAGCGGACAGCCGAAATGACGGCACTACCCTCCGCAGCTGGAAAAGCGCCGGTGTCCCGCTGCGGAGGTGGGGCTGCTATCCTCGGAAATCTCCGCCCCTCGCCGGTGGCAATCCCCGTCGGCCAATAGGAGTCCGAGCAGCTTCATCAACGGGGATAACACGGCGGGGGTGACCGCGAAGGCCCCCCCCCTCCCGCCCTGCCGTCGCCGTCGGCTCCACGCGTCTCTCCGTGCTCCACCACCAGCAGCGGCAGTTGCGAGCCGCGACGGGCGGAGCCCTCCACGGACGCGAGTTTTCATTTTTCCTTCCTCCTCTCGCCGCTCCCCGCGGCGGCGCTCAGCCACACGTTGGCTTCAGCCGGGCGCCGCACCCTCATAAACCCCACCGTCCCCCCCGGGCTCAGCCGTCTGGTTCTCTGGAAGGAGGCCGGGTTTGCAGTTTATACAGAGACGCCGCCCCTCTTTTTCTTCTTCCTCCCTCTCGGAAGGGGGTGGGGCTCATTCTTGTCGTCCGATTCTGCGCTGCGGCACTGCAATGGCGTCACTGACGTCCACCCCCTTTACTCTATCCACTTCCGAGAACCTCTCGTCGCTGATCTTCCGGAAAAAGACGGTCTTCCACTCCTTCCTCCCCCAGCGGCAGCAACTCCACGGCAACGGCGGTAGGTCGGCGGTCCGCGTGCGTTGCGCTGCGGTGGGCAACGGCCTGTTCACGCAGACGAAGCCGGAGGTCCGGCGCGTGGTGCCGCCGCCGGAGCAGACGCCGGGGCTCCCCCGGGTGAAGATCGTCTACGTCGTCCTGGAGGCGCAGTACCAGTCGTCGCTGACGGCCGCCGTGCGCGCCCTCAACGCCGACCGGCGGTACGCGTCCTTCGAGGTGGTGGGGTACCTGGTGGAGGAGCTGCGCGACGGGGAGACCTACGCCACGTTCTGCCGCGACCTGGCGGACGCCAACGTCTTCATCGGCTCGCTCATCTTCGTGGAGGAGCTGGCGCAGAAGGTGCGGGCGGCGGTGGAGGAGGAGCGCGACCGCATGGACGCCGTCCTGGTCTTCCCCTCCATGCCGGAGGTGATGCGCCTCAACAAGCTGGGCTCCTTCAGCATGTCGCAGCTGGGGCAGTCCAAGAGCCCCTTCTTCCAGCTCTTCAAGCGCAAGAAGCAGTCGGCCGGCTTCGCCGACGGCATGCTGAAGCTCGTCCGGACGCTGCCCAAGGTGCTCAAGTACCTGCCCAGCGACAAGGCCCAGGACGCCCGCCTCTACATCCTCAGCCTCCAGTTCTGGCTCGGCGGCTCCGCCGAGAACCTCCAGAACTTCCTCAAGATGATCTCCGCCGCCTACGTTCCGGCCCTCAAGGGCACCAAGGTCGCCTACGACGACCCCGTCCTCTTCCTCGACAGCGGCGTCTGGCACCCTCTGGCTCCCACCATGTACGACGACGTCAAGGAGTACCTCAACTGGTACGGCACCCGGAGGGACGCCAACCCGAGGCTCCGGGGCCCCGACGCCCCCGTCATCGGCCTCATCCTGCAGCGCAGCCACATCGTCACCGGCGACGACGGCCACTACGTGGCGGTGATCATGGAGCTGGAGGCCCGGGGCGCCAAGGTGATCCCCATCTTCTCCGGCGGGCTGGACTTCTCGGGCCCGACGGAGAAGTTCCTGGTCGACCCCATAACCCGGAAGCCCTTCGTGCATTCGGTGGTGTCGCTGACGGGGTTCGCCCTGGTCGGCGGCCCGGCGAGGCAGGACCACCCGAAGGCCATCGAGGCCCTCCGGAAGCTCGACGTCCCCTACATCGTGGCGCTGCCGCTGGTCTTCCAGACGACGGAGGAGTGGCTCAACAGCACGCTGGGCCTGCACCCCATCCAGGTGGCCCTGCAGGTGGCTCTCCCGGAGCTCGACGGCGGCATGGAGCCCATCGTCTTCTCCGGCCGCGACCCCAGAACAGGCACGTGCTATACTACCTATCCTTATCCACCCCTCTGTCCCGTCGCCGCCGTACTATGCCGCTGCGTACGACGCCGATCTCCGTCGCTTCCCCTGTTTTCTTTGTTCGTCGAGCTGCCTCCGCCGTTGAATAAGTATACTCTGAAAATCGTCGGCCTTCCTCGGTTATCACGGCCGTCCTGACACCCGAGGGATTCAAACAGGGAAGGCACACGCCCTGCACAAGAGGGTGGAGCAGCTCTGCACCAGGGCGATCAGGTGGGCGGAGCTGAGGAGGAAGACCAAGGTACGCATTCGTTTCCCTTTGGACCGCCAAGATTCCGATTGTAACATTGTTTATGCCTAAATCGGTTATAAACGGAGGATTTAACAAAATAGTGTACCAGATCAATATACATGAGCTTAATGTTTTTTTTAATTAGCTTGTTGCTGTTCTAAATTTTTGCCTTTAGTTTCCTTTGGGTGGTTGAAGAATCTATCTTGTCAGTCATGAGATTCGTAATCTGTATACAACACGAATAAGCTTTTCCTTCTTTTTTTTTTTCAAATAAACTGCTGTTGCACATAAAATACCAAATTTACCGCTCCTGTTTTGCACTTAATATGCTGCGAGCGCCTACTTTTATGACTTTTGGGAAGCCTTTTATTTAAATTCGACTTATATTCCCGCACATTTTATGCTTACGAGAATGAGTATAATCCATGGAGTGTGAAAACTGTCTCCCACGGTCTTCAGGATGTCTTTCTTTCTTTCTTTTTGTTGCAACACCTCAATTCAGTCGTTGCTAAAGCCACCTCAAGAGCCTGATAATGCTAGACAAGTCATTGTTTTAGTTTAGTTTAAAATTAAACTGTGTATTCAAGCATTGAATTCTAAAGACCTTACAGGTCGATTCAGTATCACTCGGGACCCCGGTGTCGGTTCTGACCGTTGCCACCCGGGTCCCTTAGTGAAGCTGTTCAGAGAGGTCTGACCTTCACAGTTAAATGGCTACCTGAATCAACTAATATAAATAATGTCTTCCGGTCAACATGTGTCTTTATGTTGACACGTTGACTTGGTCAAAGGAGACTCCGCATCAGTTTGTGGTTACCTGAATTTCTGGTGTCCGCAGGTGGAGAAGAAGGTAGCCATCACCGTCTTCAGCTTCCCGCCGGACAAGGGCAACGTCGGCACCGCCGCCTACCTCAACGTGTTCTCCTCCATCTTCTCCGTGCTCAAGGACCTCAAGGAGGAAGGCTACAACGTGGACGGCCTGCCGGAGACGGCCGAGGAGCTCGTCGAGGACGTTATCCACGACAAGGAGGCCAAGTTCAGCAGCCCCAACCTGAACGTCGCCTACAAGATGAGCGTCCGAGAGTACCAGTCGCTCACCCCCTACGCCGCCGCCTTGGAGGAGAGCTGGGGCAAGCCCCCCGGTAACCTGAACTCCGACGGCGAGAACCTCCTCGTCTACGGGAAGCAGTACGGCAACGTCTTCATCGGCGTGCAGCCCACCTTCGGCTACGAGGGCGACCCCATGCGCCTCCTCTTCTCCAAGTCCGCCAGCCCCCACCATGGCTTCGCCGCCTACTACAGCTTCGTCGAGAAGATCTTCGGGGCGGACGCCGTCCTCCACTTCGGCACCCACGGCTCTCTGGAGTTCATGCCGGGAAAGCAGGTGGGCATGAGCGACGCCTGCTACCCGGACAGCCTCATCGGCAACATCCCCAACATTTACTACTACGCCGCCAACAACCCGTCGGAGGCCACCATCGCCAAGCGCCGCAGCTACGCCAACACCATCAGCTACCTGACGCCGCCGGCCGAGAACGCCGGCCTCTACAAGGGCCTCAAGCAGCTCGCCGAGCTCATCTCCTCCTACCAGTCGCTCAAGGACACCGGTCGCGGCACCCAGATCGTGAGCACCATCATCAGCACCGCCAGGCAATGCAATCTCGACAAGGACGTGGAGCTACCGGAAGAAGAAGGTGCGCAGCAGCTCAAGCCCGCCGACCGAGACCACGTCGTCGGGAAGGTCTACGCCAAGATCATGGAAATAGAGTCCCGCCTCCTCCCCTGCGGCCTGCACGTCATCGGCGAGCCACCGTCGGCGATGGAGGCGGTGGCTACCCTGGTTAACATCGCGGCGCTGGACCGTCCGGAAGACGGCATTTGCTCCCTCCCCGGCATACTGGCGCAGACCGTCGGTCGCAACATCGAGGACGTGTACCGCGGCAACGACGGCGGTGTTCTGGCCGACGTCGAGCTGCTGCGCCAGATAACAGAGGCGGCTCGCGGCGCCATCACCGCCTTCGTCGAGAGGACGACGAACAAGAAGGGCCAGGTGGTGGACGTCGCCGACAAGCTGGGCTCCATGCTGGGGTTCGGGCAGACGGAACCCTGGGTCCAGTACCTGTCGACGACGAAGTTCATCAGAGCAGACAGGGCGAAGCTGAGGGCGCTGTTCGCGTTTCTCGGCGACTGTCTCAAGCTGGTGGTCGCCGACAACGAGCTGGGCAGCCTGAAACAGGCGCTGGAGGGCAAGTACGTGGAGCCCGGCCCCGGCGGCGACCCCATCCGCAACCCGAAGGTGCTTCCCACCGGGAAGAACATCCACGCGCTCGACCCGCAGGCCATCCCCACCGCCGCCGCGATGCAGAGCGCCATGGTCGTGGTGGACCGCCTGCTGGAGCGGCAGAAGGCGGACAACGGCGGCAAGTTCCCTGAGACGGTGGCGCTGGTACTGTGGGGGACGGATAACATCAAGACCTACGGCGAGTCCCTGGCCCAGGTAATGTGGATGCTCGGCGTGCGGCCGGTTACCGACGCCGTCGGACGGGTCAACAAGGTGGAGCCCGTCGGCCTGGAGGAGCTCGGCAGACCAAGGATCGACGTCGTCGTCAACTGCTCCGGCGTCTTCCGAGACCTGTTCATCAATCAGGTAACGGATGCAGCACACGATCTCGTCGATCGCCCTTTATTCAGATTTCTATGATTCGTCGGCCTGTTAATGAAGATTCTTCTGGATGCGCACACAGATGAACCTGCTGGACCGCGCGGTGAAGCTGGTGGCGGAGCTGGACGAGCCGGAGGAGATGAATTTTGTGAGGAAGCACGCGCTGCAGCAGGCGGCGGAGCTGGGCACCACCGTGCGGGAGGCGGCGACCCGAGTTTTCTCGAACGCGTCGGGGTCCTACTCGTCGAACGTGAACCTGGCGGTGGAGAACTCGTCGTGGAACGACGAGAAGCAGCTGCAGGACATGTACCTGAGCCGGAAGTCGTTCGCCTTCGACTGCGACGCCCCCGGGGCGGGCATGACGGAGAAGCGCAGGGTGTTCGAGATGGCGCTGGCCACGGCCGACGCGACGTTCCAGAACCTCGACTCGTCGGAGATATCGCTCACCGACGTCAGCCACTACTTCGACTCCGACCCCACCAACCTGGTGCAGTCCCTGCGCAAGGACGGGAAGAAGCCCAGCGCCTTCGTCGCCGACACGACGACGGCGAACGCGCAGGTGCGCACGCTGGCGGAGACGGTGCGGCTGGACGCCCGCACCAAGCTCCTCAACCCCAAGTGGTACGAGGGGATGATGTCCAGCGGCTACGAGGGCGTCCGGGAGATCGAGAAGCGGCTGACCAACACGGTGGGGTGGAGCGCCACCTCCGGGCAGGTGGACAACTGGGTGTACGAGGAGGCCAACGAGACCTTCGTCAAGGACGAGCAGATGCTCCGGCGGCTCATGGCCACCAACCCCAACTCCTTCCGCAAGCTCGTGCAGACCTTCCTCGAGGCCAGCGGCCGGGGCTACTGGGACACCTCCGACGAGAACCTGGAGCGCCTCCGCCAGTTGTACGCCGAGGTCGAGGACAAGATCGAGGGGATCGACCGGTGACGATGCTCTGCTCCCGCGCACTCCGCCGGCCCCCCGCCTCTGTTCTCTCCTCGCGGTGCCGGCAGCCGGTCGCATCGATCTTCGGCCTCCTGATGAAGCCTTGTTCGGACGATCCATTTGCCCGTTCTTCCGGAAACTGGGGTGTTTTGGCAGGAGACGATACGAGATAACCGACAGATGTAAAATTGAATAGACTGCACTCCGCGAGGTTGATCAAATAAATTGTAACAGTTCCATTTGTGATTGCTACGCTTTTGCTTGTTTTTCTTCTCCGTTGCATGGTCATCAGAACTTGGTTCACCTGTTCATCCGGGTTGATCGCTTGCGTACATATGTATACCTGCAGATTTCTTTTAAACTAACTAGCTCACTTTGAAATTTTATTTTCGAATTTAACGTAGTAAAAAATTATTTACAAAAGTGATATCTTTTTATAAAAAAGTCAAATTTGAGATTGGTTCAACGGCTAATCACAGTCGGACTACACAGTCTTGTGTTAAAATCCCCCCATCACAATTAAAAGTCTTGTGTTTTTCTGGCCGACACAAATAGACAAATATATATTATGACGGTCAATATTACGTCCTGTTTGGTAACACTATTAAGTACCTCTATCACTATCAATTTTAAAATTGATATTGATAGGAATGATTAAGAGGTGTTTGGTTAATTGTATCAATTTTAAAATTTGTAATACAAACAAAGCATATCATGTAATACAAGTGTCAACTTGTATTAATTTTGATATTGATACTCCAACATTTGAAAATATTAATATCAATATTGATATAGTACCAAAAATGAAATTCTAACCAAACAGGGCATTATGTAACGAAGCATGTTATGTAAAACAAATGTCCACTTGTATTACTTTTGATATTGATACTCCAACATTTGAAAATATTAATATCAATATTGATATAGTACCAAAAATGAAACTCTAACCAAACAGAGCATTAAGGAGCTTGTGGAATCACGAAAGTTCTAGGGGAAGCGAAGCCCAAGTGGCTCCACGTGGAAACAAAGCCTTACATTCGCGGAAGCATAATCGTCACTACATCTTGCAGCGCCCTCTCGCTTGCAGAAGCGGAGTCTTTACGGCACCTTGCGAAAGCAGAGCCTCGTGGAGCTTGTGAGATCTCTAAAGAAAGCCCTTGTAGAGTCCTCGTGGTGCCTCGTGGAAGCGAAGAACTCATGGAGCTTGCAAGATCCCTCGCAAGAATCGTATTAAAATTCAACTGTAGCAGTTCAATTCTAGGGAAATGAATCGTCTGGTGTAAGAAATGTCGACTTTTCCTCAACTAGGAGGCGATGAGATGTTCTCCTTGCTTTCTTTTGTCGTATCTTCTAATCACAGAAAGAGAAAGATCCCTGTAATCTCTTCTCCACTCCAATGATCCACCTAAATAGGCATATTTTTTTTCTTTTTATGTGCTTTGAGGTGATGGTGCTAAGTTTACTTAAGTTGTTTCTTTCTTAGGATCGTTTGTTATCATCTTCAATTTTAATGCGTTGTTTTGCCTTTGTGCCATTTCAATAGCCATGATCTTATTTGTGAGAATGTCAGTTTAGGCGATATCCACACTTCTATAGTGTGATCATTTAATTTCAAGATAAATGTCGAACTGTAATGACTAAATTAGCTGACTGGTTCAACAATCATGCTAATTAACAACTTTCATAATATATCACTTTTTCTTAACTTACTCCCAATAGAGTATGATTAACTTTGGAATTCTTCCAACTCAACGTCCGAAAACTAATTAACCAGAGTTGTTTGTGGTCCACTGATTTAATTTCTTAACATATTCATAAACCAAGGTATTACACTTTACCCCTGTTAAAAACTTAACACCATCATTAGAACCACCATCACATATCACACACATGATTCACAACGGACTTTCTGATTGGGTCATGCTTTGATATCATATGTAACGACTAAATAAGCTGACTAATCCAACAATCATGCTAATTAGCAGCCTTTCTAGGAGATCGCCCATTTTTGGTCTACTCCCAGCATAGTAAACTTAACTTCGAAGTTCTTTTAACTAAATATCTGAAAAATAGTTAATCAGAGTTGTTAGTAGTCCACTAATTTAATTTCTTAACCTATTCACATACCAGGGTATTACAATCTACTCTCTTAAAAATTTAACACCCTCATCTAGACCACACACATCACATATCACACACCCAAACGATTCACAACAAACTTTTCGACTGAGTCGTGATCTGATATCATATGTAACGACTAAATAAATTGAATAATCCAACCGCACTAGTTAACAACTTTCCTAAGAGGTCACCTATCATTGACCTACTCCCAACATAACACACTTAATCTCGAAGTTCATTCAACTCAACTTCTGAAAAATAGTTAACCGAAGTTGTTGATAGTCCGTTGATTTAATCTCTTTAGATATTCACAAACCAAAGTGTTACAGAAACTCTGTTGAGAGAGTTCATATCTCTACTTGTAGACTGTCAAAACACTTCTATATGCAGGTCATTTCAATTATGTGACTATGTTGGTATGTATTGGTGAAGACTTCACGTAATGTCTTTGTAATTTGTTTGTTCTTATCTTTGTTAAAGTGTTTTAGATCTACTCTTTGTATTTGATTGTTTTAATGGTAGGAAGAATGCTGGTTTGTTTTGATGGAAAAAATATACTGATAATCATATATTTCTCTTCGAAGAAATAAGGAAATTAACTCCCGATCCCGTTCAACGGATCGACTTCAACAGATCGTCCGCAATCTAAATGTCTAAAACAATAGGTACAGCTATGCAAAATTTTGTAACTTCTGCTCCAATGTGTACATGAGCCATCAAGGGGGTGTTAACTTGAAGATAAAAATACCATTTTGCCTTCAAACACAAACACCCTAGATCGGATAAATTGTATGCTGAAATCCTACGTTTCTGCTATCACACACACACACACAGAGATGTTTGCCAACGTAGAACATGTAAATGATAGATATTCAGCGCACATTATAAGAACATATAAATAAAACAGGAGTGATACAACACTTCTGGAAGGGATTGTCGTAAAGACAACAAGAATCAGTTTGTCGGACCATAAACACTTCAGAATGTATGTACAATAACTTACAATATTCATCGCCGGGCCATAAACCCCTCAAGAACCCAAGCATTGTCGGAATGAGTAAAGGACATTTCTGGAATGGAAGAGATAAAAGAAAAAGAGGGATTACCAGGTAGGAAACACCAACAACACCTTCAAATAAGCCACGGATCTGACGCTTCTGGAAAGAGTAGGTGAAAGACGATATTTGCTTGAAGGGGGAAGATACCAATGACTGTGGATCTTCCAACGACTTAGGGTTCCGCAAATGAAAAGGGAAGGGGATAACAGAGACCAACAACACCTTTGAGTTGTCGATGTTTCTCCAAAAGAGTAACGGGGCCATTGCCTTTTACTCCATCGCCATTAGGGTTATGTAAAAAGAGGGACGACCGTGATTACGTTTCTAAAGCGTAAAGAGCGGAAGAGGCGATGGCGCGAACAGACTTACCAGAGAGATGGAGATATCTCCATCCCCTTCTCCTTCTCCTTCCACCTTTTTCTTAGATGCAATACAGGGCCGCCATCGCCTTCTCCATCGACAGGCGAGAAGAAAGGGGCGAGGGCACACGGGGACACGACGGGTCAAGAGCAAATGGGACGAGGCGACGGAGAGCCCTCTTTTTTCCTCGGGGGTAATTTGGTAACGTGAAAAATGAGGTGACGAGAGTCGATTCTGCCCCCAAAAGCAGCGTCGACGTCAATCGAGCCACGACAGGTGATGAGAATTAAAACGGCAACGGACGGAAAGACCCGCAAATCTTACGGGTTGTTTGGTTGAACGACAATGAAAGTTTTTATTTTATTTTTAAAAAATTGTAAGAAAATTGGTTAAAAGAGACTTTTTAGTAATCATTACAATTTTATATTTTAAAAGTGATTTTCTTCTTAAACAAAGAAAGAAGGTCTCACCTCTTTTTTTCTTACGGTCCCCCACTTTGTTTGATGATGTATGATAGTTACTCTTTTTTGTAATCGCATCCCTCCAAACATGATAATTTTACGACATGAGTTGGTTCACTTTTTATTTTAATACGATTTTTTATCATGAAAGTATACAAAAAATTATCATGTAACTAAACACTCCGTTAATTTTTGAATCTAATGGACAACTAAATCCGGTGAACGGATTAATAATTTAGTGCACTTTCTTAATTAGGTCAAAATTTTAATTTTTGAGAAAGATGTTGATAGTCATATATCATTTATATCGATATCAATTTTATGACCATGGACTTCTTCTATGGCTATGTTCCCAAAAGATGTAATGGACCGGGTGTCAGAGGACATGGTTGGATGAGCGGCAGTGATTCCTTCTTTTTTTGGTGTGTAACTACGTTTTTTATATGTTATAAAATATTTGTGTTTGTGACCAAAAAAAAAGTATGATCGTTAATGGTAGGGTGGGTATTCAACACAATTATTAGTCACCTTTTATTCCTGAGTCTTAAATGTTTGGAAGAAACATGCAAATCGCGGTAGGGGTGTTGACACGTTGGGTTCGATTTGGCTTGGTTGAAATACAACCTGGTCATTGATCATATTTTTATTTCTTGCTCCAGAAGTCGTGCTATTTGGTTTGGGACGTCTCTAGGGTATAATGAGCTTTGGGTTACGCAGGGCTGCCATTCTTTAATCGACACTTTTCTGACCTGGATTATTCAACAAGATCAATCAAATCTATTCTTAGGGGTGTTGGGTATTGCGGTTTTATGGCAAATATGGAAAAATAGGTGTGAGGCTTCTATTAGAAATATAAAGAAGAGCCCTATTTGGATCAGCGCTATGGCTGTTAAAGATGCAAATTTCTATTTGTCTCAAGCTAATCTAGCTACTCCCCAAATTTTGCAGAAGTGGAACCCTCCGCCAATTACTCATGTTAAAATCAATGTTGATGCAGCTGCTAATGAAAGCGGGGGTGCTGTGGGAATCATTATCCGTGATCACCAAGGCAGAATGGTGGAGTGGAAAGTGATAACGTCTACTTTTAACGATCCTATCATATTGGAAGCTCTAGCTATTGAAGAAGGTTGTTCGTGGAAGTACCTGGGATCATGCCCGACAATCATTGAAAGTGATGCTCTCACCGTGGTTAACGCCATTACTGAAGCCGACTCGGTCCCATGGAAAGCCAGCACTTTCATTCTCAGGAGCCGCGATCGTCTCCGCCTTCTCGGCGCTAGCATCGCCTTTTGCCCTAGGAGCTCCAACGAAGCCGCCCATCGTTTGGCGAGATGGGGCCTGCGCTTTGGCTTTAATGTATCTTGGTCTATTTCGGCTTTGCGCCTGTCCGTTGATGTAATGAACCAGATCCTGGTTGACTCGCCGGTTGGACCGCCGAGATCCCCTTTTGCTTAGTTAATGAAATTTTTACCTTCCTGTTCAAAAAAAAAGAAAAAAAAGAAATACAACCTGGTCAATATTTGATCTATAAAATTATAGAATTTGTCCGTCTCGTCTTGTATTAAATTGATGACTTGACTTGAACCGACCTGATTTATACATTTAAAATTAAATCATCAACTGTAGAGTACGGGTAAATCGACGGGGTAAATCAGACCAGAACTATGTACACTATTTGAAAAACGGTAAAAAAAAAGCGACTGCTGTGCACACTATTTTAGACCAGTCATGCAGCGTTGTGTTGAATCCGTTCATCCCATCAGGTTCAGTTTAGATGGATTTAACCCACTGGTTTGCTTCAACTAATTCAAAGATTAAGCCAAATCATACCAAACCCATGTAATTAACAAATGATAAATTTAATAATAATATCGTAAAATGAGTAATAATATATAAAGGTTACAATGAACTACTATTTTTTTAAAAATTGTGGTAAACCGTAAATATTTTATTAAATTTTGATTTTGAATCAAATCAAATAAATTTGACCGATTCGGTTTAATTCATTTTGAGCACTTCATCCGGTTTTAAAAAAATGGTCTATAATTTGACCAAACTTCGCACATACGTGCTTGACCGTTCAACAGACCGCGCACTACACGACAAACTGGGCGCCGCAGTCTCGTCAGCATTCTCACCTCCGTCGCGTGGCCCACAGATAACCGGTCCACGACAAAAACAGCAGTTTTGCGATTCCCCGGTTCGGTTCGATGTATCGCCACCCGGCGCCTGCACTGTTCGGTTCGGCCACATGATTGATGGGGTTTAATTCGGCGTCGAACGATTCATTGGTGCGATTGGAATTTGATCAAATTAAACCAAATCGCAATTAAGTTATTGTATTATCATTACATATTAGTTTTACGTGCATATTTATCATCAAACATATATTTTAAATATAATTTTGTATTAAAAATTTGTATCGAACCAAACCAAATAATCTGCTTCGGTGGTTCGGGTAAAACCCGAACCAAAAGAAACCGACAACGTCGACCGGCGACCCCACCAGAAGGTTGTAGTTGTAGATAAGCAGAAAGGCAAAAAAAGGAAAGCGAATTTCGCATTGAATGTGGAGTTATCCACGAATGTCGGGTATTTTATGAGGTTATCTGCAAATGAAGAATTTTAATTATTTGCTCTAACTACTCCTTTATATAGATATTCGCGACGACAAAAATAGAAGAAACGGTCGTAATTTACTCTCATGCCAGGGATTTTTAGCAACCATTTCAGCTATCCTTTTTTTTTGGGAAATTCGGACGTGTACAAACGGAGCGGATCCGGGCCCACTTGGTCCGGATACATGCCTGCCGAGCGCCTGCTGTTTTTCCACGGAGGCTGGGCTGCAGCGCACCTCCGGTCAGAGGATCCGAATCCGTCTCCCCTCCCCGCACACCACCGCCGGCTGTTCTCGATCGGCGGCGGGCGCCATGGCCATCCGGCGACGGTAGATTTGACCCTGCACTCCACCTCTGCCACCGCAGGCAGCCCGCTGCTATCTGTTGACCTCGCGGCAGGCAAGCAAGACTGTGTCAACACTGCTTCCCATCGCCGTCACCCGTCCGTCCCTGAGGTCACTGCCCTGTTTTGCGGTCAAGAACCGACGCCAGAGGCCCGATAAGTACCGCCACCTCCTGGGTAAGCGCGCTCTGTTTGCGCCTTCTCAAGGGCTTTCTTCCTCGCGATCGCCGGCGCTGGAGAAGCGGGTGTGGGTTGCTGCTGCTTACTGGCCTCCTCGGGTCACGCTTGGTTCATAGCGGAAGCCGGCGTGTTCGGTGCCTCGATCCGCCACGCTGCGTAAAGATATCCTGACGCCCTCGTGATCAGATCTGTCGGGGGCTACAGATTCTCTGTCTGGTAAGGAGAAGCACGGGGCGTTAGTAGATCGGGGCTGATCGATGGAGCAGGCCGCTGCGCAACGCCGGCTGAGGGCCATTTCCGGGCACATTCGTGGCACCGGCGGGGAGATTGTTCCGCGTTTAGCCGCTAACCCGACGTCTGGCGAATTTGTTTCTGGTACCGGCATCCTTTCTTCTTCTCTTTCTGTGTCTTCCTTTCAATCCATCTGTATACTCGCAGTTTCGTGAAGGTTGAAGGGGCAGGGTAGGCAGGGTCCCTTTGTTTTGGATATTTGGAAGTGCTAGTTTTATGCTGCTAGCGACTTTGCGCTGCTCATGGAGGGACGGATGCAGCTGGTGGGAGCTCGGGTAACGGTGCCGTCAAGCATCGGTTAGAAGCTCTCTTGCGGCCGATCCCCATTCGTTACGTTGCATCTAGTGTTCCTTTCGACCGAATGTTCTTTTTAGAAGCTTCGTACAGTCGTACTTCTGGGAACAACTGGTCGCGAATCGTGATGTCCTTGTTATGCCCCTTTTAAAGTGCTTCTCTTCGTCGGAAAGTATCGACCTTCCGCGTAGCTTTTCAGCTACTTTCATGCTTGCTTTCCGCCAACTAGAGCTTTCCAGGTGTAATTGCAGTCCCTACTTTCTCATCGATACTTTTCATGGTTCATTCTATCCCATTAAGCCGGGTCTGGGTCACGACATGTAAAAAGGAATGCGAACTTTCTCTTTAAATATTTATTGTGGCTGGTTATGACCCGTCCTTCACTATACTATTAACGGTTCGAACTCTCTAACATGCTCCAGTCCATACTGGACCATGGGTGTGCAAATTTATCTCTAGTAAATCCATGGATATCTGGGTAATCAAAATGCATATTAATGACCTGAATACTAACTATATGCAGAGGGGCCGCTAGAGGTTTGTGGAGGCTCTAAGATGTTGTCAAGGCTATTGGAACCGAGATTTATTGATTTGAAGTATAAATCAGTTTGAAGTATAAATCGATGCTGGAGTAGAATGACCTTATTTTGGGGAGACTGAAGAGGAGCTAACTCAAAGTCTTAGTTCTAAATAATTGGGATCGGCTATTTGGATTCATCTTTTCCATCCTACACGGTCCTCCACTATCTCCTTCCGTATGCTTAGATCCTCCAAGTCATATTGGATTCACCTACGTCAAGTTAATTTTGGTCCATCTCTACGTTTCTTCTACATTGTCAATACTAGGGCCTCGACTCATTTGACTAGCATCTCAAGCAGATGTTGCTTGATATGCCCAAACTAACGAAGTCCACCCTCCTTTACTAAATTCCCATTTCTTGCCACTCTTACTTTTTCCTTAATGCATTCGTTGATTTATCGGGGGATACTTGTCTTTTGTCCATGTTGGTTTGTCAGGAGATTAGGAATTGCCAGCAAGAATGTGAAGAATCTTGTATTTGATTCTTCTCAGCAATTGGATGGGATGTTGGTTCCAGACTGAGGCCTTGGGGTAGGAGATGATCTAACTAATATCATAGAAAGATCCACGTGCATGCTACCTTCAAGGCATGTACGACAAAACCTCATGTATTAAAAGCAAAGTTGTCAAGGCTACAAGGCACCCTCTTAAAAGCAAAGTTGTCAAGGGTACAAGGCACCCTCTTAAGTGCCACTTAAGCATTAGGGTCGTTTTTTTTGAAGGTGGATAGGCCACAGATTTCTATTAATTTAGAAAACATGAAGTACAACACTAGTGTGAAATAAAAAAAGATCAGGATATGAGCACAAACCCCATATCTCAACTATCGAGGTGATAGTGAAGGATGGGAACTATAGGAAGAGGTGAATATAAAAAACTTGTTGCCAAGAGTTTCCTTTTCCAAACGAATGCCGTTGTAGGCAAACGACCAATCTCTCACATACAAAGCCATTTGGTAAATAATTAGCCTTGGGTCCTCAAAGATCTACTTATTCTTCTTGCGCGAAATAGCCCAAAGCATCACAAGTAGGATAAGATCCCATAACTTGGAATCCGAAAGCCAAGGATTTAGTCTTGACCAGATATGTAAGAAAGATGGTACATTGACTGGTTCTGACCAATGGATCTTCCACCTCATAAATTTTTTTTTTCCAGAGGGAGTTGATAATCTCATAGTTGATGAAGAGATGATCAATAGTTTCTTTATTCTTGTCACAGAATACACAAACTGCGGATGTAACAAGAAAAATCAAAGTTAAATGACATCTACTTGGGACCTGCTGCCTGCAGATCTTTCATAAGAAGAGTTTGATTTTGAAAGGGAAAAGGGACCTCCAAACTACTAGATGCCACATAACAAAACACCTCCAAAAGATAATCTGCTCATAGCTGACGGTGACTGTAAAAATAGATTTTTTTACAAGGCAACCAGATAAGTTCATCCTTTTTATTGTAAATGTACTCGTGGCTTTCCAGAATCAGAATCATCAGTAATTTAGAAAACTCATTGGTCTCTTCATCTTTCATATTTCTTTTAAAAGAAAGGCACCAACTAACTTTGTCATCCCAGTTGTTGCAAACCCCAACTCGAGTAAAACAACATAAGCTAAAGAGAATTGGAAACGTGGTAGCTAGAGAATCGTGCCCGATCCACTTGCCCTCCCAAAATGAAGTCCTTTTACCATTCTCTACGTAAATGGTGCAAGAAAAGTTAAAAAATTCGTAACTACATAGTATACCATGCTTGGTGCTGGATAATTTGCCTGTCTCTAAAATCTCTAATTCAATCACCATTCACTCCTACCTCATACTTATATATGACAATTTTGCTCCACAGAACGTGTTTATTCATATTCAATTCCATAATCACTTGGATAAGAGAGCTTTGTTGATGGTCTTCAGGGGCACCATAACTACTCCCTCTTCCTTAGTTGGCTTGCATACATGGCTCCACTTGATGAGATGCAAACCCTTCTTATTGGTATTCTCTTTCTAGAAGAATTCACTTTGATACTTTCCAACTTATTACAAATACCCTTAGGCACTTTAAAAATAGAGAAGATAAAGAGAGGTATGCTCTGCCATAGTATGCGATCTCCCGAGAATCTCTCGAGATCTCTCAAGAATCTCTTTTTCTCCACGTGTCTGAGAAACGAGATCATCGAAACGAAAATATCTATATAGTACCTTTTGTACCTAGATCTACTCCATCTATTACTATCTTTAACTTGTTAGATAGTTTTGTTAAGTTTGTTTCATATATTGTCAATTTTATTGTGGAATTCATCCAAGTATTCATATAAACATTATTGTTTGATGAAATTTTATAACATAATTTTTTTCTTACTATATATGTATAATTGACCCAAGATGTCACCTATCTCCTATCCATATTATTCAAGACGAAACTTTGGTCTAACATAAGATTCCTTATATGCCTACTGTTAACAATAGTTTATCTTCTTTAAACTTTTAATTCTCTCATAATTTATTTTGATGTTTAAAATGATTCTTCTTGTCCTTTTTGAAGAAATTACATGGCATTTTACACTTGAATATGCACATTTATTGGTATTTCCGAGATCCAATCTCTTAAGATTTTTTTGAGATCTTTGACCCCTTTCAGTCCCCATCTACAGACCTCTTTTGGTCCTTATCTGCAGACCTCTATTGGGCCACTTGAACAGCCCTTTAAACCCCCATTTCTGGTTGCTACAGCAGACCCCTTTGGGCTACACCATGACACCCTGCTGACAGCCCCTTAACCGGACCCGGTCACACCCCTCCAGAAGCATCAAATCAGTCCCAAAAATACCCAAGTCTGCCCCATGCACAGCCCTTCCTTTGGCCTCCATGTGGCTCAAAAAAATATGAAAGCAGCCCCTTGTTTCCCCTCCAAAAAAAATCCAGAAATCTGTCCATTCCTTGCCGGTGGGCGGGGGTAATGTCCCTGGTCTTTTCGGAATCTGTTCAACGGGTCGATTGTCCACCCGGGTAGACCTTCCATCCCACTATCCAAAAATAAAAAAGAAAGCATGCTGCAAAAAAAATCCAGAAACCTATCTCCCTATGCCAGTGGGTGGGGGTGATGTCCCGGGTCCTTTTGGAATCTGTCCAACGGGCTGATTGTCCACCCAGACGGACCTCCATCCCACCACCAAACAGATTTTGGGTTGATGAAAATTAGAGCATCTAACAAGCCAACCGGGCCCACATAACACAAAGCGGGCTCATTGAGCCCAAAAAGACATCAAAATCGGCCAACCGGGCTAAAGGAACTTGAATAAGCCCATTGGGCCTTGACCAAAAAAATTTAATCAAATTTGAAACGCGAATAGATGAATTAAATTAAGGAGTTAGCATTACCTCGTGAATGCTATACCTTGGATGGCTAGCCGGGGTGTTGATCCAGACGGCCGCGTGGGTCGGTTCCTGTTGTCGACGATCCTTCATCCGATATGACGAGTCAAGTACTTGCCATTTTGGATGGGTAAATTCCATATTGATTGGTAATAAGTCGACATGCTGTCATAATATCGAATTTTTCCCGATCTTTTGGAAATTTACATCGGGAGAAGGAACGCCGACATATTACCCGGTGTTTATTTTTATGTCAACAGCACATCAATTGTTGACTCAAGCACTTATATCCCGACATATGCAATGCAATGAAATTCAAGTGCCAACTCGAATGAATGATACCGGGCAATCGATGCAAGCCCGATAGACCAGATGGGATGCGAATTTAAATTAAATGAACAAACTACAAACCAACATAAAACACACTTCATTACATCTGAAAACTAAAAAATTCAGAACCTATAAGAATATGAAAATTCAACTAATTTCTACTTAAACCAACGAAATTAAATTCTCAAATCAAGGGGTAACTAAATAACATCATTCAAACTTCAATAAACGACATTGAAAACACTTAAAATACACCGAAATCAATCTTAAAACAGAAAATCATATCAAGAAATAAGTCAAAACTCAAACCATAATTCCAAAACACATTCCAACGAACTAATCAAAACATGCCAAATATACACAAACCGGCATCAAAACATAAATCGGTATAAGAAAGAGATAATTAAGACATCTTATTCAACTTGTCAATCAAGTGAAATTAAAATATAAAACATGTAATCCACCCATCAAAAATCAAATTAAAGAAGTCAAGTAATTTCGAACAGATCAAATCAACCAAATTAAATTAGATCAATGACGTCCAAACATCAAAACGAAACAAAACAACCGATTAAAACTCAAATCAAATGTGAAAATTACACTTCAAACCAAGTAAAATCAGCATCAATCAAACATAACCCAACATGTTTGCATCTCATTGGATCCACAAGGCTGTGCCTCCCTAGTTTACTGTCTTATGTGGATGCGTGCACTCTATTAAATAGATTGCTATGACAGTTAATCAAGGATATTCGAGCAGTTTCTCGATTTAAGTTAATGCCGAATATTTGCATCATCCGGCGGAAAATGGGTTAAAATCAATTTTTTTTCATAAAACTCGAACCTCAGTTCCAAGAAAGGCTAGGTCGGTGGTCAACCCGGGGTTGGTCGGCCCCAAATCCAACCCGTTCAGACCAGGTCGGACGGAGTCAAGTTTATTTATTTATTTTTAAAATATATTAAAAATATAAAAATTACATGAAAATAATAAAAATAGTAAAAATATATTTGTATACTATATATGTTTATGTATACAAAAAATATTTATACATAAATATAATTATATTTTTATGTTATAATTGAATATGAGTGTTTATTTGTGTATACAAGTAAATATGAATGTTTTTGTGATTATATTGTATTAGTATATGTTTGGAAGGAATTAATCTCAAGTGAGAGGGTAAAAATAGTTAAGAAACAATTTTATAAATTTTTAGTATGCATCATGTATTTATAATCACAAATCTTATCCATATGTAATCGCGGAATCAAAATCGGAATCGTGATCGGTGGGTACCGATCGGATCTGGATCAGATTGGATCAGACCGATCCCAACCGATCTATAATTGGTAAGTAAAAAAAACATTGTTTCCGATTCTGATTCTGGACCTATCCTGGCTGATCCCGGCCAATCCGATTGGAATAGCAAAAAAACGATCCAATTTTGATTTCGATCAAATCCCGTCATTCCAATCGTAGTCTGATTCCGATTCCGATCCGGCCGATCTTGGCTGATTCTGCCGGATTTTTTTTCAGGATTTGTCGTTCGGCTGACAATTGGATGGGCAATGGCCGATCCAATCCATAAATTCTGCAATCTATGAGTATAAGTGACAGTGAAATATTGTTATACTATCAATAAATGGGGTGCTCGGGAATTGCGGATTGAGCAGTGCGGTTAGGTTGCGGGGGTCAAGGGGGCAGCATCCTTTGTGGGGTTATCAGGGGGGCAAGGCCCCCCGAAAGAAAAAAAAATGAAGTTACGAGACCTAGCGACCTGGGGCGACCAGGTCAGCTGACCTGCCGACTGGGTTGCCCAACCCGACAAAGGGGCTGGACCGGGTCAGTCTGACTTGGTCGCTGCCGGACCGGTTGGCCGGAAAACCGACCAGATCGGCCGACCTGGTTTGACCCGGCGAACCATGCTTGGTTTTATATTTTTAAGGTATCACTAGACTATCTAATACTCTTATTGGATATCACCTACTTTCTAAAAGGGTCCGGACGTTGATACTTTTCTTCTCGGAAATCTGAAAACAAGGTTCTCACAGTTTGGAACTGTAAACTTCTGAAATCATAGATTTTTAAGGAAAATTGCTCTCCATGGAAGCTTTTGACCTATATCAGATTTATTTGGACCAAGGGGAATAGTAGCAAAATGTACTAGTTTTATGGGTTTTATAAGGAGGATCAGCAACATGTGTTTGTTAAATGAGGCATTATAAACTCCATTTATTTTCAGTGTCTAAGGCTTTTGGCTAGGGTTGTTAAAAAACCGGTGAACAGGTAAATCGAATGGAATTGCACTGAAATGACCGGTTCAATTCAGTTCAAAGTATTAGACATTCGGTTTTTTTAACCGAACCAAACCGGTAAAAGGAGACCAGTAAACTGGTTTACTTCATGGGCCTTCTAGTATCTGGGCCTTCTCGTTGTCTAATACATCTGAGCCAATTGCCTTGCTCACATCAGCCCAGCCTGGCACCTAGCCCGTGGCGGTACCTTGAATGGACTGGCTTGACAGCCTTGCCAACCACAGATACCTATATGTTAGTCCCACATTGCCTCTATGGAATGAAGGAGACATTAGTTTGTCTATAAAATGATGTTATCATGTTAACAACAAATATCATTTAAAGCCTAGTCAAATTGACTGTTGGGCTATTTCTTAATGGGTTTAGTTTGTTTGATTGTGGACTAACCATGATTTAAAATTGTGTAAATGCACACTAGGTCCGTTTTAAGGAAACCACTTTACCACTAGGTCCGTTTTCAAAAACACCTTTTCATTAGGTCCGTTTTTTCAAAATATCGTCACACCCACTCCAATTTAGATTTGAAATGTCGTTTTTACCCTTTGTACATTGAAGAAGACATGCCCCCCCGCCGGCGCCCCTCCCCCCGCAACGACGCTCTCCCCCGGCGGCGCTCCCCCCGCCCGCGGAACCCCGCCCCCCAGCGAGGCTCCCCCCCGCAGTGCTCCCCCCGCCCGCGGAACCCCCCCGCGGCGCTCCCCCCGCCCCCGAAGCCCACGGCGCCACGGACCGCCTCCAGCGCTCCGTCGACATGCATTCTTACCTCCTCACCGCCGCCCACGAGCTCGCCCCTCCCGAGCCCCCCGTCAAGCCGCCGCCGCCGCCGCCTGCCAAGCTCGCCGTCGCCCTCTCCTTCGGCCCCCGCCCTCCGCCGTCCGAATCCGGCGGCGGCGGTCTGGGCACGGAGGCGCCGCCGCCCGGGGGGACACTCCTCGCCCGCGTCGAGTCCTACCACGAGTCCGCAAGGAGGCAGCAGAGGCGGCTCTACTCGTGGCCGTCGAGGGAGGTGGACGACCAGTTCGAGGAAGGCGCCGAACTGCAGGCCGTCCCCAGGATGCGCGCTCTGGAGACCACAGCGGCGCTGTCGTTGGCCACCGGAGGGGGTAAAAGTGGGATTTGAAAATGACGGGATGAAGAAATGGACTGGGTGATAATGAAATTCAGTGTCAACGGACTAAACAGTAACCAAATGTGGTCAATGGAGTTTTTACTAAAGTCATTTTCTTAAATGGACCTAAGAGTAATTCTCCCTTTAAAATTTGATTATTTTAAATTTATGTATAATAAAAAACAGACAAACCGAACAAAACCAAACTGAGGTTTCATTATCGGTTTGGGGTTTAGCTGAGCCAGTTTGGTTCAGTTCGGTTAAGTTTAGGTTTGGTTTTGGTTTCAAACAAATTGGTCGGAAACCAGACCAAACCAAACAAACTGTGTACACTTTTGGCCTTCAAACAGATTTTGTTTTACATTTTATTGTTGTTATTGCAGGACATTGCCCCAATTGAATTCTTGAAAATTTGTATTATTTTCTTTTTGTTTTTGATGGTGTTGCTTTTCTCTGTTTGAATCTAGAGAAATACCAATATTTTAAAGAAGTCCTATTCTCCTGTTATGCAGATCATTACCAGAGCTGGGAAGCTTTTGATGGATTGAATGTTGGCGGGGAATGGGGATTTTTTTTTGTGGGACAATTTTATGTGGTGTTTCATTTTCTTTTTTGGTGAACTGGTCTTGTTGTCTAAAAGGTTGGGTTTCGGAGTCTGGGGTTGTGTTAAATTTGTTTCATTATGCTCAA
The DNA here is from genome assembly GCA_036172225.1 of Cryptocoryne crispatula var. balansae. Classification (NCBI taxonomy): domain Eukaryota; kingdom Viridiplantae; phylum Streptophyta; class Magnoliopsida; order Alismatales; family Araceae; genus Cryptocoryne; species Cryptocoryne crispatula. The sequence continues at coordinate 2,748,931 of CM069926.1, forward strand.
TGGAAATTCCTGTTGTTGTGGTTCTTATTCTGTAATTTTTCTTTTTTTTTGTTTTCAATGAACTGCTTCATTTTGTTTGAGTTTCAAAAAAAAAAAGAAAAGGAAAAAGGAAAAGGGATAGGGATAGACACTAGTTTTCAAGGCAGAGTTTATTCTAAGGATATCCATGCTAGAGTCCGGTTTGATCTGACTCACTCATTGGCATGGCCGCCACACCATGGAGTCACTGTGGATCGGGGAAGACACTTGACCGATCCAGCCATCACGACAGCCACTGGAGATCCATCTTTTTGGTGGTCATATTTTTGACTCCTGTGAGGACATGTGCTTAAGTACAGTCCAAATAGATATCCTTTTTAGCATCTTTTTTATGGACAAGAAATGGTTCTATAGAGGACCCCTAGTCCCATGCATATGCTTGGAGTGGAGAACTGAAAAGAACGCATGAGAGACAATCAGAATGATACAAGTAATTTGCACTAAGTCACTATCAGCAACTTGTGTTGGAATTTCAAGTATCTGAGATGTTTATAGTGATATCACCATTTTGGTGTGTTGTTTCTCAGAGCTGTGGAGAGAGATTCTTGAGAGATTACATTCCATGATTTCAATAAAAATGTTAATCTTTTAGATTTTCTTACTTAGTCATCTGCACTTATTGGTGTTATCTGAGATTGTTTCTTTTGAATATGTTCAGGTGAGGGTTACAGTGTTGTTCTGCCTGAAAAATTGAGCACGGGAAAGTGGAATGTCTACAGGTAGTGATCTAATAGTTGGCTTTCTAAGATTGCTAATTCCCTGTTTCTGATATAGCTTTGTCTTGACAGATCATCACGTTCTCCGTTGAAGCTTGTATCTAGATTTCCAGAGCACCCAGATATTGCAACCTTGCATGATAACTTTGTGTGAGCATGCCTTGTGTACACTTGTTTCTTCAGTTAAAAATGTTCTTTTTGTATTACACTGGCTACATGTCTTGGATATATCAGAAGTATTACTTGGCTGAAAAGAGATTTTAGCTTAAAGCAGCTTCTAGCGGCTGTTAGTTCGTGCATACAAGTTAGGACAAACACTACACGAGTTTGATATTTTTCTTTTAGTATATACTAACTGGTAGTGTTTTCTCAGGCATGCAGTTGAAACCTTCCGTGATTACAAATATCTGGGGACAAGAATTCGAGATGATGGAACAGTTGGAGAGTAGGTTTAGTGCACACACATGTACCTCTGAATGTGCTTATTCTTAAGTCTAAGTCATTTTAACCTTGTACATAAGGTACAAATGGATGACATTTGGAGAAGCAGGAACTTCACGATCTGCAATAGGGTCAGGTCTTATGTATCATGGAATACCTCAGGTGAGTTGTCCACACATGAATTTTTGTTTACATTATTCATTGTCATGCATTATCTCTCTCCTGTTCTTTGTGATATTAATACCATCATATGCTGCCATTAGATCATTTTGCATATGAATGTGGAAATTATGAAGGACCATTTTTGGGATATATTATTATCACAATTTATTCATCAGTTTCCTTTACACAGGGTGCCTCTATTGGACTGTATTTCATTAACAGGCCTGAGTGGATTATCGTGGACCATGCCTGTTCAGCTTATTCATATATCTCTGTACCCTTGTACGACACACTTGGTAAGTCTTTAGCCTTGAGAGAGTTTTTTACCCTTTGCACTGGTGCTTATTTGAAAATATATTAATGGATGCAGGGCCAGATGCTGTAAATTATATTGTGAATCATGCTGATGTGCAGGCGATTTTCTGTCTACCGCAGACACTAAATATTGTAAGTTCCAGTATATCTCTACATTGAAGTATCCATTTCATCTTGAGATGATAGATATGCTTGAACTATTTTGAAGCACCATTGCATAACCTTTCATTCCCACCTAGGATAAAGTCTTGCACCTTCTGGACACACGCTACCACAAGAAGATTTTACTAGTGGGCATCATTGTGCACTGCAATATATGTTGGCTAGTCTGCCACTTGAATACCATGGCTTTAAAAGACTTAAAAGCCTGGTTGAGGTGTGAACTTCACTTGCTGATGGAAGGATATTGATAGACATCATATCACAGACTTGCAATTGCAGAAGTCTGTACTTTTATAACCATGACCAAAATCTATCAGGATTGGCTGATTTCATGCCTGAATCAGCTGTCTCATTTGGGATGATGCTGGTCTGGTTGGATCTGTCTTTGCCAGGTTGAGATCAGCCTGGATTGGCCAGTCCAGATCCTTGACTAGCTGATCCCATTTGGAATCAGTTGGCCCAAGTCAGGACTGAATATGCCTGATCTGGGCTGAGTTTTGGCTTTTGGTTGATTGGCCAATCCGATCCCTCAGCGTTGGCCGTGGCCAATCCAGGGTCCGATCTTGACCCTGGCCAAATATTGTAAGTTCCAGTATATCTCTACATTGAAGTATCTATTTCATCTTGAGATGATAGATATGCTTGAACTAATTTGAAGCACCATTGCATAACCTTTCATTCCCACCTAGGATAAAGTCTTGCACCTTCTGGACACACGCTACCACAAGAAGATTTTACTAGTGGGCATCATTGTGCACTGCAATATATGTTGGCTAGTCTGCCACTTGAATACCATGGCTTTAAAAGACTTAAAAGCCTGGTTGAGGTGTGAACTTCACTTGCTGATGGAAGGATACTGATAGACATCATATCACAGACTTGCAATTGCAGAAGTCTGTACTTTTATAACCATGACCAAAATCTATCAGGATTGGCTGATTTCATGCCTGAATCAGCTGTCTCATTTGGGATGATGCTGGTCTGGTTGGATCTGTCTTTGCCAGGTTGAGATCAGCCTGGATTGGCCAGTCCAGATCCTTGACTAGCTGATCCCATTTGGAATCAGTTGGCCCAAGTCAGGACTGAATATGCCTGATCTGGGCTGAGTTTTGGCTTTTGGTTGATTGGCCAATCCGATCCCTCAGCGTTGGCCGTGGCCAATCCAGGGTCCGATCTTGACCCTGCCTTTCTTGTTCTCCACAGCTATATTGAGGCAGCCATGGTGGGACATGATGGATCAACACAACTGTTCCTACTGCATTAGATGAACTCATCATGGCACATTAGGGCCCAGGATTAGTTCCATGTAGTCCCCTCCAGTGCTCAAATCAGCATAGCTCCAGCCCCAGTCAACATCTATCCCTTGATGAGTGGCATATATCTTTAGTCCCCTCCAGTGCTCAAATCAGCATAGCTCCAGCCCCAGTCAACATCTATCCCTTGATGAGTGGCATATATCTTTAGGGGATCGAGTATACTTCGATTGATTTTATGAATGCTGTGATTAAGTTTTAATTTTATATGATCAAATAAAATCATGAATGTTATGGGGATAAATTTGATCTGCCATGAAGCAGTCCAGATTGTTCAGCATAATTCCTGGACTGCAGATTAGGGTCCTTGCTTTATATAGTTGTATGATATTAGTCCCACTTCTTAAATTTATTGCTAACATGCCATATATTCTAGTTTCTTTCACGTTTTTTTCATATGTAAGTACATATAAAATAATCTAGTTAAAATTTCTCCAAGGAAGTTCTGATTTTTGGCATGATGACAAAAAAAGGACTGATCTACTCATTACTACATGATCGAGTATGATAAAGAATCTTACCATAGGATGCTTACCTAGCCAACTTTAGGTTTTGCTCAACAGAACCATTTTTGGTTCTAAGTAAGAATCGATTGGAATGGATGAATTTGTGAAGTTTATGGAGCTTAAAAAAAGTAAAGGGGAGGTGGCACCATGGAGAATAATGGAAAGAGGAAAATAGAAAACCGTGATTTTATGTGCAATGTTACATCGAAGTTCTTTGTGAATTCTTTCAAAATTTTACAACGTTACTGCTTGCAAGGGCTTGAAGTTTGTTTGATTTATGGTTGAATTCTCATAGAAGATTGGGATTATTGCTTAGAATGAGACCAACAAATAAGGAGCAACAAGAGTCAAATTTAACTAGCATACTTCAGTATCTGAAATTTGATTTATAGAGGAAAGGCAAGAAGACATAATTGTTGTACAAGAGTATCTTTTACTTTCAGTGAAGTTGGTAGCAACTGCCATGGTTTGCAGAATCAGCGGGTGCACCCAATCCCTGGGTTGGTTTCCACTGGGATCGGGCTAGATCCTGTTGGATCAGCCGATCCCACCCAATCTAGGCTGCCGCTCCACTGGGATCAAGTCGACTGACTCTTTTTTTTTCTTCAAATTTCTGGTGGACTGATCGAAGTTTCCTTACACCTTGGCAACTGCATTTAATACAGGTCACAAATTATCTTCTCTTTTTGCATTGGGTTAGAAATGTTCTTTATCTTGCACTTGAAAACAGCTGTTGTTCATCCTTCAAGTATAATGAACGATATGAATATCTGAGACCAAATCCACAATTGTATCATGTTAGCAATTAGTTCCTCAGTTGAGTTGTAAGCTGTTTATTTATCCTGTCGTGCAAAATGTAGAGTGAGCACTGAGTATCCTTCTATTAGGACTTGGGAAACACAGATTATGCTGAGGCTGAACTTGAAACTTGGTTTCAATTGCTTATTTAGAATATAGTTGTCAAGGAGACAAGGCATCCTAGGCTTCAAAGGGGGTCATTTCAGCTTAGGCAGCAAGGTGGTCACTTAGGCACTTTGGTCTTCCAAAGGTACCTTTGTCACCTGGGTGGTGCCTTGATCAATTAACAAAACATAACTTATTTTTCAACTAGCAGATACGTTTAATTGTTAGACCACATCTTTCTGTTGACGTAGATACGAAGTAATTGTTGCATTTTAAGCAGTTCACACTGTGTGCACAACAAGAGTGTGGGTACTCTTTTAGTGAGCCGACTATTACTTGGCTTTGTCCAGGGTGGTGTATGAATTTTATGCTTGTATGGACTGTTTAACAGTTTGGTACAAGAATATTGGACATTCTGATTTTTTTTAGATGTGTTTAAAAATGCATATCAAGTGGTTTAAGTAACAGCCACAGAAGAAAGGAAGGGAAACGGTAAAAAGATGGTTAGTATTGGACATTCTGATTTCTGGTTACTTAAATATTATTTGAAATCTGATTTTCTGTTTGTACCATTATTTTCATGGTTCACTTTTGCTGAAAAGAGATTTCATCTCTAAAATGCATATCAAGTGGTATAAGTAACAGCAACAGAAGGAAAGGAAATGGTAAAATGATGGTTAATAATGGACATTCTGGTTGCTGGTTACTAAAATATCATTTGAAATCTGATTTCCTGTTTGTACCATTCTTTTCATGGTTCACTTTTACTGAAAAGAGATTTCATCTCTAAATGTGATTTTCACCTTGCCAGCCTGAACTTTAAATCACTCATACTAAAACAAAATGTTGCAACATAGTCCAAGTGCACCATCACACATTTGTTTCCTTGTGAATGATGTTCTGATTCTTGCCTTGTTTATGTTTTCCATCTCTAATATCCTTAGACATTCTCAATATTTTTAGTTGCTCATTTACACATAGCTCATTATGTTTCTCTGGAGCTGCAGATATTGAGCTTCTTGTCTCAGATTCCGTCTGTGCGTTTAATAGTGGTATGGAAACTTATCACATGGAATTATATGAGTCAGCTGACACCTTATTGCCTTCACTCATTATTCTTTTCATTCCATGTATGACAGCTCGTTGGTGGGATCGATGAGAAGATACCATCCCTTCCATCAACTACTGGTGTTCAAATTATATCATATTCTAAGCTACATGAACAGGTTTGACATTCTAATGCATGGTCAAAAACTTCATTCAGATGCAAATGGAATTCCTTTGACAGGGACATGAACAGGTTTAACCTCCTAGTTTGTTTAAAGTCTAGGATTTGGGATTGGAACTGGCACGAGGATCTGATCCCAGCTAACAGGACAGCTGGATTGGAGGTGCAGACTTTGATCCTGATTGGCTGTTTCCAGTCTGGATCAACTAATCCTGCTAATTGTGTTCAGAATATCTAGTTTATGGATATCTATGTCATTTGAACCCCCTGTAATGAAATGCATGGCGATGGTACATCATGCCAGTTATTGAAGAAACCAACTTTTCATGGTCAGCTTATGCACGCTTATAGATATGGGCCTAACCATCTTTTCAGGGGTGTGCATGTGTGATGGGAGCTTCATGTTAGGAACTTAGGTGTTTGAGCAAGGAACTCTTGTTTATAATTATATATGTGTGCATAGTCAAGTTGTACATTGTATGTTAGACCTCTCTGGTACTTGCTATAGTCTATACCTAGTGTCCTTTTCTTGTAATGCTTAGCGGAAGAAGGGACAAGTTCAGGGTCCTCCACCAACATGCAACAAGTAGGTGATTTTAGGCATACTTTTCTCCCCCACCCCCATTGTTTATGTTGGCAAAGTTTAAGAGATTACAAGCGAGTGAAATCCTGCTTTGGAACTAAAATGCTTTTGGTTTTACGGAATTTTATTCCTGGAATTGTTTCTACAAATGTGTGACTATTAATCTTCCAACTTCTTTGAGTAATTCCATTCTTCTCATTTTTTTTGAAATTATTTGTTGTCAGGGACACAGTAATCTTCAGCCTTTTCGCCCTCCGAGGTCTGAAGACATTGCTACCATCTGTTATACCAGTGGGACAACTGGCACACCAAAGGTATCACCAGAGAAGATGGTAGATGATGTCTTGGCGTTTGAGAGAGTATTCAAATGCCAATATTAACATATTGCACTGCACGTCCTTCATTTTTGCTATTTTGTATTTTTCTGAGTGATCGATGCTCTTTGATCTATGTAAGAAGAGAGAGAATTATAATGTTTTTATTTTCTCAGGGAGCTGTTTTGACACATGGAAATTTAATTGCAAATGTTGCTGGTTCAAGTTTGAGCAACATTAAGTTCTATCCATCAGATATGTAAGATATACATTATACATTTGTTGATGCCATTATTTTACATCAGCACATGAATTATGTCACCATGCTTTCTGGTACTTGCAGTTATATTTCTTATCTTCCTTTAGCACATATTTATGAACGTGCAAGCCAAGTTGCACTAGCATATTTTGGGGTTGCTTGTGGTTTCTATCAGGGGGTAAGTAACTTTTGCATCAGAATTCTTTTTTCATGAAAGTTTGTTTTATGTTAGACTTTCTCTATTTTTTCCATGTTCCTTTTTATCATTTTACACCTACCCCAAGAAATACTTTGAAAAGTGTAAAAAGTATTAACACCACCTGATAATGAATATTATTTTAGCATTAGGATAATCTGCATTATTTGGTATACTTGACGTCAGTTTGAATCTATGATCTTTTTAATGTTTAGGATAGGTTTCTTTGTTATGTACTTATGTGCATGCTCTAACATGATAAGCTGCATCCAGGACAATTTGAAATTAATGGACGATCTGGCTGTATTAAGACCAACAATTTTCTGCAGTGTTCCTCGTCTATTCAATAGAATTTATGCCGGGTAACTTAACTGATATTATTTTCTTTTTTCTTTGGCCTTAATTTTCGTAAAGGAATAACAAAATGTTAATAGTGTATTCATGCTGAGCCTGTAACTTTGCAGCATTATCAATGCTGTTAAGACCTCTGGGGCCTTGAGGGAGAGGCTGTTCATGACTGCATACAATTCCAATATGCAAGCAATTGCTAAAGGTAATTGTTTTTTATATGCTTTATGGTTGTATCAACTTCATTTTTTACTGGTTATTATGTTGATGGCAGAAGTAATAAGCTGTTATTAGAATAGACATATAATCATGGTTCGTAGAATCGGCTGATTTGGATCAGAATCAGCCAATTCTGGGATCGGATTGGCAGCCACGGATCCGACTTTGGCCGTGATATCCAATCTCAGCTAGACTTCCGTTGAAATCAACTGAAATCTGTCTAAATTGAGACCAATTTGAATCAAATCGACTGATTCCAGACCAATTTCAGTGATTCCTTGCTGGAATTGGTCCCCATGACTGGAAGTTGATCCGGCCACTTATTTTGTTTTGTTTTGTTTTTTTCCAATTTTTAGGGTTTTTGAAGAATCGATCTCGACCGATTCCCAATTGGTTTTTCTTTTGGAAAATTGGTTGATTTTCTGATCCGGTCTGGATCACTGGTAGCCGATTCCGATTCCACAATTCTTGCATACCGTTCCTATTATGTACCTTTTTGTTTATGAAAAATACTGGTTACTTTTACATCAACATGTGGTGGCATAATTCTGCTTTAAAGTATATCTTATAGGTCTGATTCTGCTCAAATTGTTTCAGATTGGGATCAAATGTGAGGACCAGGATTGGCATATACTTGGGGTGCAAACAGAATCCAATATTCTGATATTCCATTCTAGTTTCAATAAAAATGAATGGATTCAGAGCATAGTTTTGTATCCTACAAGCTATCAGAATCGGAATTAAATGTTTTGATAGCTTATCAAAATTGGAATTGGAAACTGTCAATTATGTATCTATTTATCCAATTTCGATAAAAAATAACATATAAATGTATAAATTAATATTATAACAAACAAAAAGAATATAAATTATTAAAAGTATAATATATAAATGTTTTAAAAGTAAAATAAAATTCAAACCATATTATATCAAAAAATGAATAGTAAAATGGAAATTGTTTACTAGAATTTAAATTATAAATGATATATATTATAGATTTTGGAAGTTATTAGATTACTCCGATAATGTTATTGGTATCTGAACAACATCAGAATGCCATGGTTTCGATTTAATTGGAATATGAATCTCTTAACTCTTGTCCAAATCAGAATATGAAAAAGGTGATACCACTACCGAATCCGACTGGTAATCAGCCATAATAGGCTGAATCAGCTTGGACTGGGACCAATTCAGCTCGATTTAGCTGATACCAGCGGTGACACCGCTGCTGTGATTCCGGGTAGATTTCGGCCCTAAAAGAGTCGGATCGGACTGGAATCTCATGGGAAAGCTACTGCTAGGGTTTTTTTTTACATTTTTTTTTAGTTTTTGAAGAATTTATTTGGATTGATCTAGATCGGTTTTTCTCCTATGAAAACAGCCAATTCTGCTGATCTAGTCTCTGATTCTGATTCATATTCTGATTCCACTTTCCTTCCTTGTGATAGATCCGGGAAGGAAAATATAGTAATATGCCTTAACCGTGATATTAATTGTTTTTTATTTGAATTGAATTTTATCTTAATTTCTAGTTGTAGAATGTATTACTAGGGTAGGGTATAGAGTCTCTATCTGAGTCCAAATGTTGATAACTCATTTTTTTCAGACACAAATAGAAAGAGAGCCTATTATTATGGTCTTATAAAGACAATCCTTATTTGTCATTCTTTTTGTCCTTTTTCCTATCTTGGTTTAGTAACATGATCTTCATCAACACTGAAGCTTGATTTGCTTGTGGAATACTGAATCAGTGTTTTGTGTGATTAATTCAGGTAAAACTCCATCACCTATGTGGGACAGGCTAGTATTCAATAAGATAAAAGCAAAAGTTGGAGGCCGAGTACGCTTTATGGTTTCTGGTGCTTCACCACTATCATCTGATGTGATGGATTTTCTGAGGGTGTAAGTTTATCTGCATGTTTGCTACATTCTCGACTGTCAAATGTATGCAAAGTTATCCATGCTTTTAGACAAAGTTCCCTGTTGTTTACTAGTGTCTTTACAATGTCAATTAGGTGCTTTGGATGTGATGTTATTGAGGGTTATGGAATGACAGAGACTTCTTGTGTTATAAGCTCGATGGATATTGGTGATACACAAATAGGTCACGTTGGCTCACCAAATCCAGCATGTGGTGAGCATTCCTTGACATCATTGTCTATACTTTCTCAGTCACGGATGCACAGTATCTCGTCCCAATATATCAAGTTTCATCTTTTGGCTTTCATTGATGATCCCTAGGCTAACTGTTCAGCTGCTATATACAGAAGATACTAGGTTACCTACACGTTTTAGAAATACATGCTTATATGTTTCAAATTGTGGAATAATGGATGAATCATGTATTTGTGCTTGTAGCATCTTGAAGTCTTCTTATAGATGCAGAGCTGAATATCTTGTCCTTGTACCGACATATGCCTTGCTTTGTGGGTTACTCATTTTATTCACCTTATTACAATCTAATTCTCAACCATGTCCCATCAGAAATCAAGCTCGTGGATGTTCCTGAGATGAACTACACATCTGGTGACCAGCCATATCCTCGTGGTGAAATTTGTGTAAGAGGTCCTATTATTTTCAAGGGGTACTATAAAGATGATGTACAAACGTAATAGCTTGCTCCCTATTGGAATTTGTTTCCTACCTTTCTGTTTGTTTTTTCGTTACATTTATATTGTTTTGACAGGAAAGAAGTAATTGATGAAGATGGATGGCTACACACTGGGGATATAGGTCTGTGGTTACCTGCAGGCCGTTTGAAAATTATTGACAGGTATATTTAATATTCGTTCTCAGTATCATTGACAGGTATAAAGTTTCTTATGTAGTGCTTATGGATGTCTGAACTCTGAACATATCAACTGCTCGTACTTAAGTATGGCTAGCTACCTGGTCATGGATCCTACAGAGTACGGGCTGTTAGATTAAAACCGTCCTACTTGAGGTTGAGGAAATGCTAGTGAATAATCAGTACAAGCTGTCTGCAGAAACCTGAAGGTTATTGATAATCCAGTTCTCATATTGAGGAGTCACAGTTAACGCCACCCTATTCAATTCATGGCTGATAAAACAAGCTCAACAGAAGGTTTAGTTATAGATTAGCCATGTTGGGAAAATAAGAGTTCATTATTGGATTACAGAGCGGTTGACCTGACTAGAATATGCCAAGTTGGATTTGAGTAGTTTGTTTGCTATCTTATTCTCCACAACCAGAAAGAAGAAAATAAAAGAAAAAATTGGTCAAGATTCATTCTGACCTCGTTGGAATAGCTCCTACTTGAAAATTAGTCAGCTAAGCCTAGTTCCGGCTGACTTCAATGCTTTGGAATATTTCTGCCAATTAAAATAAAAAATTATCCTGGCTCATCTGATTCTTGAAGGATCCAGGCTGATTTAGATCAATTTGGCTGATTTCAGGATCCTGAGGATTAGCCATAGTTTACCCCTGGCCTCCAACCAATTCACCGCCGGTCCTGACCTCTGAACCTTGAGCTATGTTCACATACATGCTTATGTCGTTTTGTATACACATTACACATAGAGGGACAAGCACACGGTCAGATCAAATTAGTCTGCCTCTTCCTTGTTTGGATTTTTGAAAAAAAAATGGCTGTCCACTTGATCTCCGCCATGGTTACAACCATGCTATGAGCAAACTATGGAGTGTTGAGGGGAATTCGATGATCACTCATGGGAAATGTGAGAACCCACAGGATCCTGGGTAGTTGCCTTTTCCCACGGCATCAGAATCAGGATGTCTGTCATTTTGCTGAAGGTCTATCAAATCCACCTAGGACAGCCTTGCCTAAGGTTCATGTTGTACCAACCAATGGGGTCAAGGAAATTAAGTGGATAGATGACTGACCACTTAACCGAAATAGACACTGTTTACGATGTGGATTCTTCACCTCATTGATGGTATTGTGGTATATGTAAGCCCTTATGTCTAGTTGTGCCCTTGCTTGTTTGCATGTCTTACCATAGTTAGGCATTCGGTTTCCTGGTGAAGTTGTTTTTGTAAATTACACATAATTGACCTGGAGGAGAAAGAAGCTTGGATAAAGAAGGGAGAGAGCTCATGAGGAAGCTCAAGATTTTCCTTGTAAGGTTCATTATTCCCATAAACCTGAAGAATATAACAAATTGCCAAAGTGGTCCTTGGTTACTTATTAAGATCGTCCAGGGTGCCTTCTTAGTGCTTTTAAATTGTTCTTACTGCCCCTGAATGGGTGATCTTATTTGAATAACTTATTGTCTAAACTGGGTTACATAATTTCGATCAATATATTTATGTATGCTCTCTTTATTGATCAAAGTGATCCGTTGGTTGGCCTATCTATTTCTATTCTCATTTGCAATGTTATACAAAAATAAAAGTATTAAGCTGGAATCAGTTGGGAATCACCAATAACATCGCAGACTACAGAGTCTGGTCCATTAATATAGGTTGACCCTAACTATTAACAGAACACATAAGCATATGGATGGATGGCATCTTTGGATCATCATCCTATTGTCATCAGCACTGGTTCGCTAAGCACAAAGAGAGTAGATTATTCATGTTTGAAAGGTCCTACACCAAAATTGAGGATTTCTTGATGTGGATGAGTACTGGTGGATTGCAACCTCAGTAGATGACCATCCGTTGGTGAACTTTTTGAAGAAGATGAAGTCACTTCAAGGGTCTGCCATCTGGATGTGTCAAGGGCCAGAAAAAGAACTTTTCTGAGTGATAGATAACTTTGAGGTCAAATGTGAGCTAGGCACCATGTCTGGGGATGACTATAAGACGTGGAAGGATGTGAAGAGGGACCTTAATGTAGTCATGGAGCAAGAGGAAATCATATGACAACAGCGGGCCAAACAACACTGACTGAAGGAGGCTGATTGGAATACAAAGATCTTCTATGTCATGGTGTGTGAACCTCTTTTTTCTGCGTCTGTTCTTTAGAAAGAAAGACATCTCCGGACTTTTCTAGGAAAAAATGTGATATCCTAAAAATACAAGGTAGTCCGGTGATAGTTTTAAAAATATTAGAACCGAGGTTCGGGTTCTTTGAAAATTTCATTTCTGACCCTTCTCCGCCGGATGGTGCGAGTACCCGGCGTTAACTTACATCGAGCAACGGCTCGAACGCCTTTGATTAACCGTCGCAGCAACCTGTTTTTGGAGACATGCACATCCACAAAAAGTAAAGAACTCAAAAGAGCAGCGGCCTTTTGGGTCCGATGAGATGCAAACCGATTTGGTTCGGGTTTGTTTTATTTGTTTGTTGGTTGATTTTTGGATTGATTTGAAAGTCGGTTTTGAGTTTTGGAGTTTGAATCAATTTGTTTGATTGATTTGTTGTTTGGTTTTTTATTTGTTTTGGATTGAATTTGGTTGATTCAAGTTGTTTTGGTTTGAATCTGTTTTGGTTTTGATTTTTGATGAGTTTGAAGTGTTTTAAGCATGCTTGGATTTTTTACTTGGTTTGTTTTCGGAGTTTTCAGATTCTGGATTTTTTGGTTTTGAGTTGGTTTTTTGATCCATTTTGGATGTTTGAAGTTGTTTGATTGGTTTCTTTTGAAAAGGTTGATTTATGTCATTTATTTGAACAAGGTTCGGTGGATTTTAAATTAATTTTCAGATTGCTAAAACCAGATTTTTTGAAGTCGGTTAGAATTTGTTTTGATAGATTGTTCAAATTTGTTTTTTTGGTTGCAGATTTAATTGGAATCTGAATTTTGTCTGTTTTGGATTCGGTCAAAATCTGATTTTTTGGTTTAATGAGTTTCAAAACCGGTTCACTTCTTTGTTGAAGATCGATGTGAGTTCAAGTTTGAATTTCAGATTTATTTTAATTCTGATTTTTTATTGTTTTGATTTTCAGATTTGATTTAATTCTGTTTTTGTTTGAATTGTTAGATTTGATTTTCTGTTTTTTGATTTTCTGTTTGAATTTCCAGATTGATTTTTGAAATGGTTTTATTTTTTGTTTGGCGGTTTGCATCGCCTCCGACCCATCGGGCTACCATCGGGTGCCCGATTTCATGCATCAATATGAACATCAAAGTTTCATTTCATTGAAAGATGGGGTGAAGTACATCGGTGTACAATGTGATTGATCCTTCCCCCAACATAGGTTTCTTTTCACTACTTTGGAAAAATTTTGGCATTACGACGGCATGCCGGCTATTTTTCCAACTTAGTGAAAATTTACCCATCCAAAATAGCCAGCCCTAGCTTTAGCCATATTGGGGGAAGGATCGCCGGCTACGGGATTCATGCCCGCGCCTCCGTCCGGGTCGCCGGCTACGGGATTCATGCCCGCGCCTCCGCCCAAGGTGGAGTTCCCCGTTAGGGGTGAATCTCCTTAATTTAATGTAGCTTTCGCATTTCTGGTTTTTTATTTGTTAATTTTCTGAAGGCCACTTCGGGTCGGTCCATTCCTTCGGCGTTCAAAGCCGGGCTTCAATTCTTGCTTGAATTTGGGAGGACAGCTTATAGGAGGGAAAGCCGGAGCCGTGAAAGGGCCGTTGAGGCTCTCTCCTCCTTTGATGTGTTGAGGGGAGAACCGGACCCGTGAAAGGGCCGTTGAGGTTCATCCCTCACTTTGCCGGTACAAGCCACAAGGGGGCCGCTGCAACCTCTTCTTCTGTTTTCTGCTGCAAGGGAGCTGGAAAATGGATTTTTTTTGAAGGCCTGGATTGGGTGCCAGACGTGGGCTGGGAATGGACCTGTTTGGGGTCTGTTTGTGGGCTGGACAGGGGCCTGAACAAGTGTGTATTTGGGTGGCTGCAGGAGGGCCGAGATGGGTCTGCGCAAGGGCATTTGGCTGGACCGAAAGTGGATCTGCAGGGGGTCTGCTAAATGGGCTGAACAGATCCCGAATTGGACTGGGCAAGGGCCAGATTTTGGGCCTGATATGTGGGCTCGGACTGGGCCTGTAGAAGGGCCAGCAGGTGGGCCGAAATGGGTACGGTTCAAGGCCTGGGTAAGGGCCAGGAAATCGGCTGATTATGGGCCAGCCTGGGGTCTGCTGGATGGGCTGCAAGGGGGTTAGAACAGCAGGCCGAAAGAGGGCTTGAGCAGGTCCTGCAGGTGGGCCTGATTGGGCCGAGGTTGGCATGAAATGAAGCTCAGCCAGGGTTCTGTTTTTGGGCCTGTTTCTGGTTGGTCTGAGAGGGTGCTGCAGGAGGGCCGGTTGTGGGCCTGCAGGTGGGCCGGATTTGAACTGAACTAGGGTCGAAACATGGGTTGCATATGGACCTGGATTGGGGTCGTGTATAGGCTAGGAATGGACCTGTTTGGGGACCTAAAAATGGCCTGTCCAGAGGTCAGCGTGGTCCTCTCTAAGGGGGTTTAGTTAGGCCTGGGTGAGGCATTTTCTGCGGATGAATAAAAGGCAGAAAAAGGGCTGCTAGAATAGGTTGAAAAGAGTGCCCTTAGAGGGCTACATAGCTAGTACGTATTACTCCTTCCCACCTTGCCTTCTTCTTCTCTTCTTCCTCCTCTTCCTCTTGGCCGCAGGCAGCAGGTGCAGTGGGCAGCAGGTGCAGTGGACAAACCGGCAGCCTATCGGCGTCTGAAGAAGCCCCCCCTGTTGCTGGTGCGCACCTCCTTTCTTATAGAGGGTGGGGGGCAGATGAAGAGCCAGGCTATGTGCTGTACGTGGATGGCTTTTGGCCTTCCCCATGGTGGTTACACCATTAATTCCAAATTAATGGCTGGCTGTCCCTTGATCTCCCCCTGGCCTCTTCGGTTTCCCCCCTCCATAAACTGACTAATGAATGGGCTGAGGTGGCAGGTGGCTGGTTTGGTGCGCACAGGGGTGCTGATGTGGCTGAATTGGGCCTGTTTTCAATGGCCGCGGCCCACTTCTTCCCTTTCTTATGGGCCTGTACGTAGGTGGGCTATAGGAGCCGGAAAATAATTATATTAAATGAAATAAAGGGCTGGACAGCTGGAAATAGTGCTCCTGGGTCAAATTGAGGCCTGCTTTGGCCCGATTAAGGTCTGGGCCAGCTGGAGCCTGGTCCGATCATGCCATTCCCCCCCTTTTTTGCTGTTTTTTTTTTTTGAAAAATCTGATGCCAACACATGGCAATCAGAGGAAAGAGGGAAAATTTTATTGATAGCATCAAAATCAACAATAAAGTTTAATGTTATCAAAATCAACAATAAAGTCTCAATTGAGGAAGATGAAGAGAAGCAGGCATTCTTTTTGTTCTACATTGATTTCTTCAAGGAAGAGGAGTGGTGCCCAACCATGAACATTGTTAAATTGCGACCATATTCACTGAATAGTTTTTATTTTTTATTTTTTTATGACGAAAGATCCCTTCTCTAATGCTCTCTATCTTTTCTCTCACCTACACCCTCTTTGTGAGGATGCTTCTGTCCAGTAAAGGGAGGGTATTTGAATTATGGATGTTATTACCTTTAAAAAAGTGAGGTATTTGTCAAAAAAAGTTTAACAATAACATTTTGGTTGTCTTTAGTGGAGGTATGTCTTATATAGCAATGCAAATAATTATTGGGACCGTATGTAAAGATCCCCCAGAAATACAAAAAGTTATGGGGACCATATATAAAATTTTTCCAAGAAGCTGTACTATAAAAAGGCTTGCAGAGGATCTCCAAGGCTATACATTGATGCTATCGGGCGGGGGGGGGGGGGAGCCCAATAAAGCGCAGTCTAAAATATAATGGCTTTGCCAGCATTTTGTTGCTTGCCTGACCCGGCTCGGCCTATAAAAATGTTACTTGGCCTGGCCTGGTCCAAAATTTTTATCTCATAAATGTATTATTATCAAATTCAATAAACTTAATCATTGAAAATAACACCATAAAATTGTTAATAACTTAAAGTAAAATATATTTTTAATGAGTAGAAGTGATATTTTCATTTAAGTTTTGTTATAAAGGTTGAGGCCTGTTTGGCCTGATTAATAGCCTGCAAGCCAAAAACTTGAGCCCATTTAGTGGCCCATGGAAACTGGTGGATATGAGAATCTTGATGTGAAAAGCCGTACAATGTGAAATAGGAGGCAAAGAAAGCTGGTTGCTGATGAGATTCAATACATGCTGTTAGCTGAAAATTTGAGGGAATGGTAGGTCTAATAAAGGGCAAATTTACATTTTTGTAGTCACTAGACCATATATGTTTGAAAAAAATGTGTTTTTAAGAAAGCAACCTTTTTCATAATTCATTGACGGTTGTCCTGTCTGATATTGAAAATTGGAAGGAATATTGTGCCTCTAATTTCCTTGTTTGGTTTGGCCACATTTTGATTATTTTCAATATTTTCTTGGTTCTGAAAAATAGTCAGCTATCAGGCTACTTGGCTGTTGGAACACAAAATCCAGATTTTGACAAAATATAACTACAGAATCATGTAGTATGATTTCTGCTGCATAATTACATGGTTCAAGCTGGAAACTTCTGATACTAGACCGTAAAATGCCTACCTATTGGATAAACTTTTTTCTTGAGTTGTTATTCATCTGGCAAAAACCTTTCTTGGAGATGTAATTAATTTCATTGTAGAATTTATTGTCTAGTTTTTTTTTTGCATTATGTTTAGGTATATTTTATTAGACTGCTTCACTTTCTTTTTTCTTGGTCAAGGTTACAATATGCACTTCATTTCTAATGACAGAAAGAAGAACATTTTTAAGTTAGCTCAAGGTGAGTACATTGCCCCGGAGAAGATTGAGAATGTATATGCGAAGTGCAGATATGTTTCTCAGTGTTTTGTATATGGTACGTTTGCCCACCAATCTACCAACAAGAATATTTGGTTGTCTGTGACCTAGTTCATCTACTTAACTGACATCTTCCTATGGAACAGGTGATAGTTTCAACTCATCTTTGGTAGCAGTGGTGGTGGTTGACCAAGATATTTTGAAGGGTTGGGCCGCCTCAAATGGCATTAAGGTGATCATTTCTCGTTTTATTTATACCAACTGAGAAGATACACAAACGGTCGCTACTTATCTGCACCAGCATAATCCCCATGTAGTGTACTGATTATTTGTTATTTTTTTTGAACTTTTCTATTTTTTTTAGTAAATAGTTGCATTCTTAGATGTACTCTTAAGGCAACTCTGTCTTGGGATTCCTACTCCTCCTGAGATGGAGTAATTTTACCTTTAGGTGTGTATTTCTTTGTGGCGCTCTCCATTTTTAGCAAGTCTAAACTGTCACTTAGTCCCAGCATTTTGAGGTGCTTTCCAAAATCCGAAGGCAAATAAGCGCCACTTAACAACCCCCTCTACTGAGTTAGCTAACTCAGCAGGAGCTCCTTCTCCCTCTGCTTGCAATTCATAATGTAGATCTGATCAATACGGTATTCACGTAGTTGATATACAGATTTGAGTCCTTTAAGTGTCGTATTTAGTGACTTCTGGTTAAGTGGTCAAATGCAGGGAACCGGAAAAAAGTCTTCAGAAACTCTAATAAGCCTTAAACAGCGGTTTATTGACAAAACATTTGCAAAATACAGACTGCATCCAAAGAAGTCAACCCTTCGAGGTGGAGTACCTTTGGTTGTAGAAAATTTCTCTCTCGAACTTGGGATACAGCAACATAGTTTTCTTAATAAACCAGATATCTCACGTCTGCCAACAATTTCAGGAGCTAGTGGGCTAATGTCGGCCCAATGCCCTATACCTTTTACACCGGGTCAAAGAACTGGGAACTCTTTAGTTTTAGTTTGGTTCATTTTTATCCTTCAGTTGGTTCCTTTTCTTGTCTGCTGTTGGCGAAGTTACCCTAAATCTGTTTTTCAGACTTGCAAATGTACTTCATGATTTATAGTTATTTGCCGTTGCCACTGCTTTAGTTATTTGAAAATTTGAATACTGCATGCGTTGGACTCTTAAAAAAATTAACTGTCTAACACCTTCTGCTCTTATAACCTTGTGGCCAAAACGGTGCAGCACGAAGATTTAGACAATTTGTGCAATGACCCCAGAGCAAGAGCAGCGGTTCTGGCTGAGATGGATGCCGTAGGAAAGCAATCCCAGGTAAATGCCCGTCAATGTTCATGGCCATTTTTTCCGGTTAAATTGTGCTATGAAGATGATTTCCATCCTTTTTCCATCCTGTCCACCAGCTGAGAGGATTCGAGTTTGTGAAAGCAGTGACTCTGGTGGCAGAGGCATTCACTATGGAGAATGGCCTTCTTACCCCAACCTTCAAGGTGGGTACTCTCCAACTCCAACCAAGCATTTGAGTGCCTTTAAACACTTCAAATGCTATCTTATTCAAATCCGCTTGGCTAAAATCTTTTGCTGTTTTCCAGATCAAGAGACCTCAGGCAAAGGCATACTTTGCAAAGGCAATCTCAGATATGTATGCCGAGCTATCATCCTCTGATCAAGGGCCAAAAAAGACAGTTTAAGTATATGAAATGGCTGATAGTCGCAATAGCATTTGGTCGTAATAAAGTCAGCATTACCTTTTATCAAAGATATACAATCTCATATGCAAACCGTAGTGACAAGCGCCACGTCCAAGCTTATGGTGTTTATCCTGGGCTCCTGATATTAAATCTTCTAACATGAGAATAAAATTCTTGCTGCAATTTGTGCTCCGGGGTCCGTCGCCACTTCCATTCAACTTGTGCTTTCGGATGTTGCAGTGTGCAGCCCTGAATTGTGATGTCTCGGAATAATACAATCGTACGGTTTTTTTGTGTGTTCAGAGGCTCTGTATGTAGGCATGCAGTTCCAATCTCGAGATCCCCAAAGTAAACATTTTTATCCTTGACTAATGGGATATATCTTTTTTATCTATTCACATCGAGAAGTCATGGAGGACTTGGTTGTATGATGAGTATATTATATTCTTTTGGTTATTCAAACGAACAACAAAAATAAGAAGAGCAAAACGAGAGTCGGGCATTTTGGTTTTGGTTTATTCCAGTTTTCCGTCTGATTTATGAACTGACGTACCGAATAAGCATAATTTGCTTGAATATTCATGCCGTGCGAAGAAAGTCAATCTTATATGCATATTCTTGTCATGCGAAACTCAATGTTTCATCAGCTATGTATGTAAACCAAGTTATTCCGGGCAAAAGCAGATCGAATCGCACCTTATGGGGTGTTTGGTTGCATGATAATTTTTTGTACATTTTCATGATAAAAAATTGTGTTAAAATATAAAGTAAACCAACTTATGACATAAAATTATCATGTTTGGAGGGATGTGATTACAAAAAAGAGTAACCACCGCACATGATCAAATAAAGTGGGGACCACAAGAAAAAAGAAAGAGGTGAGACCCTCTTTTTTTGTTTAAGAAGAAAATCACTTTCAAAACATAAAATTGTCATGGTTGTCAAACACCTCTTTTAACAAGTTTTCTTACAATTTTTAAAAATTAAAATAAAAATCTCAATTATCATACAACCAAACACCCCATTAAGAAGACCAAATCAGATCAGATCTATCTGCTATGAGATGTCAAGTCAGCTGGATTTGTTCGAGAAAAAGCCACAGAAATGTGACACTCGAGAAATTTATCATGAAATTCCAAAAACACTGTTTTCTCTTCCGTATATGTAGAAACATCTTTTTCATAAAATTGCCCTCGAATAGAATTTGCATCTTTTGCCATCAATATTCGGGGTCTTGTTAGTTGCTGAATTTAAATTGGGACTCGTGTATTACTAGTTGTCGTGCAAAAGAATAAAGAAACTAGAATTATTATTTTTTTGGTTAATCATTGAAATGCTTAAACAACTGTGACTTTCCTCCTACGTCACCTTATAGATTACGAAAATGTGTTATTTTCATTATTCCCTATTCCCCCTCTGTCTTATTTATCTCTCACCTCTCACTCTGAGTACATCGTTGTCAAAAACTCCAAGAACAGATATGTGTCCAGAAGATAATGATGATATAAGGTGTTTTATATCCACTTAGCGTAGTTTTAAATCTTTAAATATTCAAAATAATATGCGTTCGCCCAATCTAGCTCGATTAATTTCGGGAGTGCAAACGCAAACAAACGATGCTATGATGGTCGGAGTTAAATTTTACGTGGGCAGAGTGCTTCCGTGAGTATTTTTACAATTAGACCTCCGAAAAGGATGCATCAGCAAAGAAGCCAGAAAGAATCGGCCGCCACCGTGAGGCGTGCTGAAGTGCAAAACATGGCGAAAATATAAACAAGGTACGACCAAACTAAAAATAATTGCACTCATGTCCCGCTCCTCATTTCTCCCCCATCTACTGCAGAGAAAAAAAAAAAGAGCGTCAACTACTCAGATCAGACGGAGAGAGAGAGAGAGAGAGAGGGGACGATAGCGAGACTTCAACAGAAAGAAATCGAAGTGCTTAGCTCCTCCTGCTGCTGCTGGTAGCCGCCCCCCCGCCCAGTTGTCGGCTGCCTCGCCAGCCCCCTCCTCAGATCCGATCCCTTCCTCCCGCTCCGCCGCTCCTCCCCGTTCTCGCCCCCCGCGCCGCCGCCGGATTGCGCAGAAAATGCTGGTCCAGGACCGCGCCCCCCCTCCGTCCAAGCCCCCCTTCTCCGACCCCGACGAAGATGATGGCCCGCGCCAGACAACCAACGGCGATCGCCGGGCGCATCCCCCTCCGCACCTGCAACACCACCGTTTCGCCCCGGCCAAGAGTCTCGACTTCACCACCTGGGCCTCCCACAATCTCTACAAGCTCGTTGCCGCGTCCCTTCTATTCGCATCCGTCGCCGCCCTCTTCTTCCTCCGCAACGCCGGCGACACCGCCGCGCTCCTCTGTTTCGAGTCCCGCGCCGCCGCCGCCTCCCCTTCCGGCCGCCCTTCCCTCTTACACCCCCGGGTCTCCTGGGACCGCGTCTCTCCAATCCCCCCGCTCCCCGGCCCCACCGCGGCCTTTCGGTCCGACCGCTGGATTGTCGTCGCGGCCCCCGCCGCTTACCCCTCGGATGCCCTCCGCAGTCTTTCCCGCATCTCCGGCTGGCAGCTCCTGGTCGTCGGGGACTCCGCCACCCCGCCGAACTGGTCCTTGAAGGGAGCCATTTTCCTCTCCCTGGAGGACCAGGCACGCCTGGGCTTCCGCGTGGTTGACCTCCTTCCTTACCGCTCGCCATATCTCCGCAAGACGGTAGGCTACCTCTTCGCCATCCAGCACGGCGCTCGCAAGATCTTCGACGCCGACGGCCGTGTTGAGGTCCTCGGCGCCGACCTTGCCAGTCGCTTCGACATCGACCTCGTTGGCGATGGCTCTTCCCACCCCCACGAGATCCTCCTCCAGTACAGTCATGAGGACCCCAATCGAACGGTCGTAAACCCCTACATCCACTTCGGCCAGCGTTCGGTGTGGCCGCGCGGCTTACCTCTCGAGCGCGTCGGTGACGTCTCCCATGAGTCGTTCTACACCGAGATCTTCGGTGGTCACCATTTCATCCAGCAGGGAATCTCGAATGGCCTTCCCGACGTTGATTCCGTCTTCTACTTCACCAGAAAATCCTCGGCCGTGGAGGCCTTCGACATCCGTTTCGACGAGGAGGCTCCCAAGGTGGCGCTACCGCAGGGCGTCATGGCCCCTCTCAACTCCTTCAACACGCTTTTCCACTCCCAGGCCTTCTGGGCGCTCATGCTCCCCGTCTCCGTCTCTACCATGGCTTCCGATGTCCTTCGAGGCTACTGGGCTCAGAGGATCCTGTGGGAAATTGGGGGCTTCGTCGCCGTGTACCCACCCACCGTCCACCGCTCGGACCATTCCGAGGCTTATCCATTCGCTGAGGAGAAGGATCTCCACGTTAATGTCGGTCGCCTCATCAAGTTCCTCGTCGGGTGGCGCTCTAAGAAGCCTACCCTCTTTGATAGGATCTTGCACCTGAGCTACGCCATGGCGGAGGAAGGATTCTGGTCTGAGCAGGACCTGCGGCTTACGGCGGCGTGGCTGCAGGACCTTCTGGCCGTCGGCTACCAGCAGCCGAGACTGATGGCGCTGGAGCTGGACCGCCCCAGAGCCACTATTGGACACGGGGATAGGAAGGAATTCATTCCTAAGAAACTCCCCTCAGTTCACCTCGGCGTTGAGGAAGCAGGAGCGGTCAATTACGAGATCGGGAACCTCGTACGATGGAGGAAGCATTTTGGTAACGTCGTGCTTATCATGTTCTGCAGCGGGTCTCCGGATCGGACTGCCCTTGAGTGGAGACTATTGTATGGTCGTGTCTTCAAAACTGTTGTGATCCTATCGGAGAGGAGCGATGCTGATCTTGCAGTGGAGCAGGGCCAGCTGCCTCATGCTTACAAGTAAGTGCTACTGCTCGGCTGGAAAAATGATGTTTCTTTTTCTTCTCTCTGTCGTGGCCTTCGTCATTCTTATGCTCAGATGTTTATGGTTGCCGGTATGCATTTATGTGGTGCTGGTGCATAATTTTAACGTGGCCATATCCACTTCGCCTTATGCCTAGAGATTGTCGGAAAACTTTGTACGAGAATAAGTGCTACATCTTGGGTGTTATAGAAAATATTTAAATGTGTAAATATCATCTAAATGTTCTTCTAAGGTCTTCATTGTCCATTATCAAAAGCATTAACTGCTTTTGCTGTTTCTTAGTACATTGTTCAGTGAAAAAATAAGCTCCTACTGAGGGGGGGAGCAAAATTTCATGTACAACATCCTCATTGAGGCATATATGTAGAATCGACCGATTTGGATCGAGATCTGCTAATTCTTGGATCGGATCGGCATGCCAATCCGACTTTCACTCGGAAAGGCGATTCGAGATAAAATCCCGGCAAAATAGGCCAGGTTTGGATGGGAATCGGAATCATATTTTTTTAAAAAAAGAGTCGAGCTGAATCGGCTAAAATCGAGATTGGAACCGGAATCAATTTTTTTTAATATTTTTTAGTATTTGATTCTTGATCGGGATTCCTCCCAGACGGTCGGCCAAGATCGGCCAATCTGATCTGGGTACCGATTCTGATTTGGTAATCTTTGCATTGAAGAACAGACTGCTACAGTTTACAGAAGTTGAAAGAGGACTAGTCAACCAAAGAAGCCTGTTATAGATTATAGATTATACTTTGGGATGCGAGATCATGACTTCTTATATCATTGGAGCTTTATGCACTACGCAGGCATGCACAGGTTGCTAGGAATGGGATGGTGGAATGCTCTTGGGCCAGCAAGCATGTGCTGGGCTGTTCACAGGTGGTAACAATAAAACAAATAATCGTCTCAAGAAACACTTGGATATTTGCCTAAAAGCTCTTCTGTTTCTCTTCAGCCACAAGGATCAAAAGCCATCCTGGAAAATATTCAATTATTTGTGTTTGTCATGGCCAGCTGAGTGTACATACACAAAGCTACAAGGTTCTATGCCATGTCCTTCAAGGAGATGTGTGTAGTGCTGAATTTATAGATGCCTACACCTCTAACAATACATGCATATAGAAAGGAGATACTGAAACACCTGCTTGTTTTCTGGAGTGTGGATGCAAAGGACATAAGTATCCATGTGCACCATGAAAGGTGAAACTGAAGACTGGTCATGTTGTGGATCGTAGAATGGAGCATTCTACACATGAGGGTCATCATCTTTCGTGGACTCTTTATGCTTCATGTCTGACCTGCACTGAACGTTGTTTACAATTGGTATGGTGCAAAGAATCCACTTTTTTGGATCAAATATAGGTGTGGTAGAATGAGTGATATGTGCCTGCTTCTGCTACCATAAAATTTGTCAGCAGCTGAAACATGTATGTAAACATCTCCAAAGTTAGGTGGACTCCACGTTTAAGCAGTTGGCTTACTGTAAAAATTGGAAGTAATGGATCAATTAAATTACAAAGGCATCTTTTTAGAATGTCAGAAAAAGGAATGGATGGTTACAAAGAACATGTTCAATGAATAGTCTTTAGAGAGAATAAAATTGAAGCAAAGTTCTAAAGAGTTATGGCTTAGTGAGGGAGACAGGAATACCAAGTTCTTTCACACTCAAGCCACCATCAAGAACATGCGGAACACATTGCATACTTTGTGTTTAAGGATGTCAAACGGAAGGGACCTATCAAATTGGCTAGGCAACAACTGCCTTTTTATAAGGATTTGTTTAGAGATTATGGTAGATGGAGACTGCTTTTGAACCATGACGTGTCTAGTAAGTTGTCAGAGGAGGATGCATTTTCTCTTGCACAGATTTTACAGAAAGGGAGATATTCAGTGTAGTTCAATTTCTAGGTCCTTTTGAGGCCCCTGGGCTCAATGGCTTCTCTGCAAGGTTTTATCAGAATAGTTGACACATTATCAAAGAGAACTATAGCAATGGTGAAAGAATTTGAAGCTGATCTGAGTTATATTAAGCATCCGAGCTCTTGCTTTCTGGTTTTAGTTTCTAAAAGGACTACTGATGTTAAAGATCTCAAACCCATTAGTCTTATTAATCATGGTTATAAAACTATGACCAAAGTCCTATCCAACAGGTTGACCAAATTGGTTGAAAAGTTACTAAGTCACTCACAATCAGCTTTCATTCATGGAAGACATTTTTTGGACAACTTCATGGCCGCATATGAATGTATTTATGATCAGAAGGCAAGAAAGGAGTGTGTATTGCTAAAACTGAATTTTGCAAAGGCCTGTGACAAAGGAACTAGACTTATCTTCCTAGCATGCAGCAGATGCGATTCAACCACATATGGATTAATTGGGTTCAATGTTGCGTGGGTACAACAAAGTTTTTGGTGGACACCAATGAAAATTCTTATTGTTTCTTTGGGAGTTTAAGAGGACTTAGACACGATGACCCTATATAATCTCTACTTTTATGTTGGCAGGACAAGTTTTGAGCTCTAAGTCCGAGAAACTTTTTGAGGGTGTTGAAGTGGGTACTAATATAGAACATATTACACATCTTCAATTTGCAAATGATATTTTGTTATTCTCCCTGCCTAAATGGGAGAAATGCATTAACTTGAAGATATTGCTATTTCTGTTGGAGGCTTTAATAAGGCTGAAGATTAATCAAAACAAATGCAAGTTGATAGGGATCAGTGCTCATGAAGCTTAAAAAGCTAGGTTGCTTCATATTTTTGACGTGCCTTGGAGTTCTTTGTCAACTAAACATTTAGGTTTACATCTGTCTGCGTGGATGAAAAGAGAGGATGCTTATTGCAGGTGGAAGGTGGATTTTGTCTACTAGTGTCCTAGAGTGTGTGCCTCTTTATTACTCCATTTTTAGGATTCCCAAATGCATCTTCAATAAACTTGAAAGCTTAGAGGTGAACTTCTTTTGGCAAGGTAGAGAAGGTAGCAACGACATGCATTTTGGTGAAATGAGATCATGTTTGTAGAAGAAAAAAGGAATGCGGTGTAGGTCTGGTGTCCTTGAATAACACTAATTTATCCATTCTTTCTAAGTGGCTTTAGAAGCTCAACATCAATATGGTTTGGAGAGCAATACTGGTTGGAATCACTGGATACGTCATTTCATTCGGTAGAATTCCAAGTATTTGAAAGAGTATCCTACGAAATTGGGACTTGTTCAACTTTTCCACAAGTTTTTCTATAGATAACGGTAAAGAGAATTGCAGAGGATAAAGGTGCTAAGGATGGGTCCCTTTAGGATAGCAACGCACCAGAAGATAAGTAACTATTTTCGTTTAGGGGGAACTTGAAGGAGGAAGAAATTTATGATCTTGCATGATCAGAAGTTTCAGTTTTGTGGGTGTTAAGGAGAACGTATTGTTATGGTATTCCAACAAGGACCCTTCATTCGCCATTAAATCCGCCTGTAGTAGGCTCTACTGGGGAGTGTGAAAGTTACGGTGGAAAGCAGTACGGATTTCTGTGTTCCCTTTCAAATTTGGAGTATTTTTGTGAAGAATTTGTGAAGGCAGGTTGCCCGCTAAAGCTTATAAGATCAAGTTTTTTATGCTAGATCAGACAAGTGTGTTATGTTACTCACATCCATAAGATATTAGTCATCTCTTTCTTCACTGTGATGTAGTTGGTTATCGATGGTGTTTCTTCTTCTGAAATTGAAAAGGCCCTTGTTACCTGCATCACCACAGATCAGATTTCCAGATTTCAAAGTTGTCTCAATAATGAATAAAAGATGATTGGTAGGCTATCTATTATTGCATGCATTGCGGCAATGGTGCTGCCCTGGTTCCAGATTCTGGTGTTGATTTGACCCAAAAATGGTTGGATCGGAGTAGAATCCGATGTGGAATCCCTCTGCATGCTGTTTTTTAGATTTTTATCATTTTTTTTTGGTTTTTGAAGAACATATCCTGACTGATTCCGGATCTATTTTTTTCTTCCGTGGAATCGGTTGATTCTGCAGATCCGTCAGAATCAGATTGGAATCAGAACTAGCCGATCCAATGGTCGATTCGGATCCCACTTCCAATGGTCAATTCGGATCCCACTTTCCTGGTCCCTGAGGATCTGATCAGCTTGTGCCAATCTCAATCAAAGATTTACCAATCCTGCAATGAGTCAATGTTATTTCCTTGCGGGCATATGGCATCTGCGCAACTTGCCAGTGGTACCATATTTTATGTGATGTAGACAAATGTACAGATATAAAAGTGGCACATTGTCCATTTCAGAATACATGCAAGATGTCGGTCACGTAAGTTGATGTAGCTAGTGTTTCTGGTAGAAATCTTAGTCATGTGCCTAAGGGATGGGTGCAGGTAGGGATCACAGGATTGGAATCGGTCTCCTGATCAGTGACCTGAATTGGATTGGTCCAGATTGGCTGATCTTCCAGACGAAATGTCGATCCCGAATCGGTCAGGATCGGCCAAAAGTTTTTATTTTTTTTAAACCATAAAAGTTCTCAAAAAATCAGAAAAAAACAGAAGAAATCATAGGAATCAGTAAAAAAAATTTTATAAAAATGAAAAACAATGTGGATGATGTTCTACCCAACACCGTCATACAAAGTAAGTTCATTTCAAGAAATTGTCATATAAGTACAAACTATCATCACATACATATAAAAACACACACTAGTTCATTATATGAATACATTGCATGAAATTAAATGAGTACAACACATGACATAATTATAGTTGTCGAAGCAACAAGACGTTGAAGGGTGTCAATTCCACTTAGGCGACAAGGCAACCACTTAAGCGTCGCCTAGGCGATCAAGGTAGTAACATTTGATGTTTATATATATATATGTTTATATACATAAACACAATCATATATATAATTAGATACTTGTATTATATATATGTATGCATGCTGTTATAATTGAATGTGTATGTTTATGTGTTCATACATTTAAATTTGATTTTATTTCTGCGATCCGTGGGTGCAAGGTGTTTCAATATATGTGGAATGTGGTGTATAGACATAGGGTGATAGGGGAAGTCCATCCTTAAAGAGTCGTTGGTGTCATTTATTCTAAAGTAGGTTCTGTTGTTGTCAGACGTCACCTCATCTTCACTAAAGTTGGCATTTATCATATTCTGTACCACAGATATCTTCCCAAGATTTTTGAGCGATACAGTGGTGCGGAAGGATTTGTTTTTCTCCAAGATGACATGATACTCAACTACTGGAATCTGCTCCAGGCTGACAAGACAAGGCTGTGGGTCACTAACAAGGTGACGCCGTATACGATCTGCTAAGTTCTCATTCTAATTTTCAGTTAACCAACACATCACACTCTCATTTATCCTTTTCCAGGTCCAGGATTCTTGGATTACCGTTGACATGGAGAGCAACAGCTCCAAGTGGTTCAGAAGGCAAGGTGACATGGTCAAGAAGATAGTAAATACCCTGCCAGTTCACTTTCAGGTCAGCTACAAAGAGAGCATAAGCGAAGATAAGCTTGCTCTGTGCAGCGGTGAAATATTCTACGTGCCGCATCGTTTCGTGGCCGACTTTGTGGATCTGGTGAGCCTTGTCGGCGACCTCAAAGTCCACCACAAGGTTGCTCTTCCCTTGTTCTTCATGGCGATGGATTCCCCAAGTAATTTTGATTCGGAGGCCCTCAGCATGGTCGTTTACAAGAAGGAGCTTCCTTCGAATGCAACTTGTTCTAGCTTTTATTCAGCGCAGGCGTCTGCTGTGTACCCTTGCTATGTGCGCAATGAGGTGGATTTCATAAAACTGATCAGAGTAATGTCTTCGGGAGATCCTCTTCTGATGGAGCTGGTGTGATTCCTGCCGATCCCAGAAGTTTTATTTGACCCCATGGAGAAAGCAGACGACGTAGCTGACCACAATCTCAGAGGAGCACGGTTCTCTTTTCTTTTCAGGTTGGGGGTAAGGGTGGGGGGGTTCTGTTGTTGTAATTGCCTTTCTTCTGTCATATGTTGTAATATTCGTCTCCGGCAGATCTCCCCGTATATGTGATCATTACTTTCCGTGCAACGAAAAGAAAATGGGGAAACTAAACTCACTCGAACAGATAAGTGCCGAGTTGAATGTTGCAGAGGTTTCGCAAGTACCGGGAAGAGTCGAAGGATGTTAAATGTACTTGGAGAGTTGCAAGATGAACACGCCAGAAACTTCTTGAAAAATTATTTAATTTTAAGCGATTTACTATAATTTTTTAGTTTTAAAGATAAGTCAGTAAAGTCGCTGTGTTCCATAAGATTGGAGATTAGGGATAAAATTAAAAAACAAACGTCACCTAAATCCGGTCAACGTTCGGTGATCGAAGTTTGATGTTTGGTCCGTCGTGTGCAGGCGGGGTTACCCCTGAAATTAGCCAATATTACATTTGTGCTCCTAAAATAAAAATTATGCTGTCGTCTTCATTTTTTTCTTGAAATATTGTATTGATGCACTTCATAATTTTTTTTCGACAAAGTAACTGATCTAGTTGATCTAAATAAAAAATATCAAATTGTCTTTTTTTTACTCATCTTCCCCCCCCCACTCACTCTCACTGATGTGATTTCTATTTTGTCCTGGGAATGTTAATGTAAAACTCCGAGAGAGAAAAAATGTAATTTCTAAAAATTACCGGATGATTTCGAACATTTAGACATTATAAAAAACACAATATTGAAGGTCATCTGTATGTTACGTTTTAAAGCTTGTATTTGATGACATCCAAGAATCATAAAAAGGCGAAAATAAAAAAACAAAAAATGCTTAGTTTTATATTTTTATTTTTATACAATATTCGACTCATATACGTAGAATGTTGAAAATAATTAAAGTAAATTTGTACATGTTCTGTTATCAGTGGCACACTACCCTCTCCATACAGGAGCCTTATGCATAATTGCTTTTTACAGATATTCTTAAATTTATTTATATTTTAAATATTTCTTTGTGATCTAGATAAAAGTTTTGAAGAGAGTAAAATTATTAGATGAATATATTTAGAATATCAAATAAGTATAACGCTAAATATATAAAAAACCCTTCACATAAACCTAACCCTAACACACCGCCGACCAGGAGGAGGCCCGCCGCCGCCGCCGGTCTCCCAGTTCTCTCTCTGTCTTGCTCTGTCATCCGTCGCCGCGCCGCTCCGCTCCGCTCCGCTGAACGCTGCCGGCTGATTCGTCGTAAGCCGCCAAACTCGCTGTCACCGCACCGTATCGGCGCTCCCTGCAATTTCTCTTGCCGCCTACATCTCTCTTCCGCGCCGAACGACACCGTTCCCTGGCCGCTAGTAGTGGTAAGCGCAAATTTTCTACCTCACCTGTTCCTCCTCTGCTGATATCTTTCTGTTGATTAAGTTCGCCATCCTACCTCTCTTCCATTGTTACAGCAAGTAGCATCTTGTTCCTCAGCGTCGCCCGCGTCTCTGCCTTGACTGGAGCCCGCTCGCCGCCTATATCGAACACCGGGGTCGAAGTCGTTGTCCTTCCGCGCCCGCCCCAGCGGTAATGCTCTATCCTTACGTTTCCCCGTTTACCATCTCTTCGGTGCTTCTCCATTGCTTAACAGCGTCACCCTGGTGGATCCGGACCTGTTCTTCACGCGAACTCTCATTTAAAGGACAAGTATCAGCCAGATTAGGGTCGATTTATAATTTATAACTCTTGGAGAGTGAGTTACATTCTCTAGTTCCCTTCTTGGTTTCCTTCTTACTAGAGTCACATGTCCCCAGAGAATGGTGTTTGTTATACTGATGATTGACACATGTTTTCGGTCCCCATAACTTAAGAATTAGAAATTCTATCTAGCTAATGGGGTGTTTGGTTGCATGATAATTTTTTGTACACTTTCATGATAAAAACTTATATAAAAATAAAAAGTGAACCAACTCATGACATAAAATTGTCATGTTTGGAGGGATGTAATAACAAAAAAGAGTAACTACCATTCATGACTAAACAAAGTGGGAGACCACAACAAAAAAGAAAGAGGTGAGACCCTCTTTTTTTGCTTAAGAAGAAAATCACTTTCAAAATATAAAATTGTCAAGGTTGCCAAACACCTCTTTTAACAAGTTTTCTTATAATTTTTAAAAATTAAAATTAAAATATTCATTATCATGCAACCAAACACCCCCTAAGAGTTGTTATTTTTTCTTGGTGCAGACCCCTCGAGATGAGCTTGATTTCACAGAATGTCAACGGAATTCAGAGGCGGATGGAACCGGGAGAAGAAGTGATAGTCAAGGAATCTCTCTTGAATCAGGATAAAGAAGTGGCAGATGCAGCCGGCAGATCTGATTCTAGCCGCCTGAAACATAAGAAGAGAAAGAGGAAAGTTGATGGCAGCCTTGAAGCTCAAAAAAAACATGATCTGGAGAAAGCAGAAGAGGAGAGACTGGAGAAGTCATTGTTTGGTTCTCTTTATGCCTTTCCTCAGTTCGGCAAGGAAGGAGATGAGTACGTGAAGGAGGTGGTGGAGTCACCTTCCGCTACTCCATTTTTTATCAACAGGACTGGTGGTGACGGATCGGTGATGTATGAAGAAGATTCGGAAAGGCATGTTGGGGAGGCGATTGGACAGATTGGGGAATCCAGGAAGCCAGTATGGTTTGATGATGAAGAGGAAAATATAAGTGTGGATGTCACCAAGGTCAACAGGTTGAGGAAACTGAGGGAGAAAGCAGAGGAGAGTGTCATTTCAGGCAGGGATTTTGTTGCCCGATTGCGGGCACATCATGTTAAGCTGAACCCTCAAACAGAATGGGCAAAAGCTGGCCTCAGGACTCATTGTTATGATTCCTATGATGGATCTGATGACGAGAGTGAAATCACCGTTTCCCATGGTCATGAAGATTGTGGAGGTTACAGTGTTCTTAAAAGCAGCGATGATCTTGTCATGAAAGGTGGTGCAAGGTTGCTTCCTGGTGTTCTTGAGTGCTCAAAGCTGATGAATGCGAATATTGAGGAGGCATCAAATGGACCAATTAACTCAGTGCAATTTCATAGAAATGCTCAATTGCTACTTGTTGCTGGACTGGACAGGCGCTTAAGGTTTTTTCAGGTTGATGGGAAGCACAACACTAAAATAGAAAGCATTTTCATAGAGGATTGCCCCATCCGGAAAGCTTCATTTCTGCCTGATGGTTCTCAGGCTATAATTGGTGGAAGAAGGAAATTCTTTTACAGCTTTCATCTTGAAAAGGCCACCATTGACAGGGTGGGGCCTTTGGCAGGTCGAGATGAGAAAAGCTTAGAGGCTTTTGAAGTCTCTCCAGATTCCAGTACCATTGCATTCATCGGTAATGAGGGATATATTCTTTTGGTTTCATCAAAAACAAAGGAGCTGATTGGAACTTTAAAAATGAATGGCACTGCCCGATCCTTAGCTTTTGCTGATGATGGAAAGCAGCTGCTAAGCAGTGGGGGAGATGGTCATGTTTATCACTGGGATCTCAGAACAAGGAGATGTTTCCATAAGGCTGTTGATGAGGGTTGTCTAGTTGGTTCTGCCCTCTGTACTTCACCCGACAGCAGATTGTTTGCTGCAGGGTCCAGTAGTGGGATAGTGAACATCTATAAACGGGAAGAGTTTCTAGGAGGCAAAAGAAAGCCTTTGAAAACGATTGAGAACCTCACAACAAAATTAGATTTCATGAAATTCAACCATGATGCACAAATACTAGCTATGGGCTCATGCATGAAGAAAAACAGCTTAAAGCTAGTGCATCTGCCATCCTTCACTGTTTTTTCCAATTGGCCTGCTGCAAGAAGCAATCTTCAATACCCACGTTGCATAGACTTCAGCCCTAGCGGAGGATTTATGGCAGTGGGGAATGCTGCTGGAAAAGTGTTACTGTATAAGCTTCACCACTATCAAACTGTATGAAGATGCTGATTGTTGTTTCTAGAATGCGAAAATGTTTAAGGAACAGGTATGTTCCTTTTAGTTTATGATTTTTGTGGTAACTTTGAATCGCTTCAGCTAATATCCAGAATTGTTTTCTTTCCTGTTGTATTTCTTCAATTTAGCGAATTGGACACTGGTATCACAAACACGGAAAGAAATTTGTGCACCTCATCATCGATGTAGTTCCCTTTCATACTATTATCGTCTTAGACGCTTAGCTGTGGGCGAGTTTGGAGGTGAGGCTAATATTTCCGTTCCAAGCAAGCGAAGAACTGTCAAGCCTGATTCTTCATTCCTCATCCTAGTATTGACTATTGACTGTGGCTAAATAGATTAACATGTTTATGATTGTCTATTTGTTCAGTCTAGCTAACTAGCATAAAATCACGTACTGTGGATCACTGTGCGGAGTAGATAGAAGCCCCGAGGATGAAGTTCGGAAGGAATCTTTATGCGGCGGAGAAAGGGTTTCACGTTATGGTCGAGAAACATACATAAAAATACGGGTGAATGTTCTCTCGGGCTGTTGACGACGTTGAGTTCTGCATAAGAATATTGTCTAAATAATTAAACTCTAAAAAAACCCGATCCTGTATAGATAGCAGAAAAAATTTTTCTTAAGAATGCGTTTTTTCTTGAACCAGAAGGCGAAACAGCCTGTATGCCGCACCTGGTGATCAAAGGAACCCCCCCCCCCCAATCCCCACCCAGTACGTTACTTAAATTTATTGGGGGATTTTTTACTGTAGTATAACAGAAACTCTTTTCCAAAATTATATATCAATGTTACTTGTTAAACATCGTTTGACTACCGTGATTTAAGTGTGTTGTTATGGGAAATTCTTTGCAGTTGAACGACTTTTCATCTTTTCACATTTCGGGGAGGCTCCCAGTTTTTACGAATCTGTACTCATTCTCTAAATTATCTTATCCTAAAAAAAATGAAAATGACATCACAAACAAACATCTCACCGGCGCTGGTCGATACCGTATCTCACCGCCTGCCAGTTCAAATTAAATCCCTTGGCCCCGGCGAAATCTCTTTCGATTACTTTTAGGGTCATGCTGGGGGGGGGGGGGTTTCCGAATGATCTTAGAATGTGTTCTCAAAAGTCAGAACAAATATACATATCAAGGAAGGAGTTCGAAGTTCTTGAGGGAGGGAGTGAGAGAGGGGAAAAAGATAATACTAAAAAACAGGACAGTCTCCCGCAGGAAGGAGTTTCGTGTACTGGGGAGAAAAAAAAAGGCGGGGAGGAAGAAGATAATCCACAAGAACACCGGACCGGACGTAGGGTCCTCCCCGCTCCTGCTACATGCAGAGAACGACCGGCCGCTGGCGCGCCACGTCGTGATCGTGCGCGTCTACCATTATTTCATATTCTCGTGTTTCCACATAATGCGTCGTTGCCCGACGGCCGGCCGGCCGGCAACGAAGGCGACGGCAGCGAAACGTCCCCCCCCAGTTGCCGGAGGCCCGGAACCATCGCCGGTCGAATCCTGTTCGCTCATCATAGTAGGCAGTAGACACCCGTCTCCTTCTTCGGTGGCCATTTTGATGGCCCTTTCATCGTCGTCGATCGCGCACAACGCTCGATGATGTTCTGAAAACGCACGCACGACCGGAGTGACCGATACCAAACGATACCCTACCCATGTCCCCAATCACTATAGCATCACCCACCCAGAATGCGTACGCAGAACTTTGACGTCCTTTTAACGGCCAACAAATCGTGTCCTCGGAAAGAACGAAAGAAAAAAAAGGTAGACAAGAACGTCTGTCGGGTACATTATTTCTCGAACAGCATTCGAATGTCAAACAAAGATGCATCATCTTTATCCTGACGTCGAGCCCAGTCAAGACGGCTGCCTGGGTGTCCACCAACTCCGTCGAGCGTAGTAGCATATGATTCGTCCAAGCTGACTAACATGTCGTACCGGGCTACCAGCATCCCTTGCCGTGTAACCTACAAAACAGAAATAGAAATAAGCGATGACCCCGGAAATGACCTGTTCTCTTCTTACTACTACTGGTTCTTCCATAATCAGCAAATCAAGTAATTAGAAAAGAAAAAGGGTTCTATCATTACCGATCTTCATTTGATCTTCCACAACAACTGGAAAAGAAGGCGACTTGGAGGGTATTGATAATGTGTCATGTTGCGGTGCAGAACTGATGCAACGAAACACACTTGGTAACAAGCTTGCCCAGCCTTTTGGGTGCAAGAACTCTCGGAGAACATCAACAGACTATACTTAACAGAGGAGAAACAATTGGGGGGGAATACGTGAGCAGAAACAAGATGCTCTCAGGAACCAACCAATTACAGTCGCACAGAGGAAGGCATACACGTTCGAGTCTTCACTGCTGTGCTTCCACCTAAACATACAGAGCACCAAGCACACAACTTCAGCAAAGCAGCGTCGGCCTCCAAGAGCCAAGCACCTGCCGGAAGATCAGTATCCGTTCCTGGGTCCACAAGAACGCATGGCATTCCACTGATGGGGCACCAGAGGCTCATTGACCGTGGGCTGCTCATTTTGGTAATTCACCCTTTTCCTCCCTCGGTTTGTCCTCCATTGGTAGTTGCCAGGTTGTTGGCCATCGTCCCTCTGATGCCCGAAAGCTGGTGATCTCGGGCCAGGCCTTTCGCTTTCTCTCTTCCTTGAACATCGCTTGGATTCCCAATGACGGGTCTGATTATTCCTGTAAATGTCCTGCTGCCTCGATGAGTCCCTGTGCCTCTTATTGTCCAAGGAGTTGTCCAAAAAGCTTTCCTCTAAATGAAAGTTCTCTTCCTGACACAAAACAGGCCAACAAGAGTTGGCCCCCCAAGCTCCATTTGTGGGTCCGGTGTTATCTTCCCAAGCACCAGTAACCTGACCAGTGTTACCATCCCAACCCCCTGTTCTCCAACCAGAATCATTATTCCAAGCTTGATCGTCCCAGCCACAGTTGTCTAATGCACCATCTGTACAAGTTCTATCCCACTGCTCAACATTGCCCCCGTCTCCAAAGGAATTGGTCCAGCCACTGTTGTCCCAAGCATCTCTAACAGGGATGGTAGCATCTTCTGCATCTCCCCACCCAGTGCAAGGGATTGCCCTATCCCAGTCACTGCTCAAGAACCCAACCTTTGCATTGTTTACTTCCAAATCTGCAGGTATGAATTCTTTATCTAGATCTATCAACAGCTGGGGATCAATTTCTGAATCCCAGTTGATCTCATCAATATACATATCTGGCCCAGGCAATGATATATCACAAGGCAGACCATTGATCTCTGCAAAGAATCGGGCTTTGGCATTGTCAAATGCTTCCTTTCCAGCTGAATCATCCCAATCAAGCACACTTGAGTAGTATGCCATCAATCTCTTGGTTTCACAAATTTTCCTCCATGGGATCCGGCAGACATTAGTGCAAAACTTCTTCTCCCATGAAGGAATTCTTGGCTGCCAAGATCCTATAGCATGCAAAGATCACATGGTTAGGGCAGAGAAAGTTGATTGTTTAGATATGCATTTGTACTACAATTAAGAGATGATTAAGTGTTTAAAAAAATGTTGCCAACAGCTACATAGTCACGGACTCACGGGGTGAGGTATCTTTGGTGTTGCCTTAGTGAAAAGAAACAAAGTACATCTGAACGAATTAAAAGCTTTATAGAATTGTCAATACTAAATAAAGCTTAAACATGGAGTTGGCAATAGCATGATCCCGAGATGGAAGAGACTGAAAAAGGTGTCTTACTGCTTCAATATTTGAAGTGCTTAAGGTGATTGCCTTTAAGTCAAGAACAAAAGGTAGTTCGATAATTTAGGCCCTCCCCAGACACCTAAGTGCATCTCCTTACCATCCACACCCAGCAGCTCAATCAACATTACATGTCTATATCAGTTTTCTATGAGACAGCTTGATCTACTGAATTATCTTTAGTATGAATAAGTAGACAGCTAATAGCAGCCTCTAATCTATTCCCAGTTATGTTATAACAACTCTAACTCTATCTACAGTACATAACCACTGAAATCAGTTAGGTTAACACTTAACAGCCTAGGAGATAAGGTGATGGCTCCTCTCCTTGCCTACTTGAAGTAGTTGCTCAAGAATTAGTCTTTAGCACTCAGGAAAATAACTTTTAGTAAGTTACTTCATACACTTTTAAGCAATTCTTTAGGATGACTAAAAACCAGCCACAATTCATTAACATACATGAAATGGGTGCAAGTAAAGATGTGCCCTGCGAAGGGAGTAGGGTGTAAAAAGAAGAAAGGAAGTAGGGGTCATCAGCAGAAGAAACCCCTCCAGTTATGGACCCAGAGAGGTTACTTACAAACTTTGAGTGGGTGGAGTAGAATAAACACCTTTTAAGTCATGTTTGATTGATGAGAATGATACTTTTCAAACAAAACATACATTAATGTTGTAATTCATCAAAAAATTATACTAGTCACATCTATTGTGCTATTTGCATTAGCAAATATGGTTTGTTCCATTGCCTTGGCGATTAAGGTGAGATGAACCCTCACCTCAACTGCCCCATGCCTCTTCACAACATAACTGCACTATGATGCACAGTTGCATACTTTTATTCTGAGATTCTCCTGAAAATCCATCTGTTAATTTTACTTCTCTCCTTATTCTGGTATGCTAACAAAACATTGATGTCTGAGGGAATGTACACTTATTGTCCCCTTGAAGTATGGTTTTCAGTGTGATAAAATTATTGTGGTTCATGATCTAAATTCGGCGTGTTAGAGCACATTTCCCAGTTAACATAACAATAAAACTAAAACATTTTTTAACAATTGAGAAATCAACTACACGTGCTGATTTTGCCTTCCGGCTTCAGTTGAGGGATTTAGATAGGAGTAAATTAAACAAAGCCTCTTGGAGGTGCTGGCTAGCGAGTGATTTTCACCAGATACTACGGGGTAAAATACCTACAGTCCACAAGTACAACAAGCTTACAACCTCCTCCTCTAAAAGTAAAGTACCACCCGTTCTATCAAACCCACCCCCATGCAAAACCCCAAAGCGAAGTCGAACAGCTTAACCGATCAGCGACATAATAAAAGACATCCAATCGCATGCCAACCAACCAGTACGACTCCTGGAAAAAAGATTAACAGTGAAGTTAAGGGAATGCGAAAGAAAACGGATTATCAATCCGCGACCGCATCAGCAAAATACGAGATGCTAACAATGGGTGCCGGAAAAAACAGGGGAGACGGAAATCATCTAGTTAGCCAAAATACGAGCAATTACTCAGCCTAACACGTCAAACAAACGAGGAATAGATCATAACAGCAAAAGAGAGAGAATAAGACAAGAAGAAAAATAAGAACAAGAAAGGTCCTATCCCCCCCCCCCAAGATCTTGCGCCAAGACATGCACCTGGTGCTGGCGGAGGCCTCCCGCCACTTCTGGAATCGTAAGGTCCAGCGCAGGTCACCGGCGGCTGCCCCCACCCGCCTTCTCCTACCCCAGTCCGCTGCGGCTGCACCACCTCGTCCCAGTCCTGCACTCTCCTCGAATCCTTCATCGACGCCCTCCCCCCCTCCTCCCCCTTCCGCACCGGACACTACCGCCCCAAATCCAGACACACCACCGCTCCTGAACTCCTAGGGTTTTCCGCTTCCAAATCAAACAGGAGGCGCCGGTGAAGGGATCGGAAAGCCCCACCGCTTCCCGAGACGTGTTTGATCTTCTTCGTCCGTTCTCGAGGGTTGCGAGGGAGGAGGCCGATTTTATACCCGCCCCTCGATTAACCATTTATTTGATTTCCGCGTTCTCTCGTATGATTCACGATCACCTGTTTAAATGTTTTTTTTACTAGTAACGCCACGAGAGACGGAGATTATTACGACGTTACCCCGCACGCGATGTCGCAATTCGAGCTCGATTCGGGGGCGTTTCCGTCAACGCTCCCGGGCCGAGGGGGCCCGGCGCTGTAGCTTATCCGAAGCAAGTCCGCCCCCCGTCGGGTTGGTTGCCCGGATCCGCCCGACAGCGGATCTTCCGAGGGTCGGATCCATTCCGGTTCTCCGCTCCGGAACTGTAGAAGGTGCCAACGAGCCCATGGTCTTGGTCAACGGTGCGAGTCGAGTCGACTTAAGTCGAATAGCATAATGTTTAAACTCGATTCACATATTTTATATGAGCTCGAGTTCGAACTCGAGTTTTAACAGGTGTACTGATTCTTTGTTCAAACTTGATTCGTTTCTTAATCAATATGAGTTGAGCTCAAACTCAAATGATAACGAGATTATAATTCAATCCACATTCAAGCTTAAGTTATATATAAAATTATTTATAAAATTTAAAATTAATAAAAATTATTTATAAAAATTTAGATTTAAATTATTTATGAAATTCGATTTAAATTTTGAATTATTTAATATATTTAAGTCGCATTATATAATTATTAATACTTGTAATTTAATTTTTAAAAATAATTACATGATAAATTATTTTAACAAGTTACTCACAAGTTTATCGAGTTGAGTAAGAGTCTGTTTAAATTTAACTCGTTTAATAAATCAAGTTTTATTTTTGTTCAAACTTATTTATTTAACATAATAAACGAGTCGAATCTAATTTTTATCGAGTTGAGCTTCAAATTACTTGTAAAATATATTAATTCGTTTGCAGCCCTGATGTACATCATTTATTTTGGCAAGTAAATCTACACACACTTCCAAAGGAGTGCCCGGGTCTCTTCTCTGTCGGTCGCCGACCATAAAGCCGAAGAGTCCTCGTCGGCTGCCCGGAGACCGCCGGGTCGGGCATCCGCATCCGAGACTAAAAATAGACTGAAATCCTCCTCCCACGGGTGTTTTCTTCACGCGAGACCCAACAGACCTAGCCATGTCCTGCCTCGTACCTCAATTTTTTTTTCCTTTTTTGGGTGTGTGTCGGGGAGGGGGGGTGGAACGACCTAGGACACGCGGCAAAAGTAGAGAGTAGAGACGGAGGGGGTGTCGTCATGTGTACGGCGTCAAAATGAATGGCTCCACGAATCGGGGTGTCGTCGTCATGCGACCAAACACCCCGTGAAGCTTCTCTGGGCGGGAGCCACGGCCGAGGAGTGCCCGAAGAAGAGGTATTATATATATATATATATATATATCGGCATCACACGTTCGATGATTTGCTTACGAGGAAAAATGCAGGACGAGGTTCTAGATTTCAGAAGTAGGACAAGTTTTTCTGGCGAGCCATGTTGGGCCGATAGAAAAGAGAGAGCGATGGATTGCTCACGGAGCCCGTCTAATTGGGCCCAGATGCCGGGGACCAAGGCCCAGAGCCCATCAACAAGTCATCAACAAGTCAGCCACCCGCCAGCACAGCTGCAACGTGGCCGGGAAGCTACCAAAAGCGTGTCGGCCCGGAAGTGCAGACAATTCAGGCGGCGGCCACACCAAAGGTGAGATGCCTTTGTTTGATGAGACTGGCGTGGGCCCCCACGACAGGTCTATGTACCCTTACTGGGCTTTTAGCTAAGTAAGGTGGAAAACGTGTTGGACTTTTGGACAGAGAAGGGATTGACTGTCTTGACCAGCAGGTCGTACTACGGTTGGTACATTTTCGTTTCCGTACGAAAATCCCTTTTTTTAACCTACTATTTCAAACGCTTCTAAAACTACGTAGAAGTTTTAAACGAGTACAATATGTATCCATATTTTACCAAACTTTTCAACTTTTTTTTTCTTCCGGAGATAATCAAACATCTGTAGACAACTAACAAAAAAAAAAAGATGACCAATGCCTTTATCTCTTCATGAGAGTCTGTGGCGCTACCCTCTGATGCTATTTTAGCCTCCGAGATCGTCACCAATTCCGTTGACAAAAGATCATCAATCGCAAGCCAATCTTAGCCTCCAAAACTATCACTAATTCTATCGCGCAACATTACGGGTCACATAATAATTCCGCCCATGAATCTTTTTTACAGTATGGGAGTTTGATTTATTAAAATAGATTAATTTTCCCTTAATTTTATACATGCTAAATTTTGATAAATAAGTTGAAATGTGATATAATGTCTTCTTAAAAGAATGTAAAGACATAAATTTTATACTATTATTATTTTCTAAATACTTGTTACTTATATTTAGTAATACATATGTTTCTTAAAAAATTATAAAAAGTATAATTTTTCACCGTAACCTAACTTTTGTAACATTTTTCCCCCTACTCTTAAAAATCACTTTTTATTTTTTACTCTACCTTTATCCTGCTGCTCACTAAGAAGTATCTGAAACAGCATTTCTAGTCTTCTAGACAATACAAACGAGAAGTGAACATCAGTTCAACAGTGTAGGGTCCGTTTGGGAACTCGTTAGAAACACTTCTTTTTTACTTCTCCTTCTTTGAAAAGTCCTTCTTTTGTTAAACATGATGTTTGGGAATTTGTTAATATCCACTTCTCCTCTTTGCGGAAGGCAGAAGGAAGAAGGAATTTTTTTCTCCTTTCGGCTCCAAAAAATTCTCCTCCCGACCTCCACCTCCCAACGACCCCTGCGAGTGCCCTCCACAACCCTGCCGGCAACCCCACCGGTGACTGTCTTCTGCGAGCCCCCTGAACCCTGCCGCGAGCCCCACCGCACCTTGCCGACGAGCACCTTCCGTGACGGTGACCTCCACCCTCTTTGCCAACATCGAGCCCAACAGCGGCCTGCGCAACAGTGCCAGGCCCGACAGGAATAGCCCCATCGGCGTGCAATGCTTCCCCCACGGTGACCTACCCCTGTGAGCGCCCTCTGCGACCTAGCTATGGTTGCCCTCCTCAAGCCCCCACACCCTGACATGACCCCCCCCCCGCCGATCCTTTGTGACCCTACAGAGCCCCCTGCATCCTGCTGCGAGCCTCCGCACATCGTCGACGAGAGCCCTCCGCGACCTCGGCTGCGACTGCCTTCCTCGAGCCCCCTGCACCCTGCCGCGAGCTCCACCACACCTCGCCGACGGGCACCTTCCGAGACAACCTCCACCCTGTTTGCCAGTGTCGAGCCCAGCGACGGCCCGCACGGCAGCGCCAGGCCATCAAATGTGTGGCATCGCGGAAGGCACCCAGAGATGTCCGGTGTGAAACGTGCTGATTTTCCTGCAGCTTCTTCCATCTCCGAACTCCGCGACCAGAAAATCTGCCAGATGCCACCTCACGGGATACCACCTCCCCGCCCTTCTGATTCACCAATCTGCCGGTGAATGACTCTACCCCCCCCCCCCCAAACATCGCCGACGAGAGCCTTCCGCGACATCGGCGACTGCGGAGATGCATTGATGTGATCCAAAATATGACCTCACTTCAGTGGCAAAAAAAAGATTTCTGAACTTAAAATACAACCAAACCACTTCTACCTCGGTGAATAAGAAGGGCTTCTAATTGAAGTACTTTAAAAAAAAAAACACTTCACATAGAAGTCATCCCGCCATGTTGCCAAACGGACCCGTAGTAACCAAAGATATGCACTTAGCTACCACCCAGTCCAAGGTGGTCTTTTTTTGGTCGGTGGCCCAGCGGTTGCGCACGACGCGACCTCCCATGACACTGACAGCCAGGCAGTTCGCACCGGGTTTGAACCCGGGAAGAGCCGCCCACTGGGGGCTGTGGCGTCCACTTCACCGCAGGCGTGGGGACCCAAGGTGGGGTCATTCAAATCTATTTGGGTGCCACCCGACAACTCTACAAGTTTGCAGTTATATAATAACTGAATGGAAGTCAATTTACAGTAAATGATGAACATCAATGATGGTGGAAAGTTACCAAATAACGTGTTATAAAGATCAAACATGCTCCATGCCCTTCCAGATGGTGAGCTAAGGAAAAGACTTGTTATCTCCTTAGAAGCTTCAGTAGATCCCCAACAAAATGCAAGGATCCTGTCACAAGAACCTGCAGGCGGGCAGAAGGGTCAGACGAATGCATATATACGACGCACGTAAGTATGCGCGCTTTTATACCGACCGAGCATCGCTCGGTTGGTATCACCCCTTGCTCACGAGAGCGAGGGGTAGGGTTCGAACGGCCTTGAGCCGGCCATCCCCTGGGGGGATGGTACTTGTGGGGTTCGAGCAGAGGGGCTCGAACCCTCGTCGCCGCGTGGTGCTGCGCGGGTTGGGGTCGTTTCGGCCACAGTGACCAAAAAAAAGAAGTAAGTATGTGCGCTTTCCGTGTACGCATATGCACCCACGCGCACGGCCATTCGGCGTTAAGAGAAAATTGCTTCTCAAGAAAACGTAAAGCGATGCATTCCATCACAACCATATGTGAAAACACTGCAGAACTATAATATTTTGGAATGCCCAAAGGACACACTAGGGCAATATAACCGACGGAACCTAATACAAAGTAACGCAACGACACAATAACTAAACCATAAAGTTTTTTTTTTGTAATTTAGTTCGGTAAACGTCCAATTTTAAATGCTTCATATCTTTGAGTCCTGAGAAGATACCATTTTTCAAGATTTTCACCTGAAGACGGAAGGAAGGATTTTCTTTAGCACAATCTCGCAACCACTGAAGGGTCATTGGCAATGATGGAATAACTGCAGCGCACAAAAACTCTCCGCTTCTGGGATCACAATTTTTGAGAGGATCTTCGTGAAGAAATCTGTAGGTTGGTAAGTCTATCAGAGTCTTCCGAAAGCTGACATCATCATGAATAACATCTGAAAAGGGATGCGGCATAGGTGAGATTAGAGAAACTTTGACCCTACAATTTGATCTTACCATGTAGCATGGGCAATCTTATAACACATTTCTGATAAGACACAACGAGGTTCAGCACTTAGCCATTTTAGTTTTCTGTTGGACAAGTAATGCCACAACTTATCAATCCAAAATGAACAAAAAGCATGCAAAAGAAAAGCAGTCACCACCAATACGCTATAAAACCAAAAGAAAAAAGGGGATCACTGTACAAAGAATAGAGAAACAAATTATAACATCCCACCCAACTTATATAACAGAGAGTCCTGAGCTCAATACCACTCAAACCATAGATTACGGAATCGGTGGAATCGGACCGATTCCGACCG
Organism: Cryptocoryne crispatula var. balansae; assembly: GCA_036172225.1. Lineage (NCBI taxonomy): Eukaryota > Viridiplantae > Streptophyta > Magnoliopsida > Alismatales > Araceae > Cryptocoryne > Cryptocoryne crispatula. The sequence goes on from CM069926.1 coordinate 2,792,912, forward strand.
ATTCCGGAATCGGATCGGCGATTCCTGGCGGAAGGACCGATTCCGGGAATAATTCCGCGGAATCGGTAAGAATCGACTGGAATCGGTCGGAATCGATCCGATTCCGACCGATTCGTTGTGGAATCGGTCGATCCGACCGATTCCGATGGAAGACCGGTTGAACCGGCCCCGGTTCGATTCCCGGTTCGATTCTGGACCGGGAATCGAACCGATTCCGGCCCTAAAAGGGCCGGAATCGACCGCCGCGGTCGATTCCTTCGATCCCGCGGCGGTAGGGCTCATTTCCGGCGATTCCGCGGCGATTCCTCAGCGATTCCGGCATCGATCCGGCGACCCAGGGAGAAGAGTGAGGAGATGAGAGGATACATGACAGGTAGAGCCTCTCAACGGGCTGTTCGGATCGAGCAGAGGGAGGAGTTGCAGGACGAGCTACTCGAGAGGAGGAGGGACTGCGATTTGCCTACCTCCAAAGGGAAAGGCAAGGGGAAGGCAGCAGCTCAGCCGGAGCCAGAGAGCGAGGACGAGTCCACGGACTCCGAGCTGAGACGTGCTAGCCACGCTAGCAAGCGTGCATCGGCTGAGGAGGAGGACAGGAGGAGGGGAGCAGGAGGGTCTGGGTCCAGAGTTGACCCAGCTTTGGGCCGATCAGCATCGGCTCGCCCTACTCGGGACCGAGAGCCTGACCCCAGGAGACAGGAGCCCTACCGCCATTCCACTTCCACCAAGACTCGATTTACACCGAGTGACGAGTATTTATTTAGGAAATGTAGTGTCTTTGGGCGTACGGGGGATAAAGCGAGGCAATGAAAAGGGGCGAAGGCTTATGAACGGCCGCAAAGAGAGCCGTTCGCCACATCGTCAAAGTGGTTTTTACACGCAGGTATCACTTTTTAAATTAAATTTGACATTATGCTCGTTTCATTTACTAAAACTTAATTTTACCTCGATCCCATGTTTTTTAACTCGATGTAGGCATCCCAAGACATGCACCACCAGCCCCTACTTCCGTACGATGGTGGATGCCGTGGGTGAGGTCGGACCGGCTTGCAAGCCCGGCGGCAGGACATATACGGCGCCGGCCCCGACGATGAGGAGGTCCGTGAGTTGAGGGAGTGGACGGACGGGTTCAAGTTGGTGTGGAAGGAGAGGGTTGCACAATCATGTGTGATGGGTGGACGAGTATCACCAAGAGGGAGTACGATAAACTTCTTGCATCGTTCCGAGGGACTACATTCGAAGTCGGTAGATGCTTCGGGAAGATTAAAAATGCCGACTTCATTTTTTCTCCGATGGATGGAGTGGTGGAGGAGATGGGGAGGAGAATGTGGCGGTTGTTGTCACCGACAACGAACCATCATATAAGGCGGTGCAGGAGGAAGTTGACGGAGAAGAGGAAGCACATCTTCTCGGGGTGCCCCTGTGCGCAAGACATTCCATAGATCTCATTTTAGAGGATATAGCAAGGGAGGAGGGTGTATCTACACTTGTGTGTGCGCGGTACCATCGGGCCTCTTTATTTATTCGCATCCCCGCCTCCTACATATCATGAGATCTCACAGAGGGCACGATCTTGTCAGCCCGGTCCCGACACGATTCGCCACGAACTTCATTGCGGCAGAGTTTACACCGGCACGTATTTGCGTTGGTTAGGTTCACGCTCGAGGAGTATTACAACTATACGGTGGACAACCCGTACGACAAAAAGAAAGCTAGTTGGAGATTCTTGTCGGTGTCCGAGAAGCGCATCATCGACAAGAGATTTTGGGAGAGGATTGCCTACTATTCCGCAATCATCGAGCCACTCGGTAGTTGTCTTGAGGTTGGTAGACTCAGATGACAGGGACCAGATGGGCACACTGTATGATGCTATGGACCGGGCAAAGCTGAAAATTAAAGAAAAAAATCCCAGAGGTTACAAAAAGTGGTGGAAAATCATTGATGACCGATGGGACAAGACCTTGCACCACGATGTCCGCGCTCGTAGGTAACTTGGTTCTTAAATTATTTTCGATGTATAATTATCTTATACGCGGTTGTTAACTAATAAAATGTAGATACTTTTTGAACCCCCGCATCCAATACGGGAGGACAAAGGTGGTGAACGACAACGAGGTGATGCGGGGTACACTTGCAGCTATCCGGCGGGTGCCGATCTCGACGAGGATGACAGGCCGAGATAGAAGTAAGTTAGAGTTCATTAAATACCTCGGACTAGCATTACCAGGCAACTAAATTTTTTATTTAAATGTTTCGGATGCGAAGTATTGTGACGAGGGCTCTGTATACTCGCATGTCGACTGAAATATTCGGGCCGACAAAGTGTCGCACTGGTATAGTAATAGTTTCGACGAGCAATTTCTTTTCTTTTCATACAAGTTATTCTTGATGATGGGCTAATTGTTTTCCTTTTCTCTTCTTGTGTTTTTCGTTGTGAGTGGTGGACTCAGTGAACACCGAGTGGATGGAATCCACTGGCCATTGGTATCGGATTCCGAGTTGCAGCAGCACGGTTCCTCCCACCGCGTAGGAACCTGAGCACATTCAACTCGACATACCAAAAGGAGGAACAAAGTTGACCTCGTACCCACGGAGAAGCTGGTCTTCGTCATTATACGAGGGCCGCGCATAAAGAACATCAAGGATCGGCAGAAGATCACCGATGAGCGATTTGCACGGTTCGCAGCTGGCCCGGACGAGCAGAGACATTCCTCCGCCCCACCACCACCCGAGCAGGTGGACATGGACCAGATTTTCCAGCAGGAGCATGCACTTGCCTCCTGGACAGAGGAGAGGAAGCCAGGGGATCACGTACCGAGTTTGATCCCGATGACCGTGCGTACGGCGAAGGAGAGTTGGATGGTGTTGAAGCCGAGGAGGATGCTCCGCCTCCACCTCCATCTACTACACACGACTCAGTGCAGGCCTTCTTCTCGCCTGCGGTCACATGGGCTGGCACCGACCGTCGTTTTACCCCCCGCCCACGGCTCCAAGCCCTGTTAGGCCCGGCTACCACGATTCGCGGTCGGGGAGAACGAAAACAAAGGTGATCGCACGGAGAATGGGAGGATTTGCAAAGTTGAAAAAAACTTTGGGTTCGGACTTTCTCGGGTAGTTCATAGATGGTCCGAAGAGGTAAAGAGAAGGAAGTTGAGGTCGGGCGTCTGTCACCGGATGACGGTACAAGACGAGGCTCCTTCTCACTCCTCGTGTGATTATGACGAGGAGTGTATACCGACGTGCAGCCATCGCCAGCGAGCTCGAGTCACCTCGATTCACTTTCCAAAGCCGTATTACACGCTTGGATGACGCGCACACCGCAATTTTATATTACGGGAGCCACGCATCGGCGATTTGGCCGAGTTGACCGGCGGGGATTACACCACCGCTCCACCATCCTCTCGCTACGTCCCGGTCGTCCCGCGATCCGATCCATACGACCTTGATGGCATGGCATCGGCATTATTTTCATATGGATATGGTCCCGACGGTATTCAAGACCGAGCACGAGGAGGAGCGTCGCGAGCGCAGGGAGAGGAGGACGACCCACATCTTTATCCTAGATATTAGTAGTAGATTGATACGATGTAATTTTTTTTTCGATGATGTATCAACTCTTTGATATTCGAATAAATGGAATTGGAATACGTACTTAACTTTCAAGTCTTCAAGTCTTCAATCGGTGTTCATTAGTATTCGTATGATGTGATTTTGTGGATATCATGCATTGGTGATTTTTTAAAATTTTTCTAACTCATTTCCTATTTTTTTAGAATTTTTTCTGAATTTTTTGAATTTTTTTGACGAAAAAAAAAATCCAAAAAAAAAAACCGATTCCGACCGATTCCGGAATCGATTCCCTTCCCAGGAATCGGCCGATTCCGGCCGATTCTGGGAATCGGAATCGGAATCGGTCCCAACCGATTCCGATTCCGATTCCGATTCCGGAATCCTTGACTCAAACAGAGAAAAAGTCAATCCTCTAGCAGGTACGTGCATGTTCAAATGTCAGCGAAAGAATGCTGTTTAAAGATTCTGCAGTTTCTGGTCAAGCAGATAACCCAGAGCATTACCGGTGGACATCCAAATTTCCAGTTCTTTTGTGAGCCTAAGATAATCCTTCACACTCATCTGAGTTAAAAACCCACCGAGAAGCCTAAGAAAGATTTTGCAGAATGTATCAATAGTTACATCGTGAAGAAACAAATGGGCAAAGATGCTCTTCTGAGCAAGGAATATTTATGCTACACCAACTGACCAACCTTTAAGCACAACCTGTTGCTAATCTTCCACAAGCTATTTTCCACAAGAAAACCCTAATTTGATGGGTAAATCTTGGTTCAAGACACAGCCTGAGGAACCATAAAATCAGCTTCCATAAGGATGAATGTCACAGATTTCACAAAGTAAATACCTTTAGACCAGAAAACAATGATTACTTGTGTTTGTCAAGCGTCCCAGACGAACAAGACATCATGGCATGCAAGCATAAGCAATCAAGCAGAAAAAAATTATCATTTACAAATGGCAATGAATGTAACATTGGAGAAAAATGACAGCCAGCAATAGAGAAGCTACAGAATGATGAAAGTTTAATTTTTACAACTATAAAGAAACTATTGAATTTTCAGTGTACAGAAAATAAAAAGCCCTGAAAAGATGGCAAGTATATGTTTGTTAAATATCACAACTTTATCGGAAGAATAGTAACCTTCTCCATGAATCAATTTCTCCCATATTCCCTTAAGAACAGACTGCCATTTTACATCCTTGGTAATATCTGTTTGTACAGATGATAGAGCAGAGTCTACTCGATTGTAAGATGACATGCTGGGAACAAAAAGAGCCTTAGAAAAGTGAACATCTGCAGGACAAAGTTGGACCGAATTATGATATTATCATCTGAAAACATATAAATTGTCATCAACTATAGCAAGCAGAAATTCTAACCAGTTAATGCTGAACACAGAGGTATTGATAACTAAAATAAAGAAGCTTTATAACCACGAAGTCCGCTTAGAACAGCATAGTGACTCGGTGGACAACTTTCCATGCCATATAAATAGACATCTATTCATCACATATCTATGTCGATTGCTCCACTTTAAATTTCAGGTTCATAAATCGGTCGGTTGAAACCTAAGAGTTAAAACTGGAAATGAAGGATAGATACTCAACTCTTAGCAAAGCATTGGACTTTATCTGTTCATTACTGGTGAAATTAAAAGTGACCCACTCTTCCTTTTCTATAGTCTCGCTATACAAACTTCTTGTAGACAATTACAGTTTTTTCTTGTCTAAGGTGTAAATGTAATGAGACTTCTGTGAACTACACATACTGGTAAAAGTAACTAAGAAAATGATACACATCTGCACTCTACTGAAACCTCGTTTTTTTCCGAGAAATGGGTTGATAATGATACTATGTACATTCCAGAAAATATCACAAAAGGGGATTCACAAATATCATCATAAAGTGCATGCATGCCCACAATTGAAGGAAAATACAAAAACTGGACATCAAGAAACTAAAAGAACAGGGGCAAACGAAGGAAAACGGTAACTTAAGGATCCTCCAAAGAGAAAAAAATGGGACATACTACATGAACACAAAATTACCGAGCTAAAAAAACATTTCAGTTTATTAGACATGAAGCTAGAAACAAAATCCTAAGAGGAAACAGATTACCAAGACATTCTATGATTCCTATCCATCCAGGGAACCAACAGCTTGCAGATTGTCCACCAAATAGTAGTATTACCATTTAACCTCCAGCTACTCTCCCAATATGAAAGCAGGTCAGCAGGATATGAAAGAGCAAAGGCATACCCTATCTCCCATAAAACATATTGTGCTTTTAGCAAATTGATAGTCTAGTCTATAGAAAGACGATCAATGATCTGTTCATCATCACGGAACATACATCTAGTATTGAGAGCATGCATGACAGAGTTCAAATGATCCTAAACGGGCAATGTAGCATCCCTTGGGGGTAGATGGCTTACACACTAGCTTAAAAAAAGCAAAAAGACAAATTACTTAATTACCAAAATGAAGAGCTACGTAGCACTCAAGAGTAATTTTCTCCAGAGTTCATCCCTTCTGAACAGAAGTAAGGCACCAACAAGAAACTGCACGAAACAATGATCAGAATTCCTGGAAGGTAGAATCCCCACCACAGCAACTCAAGGACAGAACAGGAAGTGGTTTAGTGCTTACATAATACTACCACACCTATTTCCACCCTGTTGCTAACAGAGACAAACTCCAATGAGTGAAAAATCCCCTATTACTGATACCACACTTGACTATTAGCCATTCAATAACCACTGTAACAGCTTTATTTCTAAATTGGCTTTTGCTCCAATTAAATGCCATAATGGAGGATCAAAAACAGGTCCCATATGCATCCCAACACTACTAAAAACTACCAGGAAATGAATCTGACATAGCTAGTTTAAATAAAAAACATATGACACTCAATGAACTGGAATAGTACAGAGAAAACCTGGCCCTGTCGATAATGCATAAGAATTTGAAAGGCCAAAAATTTAAATGACGTGGTTTTATGTTAACCAGTACCACTTGATGAACAAGTTCTCTGGAGTCTTGGTAGCAATAACTGGGGATCTCTTGTTTCCATGCAGTTGAACAAAAGAACCTGCATGCAAACATCATACGTGCATCATAAGCTGATTGAGACCATGCGTGAACCAGAATTACTATGAACAGACTTAAACCTGCTTAAAGATCTTATTTGATCCATTTGCTTGAGTAACAAGATGCTCAGAGAAATGTTTTCCCTCTCTGAACATAGAAGAATGCAAGTTGTCATTTACTTCTTTGGAAAACCACCTTGCACAAACTTCCATGCTCTCAGGAGTGTGGGCACCATCTAAATAGAAGATCAGATCACCATGTGAAGGTTCATCTGCTTTTGATAGCATATGGGAACTCTCCACTTTATCAACTATGATCTGAGCCCTACCAGATAGAGATGCATTTGAAAGTCCTCTGAGAAATGCTCGAGGCAAAACTGTATCTACATGTTCCTGCATGAAACTGATGTTATCACAAGTGAAATACATATGAAACCGACATTACCAACTGTGTGAACCTCTTTTTTCTGCGTCTGTTCTTTAGAAAGAAAGACATCTCCGGACTTTTCTAGGAAAATATGTGATATCCTAAAAATATTATGTAGTCCGGTGATAATTTAAAAAATATTAGAACCGAGGTTCGGGTTCTTTGAAAATTTCATTTTTTGACCCTTCTCCGCCGGATGGTGCGAGTATCCGGCGTTAACTTACATCGAGCAACGGCTCGAACGCCTTTGATTAACCGTCGCGGCAACCTGTTTTCGGAGACATGCACATCCACAACATAAAATAAAGAACTCAAAAGAGCAGCGGCCTTTTGGGTCCGATCAGATGCAAACCGATTTGTTTGGGTTTGATTTTATTTGTTGGTTGACTTGAAAGTCAGTTTTGAGTTTTGGAGTTTGAATCAATTTGTTTGATTGATTTGTTTGTTGTTTTATGATTTGTTTTGGATTGAATTTGATTTGTTTTGGATTGAATTTGATTTGATTTTTGATGTGCTTAAAGTGTTTTAAGCATGTTTGGTATTTGTTGTTTGGTTGGTTTTATGAATTTTCAGATTTCTGATTTTTCTGAATTTTCTGGTTTTGAGTTGATTTTGATCCATTTTGGGTGTTTGGAATGTTGTTTATTTGATTCCTTTTGGGAAGAAGCACTTGATTGTTCATTTAAGCGAAGTTCTGTGGATTTTAAGTGAATTTTCAGATTGCTAAAATCAGACTTTTTGAAGTTGATTAGAATCTGTTTTGGGAGATTGCTTAAATCTGATTTTTGTTGGTTGCAGATTTAATTTGAAACCTGATTTTTGATGGTTGACAGATTTAATTTAAATCTGAATTTTGTTTTGGCAGATTTTGTGTTTGAAATCTGATTTCGGTTTGATTTGTTTCAAAAACCGGTTCAATCTTGTTGAAGATCGGTTGTTTGTTGAACCGGAATAAGTTGAATTTCAGATTCTGTTCATTTCTGATTTTTTATTGTTTTGATTTTTAGATTTGATTTAATTCTGTTTTTGTTTGAATTGTTAGGTTTGATTTTCTGTTTGAATTTCCAGATTGATTCTTGAAATGGTTTTATTTTTGTTTGGCGGTTTGCATCGCCTCCGACCCATCGGGTCGCTTTGAACGCCCGATTTCATGCATCGATATGGACATCAAAGCTTCATTTCATTGAAAGATGGGGTGAAGTACATCGGTGTACAATGTAATTGTTCCTTCCCCCAATATAGGTTTATCTTCACTACTTTGGAAAAATTTTGGCATTACGACGGTATGCCGGCTATTTTTCCAACTTAGTGAAAATTTACCCATCCAAAATAGCTAGCCTTAGCTTGGCCATATTGGGGGAAGGAACCGCTGGCTACGGGAGCATGCCCGCGCCACCGTCCGGATCGACATTCCGGGGCGGACCCGGGGGGAGTCGTCCAAGGTTGGAGTCCCCACAAAGGGTGGATCTCCTTACTTTAATGTAGCTTTCGCATTCTGGATTTTATTTTGTTCATTTTTTGAAACATAGGCCATGGAGGCCGGTTCAATTCCATCGGCGTTCCGAGCCGGCCTTCAATCTTCATAGGCCCGCCGGGCCTGGCTTGGACTGTCTTTGGGCCGGATGGGCCTGTTGGGAAGCTGCTGCTCTGCTGGCCCTGCTTGGCTGGACCGGCTTGGAAGGCCACCCGGCTATGCCCTTGGCCCGTCGGACGGTTTCCAAGGGGTGCCGGGCTGTCACCTTCAAGTCGGCCCACTTTCTGGCTGCTGTCCACCGCTTCATTGGACCTCTGCAGAACCCGTTTTGGGAGTTTTCTCCCCTGCTGCAGCGGCCTGGAGTGTGGGCGGTAGAGGCTGAGACATGACCTGTGTAGGGGTCTGATTTTGGGGCCGGACAAGGCCAGTGTAGGGGTCTGGTTTGGAGACCGGAGAAGGCCTGTGTAAGGGGTCTGGTTTGGAGACCGAACAGAACCTGGTTGGGGTCTGATTTAGGGACCGGACCGGGCCTGTGTAGGGGTCTGGTTTGGAGACCGAACAGGACCTGGTTGGGGTCTGATTTAGGGACCGGACAGGGCCTGTGTAGGGGTCTGGTTTGGAGACCGAACAGGACCTGGTTGGGGTCTGATTTAGGGACCGGACAGGGCCTGTGTAGGGGTCTGGTTTGGAGACCGAACAGGACCTGGTTGGGGTCTGATTTAGGGACCTGTTTTGGGCCTTGGTGATGGGCCGATCATAGACCTATGTGGGGTCTTTTAGGGGGCATGGTTTGGGTGGCTACAGGTGGCTGCGCATGGACCTGCAGGTGTGCCGAAACATGGGCCTGGGGATGGGCCGAACATGGGCTGTACATGGACCTGGATTGGGGTCGAGCATGGGCTGGGAATGGACCTGTTTGGGGACCTAAAAATGGCCTGTTCAGAGGTCAGTGTAGTCCACTCTAAGGGGGTTTAGTTGGGTCGAGATGAGGCATTTTCTGGAGATGAAGAAAGGATAGAAAAAGGGCTGCTAGAACAGGTTGAAAAGAGTGCCCTTAGAGGGCTACATAGCTAGTACGTACTGCTCCTTCCTACCTTGTCTTCTTCTTCTCTTCTTTCTCTTCTTCCTCTTGGCGGCAGGCAGCAGGTGCAGTGGGCAGCAGGTGCACAGTGGGCAGCAGGCGCAGTGGGCAGCAGGTGCACAGTGGGCAGCAGGTGCAGTGGACAAAATGGCAGCCTATCGGCGTCTGAAGCAGCCCCCCTCTGGCTGGTGCGCCCCCCTCTCTTTTATAGAGGCTGGAGGGGGAGGTGAAGAGCCAGCAGGTGGCCTGTACGTAGGCCTCTTGGCCTCCCCCATGCAATTACTCCATTTATTGCAATTTAATGGCTGGCTGTCCCTTGATCTCCCCAACTCTTTGAATTCCCACCAGTCTTCAATGTTGGACTGACCCTTGGTATCTCCCACGTAGGCTGGCCTCATTGGCTTCTCCACCTCATAAATGGGTCAAGGATGAGGTGGCAGGTTATGTGCGTACAAGGCTTGCTGAGGTGGCAAAACTGGGCCTGTTTTTTTCAATGGCTGCGGCCCACTTCCTCCCTCTCTTATGGGCCTGTACGTAGGTGAGTTATAGGAGCTAGAATTCAGTTAATTAAATTAAGAAAGACTGGGCAGCTGGAATTTGTGCCAATGGGCCCAATTTAGGATCTGTTTTGGGTCCTGATTTGACCCAATTGAGGGTCGGTCCAGCCAGAAATTGGCCTGAACCAATTCTTTTTTTTTGCTGCCCCTCCTGTTTCTTTTTTTTTTCTGAAAATTCTGACGCCAACACCAACAAATATACAGGAGACAAGAATATTTCCTTGGCAGTGACAATCAAGGAAGGTCAGATCCCGGGTGGTGACAGGTTGGCTTTGGGCCCAAAAATTTTTTAAAAAATATAAAAATTAATAAAAATTGCAAAAAAGAGGGAATGTGATTAAACAGAAAACTTATTCATTTCTATTCAAATCTTAAATAAGAGTGAACATGTATACATGTTGATTGTACTCTTAGTGAGGGACTCCCTTATTGTGGGACTCCATTTCAGACCCTCTGCTGCTCCGTTAACAGGTCTGGAGAGAGTGGAATACTTGGCTAGTTCAAGTTTCCATGCAAGAGATAGAGATGAGTACAGTGGCACCACCGGTGCATCCATCAATTGTAAGCTAGAAAATGTAACCTTTGAATAGAAATAAATATTCTTTTTATTTTAATATTTTTATTGAATTTTTTATAGTTGCCCAGTCAGCTTGGAGTAGTGATTTGCCCAATACATTTTTGATGGCTAACAAAGAACTAAGCCTATCCCCCACGCACCATTTGAGGTCATTCAGTCCCTGGACTACCATCTCTACAGTGAGCTTCCATGGTTGCTGAAGACAACCAACCTTGCAAAGGTTAAAAAACAACAATAAGAAAAAAAATGAAGACAAAATAAAAGCATATAAAACACAGAAAAGTGCACAAAAAGGAAAAACTCACCATCAATAAACTGAATTCTGAATGGTGCAGTGGTGGTGTTGGACAGAATCAGAATTGAGCAACTAGCTGGATGGGAAACTTGGCAAACTGGCTGGCTGCATAAATGGGAACGCTGGACAGAGAAAACAGTGGTCGTAATGGTAGGCCCGCTCCCCTGTTGAGAGGGATAGGGAGCCAGGAAAGCTTTTCTGGTTGCAGATCTAGGACATCATAGTTCTAAAGTAATCTGGATGCACAGGATTAGACCATATCCAGCTTAGTTCAAATACTACATTATTATCAATTTATCCCGGTAGATAGAAATTAGGTAGAAATAGAACCAAGAAGAGCTATTTTCCTGTCTGATATGGACTGAGTCCAGTTAAAATGAAGGATAGATCAGGGTCAGTCTTCCTACCCTCCCAAATTGGAGCATTTTACTACCATGATCAAATCAGTCATGTCCAATTAGTTAAGGGCTGACCAATTGTGCAAACTGCAAAGCAATCCAAGAAGTTTTGTAAAAGGAAAAATAATAGCATTTCACTTATGGTATTATTTTGAAATGGCTGAAAGATAAAAAGTTTAATTCAGAATATCTCAAGAAGAGAGAAAGTAGGTAATAGCCAGATACATCTTTTGAACCAGGTACAACAACGTGTGAAATGGTGGCATGTCATGATAGAAATTAGTAATAGATTGGAAAAAGTGTTAAGCAGATGTATTTCCCTATTTAGTTTTTGACTGCAATTTAGCAGCATATAGTAGTGGTTATGTTGGTTTCAGCTGGCAGTAAATATACAGAATGGTTCCGCTAGATCAAGGTAGGTGAGGTTGGGGGTCAGAAGCTGGTCAGTTGGGCCCAAACCGACTCAAGTCGGGACTGGGTTGGCCAGCATCAAAATAATAAATATAAAAACATAAAAAATACAAAACTCATTTATTTCAATTCATATTGTACATGTTGAGGACAAGTTGTCTCCTTCACCTTGTGTCCTCCATAACTTTCATCTTCTCTCCAAACCAAACTATAATCTAGGGATTGCTGGATAGGAATCGGCCATTGGATTGGTCCGATTCCGACCAATCTGCTAGAAGAAATATTGATCCAGATTTGCTCCAAAAGTGCTAAAACCTAAAAAAATCAAAATAAAAGTCTAGATCGGATTCTGATCTGATCTAGCACGTTTTGGGGTCGAAATCGGCCAGAAACCCCCCCTCCCCCCCCAAAAAAAAACAGTGTCGTGGTGGCCGCAGCTGTCTTCCCCACCCTATTGGGCAGAGAAGATGGGACCCCGGATCCGCGGCTGACTTAGGGTCTTCCCCACCCTAAGTCACGTGATTGACCGGACCCGGTAGACCCATCTTCCCTGCCTGATAGGATAGGGAAGACAGCGGCCGCAGCCTAGGGCCCCCGCGGCACTTTTTTCCATCAGTTCCTGCCAGGAATCGTCGGAATTGTTCCATAATCAACTGATTCGGACGATTCCAGCCCCGATTCAGACCAAAGCGTCCGATTCCAACGGATCTTTTGTCCGGATCGGTGGTTCCATCGAGAATCAGATCAGTCATGGCCGATCTAATCCAAGAATCGGCCAATCCCAATCCAGATAGAATCGGCCGATCCCAATCCAGATCGGCCGATTTTGCAATCCATGCTGTAATTGAAGTCTCACTTAGATATAAAATTTCATAGTCTACACAATGAGTGAGACTTCAATTATAGTATGAAATGAAGAGAAGATAAAAGTTAAGAAATAAAGATAAGAAATTTCTCCTTTGACGAATGATAAGAGAGATTTTATAGTGAGACTGAGAGAATGGAAGTGTTAGCAAATGGGAGGTGGGGGAAGTGGAAAGTTGCCTTGGGGCCTTATATGGGGGAGGGGGTGAGGAAGATAGAAGTCCCCTTAGGGGTCTTATATAGGCCCCCAAGGGGCCTTGGGGGCATTTAAAAGCCCCCCAACTAGCCGTTGGGCGACCCAGCCAGGATCCCCGTGACCCAGCCTAGATCAGGCGCCAGGTCAGGGACCTGGGGTCGGGACTGGGCTGATCGGCTGGAAAAGTGACCAGGTCAGGTCGGGCCCAGGTCTTGACCAGGCATTCCATGCACCAGATCAAAGTGGATCCCAAGATTAAAAGCTAGTGTAACTTTGGCGCTAAACGTAGTTACACAAGACCCAAGTTGTTTGGATACCTGAAAAACACAAAGTATATGTTTTACTATATCTTGATTTTGATAAGCAAAAATGCATCTGTGTGATATTTCCTGTTTAAAGGATGCATGAAGAACCTCCTACAAACCCTCAGCTTCCAGGCTCAAAGAGCTTAAGGTTTAAACTTGGTGTCCAAATGTCAAATCACTTAGGAATAAGAGAGTGAATTGTGATGCTGCAGGTTCACACTACATGATACAGGGCAAATGATGTGGATTTGCTTGTAAGCTCCCATCTGGCAATCAGAAATTCACTTTACAAAGGTTGCATCTGAGACGACCAGCTGAAGGTCAAATTGGTTTGTAGATGAGGTAATCTCAAGTCAAACTAACATCATTAATGTCAGCCGGAAAATTGTTCTATATGCATATCAAGACATTTTCTTGAAACTATATGACAAATGTTAGAATAAGCTATCCGTGAGTTAAAAGCTGACATGTAAATGCATGGCCTTCAGGTTGCCTGTAGCTTGGAGCCAGTATCTGCATAATTCAACAGCAAGGCCTGCATTAACAAACTGATGATCCCCTGCCAATCCAAGTTGCTTCCCTTCAAGTTTTTTTGAATCAAGCGGTGATGCAATTTCTAATGGTATCTGCAAACAATATTGGCAATCTAATCACTAACATGTCCCCAAAACCTGCAGGAGTTGAAGAAGATGCAAATATAAAAATAAAGAAACATAATACAATGGCTATTTTATGTCTACAAATGGTTGGTGGTTGTTCCCTGCTGTAAACATGCCTTCCGTGTCACAGGAGAAATGAAAAGCAAGAAAAAATAAATGGTAAATTCACCTTGAAGCTCTCATTACAAGTTGTCATTTAATAAATCTGATACGTCTAGGCTTCTAACATGTTTTAAGGACTCAAGATACAAGAAATAACATAAATGACACTGACGCTTCATATGTTTGTCAAAGCCAACAGGAAAGGTTAGAAAACACAACTCTTTATATTTATCCATGTTTTCATAGTCAGCTAACCCTTTTGAGTTCATTACGTTATGTGGATGCGCGCACTTTATCAAACATGTTGCTATAACGGTTAATCAAAGGTATTCAAACAGTTGCTTGATATAAGTTAACGCTGAATATTTGTACCATACAATGGAGAGAGGTCAAAAATCAAATTTTCATAGAACCTGAATTTCTATTCTATATTTTTACAAGTATCGTTAGACTATTTAATATATTTATATGTTATCGCCTATTTTCCTTAGCAGCCCGAAGGAGATATCTAAAACTTTAAATTTAATGAGGTTCTCACAGTCCTGAAAGTAAAAATTCACAAAAAAGATATTTAAATATGGAAATGTGATAAATTCTAGATTCCTTACACCTGAAAGTTCACCCGAGCTCAAAACTGGTTCCAAATCTTAGAAGAGAAACCAATTGAAAATAAATCTTCAGACCCCCTAAAATGTCAAATCCTAACAAGACAAACAATCAGCACAAACAAAAAAGGAAATCCCTATTTTCAGATCCGGATTTCACTAAATTTCACAAAAAAATAAAAAATGAATGAACCAAATCCCAACTTACATATCACCTGTCAAAAAATAAGGGGAAGGGAGCATAATAACTTAAAGTAAACCAGACATCTGAACAAGAACTTTAATTAAATGAGATCTAAATCAGAAACATCAAGCCCTAATAAAAAACAAACAAACAATTTAAAATAAAACTAAATCCCCAAAATGAAATGTAGTCAACTTAAATTAAATGCAACATGATTCCAAAGGTGAAACTGAGTCCCAAACCAAAACAAATCCAACAAACTCAAATCAAATCAAACTAAAATCCAAAACAGTAATTTTGCATTCCGGCAAGTTCATGGGGCTGTTACTCCTGCATATATATTTACGTTTGTGAACGTACGTCTTTTGTGTATGAATTGCTATGGCAGATAATCAAGGAAATTTAAGTTGTTGCTTGATGTAATTAACACTGAAACATGGCAAGTCCGATAAGGAGAGGTCAAAATAAAATCTTTTCAAAGAACCTGACAACCTCAATATACATTTATACATATTGTTGAAAACTCTTAAATTTGCTTTGAAATTCCCTCTTCTTATTTTTTTAGAATTTTTGGAAATTCTTTTTGGTTTAGTATTGACGACTATGAAAATATATGGTATTCATAGAAGTATTAGTTAATTTGATCATTTAGATGTAGTATTGCTATATAGGAACACCGATAATTTCGCAGATTTTCTAAGTGCCGATATGGGGATCGTCCATCACTTGAGTGATTTGAACCGCATTTTATATTTGAGGTTACATGAGTCCTTTAAAAATAAATTTTTTGACCTATCCCCACCAACCTTGCAATATTCCACTGTTAATTATATCAAGCAAATATTTAAACACCCTTAATTAACCGTCACAGTAACACATTGAATGGAAGTCATGTATCCACATAAAACACAAAACTGGAAGACATATCCTCGTGGCCTTGTGAGATAGGATTTAGTTGGACTCAATTCATTTGCTGTTAAAGTTCATGGATTTGGTTTATGGTTTAATTTGTTTGCCTTTTGTCATTAATTGACTTAAACAATTTGAGTTGATTTATTTTTGTTTTTATAGAAATTAATTTTTATTTTTTTTGTTTATTAACATTTTGTTATGGTTTAAGTAAATTTTGTTATTAAGCTTTTTTTCTTATTAACCTTATTCACTTAAATTTTGTGGTTAAATTTAATCAAACTTAACATGTTTTTGTAGTCTTTGGTAGACATTTTTTATGTATTATTTGATGAAATGATTTTGGTTAGATTATGTTAACGTTTCTTTAACGTTTAAGTCATTTATTTGATTTGGATTTTGTAATGCATACTTATTTAATTAAGTAGTAATATCCATTTGATTTCATAGTTAAGTCAAATTAAAACATATTTTGTAACCATTGGTGGCCATTTTTTATGTATTGTTTTATGAGATGAGGTTGATTTAGTTATCTTGACAATTTGTTAATGATCGAATCATTATTTAATTTGAATTTAATCAAATTTGTTTGTTTTATTGAGTTTTAAGTCATTTAGGTGACTTATTTAATTTTTTCCATCTCTTAAAACCCATGGGTATCTAAAATCACTTTGGAGCAACATAACACGTCAAGCGAACTTGAATTTCATTTCATTCTGATTTGAGTACATAGAATACAATAAATGAGAGGGCATGCAAGCATTGCTCCTCAATGGATATCAATGTCAGATTTTTTATGCATATTTATTATGCATTACTCATTTTGACAACTCGATGGCATTCCGAATGGACTGAGTTGGGTTTTTCTTCGTATATCCAAAAATAACTTGTTTGCATTTGATATGCAGTAATTTTTTGATTAGTTTGGTTTTACCAACATTTAACTTTACAGAACTTGAGGGCTTTTTAATTTCTTGAGATAACTTAAATTCACATTTTCAAATGCGGGCTACTCAGTCCCTTTTTTCAGAAAAAGGTAAGATCAAAATTGGTTGGATGTTATCGTCAGGCCGAACCCTACCTTTTTTCCGAGCAGCCAAAGACCCTCCGAGAAGAATGGAATTTTGGAGCTTTTTTCTCTCCTCCTTTCCTTCAGAGTAGGTCTTTCTCAAACAACCAAAAAAGCAACTAAAAATCCAACCCCGTACGTATAGCACTAAAGGGCTATTTATAGGAGATTTGGAGGGGTACTTTAGTCATAAAAAGAGACCCCACTAAGCCCATTTCCGTAATAGTGGGGGGTGATCGAATTGGGGTGGAATTACCACCCTCTTCCCCCTCTTTTGAGTTTTTGTTTGACCGGTGGTCAAACCAGGAGGTGAAGTTAACAAGGATGACCAGATCCAGGGAGTGGACGCATGGGCACGCCTTCCTAGCCAGTCATGACATGGTAGGCCGAGTTTGACCCAGTCTCCCCCCCTTTTTTATTTTCCTTTTTTATATTTTTATTTTTATTTTTTTGATTGTGGACTGGGGTTTGACTGTGACTAAGCCATGAGACCCGCCTGCGACCCCTTATCTCTCCCCAACAGTTCCTCTCTTTTGGCAACAGGAAGCACGCAGGAGGGTTTTCGCACAACAACTCCCCCTTTGCGACAAGCTTGGTGGCGGCGGACTTCAGTGGATTCCGGCAACGGCAAAGGCAGGAGAACACAATGGCGGCGGTAGCTTCTTCCTCCGCTCTCCTCTCCTCCTTCCAGACGCGGACACGCAGGAGGCCCTTCATGGTGGGTTTCCTCCGGTGCTCTCCTTGTGGCGGCCTTCCTGGCACCAACAACGGCTCCCTCCGGTGATGGCAGTGGCAGTGGTGAAGTCCAGCAACGGTGGCGGAGCCTCCTCCTTCAACCAGTCCTTCCTCCTTGGCTCGGCGGGTGCACAGGAAGGTGACAACAGTGACTGTAGTGGCCTTAGGCCTTTTTATCGGCAGCTACAACAATATACGAATGTCGCAACAACATAGTTGTCAAGGCGCCCGCCTAGGCGGCGCCTAGGCGGCAAGGCGCCTTGCCAGGCCGCCTTGTCTGGGGCCAAAAAGGCGCCCGCCAAGGCTCCCAAGGCGCCAGCCTAGGCGCCCAAGGCGCCCAAGCAAGGCGCCTTGGGTATTTTTACATCATTAAAAAAAGTTTTTGAGGGATTTTTCTCCCTTGATACCCCTCACAAGGGACACTTATTTAATGATAGTTTTAATATATTAATATATTGTATTATCACTTATACTATCATACATATTTAAGATTTATGATTATAAACATATATTATATACTTAATTAAGTTCTTTTTCAACTCTTTCCTCTCTCTCTCTTTGTCTCACTTATACTATTACATATTTTTTTGGGTTCGGGGGGCGAACTGACAACCCCCCACAAGGGGCGCTGCCCCCTTGACCCCCGCAACCTGACCGCGACTACTCCCCCCCCCCCCCCATTTAATAATATTATAACAATATTTTACCATCACTTATACTATTGCACATATATAAATTTTATAATCATAAATGAGTTATATACTTAAATTTTATAAATATTTCTTTAACTTTCTTCTCTTTCACACACACATCATATTTACTTATGTGCATTGATAAAACACTCATATTCAATTATAACATAACAAATATAATTATATTTATGTTTTTTTATATATAACAACCTCCCGACTCAGCCTTTCTTGAATACCGCCTTGACCGCCTAGGCGACGCCTAAGCGGCCGCCTTGTCGCCTAAGCAGAATCGGTACCCTTCAACGCCTTGGACGCCTTGTCGCCTTGACAACTATGGGCAACAAGGAGCTTTTGCTCCTCCTTCAGCTTCTCTCCCCCCTACACCGTTTCTTCTTCTCGACGACAGGAAGTGCCCGCAAAGGCTTTTGTAGCGCGGTTCCCCTTTGCAACAAAACTTCTTCCAACAACCTCTTCCTCCTTCCATTGGTCGCACACACAAAGTCTCCATATGGGGATTTCTTCGCAGTGTCTCTTCTAGCAATGATGGTAGGAGGTGGCGGTGGTGAAGCCATTGCGGCTTCCCTCCTGTCATGAGCAAGATGCCCGTGGCTTTCCCTTGGTGGGGGTGACCTCTAACGGCGGTGGCATGCGAGGACGACAGCAGCGACATGTCCAACCTCCTTCCTTTCCTTCTTTCCAGCACACAAGGGCCCTTCGGGCATTACTTTGACAGTGACGTTAACGTCGGTTTCTGACATTGACGGTGACGACGGCGGAAGACCTTCGGTCTCCTCTTTTTGACGACATCAACACTTTCCAAACAGCGGTAACGTTGTTTTTGTCGTTTTCTCTTCTTTTTTTGACAGTCGATTTTTTTGACTGGGCTGTTTCATTCTGGGGTTTTTTTCCAACTTTTCAGGAGTGGTGGGGGGGCGCCGAGTTTGGCAATATGCCAAAGCATTGACTAGTTTGGGTTTATCCCTTTTTTGGATTCGGTTTCAATGTACCGATATCGGTGTTAGCCAATTGGCATGTACGTTTCCATCCACACATGTGTTTATCCCTTTTTTAGGGTTAGAAACTGGTTTCACACACACATATCTTTGAATTAGTACATACTCGTATGAAATACCGTGTATTTTTCGGTTGTTCAAAGCTAAACAAGTGAAATTCTTTTTCCAGAAAAGAAATTAAAATTAAGGTTACATCATCCATCTATAACATAAAAGTTAGTCTTGCTTAGCCGCAAGAACTGTGCAAGAAAGTGCTGGTGTTAAATCCGTTAGTTAAGGTTGTTGGTTTGGATTGGTTTTATTCAAGTTTTCACTTTTTAATCCTAATAACCCGTTCGAACCAGAACCAACCTGAGATTTCAGGATGGTTTGGATTGGTTCGTTGGGTTAAAAAGTATTGAACAACCGTATCCTCTTGTAACCTACAATTCAGCAGTCATCTTGTAATCAAATTCCATTGTATGATTCAGAACAGTTTTAATAGAAATAAAAAACATCCATATGTGAATCAAATATCCAACTGCAAAGCTCCGACATGCACCATGGGATGTATATATTACGTATGTAGTGAAATTACCATCAGTTCTGCTGCTCGCTTCCTAAGGGCATCCATAGCTTCTGCAAGTTGAGGGGCAGTAAAAGCAGGAACTTGGGGCTTCATGAACAGAGAACGTAGAAATTCAAAAAATAATTCAAAAATAAACACTAGAAAGTTGTCACATCACATAAGTTGATCAATGTTGCCATTTCAATGTCCTAAGAGTTCATACCTTGAATATTCCAGCCTTCTGCGATGCAATATCTCCAAGGGTGTCCCCTACATGTGTTGGGTTCGGTTACTAACATAGAATCCTTCTCAAATGTCTCTGTAAACCAGCAACATAATTGATGTAACCTCAAAATCTCCAAAAAAGATTTATTCTTTTCTTTTGGTTTTGGAAATTCATTTTCCTTTTGGATTTGAATTAGATTTGATTAGACCTTAGCATTGACCTCTTAGGAAAATAGATGGTATTCCATAAAAGTATTAACTAGGGTCAAAATTATATGTTGAGGTTTTAGGTTCTTTAAAAATTTGTTTTGACCTCTCCCCGTCGGATGGTGCGAAGATCCGACGTTAATTACATCGAGATTTCTCGAATACCCTTGATTATCGTCATAGTAATCCATTGAAGTAGAAGACATGCATCCACAAAATAAACATTCACACATATAGGAGAAAACAGCCCCATGAATTTGATGGAAGGCAAGCACTTAAATTTGTTTGAGTTTGGTTTGAATTGCATTTTTTATTTAAGTTGAATTGAATTGATTTGAATTTTGGTTTGATTAAATTCGTTTGTTTGAATTTTGATCTGTTTGATTAATTTGAATTTGTTTGAGTTTAGTTTGAGTTGAATTTGATTTAATTTGAGTTGATTAATTGATTTAAGTTTGTTTTAGATTTAGTTTGAGTTGATTAATTGATTTAAGTTTGTTTGGAATGAATTGTTTGGAATTTAAATTTTGGCTTGTTTGATCAATTTGGATTTTTTATTAAGTTTGAGTTGGATTTATTTAGGAGTTGATTAATTGATTTAAGTTTGTTTGGATTTGGGGGATTTGATCCGAGTTTGATTTGAAAATTGAATTGAGTTTATTTGATCAATTTTGATTGTGATTTAATGTGTGTTCTTTTTAAGTTGATTTGATTTATTAATTTTGAATTTAATTTGTTTGTGGGTGTCAGTTTGGTTTGCTTAAATTAAATTTGTTCAATTTTGTTTGTTTGGTTGAAATTAAACATGTTGTTTAAAGTGGGAATTTATTTGACAGAACTATTATCAAGTTTGATTTAATTTGTGATTGATTCACGCTCTGTTTTGAGATTTGTTTGATTTGGGAATTGTTTTATGACTTGGTTCAGATTCTGGGTTTCTCCTTAGTTCAGATTCTGTTTATGGGTTTAATTGAACAAGTTGTGTTTCGGATTTTGGGTTCGGCAGGCTTTAGATTTCACAGAGTTTCAGATTCCGCACTCGAATTTCTTTTAGATTTCAGACTTGCATGTTTTAGATTTCAGATTTCAGATTTGCAGGTTTTAGATTTTAGATTTCAGATTTGCAGGTTTTAGATTCTGCTCTCTCCCATCTCGGACCTAATCTGAATTTCAGGCTTCCTAAAAATTCTGCACATTGCAGGCTCTTAGGCTTCGGATTTAAAGATCTGCACTGTTAAGTTCAGATTTCAGATTTTTAAATGGATTGAATTCAGACTCCAGATTTGCCTACAGACTCCTGAAATTCGGACTTGAAATGTACAGATGTTCAGATTTTCGGATCCTGCAAAGTTCGGATTTTCGGATTTTCGGATTCTGCATATTTTCCAGACTGGTTTCTGCTCCAAAACAGATTTTCAGATCTTCAAACTCCAGGATTCTTAATTGTAGTTTTTTTTTTGTTTCAGCATTTCAGTTTCAGAACCCCAGCTCTTGGGTTTTTTTGATTTTAAATGTGCAGGTTTCGGATTTCAGACTTATGTGCCTTAAGTCCAGATTTCAAATTTTTTAATGTTTCAGATTTAGATTTCAGATTTTTCAGATTCTGTTTTAAATTTCAGTTTTAAGTCTTTTACAGGTTCAGAATTTTCAGAGTTACTTGAATCATTTGTTACTTTTTTTGTTGTCTTGCATTCCAGAAATTTCATATGGTTCTCTCCTTGTAGCATCAATCTATGTACCGAACATGAATTTCACTTGTTCTCTTCAAAAATATGAGATATGATTTACAACTTGAATAGCAATCCGGTCCCTTTGAGTCCTTGATGAACATGAAACTTGCTTGATCAGTTTGAGATGGAAAAACACCCGGTCTTTGATAGACTTGTGGGCATTCCTCTCACTGATTTGAGATTGAGTATGTCCCGGCCTTTGATAGGCTTGTGGGGACTCATCTCCTTGTCTTGAGATTGAGCATCCCGGTCTTTGATAGACTTGTGGGAAATTAGCTCATCTCCATCTTTATGGCTCCTTCATGAGTTGATGAACTTGTCAATTCATGGGCGGCATGTACCCGGTCTTGATAGACTTATGGGCATCCCCCACTGTTTTTGATGATTTCACTAGCATATAGCATATTGATTATGCTTGAGCCTTGCATAGCTTGGTGAACTTGGTAAGACATTGGGGTCTTTTATAGACCTTTGTATGTCTACCTTAAGGACGTAGGGACGGATGGTTAGTCGACCCCCCAACTAGTCCATATTTTGAATTCTTTTAAGTTAAGCCGAGACGTAGGGGCGGATGGTTAGTCGACCCCCCAACTAGTCCGGTTTGTTGAATTAAATATTTTTTTATTTACTTTCCACTGTCTTGTTTATTTTAAAATCTTTTTTTTTGTTTGAAAGGGGCTGCGCTGTGCGCAGGGGTTCTGGCCGCAGAGGGCCCGATCCACTGTTTGGACCGGGCCGGTTCAAGTCCACTGTTTGGCCTTCAGCGGAGGGAGGGAGCCGGCCGGCCTCGCCCGGTCGCCTCCTTTTCTTTTTTTTTGTGTTTTTCTTCATCGGTGGGCCCCACGTCTTTTCCACGTAAGAGCATAGTTTCGGAGCATTATTTCCCTGCTACAGTGTCCCGCTCGCCTCCTTCTACGCACCCGACGGCAGCGCGGCGGCTCCTGCGGCGGTTTCTGGCCTTGTTCGGCTGCGACGGCACCGGTAGAAGAGAAGGATGGCTCCGGCGGCCCTAGGGGAGGGAGAGGATGCCCTCTCCGGAGGGACCGGGAGGAGCTTTCGGCTCCTACGGCACCCGCGGTGACCTGCCGAGGGACTTGCGGCGTCCGGAGGAAGAAGGAGGAGGAGAGCACTGCGCGACTTCAATAGGACTCCGAAGGGACCGGTATACTCCTCCTTTCTCTTCCTTCTTTGCTGCTCTACCCTCCGTGGCCTCTCCTCTCGCCGCTCAAGGACCCCTCCGCCGGGATCTCCTCTCTGCACGCGCAGCCAGCTCCGAAGGTCTTTATATAGGCCTCGGGCGACCTCCGTCTCCCGCTGGGAAGGTGGTTCCGGGTCCGAGAGGGACTCGGAACTTCCTATCTTCTCCTCCCCCCTAATTCCGGCAGGAGATATCGCTGCCTCAATTGTTTCCGAGTGGGACTCGGAACTGCCATAGAAATGGATATCGACCGGGACTTCATGGCAGGTCAATATCCAATTCCGGATTTCCTCCTGCTCCGATTTTCTTGCCTTGTTCGACAACATCCTCCTTCCTTGCTTTTTCTCGTCGAACCCTGTGTCCGAGTAGACCCGCGCGAAGCTCTCCTCGGCCCATTAGAAGACAATCCACCCCATTTTGACCGGGCCCGTGGGCCTCTGCGAGGGGCCGAGAATGGACCTTTCGCAGGGCCGGATTGGGGCCAATCGAAGCCTTGTTCTGGGCCTCAGAGATGGACCGAATTAGGCTGATCAGGGTCCGTTATGGGATCTGTCCAGCAGGCCATTTCTCTTGTCTTCTCTTTTTTTTTCTCTTTTCTTTTTTTTTAAATCGGCCTTGTCAACACATTTAATTTCTTTTCTCTCTTTTTTTTTGAAAATTTTTGGTTACAACAATAATCTAGCAGAAAATGGCAAATCATGGTCCATGAAAAAAAAGAACATGGAAAAAAAGAAAAACCTATTTCCTAGGATGATAATCAATTACATGAAAATTTGTTTTTTACTCTATTTACATTTATGTTAATTTGTTTGGAGGCAGTACCCCACTCTGTTTAGAGAGAGAAGAAAAATTAGAGAAGTAAAAAAAGGTGGATGTTATACAAGTGCATGAGACCCCTCCTTTTTTGATGTTTTATTTATTATTATATCATTTTATGAGCATCTTTTTATTGTTATTCTGATATTTCATTTTTGTGTTTATTTTCGTTATTTCATTTTTTATTTTTATAGTTATTACTGTTTTGACATTTTACTTTACATTTCATTCATTTCCATTTTTTATTCCTATATTTTTATGTTTCTTTTTTTCATCACCATCATTTTTACTCATTTTTATGCTTCTTTATTTTTTATTCATTTCATTACTCTCATTTATTTTTTTATTTTTTTAACATTATCCATTTCTTCCCATTTTTTATTCATGTTTAAGCTGTAAAACAACCGTGCTGCCATCTTGGACATGCAGATTTCTCTCCACGAGACATTTTTTCCTCCTTTCTTTCTAGAATCTCCTCATTTTGTCCTTCATTATCTTCTCTACTTTCTTTCCTTCTTTAATTCCTCTTTTGCAGTCGTTGAGTCCTTATTGGTCTCTCAACAGCCTGGTGGGATTTCCTGTGCAGGAAGGATGGTGAAGAACTGATGGGAAACGGGCTAGCTTGATGATATTAATCATAGTTGTCAAGGCGACAAGGCACCCAAGACGTTGAAGGATACCGATTCCGCTTAGGCAACTAGGCGGCCGCTTAAGCGTCACCTAGGCAGTCAAGATGATATTCAAGGAAGGCTGAGTCGAAGGATTGTTATACATAAAAGTAAGCATAAATGTAATTATATTTTTTATGTTATAATTGAATATGTGTGTTTTATCTATGTACATAAGTAAATATGATATGTGTGTAAAAGAGAAAAGAGTTAAATAGATTTTTATAAAATTTAAGTATATGAGACATTTATGATTATAAAATTTATATATGTGCGATAGTATAAGTGATGGTGAAATATTATTATAATATTATTAAGTGGGGGGCGTAGAGTAATCACGGATCGAATCTTGGTAAATTAAGTGAGAGAGAGAGAGAGAAGAAAGAGCTGAAAAAGAACTTAATTAAGTATATAATATATGTTTATAATCATAAATCTTAAATATGTATCGTAGTATAAGTGATAATAAAATATATTAATATATTTAAACTATCATTAAATAAGTGTCCCTTGTGAAGGGGGTATCAAAAGGGTAAAACCTCTTAAAATTTATTTTAATCATGTAAAAATACCCAAGGCGCCTTGTCTGGGCGCCTAGACTGGCGCCTTGGGCGCCTTTTTGGCCATAGACAAGGCGCCCAGACAAGGTGTTGTTAGAAAAGCGCCTTGACAACTATTGTATTAATCTCTTTTAGTATTTTTGGACTTGTTTGTAAATTGGATCTTTATATAAGGGCATCCATGTTTCCAAATGAGAGTGTAGTGGCACAAGTTCGCCCGTAAGGGGTGGGACCCAGTATCCACTTCTCCTTCCGATCAGCCAAGCAGCCTTCCTTATTTCCACCCCCTGGCAATGTGCTGTTCTTCTCCCCATCCTCACCTTCCGAACTTCGTGCCGTTCATCCCACCTTCCCCCTTTCACAGGTTCTTGGCTTCGTCATCAGTCATCACTGGCTCCATCATCATCTACAATTCGTTGGATCTGATAAACATTACCGCTATTCCTAGACAATATCTTGATGTGATCCCCAGTAAGTCCAATGCAACACCAGAACTCCTGCATGATCATTGCATGAGTATTCGAAAGTCATCCTTCGTCCTATACCATAGCTACTGCATTGTCTGGCAATTCCTGGATGACATCAATCAAGCATTGACAACGTCTTGCAAAGCAGCGGAAGCACGAGCAACACCCTTTCAGTCTACAGTGTGATTGGAGGCAGATCCACTGTGAGACAGATTCGGCAATCCTCAGATCTGCGCAATCGCTCCTGCACATCATCGTCAATCGCCATCTCCATGTTCTTCTTCCTCTCTGACACATCATCAGTTCCCATGGAAGCACCTCCACCACTGACCTCCCACATTGTCCTTATTTTCCTTCTCCGACTCTGGCTTCGTGTCCCCTGTTTCTTGTTTCCGCGAAGAAGATGAACATTGTGGCACTTAGAAGGTTTTCAAAGACCTTCATTGGGGATACAATAACCTCGAGGCCTCCTCCTCCATTGTCTTCTAGCACCGGCTTCCTACAGGTGCCCAAATCAGCTCCTGTGCAAGCCCACTCTAGCGAGCCATCAAGGCCCTCACAAGCATAGATTGCAGAATCGGCGGAATCGGTCCGATCCGATTCCCGGCGGAAGGACCGATTCCGGGAAGAATTCCTCGGAATCGGTCTGAATCGCCTGGAATCGGTCGGAATCGATCCGATTCCAACCGATTCCATGTGGAATCGGTCGATCCGACCGATTCTTCGGAAGGCCGGGTTGACCCGGCCCCGGTTCGATTCCCGGTTCACTCTGGACCGGGAATCGAACCGATTCTGGCCCTTTTAGGGCCGGAATCGACCCGCAGAGCTGGCCTCGGTCGATCCCGCGGCGGAAGGAGGAAGCGCAGCGATTCCGGCGCGATTCCGGCCTCGATTCCGTCGATCCACCGTCCGATTCCGGCCGCTTCCGTGGATCCAGGGTCGATTCCGGCCCGATTCCACCGATTCCGGCAATTCCAGGGGCGATTCAGGCGATTCCAAACTCGTTCTTCAAAGGATTCCGCCGATTCAAGCTCGGATCGGCATCGAATCAACCTCTTCTTCGATCTTTGTAAGGTTTTTGGTAAGATTTCTTCGCCAAAACTTCGTACGTCCATTCTTATGCGTTTCCGACGAGTTTGAGTGTCGTTAAACTTCACGATTTTTGTCCGAACAAGTTCGTTTAAGTTTTGATGTATCCGGATATGTCTATTTTGCACGGGAAAAATTCCGGATATCCCGTACGCCTATTTTACACGTGTTTAACGACACTCAAACTCGTCGGAAACGCGTAAGAATGGACGTACGAAGTTTTGGCGAAGAAATCTTACCAAAAACCTTACAAAGATCGAAGAAGAGGTTGATTCGATGCCGATCCGAGCTTGAATCGGCGGAATCCTTTGAAGAACGAGTTTGGAATCGCCGGAATCGCCTGAATCGCCCCTGGAATCGCCGGAATCGGTGGAATCGGGCCGGAATCGACCCTGGATCGACGGACCGCGCCGACCGCCTGCGCTTCCTCCTTCCGCCGCGGGATCGACCGAGGCCAGCTCTGCGGGTCGATCCCGGCCCTAAAAGGGCCGGAATCGGTTCGATTCCCGGTCCAGAGTGAACCGGGAATCGAACCGGGGCCGGGTCAACCCGGCCTTCCGAAGAATCGGTCGGATCGACCGATTCCACATGGAATCGGTTGGAATCGGATCGATTCCGACCGATTCCAGGCGATTCAGACCGATTCCGAGGAATTCTTCCCGGAATCGGTCCTTCCGCCGGGAATCGGATCGGAATCCACCGATCCGATTCCGGAATCGGTCGGAATCGGACCGATTCCGCCGATTCTGCAATCTATGCGGACAACGAACCATCATATAAGGCGGCTGGTAGGAAGTTGATGGAGAAGAGGAAGCACATCTTCTGGGTGCCCTGTGCAGCACATTCCATAGATCTCATTTTAGAGGATATAGGCAAGGAGGAGGGTGTATCTACACTCGTCGTGCGGTGCGCGTACGATCACATCTTTTATTTATTCGCATCCCCGCTCGTTACATATCACGAGATCACACACGAGGGCACGATCTTGTTAGGCCCGGTCCGACACGATTTCCGCCACGAACTTCTCATACGGGAGAGTTTACACCGGCACAGGCATGCATTGGTTAGGTTCACACAGTCCGATGAGTATTATAACTATATGGTGGACAACCTGCATGACAAGAAAGAGCAGTTGGAGATTCTTGTCGGGTCTGAGAAGCAGATCACTGACAAAGAGATTTTGGGAGAGGATTGCCCACTACTTGGCAATCATTGAGCCACTGGTAGTTGTCTTGAGGTTGGTAGACTCGACGCATGGGGCCGACGGGCACACCGTATGATGCTATGGACCGCAAAGCTCGAAAATTAAATAAAAAAATCCCGTAGGTTACAAAAAGTGGTGGAAGATCATCGATGACCGACGGGACAAGACCTTGCACCACGATGTCCACGCTGCAGTAACTTGGTTAAAAAATTATTTTTGCCGTATAATTGTCTTATACGCACAAGGTTAACTAATAAAATCTTACAGATATTTTCGAACCCCCGCATCCAATATGGAGGACAGTGGTGAACGACAACGAGGTGATGCGGGGTACACTTGCAGCTTATCCGGGGCCGAGGCCGTGCCCGATCTCACAGACAAGATGTAGGCCGAGATAGAAGTAAGTTAGAGTTCATTAAATACATTGGACTAGCATTACCAGCAACTAATTATTTTTTTTATATGTTTCAGATGCGTAAGGCCAAGACGAGGGTCGGTGTATACTCGCATGTCGACTCGAAATATTCGCCGACAAAGTGTCACCTCGGTATAGTAATAGTTCGATGAGGAATTTCTTTTCTTTTCATATAAGTTATGGTTTACGGGCTAATTGTTTTCCTTTTCTCTTCTTATGTTTTTCTCGTTAATTGAGTGGCGGGTTCAGTGAACACCAGGAGTGGATGGAATTCACTGCGCCATTGGTATCGTGATACCGAGTGCCAGAGCACCAGCTCCTCCCACCGCGAGAGGAACCGGGAGTACATTCAACCCGATACATACCAAAAGGAGGAACAGTTGACCTCGGGACGGCCGGGAGAAGCCGGTCTTCTCGTCATTATAACATACGAGGTTGCGCATAAAGAACATCAAGGATCGGCGAAGATCGGGCCGAGGAGCGATTTCGCACGGCTCGTGTGTGGCCCGTACGAGCAGAGGCATTCCTCCGCCACACCACCACCCGAGGGAGGTGGACATGGACCGTATTTTCCAGAGGAGTACGCACTTGCCTCCCGGACAGAGGAGAGGGAAGCCGTGGATCACGGCACCGAGTTTGATCCCGATGACCGCGTACGGGCGAAGGAGAGTTGGATGGTGTTGAAGCCGAGGAGGATGCTCTACCTCCACCTCCATCTACTTCTCGTGCTCGTGTCTTCTTCGCCTCTGCCACATTTACGGAGCGCCCACTCGCAGCCTTTAGTCCTGGGCCTAGCCTCCCAGCCTGGGCCCTGAAGCTCGCTACCTAAATTTATTCACAGTCCGGGGGGAACGAAAACAAAGGCGACTGCAGGGAAAATGGGAGGAGTTGCAAAGTTGAAAAAAACTTTGGGCGAAGAGGTAAAGAGAAGGAAGTTGAGGTCGGCGTCCCGTCGGGCCCCGTATGACAAAGACGCAGCTCCTTCTCACTCCTCGTGTGATGATGACGAGGAGTGTATACCGCCGACGCAACCATCGCCAAAGAATCGAGTCACCTGATTCACGGTTTCCAAAGCCGTATTACACGCTGGATGAGCAGACACCGCAGTCTTATATTATGGAGCCACAGTATCCAGTATTTGGCCAGGTTGACCAGCAGAGGGTTACACCACCAGGTCCACCATCCTCTGCTTACGTCCCGGTGGCCCGCGTCCGATCCATACGACCTCGATGGCATGGCATCGGCATTATTTTCATACGGATACGGTCCCGGGACAAGATACAAGACCGAGCACGAGGAGGAGCGTCACGAGCAGTAGGAGAGGAGGAAGATCCATATCTATATCCTAGACATTGGTAGTAGATTGATATGATGTAATTTTTTTTTTGACGATGTATCAACTCTATGATTTTTGAATCAATGGAATTGGAATATGTACTTAACTTCAAGTCTTCAAGTGTTCAATTGGTGTTCATTAGTATTTGTATGATGTGGTCTTGTGGATATCATGCATTGGTTATTTTTTAAAATGTTTCTAACTCATTTCCTATTTTTCTAGAATTTTTTCTGATTTTTTTGAATTTTTTTGGCGAAAAAAAAAATCAAAAAAAAAAAACGATTCCGGACCGATCCGGAATCGATTCCCTTCCCAGGAATCGGCCGATTCCGGCCGATTCCTGGAATCGGAATCGGAATCGGTCCCAACCGATTCCGATTCCGATTCCGATTCCGGAATCCATGCTCACAAGTGTGGTGACAGCTCGTCTGATTCCATTGGCCAGACCGCACATAGAACCAGCCGGTCCAACAGCTTTCAACTTCTTCAGGGCAGGACCACCTAAGTTTTAAATTGACTTTACCCGGTTCACCTTTAATTCCATTTACGTTCACAATTTGCAGCATTTAGTCCAATTTTATCCATTACGTCCCACGTTAGGAACCCTATCAATAAAAAAATCCACCAGGAAATCCCACCTATCAATAAAAAAAGGAGGATTTCCTCACCATTTTTTATTGATAGGGTTCTTCACCATAAGCACCATGCAACCCTCCCTCCTTTCTCTCTCTGTCAATCTATACCTCTTGTGGTGCACGCTGCACCTATTCCCTTTCCTGTGTTGTGCTACCAGTAGCAACAACTGTTTCAATAAAAAAATTCCACCAGGAAATCCCACCTCTAAATAAAAAAGAAGAATTTTCTCACCATTTTTCATTGATAGGGTTCTTCACCATGCGCACCATGCAACGACTCCCTCCCTTCTCTCTCTCTATCAATCTATATCTCGTGTTGCACACTGCACCTCTTCTCCTGCTGCTTGTTGTGCTACCAGCAGCAACAACCGTTTTGTAGCTGCAGCAGCTGTTTCTTTCTTACATGGGTACCCTTTTTGTTTTTTCTTGGTGCCAGGGCAACCATCCATCATCCCTTCGGTCTTCCTTTGGGCAGGGCTTTCCTGCAGGCTCAGGGGCGCACCTCCAGCCTAAGGAGCAGAAGGGGCAGCACTGGCCACCTCTTCTCCCCTGCCTCTTCATCCAACGCATTAAGGAGATTGGAACAAAGAAGGGTTCCGCAAACTCCTCATGCATCCTCCATTAGAAGTAACAAGAATTTTGGATATCCTTCCTCTTCAGACCCTCTTTACCATCCTTAGATGCTCCATGGGTCATAGAGGCCTTGTCCTAGGAGTTCCCTCAGCTCCATTGCCATGTAGCTCATCATCTTCCACTATTGCGCTTTCTTTCTTTTAACATTCGGTTGCAACACATTGTTATGGTGATATATTTATAACAAGTGAAGTTAACAGACAAACAAATTAGAACCAGAAAAAATTAAAATGCTCAACACACATTACAGATATACTGTCTAGATTTGTAACTGGGAAAAGCTCATGAATCAGGAAAGAACATTGATGCTTGGTGAAAGATGCATTACCAAGTATTTCCATATGGTCCATCCCTAGTGAAGTTATACCGCAGACAACAGGTGCTTTAACCTGAAAAGACAAAATCAAGTATCTCTGAGAGATTTTTCCTTTTCCATACGGAGGAACAAAAATAGAGCACTAAATAGATAATGATAAAAGAGCTCCGTTAATAATGATAACTTAAATTATAGAACATTATTGAGTACCACATTTGTCGAATCCAGCTTTCCCCCTAGACCAACCTCGATGATTGCAACATCAACCTTCAACGATGCATGGATGACATAATTAGGCAACATTATGCATCAATTTAACTTATTCCATGCATACACTTAGAAAGGAATTAAAAAGTCCCACATAGTTCATGACAGATTAGTCAACTGGAAAAAAATAAAAGAATGACTAATTGTCTTAAAAAAGAATGGGCATGAACTTTGTTGGCATGTAGAATTTCCAAGAAAAAGAAGAAGACAGAAAGAAGGAAAAAAAAGAGAGAAAAAAAGGGGGCCCATTTGTGCCCATCAGACCAAGCCCACGTGTCCAATTGGGCTTGGTCTTATGTGAAACAAATGGCTTTGATTAAACCATTGGACACAAGCCGAGTGGGCCTTATCAGCACATCAGAGTCACGAGGAGGTCAGACGATCAACAAGAGGCCAAATAACCATTAAAAAGAACTTACTGGATGACCCCTCTATGGAACAGGCACCCCACAAAGCACCTTGTGGCCGTTATGCACAGTAGTAGTAGAAGGCCCGCACGGCAAAAACAGCAGGCCAACAATGTTGGGAGAGATGCAAGCCTCTTCCAGAAGGAGGAGATCTATACCCAAGCAGTCTGTGGTTCTCGAAACACCCAAAGGCAGCAGCAATCCAGTCAGGCAACCTATGTGACCTCCACAACAAACGTCCGAGGGTGTTGGAGCCCAACATGACTCCCTTTTGAAGCCAGGGATTCCGGACTCCTGTCAGACTGGACCGCGACCATCAAGATTGTGAATGAAATTCCCCTGATGGCAGTAGAACTTGCTTCCAATGGAGTCTGATGTCAACAGGAATCCTTTTTATTACGTGGAGTCCGAATCTTTGCCGTATTCAACCATAGCCAAGCAAGACTCCGTGGCTCCCATGGTTGCTGTTTCTACAGTCAGGTCCTCTTTGTGATTCTCCCCGAAGGCAAGGTAATGGGGACATTGGCCCAAATCGGTTTGGCAGATTTTATCGACGTCAAAGAAAGAGGGATCTACAATAATTTCTTTCATTTTTCGGGCCGTCATTGATTTCAAAATCTGGCCCAGTTATTTTCTCACCACATATACGGCAGGAAGCTTTGGGCTACTAGAAGAAATGTTCTTTGTTGGCCCATTACGTAGATATTTTCTATTAGGACATTACTTGAGAATAGGTTGAACTTGGGCCGCCTGCTCCACAAATGGAACCGCGGGCCCAATACGCTCTTGTCCCTTTTTCTTTTATTTTCTTTTTACCCACTGTACAGCTCCTTAAAAGGAGACGGATGGACACTGTACGCAGCATGATGAAAGAGAATACACTTTTTCCTGTTTGCGCATCTCCTGTTACTGTAGCGTCTCCTTCTTCTTCCCGTAGCGTCTTCTCCTGTAGCGTCTTCGACAGAACCCTAGCAAGTGTTCCTTCTGGCCAATAGTATTCCAATAGCGATTTCTACAATAGACCTAGAGGATGTTCTTTCTTGCCATCAGTATTCCACTACGTAGCTAGTTACCTCTTCCGTATTTCCTGCTCATTACCGCCTGCTCGACTTTCATCGGAGTGCTACTTCCCGCGGCGGCCACTGCTGGGCGCATTTGGAATCTACTACCGGTGTTCCATCTGTTCTTCTTCTTCAATCGACAGTTCACCTATTGGCGGCTTCTGCATCCGTGCGCCAGCTGAATGCTTCTCTGCTTCTCTATTACATACTCATTCATCGGAAAGGATCTTCATACGACACTCTGCAGTTCGAGGATTTCTACATAGAACCGACAGATCTACCTATCAGATAAGTGTGTGGGCTGATTTGCGATGGTTTGATCCTCTGCATCTATTTCCATGTCTGAGATAAGCTTCCAGTTCGGTTGCACCTCCCGTCTCGACACCCTACATGTCGAAGGCGTCCTGCAATACAGACTGGTCCATATTTCCTACTACTGTTCTGGTCGAGTCCTCTAGATCTGAGGCATCCGTTTGTTGGCTTAGCCCAAACTGGAGATGCGTTCGGGACTAGTCCATACGCCGGTCTGATGCGTTTCAGCTTCTTTGGAATCTTCCGATCGTTTGAGATTTGATTCTTCATGATAAACGATGACTAGTTCGTTAGGAACCATGATGTCATTGAGGACAGCGTTCTGAGATCAGTCGATCTATGATCATTTGGTTGACGTTGAAGGCATGTGATGAATGCCACGGTCTATTAATACCAAGTCCCGGCTATCAGTTCAGTCGGTGTCGTTACCTCCACTGGTCCATCTCCAGTGCGTAGTGTGTTACTTTGGTCTTGAAAGGTGGAGCAACGGATATCACACTGGTCCCTTCCAGTACAGTTCGGATACTACACTGGTCCAGTCCAGTAAATCTCAGATACAACACTGGTCCTATCCAGTAACCGCTTTCACCGGATTCACTAATTGGAGGCGATGACTTCTGTTTCTGATAGTCCTGTCGATTTGGTCTCATTCCGGCTAAGGTACCGGTGACTCTACGGAGCTGCCTGCTAATCCGGTTTAAGACCAACCGAATACGACCTAGTGGTGGCTGATCCCTTCAACGTCCTCCAAAAAAAAACGAGCTATGGTAGCTGCTGTTTGACATCTCATCGGTGGATTTTGTGATAAATCGCCGGATCTTTGGTTTGCTCGTCAACCTGGTTGCAGTCACGATTCCAGATTGCTAGTTTGTCCTGACCTATTACCACCCTGCGAGGTGTGGGTCGTTATTTGAGGTTGTAACTCTTATTTGGTCTTTGGATGTATAAGAATCGTGACTGAGACCAGCCGAGCCGACACCCACACTTCGGTGTGGAGGTAATCTCTTATTCAGAAAATCCTTGAATGTTTACCTGCTTTGTTCTTTATCCGTTTCGAACGCCATGCTCAATGTGTTCATAGGGCCCTAGCCTGCTCGTCCGAGGTAGTTGGCGAATCGTGAGTACATTTTGAGCGCCCGTTGAAGTCTATTTTGAAAAATCGGTTTCGTTAAGGGTCTGGCGGATTAAGTCTAGTGGTTCGATTTGAAGGAAATTTTCATTGTTTAAAATCCTGATTATTTTCTAAAAAAATGGATAAAAGTTCGCTGGTCCAATTTCTATTGCTAACAGAGGGAAGTCAATTTTGAATTTACCGATTGTTTCAAGTGAAGATTTTCTTAACAATTCTTAAAGAGTGTCTTCCTTTAATGTCCTTCACTCTCGGTCCTCGTTAGTTCCGCATCACAAGGGTCACGTAGCAACTCAAAACAGAGTCATTGACCTCCCAATGGCGACGAGAGGATCAGATGAACTGTAGAGGGCAGAAGCCCTTCCCGATAATGGAGAAGGCTTGCAGCCTAAGGACCACCATGGCATTGCACAAGGGTAGAAAAAAAGGAGAGAAGGAGAAAGAGGAGACCACCAGAGCACAACAACAGAAAGAGAGAGAGGTCGCAAGTGTCCTTGGCCATTGCCATCAAGCGCATATCCATCCCCCGCTGCCACGGAGCTCTTTCATCACCCCCCGTTCTCCCTTATTTCTTCCACTGCATCCACCCACATCATCTCCTCCCATCATCAAGCCTTCCTACTCCCCAGGCTGCCAAAGACATTCCCTTCTTCTCCTGTATCCAGAACCAAGGCCAGTTCCACCTTCCATAGCCATCATCTAGTTTAGCCACTCCACCCGTCGTGGCAGTCTTAGCTGTCTCCAACCTCCGTCATCAACGATGCCACAGGCTCCTTCTGTCGACAACAGCAACTCCATTTCCTCCATCCGTCATCACCAATGAAGGCCCCCACAAGCCCCTCACCATTGTCGAAACCTGGCCGCACCGTCTGCCAATTTCTCCTACTGCTTCTACCACCTCAGTTGGGAACAACTGATTCATTGACCGCAGTCGCTGGCGTCGTCCACCCCTTCTACATCAGCCACTAGTGTCATCTCCACCCTTTATTCGTAGTGTTTGCCCCTCCCAAGGCCATTCCACCTTCCAAATGAAAAATGCTTAAATGAGATCTTGAGAATGTGAGCCTTAGAGTAAAAGAGAGTTGTTGAGAGAGGGGTGGGAGTAAATAAAGGTCCCTTGAGAGCCTTATATAGACCCCAAGGGACCAAGGGAGGCTTAAGAATTCCCCCCGGATTGTCAAGTCACGTGACGCAGAGACCACACCAAGACCCAATGGTTGGGTCGGGCCAACCGGGTCTCGATTGGCCCAAAATCCGCCTAGGTTGCAACCCAGGTCCCGATCCGATATTCCATGGATAGTATACACTATACAGTATACTGGTAAACAATTTTCAGTAGAAATGGAAATAAATACAAGCATAGGTTAAAACAGTATACAAGTTAAATGAATCAAATGTGAGGTGGAAATAGGCCACAAAGACAAAACGGTATACAAGTTAAAATAGTCAATACAATCTTCAACATCAGAAGAAAAAAATGACATAAAAGAAGTTGAAAATAAGCCATGAGAAATAGGGATGGGGTAATAGACAAATAAATCAAGACTAAATGGATATGGTCACGCACTTAAGCCCTAAAAATGCCCAAAGTGGCCAAAGCGGACACCTTTTTAATGACCAATAAAGTGGAGGCTCGCTCAGGGAGTGAAATCTGCTCAGGTGAGCGGCACTTAAGCAATTGCTTTGACAACACAGAATAAAATAATACAAATTTGACATTGATATTGATCGGATTTCACTAATAGTGCAGGGCTTCTCATGTCCATCTTTCGTACATGTGGCCAGGTCAAAAACTCATCAGAGGATTTAGCATAATTGTTGTAGAGCAGCAGACACAAATATGTAAACCAATTATGCTGCTCACCTTTTCAGATGTGAATATCTTAAACGCCAGTAAAGTTAAGAACTGGAAAAGGGGTGGCATCGGTAAATCATCAGCAACTTTTTCCTGAGATGGAGAACAAACATGAGAAACAGCTTCTATACAGTACACAACACACAAAAGCATGGAAGGCTGGATCATGGTCAGGATCAGCTG
The DNA here is from genome assembly GCA_036172225.1 of Cryptocoryne crispatula var. balansae. Classification (NCBI taxonomy): domain Eukaryota; kingdom Viridiplantae; phylum Streptophyta; class Magnoliopsida; order Alismatales; family Araceae; genus Cryptocoryne; species Cryptocoryne crispatula. The sequence continues at coordinate 2,829,382 of CM069926.1, forward strand.
ATCAAAGGGAAAAGACAAATCCGGGATTGGCCAGGATTGGCTCTTCCATAAAAAGATAAAAAAAATTATAAATGATGGAAGAAGGGTTTATTCCAATCTGATTCAGCCATGGTCGGGGTTGAATCAGCATTGAAAATGCCCTTTAAGGCAGCACACTGCCACCTCTGCAGCCATGACCTCTTCCCCACCCTAATGGGGAAGGAAGAGGATTGTATTGGGTCCAAATGAAGTTGATACACCTTCCTTCCCCGCCTTTTAGGGTAGAAAATACATGGGGTGGCAATGCGCTGTCCTCTGCAGCCATTTCTCAAGGAATCGACAATATAGGCCCCATATCAACCGATTCAGCCCAATCCCCTTGGATCGGATCAGTCTATCCCAATACCAATCTGGGTTGGCCGATCCTGTAAACCATGCATAAAAGCAACTCACTGATCAGCAATCATAAAACTCTCCCATGTTTACAAGTTTGATCGGATATAGTCACAGAAACAATGCCACTCGTATCTAGACAATCCCCTTCTCTATGACAATGTTGTGTCAATGTGAATATTTTTGACAAGAAGTATATAGAAAAAGTGTATAAGATTGACATATACATATTGATAAAGATCACCTCTCATCCATGATAAATAAATTAACAGTTATATTTAAAATTTATGCCACAGGCAGGTACTAACCATGGGGGAATGTGCCCTTCCTAGACAATCCTATTTACTGGAAAGAATGATAAAAAAGATGAAATGCGATCAGTTCATGTGGAGAGTTCAAATTACTCATCAACCAAGGACAGGCACAGTGGTAAAACCTTTAGTTCATTCCAACAATCCCAAAAGTGGCACAAAAAATTATCTTCTGAAATATCCAACCTGCATAGGTTAACCGGGTACTCATTTCAGCTCAAATGATGGATTCCATAAATAGGGGTAGAAAACTGACAAGAAAAGCACAGGATATTGATAAATCTGGCAAACAGTCGCAGATTATTTTGAAGGTGGACATAAAGAAGGCAACAACTCCTTGTAAAAAAGACAATTACAAACAAATATTGCAAGGAACTCTAGCGAGATAATTGGCCCCAAATCCAAACTCAAAACATGTTTTGAAAGGTTGCAAATAGCAAGCAGGTGTAGGTTATAGGAGGGTACACACATGAATTTCTTTATGAATGATATCCTAAAAACAACAGTAAGAGTAATAAAAGTGACCTTAAGTTTAGCTAGCGCAGTGCAAGCATGGAGGTTAGTTATTGAGAAAAAAAAATTGCCATTAAAAGAATAAAAATTGAACCAAGCACCAACAATCCAAAAAGAAAATTGGGAAGGGGGGTGATGTAACCTCAAAAATCTAAAAAGATTTCTTCTTTTGTTTTGGAAATTCATTTTCCATTTGAATTTGAATTAGGTTTGACCTTAGCATTGACTTCTTAGGAAAATAGATGGTATTCCATAAAAGTACTAACCGGGGTCAAAATTATATGTTGAGGTTGTTAGGTTCTTTGAAAATTTATTTTGACATCTCCCCGTCAGATGGTGCGAAGATCCAACGTTAATTACATCGAGATAACTCGAATACCCTTGATTATCGTCATAGCAATCCATTGAAGTAGAAGACATGCATCCACAAAATAAGCATTCACACATAGGAGAAAACAACCCCATGAATTTAATGGAAGGCAAGCACTTAATTTAATTTGGAATTTTAATTTGGTTTTGATTGATTTGAGTTGAATTGGTTGAATTAAATTTGTTGGTTTGATTGATTTTTTTTATTTGGATCTGTTTGAATTTAATTTGAGTTGAATTTAATTGGTTGAGTTGCTTTTAGTTTGGTTTATTTAAGTTTGATCCAGTCTAGATTTGTTTGTTGACTTAAATTTGGTTTGAATTTGAGACAGTTGTTTATTGATTTAAGTTTGGTTCAATTTGAATTTGTTGATTGATTTTAAGTTTGATTTGGGTTAAAGACACTTTGCTTATGGCTTTAATTTGAGAAATTTTGGGTTATGTTGAATTTGGTTTAATTTGAGTTTGTTTCATTAAATTTGTTAGAATTCAGTTGAATTTTGTTTGATTTGGGGAATTCAATTTGAGTTGGGTTGATTGATTTTAAACTTGATCTGAGTTTGATTTAATTTGTTTATTGTTTGATTTTTTAGTTTGATTGGAATTAGCTTAAGTTTGAGAGAAATTTGATTGAATGTTTCCAAATTTCGGATTTTACAGTTTCAGATTTGCTTAAATTTGAATTACTTAGAGAAATTTGATTGATTGAATTAGAGTTGAGTTTGATTTGAGTTCAATTTTGTTTGATTGAAGTTAATTTGTTTGAATTAATTTTGTTTGAGCTTAATTGAATTTGGTTGGTGCTTCCGAATTTCAGATTTTCTTTACTTAGGATTCTGCAGATCTACAATTTTCGGTTTCCTTGCCTTAATGTGAGGTTCAAAATTTTAATTGATTCAAACAGGTTTATCTTGGCAGATTCTATTGGGTGTATGCATTCTCTGGTTTAGATCCCAAGCTTCTGACTTTAAATGATCTGATTTTGGATTTTAGACTCAGCAGACCTTAGATTTTAAGTTCTGCGGATTCCAGACTTCCCCAGAGTCTGGATTCTGCAATTTTCAGATTTCAAGTTTCAGATTTACAAGTTGGCTTAAATTTCAGATTTTTGGAGTTCAGATTCTGCACTTCCTATTTTCAGATTTGGGGGTTCCAGATTTATTTCAAATCTCAGACCTCAGTTGCAAAGTCCAGAATTCCGGCCTCTTATAAATTCTGCACATTCAATCTCCTGGTTTCTACATTTCAGATTCTGCACAGCCCTCTGTTCCTTGTTTTGGACACTGTTGGCATCAGATTTTTCAAAAAAAAAAACAGCAAAAAAGGGGAGGAATGGCATGATCGGACCAAGCTCCAGGTGGCCCAGTCCTTAATTGGGCCAAAGAAGAAATGGACTTAAGCGTAGGGTGGATAGCCCACAATTGAGTTAAACCAGGCCCTCTATGGGCCCATCGGCCCAAATTCTAGCTGACCAGCTTTTGTTTCCATTTAAATAATTATTTTCTGGCCCTCCTTGAAATCCACCTACGTACAGCCCATTGAGAGGAAAGGAGAAGTGGGCCGCGGCCACCTGCAGGCCCAATTCAGGCCAGACCATCTGCAGGCCCAGTGTGAACAGGCTGCTGGCCCACCTGCCACATCAGCAGGCCTCAGCTCACTCCTCCTTGCGCACATAACCTGCCACCTCATCCTTGACCCATTAATTGCATGGGGAAAGCCAAGGGACAGCTCAACACTTAATGCCATGGGAGAACTCAAAGGTCAAGTCAAATATTGAATGGCCTAGGAGAAATTCAAGAAATTAAAGCCTATTGACCACCACCCAAGGCATCTGTACGTACTCCCCAGCTGCCCCTTCATCTCCCCCTCATCTCCTATAAAAAGAGGAGGACGCCCAAGAGAAAAAGGGGGGTGAAAGGACGCCGACAGGCTGCTGCACTGGCTGCTGCCCCTCCTGCGCACACCTGCTCTCCAGCCTCTGCCAGCGGCCAGAAGAAGACAGCTGCTGCTCCTTTGTGCACCTGCTGCAGGTCCTTGCCCGCGGCCAGGAGAAGAAGAAGAAGGGGAGAAGAAGAAGAAGAGGTAGGAAGGAGATATACGTACATAGCTATGTAGCCCTCTAAAGGCCTTCTTTCTATCTGTTCTACTTGCCCTTTCCTGCCCACTATCCATCCTCACAAGATGCCTCATTTCGGTCCATTTAAACCCCCCCCCCTAAGTTGGACTGCACTGCCCCTGGAGCCAAGCCCAATCCAGGCCCACATTTCGGATCACCTGCAGGTCCATTCTCTGGCCCATGACCGGACCACCTGCAGGTCCCTCTTTCAGCCTGGTTTCAGCCCCGATCAAGGCCCAAAAGACCCCCTTTTCAGGCCCAGCTCGAGCCCATATGTCATGCCCAAGATCTGGCCCAAGTCCAGTTCAATTTAACCTCCATACCCAGCCCCATGCTGGCCCATCTTCGGTCCCTTGCAGCCCATCCAGCAGACCTCCAAACAGGCCCATATTCCGGCCCACTTGCAGGCCTATGTCTAGGGCCTAAAACCAGTCCCCTTGTGACCCGGTTTCAGTCCATCAAGGACATCCCAGACAGGCCCATAATCAGCCCATCTTCTGGCTTACATCCAGACCCCAAACCGGTCCATTTCCAGCCCATGTTCGGCACCCAATCCAGGCCTCCAAAAATAGGCCCACTTCGGCTCCTTTGCAGCCAGCTTCCAGCCCCAAACAGGCTCCTTAAAACAGGCCATTCTCAGCCCATCCTTGGCCCATGGTCCTGCCGCCGCAGCAAAAGGGGAAGTGCTCCAAAACAGGTTCTGCAGAAGCCGTACTCCAGCAAGGCAGCAGACCGGCTTGAAGGTGACGGCCCGGCACCCCTTGGAAACCGTCCGACGGGCCAAGGGCATAGCCGGGTGGCCTTCCAAGTCGGTCCAGTCAAGCAGTTCCAGCAGTGCAGCAGCTTCCCAACAGGCCTTTCCGGCCCAAAATAGTCCAAGACAGGCCCAGCGGGCCTATGGAGATTGAAGGCCGGCTCGGAACGCCGATGAAATTGAACCGGCCTCCATGGCCTTGTTTCAAAAAAATGAACAAATAAAAAACTCAGAATGCGAAAGCAATATTAAATTAAGGAGATCCACCCTTCGCGGGGACTCCAACCTTGGACGACTCCCCCCGGGTCCGCCCCGGAATGTCGATCCGGACGGTGGCACGGGCATGCTCCCGTGGCCAGCAGTTCCTTCCCCCAATATGGCTAAGCTAAGGCTGACTATTTTGGATGGGTAAATTTTCACTAAGTTGGAAAAATAGCCGGCATGCCGTCGTAATGCCAAATTTTTCCAAAGTAGTGGAGATAAACCTATATTGGGGGAAGGACCAATCACATTGTACACCGATGTACTTCATCCCAATCTTTCAATAAAATGAAGCTTTGATGTTCATATTGATGCATGAAGCCGGGCATTCAAAGTGACCCGATGGGTCGGAGGCGATGCAAACCGCCAAAACTAAATTAAAACCAATTCGAATTCAAATAGAAAATCAAAAACAGAATTAAATTAAATCTGAAAATCAAAACAATAAAAAATCAGAACTAAACCAAATCTGAAATTCAACTCATTCCGGTTCAACAAACAACCGATCTTCAACAAGATTGAACCGGTTTTGAAACAAACCAAACCGAAATCAGATTTCAAACAAAAAAATCTGCTGAAACAAAAATCAGATTTCAATTAAATCTGCAAACCAAAAATCAGATTTAAGCAATCTACTAAAACAGATTCTAACCAACTTCAAAAAAATCTGATTTTAGCAATCTGAAAATTCACTTAAAATCCACAGAACTTCACTTAAATGAACAATCAAGTGCTTAACCCCAAAGAAACCAAATAAGCACATTTCAAACATCCAAAATGGATCAAAATCAACTCAAAAAACCAGAAAACTCAGAAATCAGAAAAATCAAAGTCATCCAAAAAAAATGACAAATAAAAACAAACCCGAACAAAACGGTTTGCATCTGATCGGACCCAAAAGGCTGCTGCCCTTTTGAGTTCTTTATTTTATGTTGTGGATGTGCATGTCTCCGAAAACAGGTTGCCGCGACGGTTAATCAAAGGCGTTCGAGCCGTTGCTCGATGTAAGTTAACGCCGGGTACTCGCACCATCCGGCGGAGAAGGGTCAAAAAATGAAATTTTCAAAGAACCCGAACCTCGGTTCTAATATTTTTAAAACTATCACCGGACTACCTAATATTTTTAGGATATCACCTATTTTCCTAGAAAAGTCCGGAGATGTCTTTCTTTCTAAAGAACATACGCAGAAAAAAGAGGTTCACACAGACACAAAGCCCAAATTCTGACCTCTTCAAACATCAGACTCCAAATTTTGTCAATTCAAACCTCAGATTTTGGATTTTAGGCTTCAGACTCTCGGATTTTACAGGCCTCAATTCCTTGTGAAGTTCTGATTAGCAGGTTTTAATTTCTGATTCTTTTGAAATGGGTTCTGAACACAAATTCTAATTTTCGGTTTGGTGCATTCAGATTTTCAGATTTTACAGATGTTTCAATTGCAGATTTTATGTTTCAGCATTTCAGTTTCTAGACTCCAGCCTTTTAGGCCTCGGTTCCTGCAATGCCCAGATTTTTGATTTCTTCAAATTCCAAACTCCAGACTTCTTGTAAATTCTGCATCTCTTCAAATTGCAGATTTTTACATTTTTAGATTGCAGGTTTTTTTTATTCCAGATTTCAGATTTTTATCTTTGAATTCCAGAGGTGATTACAGATTTCGGATTTATGCGATTTGATTTGGGTTTGTGATTTTACGGATTGACAGATTTCAGATTTATGTGATTTGATTTGGGTTTAATTTGATTTGTTTGAAGATGTTTTCGTTTATACAGGTTGCAGATTCTTAAATTATGTTTTTTCAGATTGTTTTATTGTCTTGCCTTTCGTAAAGTCTCTAATGGTTGTTTTCTCCTTGTAGCATCAACATGTGCACCGAACATGAGCTCTTTATTTGTTTTCTCAATATGAGACATGATTACAATTTGACCAGAGATTCGGTCCTTTGAATCCTTGATGGATTTGTCATTTCATGGGCGGCGTGTACCCGGTCTTTATAGACTTGTGGGCACTCCTCTCACTGGTTTGAGATTGAATACACCCGGCTTTTGATAAGCTTGTGGGGACTCATCTCACGTCTTGAAACCGAGCGTATCCCGGCCTTTGATAGACTTATGGGAAACTAACTCATCTCTATCTTCATGGGATCCTTCCACGAGTTGATGAACTTGTCATTTCATGGGCGGCATGTACCCGGTCTTGATAGACTTATGGGCATCCCCCACTATTTTTGATGATTTCACTAGCATATGACCGGTACATGATAGCGTATTGATTATGCTCGAGCCTTGCATAGCTTGGTGAACTTGGTAAGATATCAGTCTTTTATGGACATTTCTATGTCTACCTTAAGGACGTAGGGGCGGATGGTTAGTCGATCCCCCAACTAGTCCATATTTTGAATTCTTTTAAGTTAAGCCGAGACGTAGGGGCGGATGGTTAGTCGACCTCCCAACTAGTCCGGTTTGTTGAATTAAGTGTAGATTTTTATTTAATTTTCACTGTTTTGTTTGTTTTAAACATTTCCTTTCTTTTTTTTTTGAAAAGGGGGCCTCCTGTGCTTGTGCGCACTGCTCCGGCTGCAAAGGGGGGCTTCGGTCACTGTTGGACCGGGCCGGACACTGTTCCGGACCGGCGGTTCACCTCAGCGGAGGGAGAGAGCCGGCCGGCTTCGCCCGGTCGCGCTTCTCTTCCCCTTTCTTTTTTTTTGCGCTTTTTTCTCCTGGTGGGCCCCGCAGGATTTCCACGGTGGCATAATGTTGGGGGCACATAATTTCCCTGGTGCTACAGTGTCGACTCGACGCTCTCCGGCATCCTGCGGCACCGCGACGGCCTTTGCGGCGGCTTCCGGCTTCGTCCGGCAGCGACGGCACCGGAAGAAGAGGGAGGAGGCCCCGACGGCGATAGGGGAAGAGGGAGGAGGCCTCACCGGTGGCCACGGGAAGGGCTTCTGGCTTCTACGGTGTCCGACGGCAGCGCGGCAACCTGCGGAAGAGGTTGCGGCGTCCGGCAGAAGAAGAAGCGGAAGAGGGCCTTGCGCGGCTTCAATAGGACTCGGTAGACTCCTCCTTGCTCTCTGCCCTCTACGATCTCTCCCCTTGCTCTCTCTTCCTCTCCGTCTGCCTCCCTCCCTCTCTTTTGCGCGGCGGCACCAGCAGCTTTTATAAGCCTCGGGCGATCTCCTCCTCCTATGGGAGAGTGGTTCCGGGTCCGAGAGGGACTCGGACCTTGCTTAAACGGCCAGCCCATCATCTCGGAAGGAGATCCAACCCCCTGCTAAAAATGAGGGATGTCTTCCCGTCGATTGGGACTTCATGGCAGGTCAATATTCCGATCGAGATTTCCTCCTTGCTCTGTCCAGCCTCCTATCTTTGTTTAACAGGATCTCCACATATTTTTTTGTGCGAGCCTAGGTCTCCACGGACTGATCTCCTGGTTTTTATTATATTCATTTTTTTTCTGTCGAGCCCCAGATTTGAGCAGAATTGCGGGCTGATCCCTTGGCCCATTTAGAAGGATGTCCGGTCCATTTGATCAGGCCCGTGGGCCTTCTACAGGGGGGCCTTCTGGGTGGGCTGAATTGAGACCGATCAGGGTCTGGTTATGGGGTCGGTTATGCTGTACATAGCCCGGATCCTAGAGAGCCTGAGCATGTCATTTCTTTTGTTTTCTCTCTTTCTCTTTTTTTTCTGAAAATTTTCGGTTACAACAGGGGGTTAATCATTTTTCTTTTTTATTTAGGAACTGGAAGACCTTTATCATGCTCATTCTGTCGACTGTTTCTAAGCATGTATTTTGTATTTGACTATATAATTACAGGGAAGCTCGCACAGAGATGCAATAAAATATGTTTCCTGTTTCTTGCGTCATTTCTTTCATCTAAATCTTGCTTTCCAGTTTTCACTTCCATTTCCTTTAAACTTTGCAACGTGTCTCCATAAAAATTAAACTATTTAGAAATCATATCTTACGGTCATCAACAATTAGAATAAGTTATCACTCTTTTCAAATGAGATTCTTGCTCACTCGCCTTAGTCAAATTTTCATGCTAAAATTAGTCACAATCTTGCACATCATCTTATTGAATATAATAGTTTTCAAAACAAGGAATTAAACGTCGGTCTATTTCTCTCCATGTAAGTGTTCATGCATTGATTTTGGCATGTAACCAGGGAGCTTAACCATTGCAATCATTTTTTCCAGGATCTGTTGTTTTGAACAGACAAACCTACAAGGTCTAATCTGATCATGGCACAATGATGATATTTTAAGACGTACAGCATTTTATATTGCTTCCTTTTGTTTTGTTTTTGTTATCTTCTTCATCACTGGTTGGGGGGGTGTCAAGACGCAGGGTTCATAGGTGAGAGGTGGTCAGGTGCAGCCGTTCGCATGGCAGGTGGCAGGAAAGGGGGGGCAGCCAGTGGTGAGGTTACGAGCACCCAGTCGGTTTGCTCAGTGAAATGGAAGTCACAGTTCCATGGGCGTCGAGTTAAGTGTGGAGGAATCAGAAGGGTGGTCGAAGGGACAGCTCCAGGTGGCCCTGCCGGAGACGAAAAGATAGAGGGAGGGTGCCAGCAGTGAGGTGACGAGGCACACAAAGCTGAGGACAGGGTGTTGGTGTCAGCAGAAGCAACTAGAACACCCCCCAGGGTGGGAATCATGGTTGCAGGGAAGGATGGCGAGGCACATTGGATTTAGAGGGGTTCTGTGCAGATGTTGGCATCGATTCTGTCCGCTGCGGAAAGCGGGGGCCAGAAGCTTCACCATGAATGGCTAGGCTTTAGGCAATGGTTACGGAAGGTGAGCCGACAAGATGCGCGACTGCATAGGCACAATCTTGAACTGAGCTCCACGGTGATGGCTCAGGGGGTGGAGCACTGTCCTGCTGCCAAGGGAGGAGGTGAACGGTTGTCAGTAGATGGTGCAGCAGTGATGGCAAGAGCCGACAGGGAGAAGAGAGGAAGAGGAAGGCAACAGAAGCCGACGGGGAAGGGAAGAAGCAAAGCCTCCTCGGTTCAAAGGAGAAGAAGAAAGAGGAGAAATGAAAAAGAAGAAAGCCAGAGAGAGGGAGAATAAAGAGGAGCGCACTGCGCAGGTCCCAACCCCAAACTTACCATCTTAATTATAAACTTTTCATCATCTTCATTCATTGTCCTGGTTGAGGTACAAGATAGAATTTTGTAAAAATTTTAATGTAGAAAGTTCTACAATGAAGTCCACTAAGATATCTAAACAAGAGTACCTTTACCTTTAGCAAAATATAACTCAAAAATTTTCATACTTTCAAATCTCTACTTTGACTCCTCAAAATAAAAGATAAAGACATATATATAAATTCTATAATTAATAAAATATTATAAAATTGATGATGGTAACAGTCGAGCCAGAATGGTGCGCCATGGCAACGTTTCCCATAATATCAACCATCCGTACACAACACGGCCCCCAAAACACAACAAAAACAGTATCAGTTCAAACTTCAAAACTACTACCTTCAAATCAGTAAGGTGTAACTTGGATTTTAAGTCGCTTCAAAAAAAAACATAGATTTTTAGATTTTTTGTGTTAGACATTTCTTTCTAGCAATTTTATACCAAACAATTTTGTCTCCGCTAGTCCCCAGAGCCATTTAATCAAAATACTGCTTAACAGATAAAAGAATCCTATTTAATCTCGTCATAAATGAACAACACATACAACAAATGCAAAGGCCAGTCAGAAGGACGAACATTAAAATGCAATCGCAGTTCGCAGTTAACGATTTTACAGGAATTACTAGAGTATGTAAAGGTGTTAAAAGATATATTTGATATTGGCAAAGGGATTCAACAAAATAAATGATAGAACCAACCCGTCAATACGGTATCTTTCTCTCACATCTACAAGATGAGGAGATGTGAAGAGACCAGTTCGAAAACCACACTCCCGCAAGATTGATTCGCAAAATGAGCATGTTGATCCCTGAAATTGTGAAAATGTACCTTCCATCTTCATCCCAACAACGAGACAAAAAGGTGAACAATTAAATTTAACAGGAATTTATCACACTGAAAACTGACCATCAAATTTGAAAATCAGAGGGGAAAGTACATGCAAGTAAGTCTTGCAAAGGCAAGAGCATGAATGAGAGTAATAAATAAGCGATCACACGATCACTTTGCAAAAGAAAATAAATCAAGTCTGCAGCCCTCTTTTGGAGAATACAGTATCCTAATAAATACCAAACACTATATAAGTTAAAAGTTCGACATAAGATATGTTCTGAACAAGCAGTGCACCTTCCCCTTTGTACCGGCCACATGAATTATCTTTAGCCCATTTGTAAGATCTTCCAGATTTAATATCTGCACAAATGAGAGCCACTTTCTCAGACATCATAGACCACTTAACAGGGCAAGACTTTAAGGCATTCAGGAAGGCATTTTTTGTGGCAATATTAAAAATAATATCCTACACTATTCTGGTACCAGATACTAGGGAGTTCATCAATGCCGCATGAAAAAATGTAACAAAAACAATAAATTTATAAGACATGAAGCAATAAGAAATATAGGATGGATGAGCATAAATACCTTCATATACCTAAACATCAAATCAAATTTTGATTCACTGGATGATCCATCCCCACGCTTTTGCTTGGTAATGAGAGAGGAAAGTGCTTCCATAGCTTTATCATATGCAGTAAGATATAACCCTCGAGATGATTCATAAACAGATCCATTACTTTGCATTTCCTTTTGCAGAACTAGGGGAAGGAGATAGGACACTGGCACAAGAACACAATGCAAAAGGTCAAGTGTGTTTTCATATAGCTAAAACCAACTATTTAAAAAACATGGAATCGGAAAAATGTTGAATCACAGAACAATAGTGTTATGATGACACCAGACAGTGCAGGGAACTAAGCTTTCCAATTGGGTAACGAACAACCACAAACTGAACCAAGGGCTGTAAATACATGATTGACATATTGAGGGAAAAATAGTATCACTTTATCAAGATGGCCGGTGGTACGCAACCAGGCAAAGTTCTTTGCTACTAGATACTTGTAACCTAGTACATGATGTAGCTTTTAACAGAAGCACTCCACAGTAGGCAAATTACTGGCTAAACCTTGATGGCTTGATCCCTAGACATAAAGCCAAATGACCAACACATACCTGTGTGTTAGAAGATGCAATGAATTATGGAAGAAAATAGCCCCTTCTGGTTGATGATACCCTAAGAAGAACATAGTAAGCTGGCCACCTTAAGAAAATAAAGAAAAGGCAGGAATCCCTCTAGGCGAACATGTGAGACTTGATGTAACCTCAAAATTTAAAAACTTAAGAGAATTCAATGCGTTGTCCTTTTTGGAAGAGAATTTCTTTTTATTTGATTTAGCATTGACAAAGAAATAAATGGTATTCTATAGAAATATTAGCTAATTTGGGTGGTATGTGTATTTAAGAACTTACAAAGTAAGTTCCACCGATCTTCCAAGTGTTGGCATAGAGAATACCCTATCATTTGGACCAACTGAACCATGTTTTTTATTTGTTTGAGATTGTTTGAGTTACATTGAATAAACATTTGAATACCATTGATTAACCATCATAACATTCCGTGAGTAGAAGACACAAGACACATCCCCAAAAATAAACAAACATTCGGGAGCGACAGCCCCATAATTTTGATGGAATGCAAACCTCAGTGTTTTGGATTTTGGATTGACTTGATTTGGTTGAGTTAATTTGGGTGTTATTTTGTTATGTATTCTATTTTGATTATGATTTATCGTCTTTTGTCTTTGTGGTTGCTTTGTGTTCAGTTTAAGTTGGTTAAGATTCAATTGGGATTTAGTTTGGTTTGGATGGCATTTATTTTTATTTAATGTATTTGGGAAGTTTCAATTTGAGTTTAGCCCTTAATGAATTCAGATCGCAAATTCAGATATAGAGATTTTTGAGATCTGAATTTTCAGTTTTAGATTATGGAGTGGTGATTTTATTTTTTAAGATTTAAGATCCTTTGGATTTAAGTTCCAGGTTTTTTTTTAGTTTCGGCTTTGGGGTTTTGAATGTTTGAAACTTAAGGACGAGACCTTACTCTTGCTTTGACTTCATGTCATTTCAGATTTGATGTGTTTTGAAAATTTTTAATTTGAATTTGAAGAGAAATTTTTTTGTTATGGGATTACAAGTTTTAAGTTGCAGATATGAAGACATCTAGATTTGAGATTTGTTAGGATTTGAATTACATGGATTCAGGTATGTGTTTGGAGATTATAATCCCAGGTTTGGATTTTTGATGTTCTGGTTTTGGTTTCAAATTTTAGGTTCGAGAACCCTTGGACTTGATTTGGGTTCCCGATTTGTGCATCTTCTGGCTTCAAGAATAAGAAAAATATTTGTTTTAAAATTTTATGTTTGAGAACTTTGAGATTCCGCATTTTTTTAGTTCATGTTTCAGATTTGGAATTTATGATTTTTTTATTTGAGGTTTGATATATCAAATTTAAGAAGTTGGGACCCTGATTGATCTGATTGTTTTTGGTTTCAGATCTCAAAATTTTTTATTTCTAAGGATTTTAAATTTTTAATTTGATTTTTTTGGGGGAGTGTATTTGATGAGCATTCAAATTTGAGGAATCGTTATCTGATATTTCCAGTTTCAGGTTTGAGGGCTTTCAATTTGGATCTTGAGTTTTCAGACTCCAAGAGTTTGAGATTTTATGCTTCATTTTAAGATACAAAATATTAGTTTTTGATTGAATTTCTTGTGCCTGAGATTTTAGATTTTGAGCTGCTCAGATTTGAGGGTCTCTTCATTTGTGAGTTGGGAATTGGCCATTTTTGGTTTGATCTGCTAAAATTAGAATTTTAAAATTCCCTGAGAATTTATTTTACTAATCCTTCTTTCAATTTCCTGAGGTCCAGACCTTCGGGATCCTTGGACATCCTGACTTCTTCTTATTTTATTTATTTTTTATATATGTCCTCAACAGCATCCAGTGGGATCTTTGATTCCTGGTGATCTTAGGATTCTCAGTTTGTCTAAAATCAGAATCCCAACGTTTTCTTATAGCTTAGAACTCCAGTGATTCGGGAATTCCCAGATCTGAGGATTTTACAGGTTTCTATAGTTCTCGATGTTGTATTCAGCAGAGGTTTGAGTCCCCCCCTCCCCTTTTCTTGTTCTAATTTTCTAGAATTGTGGGTTTCTTCAAATGGTCAGATCCATAATACTGCAGCTTCTTGGGTCCGCTTAAATGCTCAGCACTCGGATTTAAGATCTGGCAGTTTGCAGATTTCATATTTGTAAGGTTTTCTTGTGCTTTCATTTTCAAATTCTCATTCTTTGCATTTTGGCATTCCATCAAGCCCGTGGGGCTGTTTATGCTTCTCATAACATCACAAGTTGCACCGAACGTGACATTCTTCATTGCTTGGATAATATGAAATACACATACACAAGGGAAGGCATGGAAGCTATAATTCCAAGAATTGAGTAAGTTTGGATTGAATCCCTCCTATCCTTTAATAGGCATTGGGGAATTCATCCCATGGATGGCTACAAACTGGGGTATTTTTTTGCAGTTCCTTCTCAGAAGACATCGATCACCTTTTTTTTTTGCAATGTGGGTCATTGCTTTCTTGTGGAGGGTGTTATTTCAAAGCGGGAATCTTGAGCGGGAGAGATGGTTGATGTGCTCAATCTGGTGCAAAAGTGGAATAGGAGCAACCCTTGGGTTGCTGATCCCTTTCTTTGGTACATGGCCTTGCCAGCTATCCTATGGTCCATTTGGAGAGTGAGGAATATGAGGATTTTTGACAACCATTTCGACACCCGTCTTCTATCCTTTATATAGCGGTAAGTTGAGTGAAAAATTGGTTTCTTGATAGTAACCTTTTAGATAGTTTGTGGATTACATGAGTTTTATTTAGATATTAATATTACATATTCCTTGAATTGAGATTTACACCGCAATAAGTTTTGAGGCTTTTAGGCAAAACACGATATATGGAACATGGCTAAGATCGCATTTCAGAGCATGGCAAAATCTCGGAGTAAACAAAATAAATAAATAAACAATAGCTAGAGATCTTCGCACGCTTGTTGTTTCACCTCAAACGAAATCCCTAGATCATCACACACTTTCAGAACACAAATTTGCGCGGTGAAATAAAAAAAAACATGGCATAATATCACAGTGAAAAAATAAAAAAATAACAATAGCTCAAGATATTCCAGCTGTTTCACCTCAAACGAAATCTCGAGATCTTCAGACACTTTCAGAGCACAAATTTGTGTGGTGGAAATAAATAGCCATTGCATGATCTCGGTGAAAAATAAAAAATTAACACTAGCTCAAGATCTTCACACCCTAGCTGTTTCACCTCAAACGAAATCTCAACCCAAGTAACCACGTCGGTCCATCTTTTCCTTTCGATCCCCAAAATACATGTGAGGCAGCCTCCTTACCCCACCCCTTGACTTTTACGCTATCCAATATATCCTCCATGACACCTCGATTAGCTGCTTCGCGGCGTACGTGTAGCAACAGCGATCCAAGGACGGCCAGACAGCCGGAAAGCGCTAAGAAGAAGAAGGGAGAGGCAAGTAAGGTTGGTCGGGCTTACGGTCCTTTCTCTGTCGTCGCGAGCTTCTCCTGCTGTCACCTGCTCTCCAGCGCAGTGGATGCGCCACCCCGGAAAGCCGCTTCTCCCTTGGGCAACGGGAGCTCTGCTTCCTATGGCCGGGATGTAACAGCGAACCTCGCCGCGCCGGGGACGACTGGACGAGGCCAGCGCTGCCAGTTCCGTCAAATTTGCAAAAAGAAAGGCGTATTTTCATATATCTTGAATCTTTGAAAAAAAAAATCAAGGCATGGGGGTGTTTAGTCGCGCAATACGTTTAATACTCTTTCAATATAAGTTTTTAAACCCACTAGTATGTGATTTCCATTACAAGTTGGAGTCTTCTATTCCTCTCTCGACCGGGGGTTGGTGCTCTGAGCGCTCCCCCTCCTCCCTCTCCGTCGACGGGCCTGTTCCGTCCGCGGAGGTTTCGTCTCTCCGTCCGCGGAGGAACCTCTAGCGGAGAGCGTCTTCGCTTTCCTGGAATCTAGTAAGGGTGTCCGCATTCTCCTATTTCCTCTTCTTTGGTTCGGTCCCTCTTGAACCTATCTTTCTATTTTTCTTTATAACACTTTCGTCTTCTGTTGTGCGAACTAGGGTTTGGTCCAAATTTCTTCCTGTCTCTTTCTATTCTATATTTCCGGTTCGCATCTTCCAACTTCAGATCCTGTCGTATATCTACTACCAATCCCCCTTTTCCACTCTTTCCCCTTTGTTTATCTCCTGTTTATGCTTATCTGTAAATTTCTTCGTCGTGTTCGTCTTCACTGTCCTTGTTATCCTCCTTTCTTTGGATCGCTCAGAAGATTTACTTAAAATCTTCTGTTTGAACTACCCCTCTCCATTTCGCTCTTCGGTTCCCACTTTTGTTCCGCAGTGCTACAGTTGACTCATCTTTTCTCTTCTTTGTCCCCTTATTTCCGGACTTTATCGCCTTCTATTCATTTTGCTTTTATCAGCTGGACGCCATCCGCTGTTTATTACTGATTCACTTCTGTTTTGTCTTTCGAGGCTAGATTTTTAGCCTTGCGTCAGGGGCTTCTAGATCATTCCAGGTCTATCTCGTCTCAAGCTCCTTCTGTGGCTGGTCGGCCCGGCACTGCTCACCCCCCCCCCTTCTTATTGTAGAAGCTACTATCTTTAGTCGACTTACTCCTTTGTCAGATCTCTGGTGGTGTCTTATTATTCTCGGTTAGCTCAGAAGCCTAGCTGAATCTTAATCCTGTTAGGAGTGACGACATCTATCTCTTTATTGGTCGGTTTTCTTTTTGTGATGGACGAGGAATTGATCCTTGACCAGTTTAAGCAGCTTCTCCTTCCTCCCAACCCGATGGACCCTATTGGCTTATCTTCGCCGATGTTCTCTGATGATTCTCGATGGAAGAAATGTTTGGTATTGAAGGTATTGTCTGCTACTAAAGTTCGACCAGCAGGACTAAAGGAGTGGATTCGTCGTATGTGGAACCCAACGTCGCCCTGGTCTTTGTTGGATTTCCCGTATGAAGCTTTTCTTCTAACCTTTCAATCCGAGGAGGAGGTGGAAAGGGCTTGCCGACGGGCTCCCTGGTTCATCAATAATGATCTCATTCTGTTAGAGAAAGCCCGCCCCTTCACGGCTCCTTCGGAATACAGCCTACAGTTTGCTGATTTATGGGTACGTATCTATGACCTGCCTCAGGAACTATTGAACAAAGATATTGTTATGAAAATGGTTTCTCAGATCGGGACTCCTTGGGACCCTCCAGTGGATATAGTGAACTCTTGGAGTCTATTTGCTCGTATTAAAGTTCGACTTAATGTCCTTAATCCTCTTCCTACTGAGGTTTCGGTGGTTCTTCCGGACGGGAGCATCAAGGCATTTGAACTAGCTTATGAACGCATATCAAAATTCTGTTATTTCTGTGGTCGATTAGGTCACGAGCATGGAGATTGTGAGTTTTTGTCTAAATGTACTTCTTCCATCAAACCTGAATATTCAGAGCAACTCAAGGCATCCATGAGGAAACAATTGGTGTTTCGATTCGGAGATTGGTTGACCCCTGCTGGAAGACAGGCCCACGGAGGTATGAGACCTATTTCTAATCTCTTCATGCCAGTTTTTCAGCAGGAACAGGAGTCATGCTCTACCATGGACCAAATGCAATCAATTGTTCATGGACAGTCGGCTCAAGTCTCCCAGCTTCTGGCGCTTCCACCCCCAGCAACTATGGATAATCGGATTAAAGATACCGTTTCCTCAGATAATGTTCTTAAGCAGGTATCTATTAATAGTGGGAACGTCTTCAGTTTATTTCCTGTACCAATCTTGAGTCAGGAATGCTCCTCGTTGGCTTTTTTACATTCTTCCTCTTCTTTAGTGAAT
Organism: Cryptocoryne crispatula var. balansae; assembly: GCA_036172225.1. NCBI lineage: Eukaryota > Viridiplantae > Streptophyta > Magnoliopsida > Alismatales > Araceae > Cryptocoryne > Cryptocoryne crispatula. The sequence continues at coordinate 2,847,060 of CM069926.1, forward strand.
GTTCAAAGGCCCCAACAAGTAAATGTGTCTAAATTGCCTATATCCCCTATTAAAATCCCAATGAAAAGAATGGGTACTAGGGGAAAACAGAAGTGGAAAAATTTTCAGCAAGCACTTCAGCATCATGGTACTGAGGCTGAGACTCTTTCTATCCCTTTGAAAGTTGAGGACGTTACATATGTGTCTTCAGAAAAGAAGGGTGAGGCAGCTGGCCCATCACAGCTGCCCAATCCCCAATGAAGATTATAGTTTGGAATTGTCGGGGAGCGAATGGACACCCGACAATTCGACACGTTGACCGTCTAGTCCATTCTATCAAACCCCATTTATTCTTTCTATCGGAAACTAAAGGCTCAAGCTTAACTGCTGAAAAGTTTTTCAATGCCAGATCAATAACTCATTACTTTGTTGTTCCTTCTTGTTCTAGAAGTGGAGGTCTCTGGTTGTGGTGGGATCCGAACATTCATATTCAAGTTATTTCATCTCAAAATTCATGGATAGCGGGCATAGTTCAGGACCCCACCCTCCCTTCTCCTTGGTTACTTATATGCGTCTATGCGCCTATATTGGATAGGGATAGGGTGCTTATGTGGCAAAATTTGACAACTCTTATTGATGAAGTATCATTACCCTCCTGTCTTATAGGAGATTGGAATTGTGTTCGGAAGATTTCTGAGAAATGGGGTGGGAGGCCTCCACACCGTCATCATTTAGCTCACTTTGAACAATTTATTAATACAAATCACCTCATTGAACTGCAGAATGATGGTCCTGTATTTACTTGGAACAATAGAAGAGTCATTTCTCAACATGTTCGGGAAAAATTGGATAGATGCTTGGCCTCGGCCACTTGGCTAGATCTTTATCAGTTTGGGAAACTTCACGTTCTACCGGCTTGTGCTAGTGATCATTGTCCCCTTTATTTAAATACTAATCCATCTGTGCAACCTTCAAGGTTCTGGTTTAAGTTTGAAGCTATGTGGTTAAAGCATCCTTCTTTTCATGATCTTGTTTCTGATTTATGGATGACATCTCCAAATCTCAATACAAATTATGGTCAAAAAATGAAGGTTATTCGTAGGACTTTAACTACTTGGAGAAAAGGTACTTTTGGCAGTTTTCGCAGGCAGTTAAAACAGACTCAGGAAGCACTATTGGTGAACCAATCCCGGCCACCTTCTGCTGAGTCAGTCTTGGAAGAAGTTCGTCTGGAGAATCAATTGCATTACTTGGAGGACCTGGAGGCCGCTTATTGGAGACAACGTGCCAAAGCCTTCTGGCATACCTCAGGTGATAGATGTACCAAATTTTTTCATACTAAAGTGTTGAATAGACGAAGGTGGAATAGAATTCATGGGGTTTACAAATCTGATGGCTCTTGGTCCACTCATATTGATGATATACAATCTGTGTTTTGGGATTATTTCAATTCCCTTTTTTGTGATACTTCTATATTTTCAGTTGATGAGAGGATCCAGTCTTTGCAGTTTGCTCCTATCTCCTATGAGCAGCAGGTACAACTGGAGACTACACCTTCCCTAGAAGAAGTCAGAGGAGCTGTATTCTCCATGAAACCGGACAAGTCACCAGGACCTGATGGTTTGCCACCTCTCTTTTTTCAGAACTTTTGGCACATCTTGTCTAATGATGTTCATTGTTTCATCAAAACTATGTTTTGCTTGGCTCGGGTACCCCCCTCTTTAAATCATACTCTTATTACTTTGATTCCTAAGAAAGAACATGCTCATTTGCCGGAACATTATAGACCTATCAGTCTATGTAATATTTTACTTAAAATCTTGACTAAGGTGATCGCTAATAGGATTAAACCCCTGCTGCCTACTTTGATTTCAGAATTACAGTCAGCTTTCGTTCAGGGGAGACATGGTTCAGATAATGTGGTGATTATACAAGAAATTAGACATGCTTTCAAAACCAAGACAGGAAGACTGGGCTACTTCATGGCAAAACTGGACATACATAAGGCTTACGACACACTTAATTGGGATTTCTTGCATTGGGTACTTGTTAAAAGAGGTTTTCCACTTCATTTGGTAAAAGTGATAATGCAGTGCACTACCACTACTTATTACTCTATAAATCTTAATGGTCACTTTTCAAATAGAATTGTGCCACACAGGGGGATTCGTCAAGGTTGCCCTCTTTCCCCATTTTTATATATACTGTGTTCTGATGTGCTCTCCATGATGATATCACAAGCAGCTCAGTCTAAACATATTTCTGGAGTTCAAATTTCCAGACATGGTCCGATTATTACACACTTAGCATTTGCAGATGACTTGATCATTTGTGGAAGAGCAGAGGAAGAAGAGATCCAGGTCTTCTTGACGATCCTTCGGGATTTTCAACAATTCTCAGGTCAGGCTATAAATTATTCAAAATCAAAAATTTGTTTTAGCAGGAATGTCCCCATTTTGACAAGGAATAGTATTTGCTCTCTTACTGGTTTTCAACTGGCTTCTAAGGATGATCTTTACCTAGGTTTGCCGTGGGATCCATTGGGAGGGAAGAGGACTCTATCGGATAATCTAATCAGGGCCTGTCAAAACAAGCTAGCAGGTTGGAAAGCAAACATGTTGTCCACGGCAGGTAGATCAACCCTTATTACTTCTACCCTAGGACAGATTCCTATGCATGCTTTGTCTGTATCAAAATTACCCTCTAAGACTTTAAGAGAATTGGAACTTATCCAAAGGAGTTTTTGGTGGGGCAATGCTTCCTCACATAGTAGAAAAATTCACTTTGTTAGTTGGAAAGTTATTAAACAACCAAAGCTTATGGGGGGCATGGGAATCAAGGATGTACAGACCTTGAATCTAGCAGCGGGTATGCGTTTGCTATGGAATTTCTTGGTACGAAAGCAGTGTCTATGGGTCCGGGTTCTTTCGGCTAAATATCTTCATAAATATAATATGTGGCAGGTCCAAACCAAACAGTCAGATTCTCCCATTTGGAAGTTCTTGTTGATGGCTAGACCTTTCCTTTTTTCAGCGGTGGTTTGGCAGATTAAGGACGGTAGTGGGATTTCCCCCTGGAAATATAAATGGGTCAGCGATGAAAGATTTCCATTACTCCCTCGGGTGCCTGGTAGGTACTTTGCAGGTGTCGTTAAAGATCTTATTATTGATGGTTCCTGGAATAGCAGGCTTATATGTGATTGGTTTGATCATGCATCAGCAGTTAGCATACTTAATACTCCCATTCGTTCTGATCTGGAGCAGGATATGCCCATTTGGCCGTTTACTCCTAATGGTATTTTTACTCTCAAGTCGGCGTACAGATATTTAAATGAAGCAAATTTTCCCCCAAGCTCATCAAACTTTCTAGTTTGGAAAAAACTCTGGCACCCCAGGGTGGCTGGTTTCTTATCTAACAAGATGCTTGTGTTTTTATGGAAGATTCTGTCGGGATCAATTCCTACTAATTGGGCTGTCCATCGCAGGTGCGTGAAGGTTAATCCTATATGCAACATTTGTGGATTGGAAAAGGAAACTATGGAGCATCTCTTTCTGTTTTGCCCAAGGAGCAAAGCTGTTTGGATGATTTCCCCTTTTGGCAGCAATCCGGTGTGGCAAGCTATTTCTTTACACCATTTGATTTCTACATGGTTAGAATGGATTATAAGTAGAGATAATTATATGGTTAATTTAGGTGTTATTGCTTTATCAACTCTCTGGCATGTTTGGAAAGCGAGGTGCAGCTTTATTTTTCAATCAAAGCATGAAAGTCCGTTAAAAATTTTTAGATCTGTGTTGAATACAGTTGAACTGTGCTGGACTACAGCTCCCCTGAAGGATGCTGCTAACAAACTGTCTTGGTCCCCACCAGTAAAGAATAATTTGAAAATAAACGTTGATTGTGCTACTTCACATGATGCAGGAGCAATCAGTGTTGTGGTGAGAGATGCTGCAGGACAGATTGTCTTTTGGTGCTCAAAACTTTTACCTTACACACGTCCTGAGAAGCTGGAGGCTGCGGCTGTGTTTGAAGCTATCTCCTGGGCAACCGGTTCCTCACAATCAATCCAGGTGGAATGTGATGCTAAGACAGTCATAGATGCAATTAAAGGGAGTGGTCCGCAGTTGTGGCGGGCACATACTTTACTTAAGGATTGTGTTGAGTTACTTAATCGTTTTCCTCATATTTCAGTGTCTCATGTAAATCGAGAATGTAATTATCTTGCTCATTCCATAGCTAAATGGGCATTGACAATGTCCAAGGAAGATAGGTACCCCTCACCCTTGCCCAAGGAAGTCTGGACTCATTATTGTAAAGATATTCCTGTTTAATATATGGTTCTATCGGTTGATACTTCAAAAAAAAAAATATAAGAATTTATATAAAAATAAGATCTTAGATTATCAAAGACATTAAATAATCCATAAAATATGATGACAAGAAGGGTGGAAACCGACCGCGTCTGACCGAAAAAAAAAGAAATATCGTAAAGGGAAAAAGAAGATCCCTTTTTTTTTTGTCACATGGGCCATTGGTCCGGCAGCTCGCGCTCACGCGGGCGATGATAACCCTCCCCAGGGGAGAGTCGGACGCCACCCGGTGTCCTCGAACTCGCGCCCTCCCACGAACCCGGCAGAAGGGCGGTGCCAACCAAGTTAAGCTCGATCGGCAGAAAAAAAAAATGAAAATCTCACTACTTATCCAAGAAAGAATCTCTACATAACGTACTTAGAGAATAATTGCCCCGTATATTTTAACAGGATCCATTAAAAGACGTATTCGTACAACAAAAACTCAGATTACCATTCGGCCGAACACACCATAAAATCGGGTACTCGGCCCAACAATAATCCGGCGAACATGTGGCCACCGCTTGCAGTGTAGGGTCGGCCTGCCAAGAGGGGGCGGCGATGGGAAGGAAGACTGCCCTTTACCTCTTTCCCGTGGATTAAAACATAGTTCAAAACACCTCAAATTTTCGTTGGGAAGAATTTTCGCAATCTCTGATGAAATGATGTCACGTGGTGTCATAAAAACAAAAACAAAAATATATTTTAATCGTGATGTAAATTGAATCTGACGTTTGATAGTGGGTCACTAAAAGGTTTTGAGAGTTTCGACATCGGATTCGTAATCTCGATAGTATATCAATAGGTATTCGAAACTTCGATAACAGGTTCGTAGTCTCGATAATTAGTGAGTAGAAGATCGATAATGATCGTTTAGAATTTTGACAACAGATCTGTAAAGGGGTTAGTAATGAGTCATTGAAGCCTCGATAACAAGTCAATAAAAATCGAGATTTGATAACGGATTGTCGGAGTCTCGATAACGGGTCTTATTAACAAGTCTTTAAAAGTTAGATAATAAACATACTCGATAACGGGTCTAGAAAGTCGAAACGACGTCATTATATAAAATGTACTCTCACTTTCTCTCATGTGACACCATATGACATCATACTGTTACAAGTGAAGTGATCCAAACTCATTAAAACACACAATGGTGAAAATTCATATATATATATTAAATATGATATATCAAAAATTGTGCATATAAATCTCACCATTATGTGTCCGATGACACCTTTTAATTTTACATTAATTAACCACTGTAATATTCACATGTATGTACACCAATACAGTGGGAGAGAAATTCAACCTTCCGTAGCAACCGAGTCAAACACTAGGAAATCGGCCGGGTGCGGGCTTCTAACCCGGGCGACCTGTCAACGCGTCGACTCGCGCCACCCGTTCAGCAGGTCGTCCGAGAGCTGCTCGAATCACGAAAGGAATCGGGCGCTCCACGTCGGTCGCCGCCAACTCGTACGCGCTCCTCCGCACTCCCCGAGCCAAAGAGGTTCGTCACCCTAGCCTACCGAGCCGCGCCGCCTATAAAACGGCGTGTCCCGCACTAGTGGCACCACCATTTCAGCCTCAGGTTTGCCCGTTGTTTGTTTGGGCTGTCCGATCGATATTTCTGAACGACGAGGATATTTTCTCCCGCACAGAAGAAGCGAGGTACGAAATCACCGATGCAAGGATCGTTGTTCATCTTCTGAAATTTTGCATCTGATGGTTTACTGATTAACTGGAGCTGTTTGGATTCGGTGCTGTTGGTAATTTCTAACTTGGTAGGACTTCTAGCGCCAAATCTGTTTGATCTTCGTTTTTCTTGGGGGGGGGATTGAAGTCGGATCGATCTGTGGTTGACGAGGAAGAAACGTCTATTTAAGATGCTTCGGTAATCAAGGGCAGGTGTGGATTTTTTTGGGGGGGGGGATCTCGACTTGCCGTTGTGTGGTGCTGTTGTTCTCAGATCTCTGGTCGAAAAATAGGACTATGCTGGTTCGCCAGGGGGCAGGGGCCTCGGGTGCCCAGAAGATCGTCCTATTCCGACCAATTTTGTTATCAGATATCGGTTTCTAGATCTGGAAATTTTTGATATCAGTTATTAACAACACTACGTGGAAACGGTCGTTTTCTCGCTGCGGAGGTCGGTGAGCCCGTGATGGACCTTGTCAAACACCATTTCATGTGGATTCAGGGAAAAGATACGAAGTCTGTTCTTCTTGTTGACTGTTGCGAGAGGCGCTCAAACGTCTCTGCTTTTGAGATGTGTAGCGCGTTAACGTCCAGCGAGACGGGCGGTGCCGCAGTGGCTTCTTTCTTGTCGGCTTCTGAGCGTCTTTACACAACAATCTAGCATGTTTTCTTCGTTTCTCAAGGAATTATTCTGATTAGCTCGAGTTAGGATTCCTCTAGATGATTTCTGGTCTGTTAGCTGTTTGCTTTAATGCTCGTCCAGCAGGAGAATTTTTCTGGATCATGATTATCGGAAGCATTTGTTACCATGACCTTTAATGTTATATATTATCTGGTAGATATTTTGGCTTCGAGCTTGTAGCTTCTATGCAATCTGATGTCCCATGTATTTTCTTACATTTTCAACTGAGTATAATGCTGGTAGGCCACTCTGTACCCCTATGCAATCTGATGTCCCATGTATTTTCTTACATTTTCAACTGAGTATAATGCTGGTAGGCCACTCTGTACCCCTGTCCGGACCTCTCCCGATGCCGCCCAACATTCATCTCCCTGAAGGGTGAAGGTACCAACTGGTGCTGGTTGTCTTCACTCGGTGATGTCTCTTAAGCTTTACTCAAAGTCTGCCTTAGAGAGATGGGATCAATCAGTGATCTTAGCTGAAAATTTTGGCAAAAACGTGCTAGCGAGTTTTTTTTATTCACATCGGAGTTTTGACTTTCTATCTTTTGACACCTATTAGTTATTCCTCTCTTACTGTTGCCAATTTGGCTATTAGTTTGCTATTCCATCATACGAAAATCCTTGGTGTTGGAATGCCATTATGCGAGTTTACTAGAAAGCTGCTGCATAAAATGTCCGTGTCAGTTATTGACTTGTTTCTTTGATGGATGCTCTGGTTAGTTGTCTTTATCAGGAGAGATTGTCCTAATAAATAGGAATTTACTGTCCTATTGGACACAGTTTTTTACATTCGGTGTTTTACTTCTCCTAGCTCATACGTTGTGAATGGCTGGCATTTTGCTTCTTCCTTGCGTGTACCCCTCTCTTCACCTGCTTTAAGGTTGCTCTAGCTGTTTATTTCATATACTGTGACGTTGTTTACCATTGTTTGTTTGTTACCACTTATGCCAATGCTATCTTGTTTCATATCAGAATTTAAATTGAGAAGGTCAAAAAAAAATCATGGCTGTAGCTTCCGGTGCAATTAAGTCTACTTTGAACCCGAATGCACCTCTCTTCATTCCGGCTGCATTTCAGCAAGTGGAGAACTTCTCCCCTGAATGGTGGGAGCTGGTGAAGACAAACACATGGTTCCGTGATTACTGGTTCCATGAGCACCAGGGACAAGAGACTTTTGATGGTGAGAATCAGGACGTAGTAAATTTGCTGCCAGATACATTTGATCTTGGCATTGGTGAAGAATTTTCTGATTTCCATCCACAATTTGATGACTTCGCTGATCCACATTTCACAAGAATGGCTGAAGTAGCTCATGTGAAGAAAGGTAAGCCAGACATCAAGACACAGTTATAATTTATAAATGTTCAAGATAGGAATTCGCGACTGTTTCCACACTTCTGTTGAACTTCAAGATGATGAACCATGTCCTTTTTAGTAGGGTTGGAGATGGAAGCTGAAAATTTGATCAGGAACCTGAACTTGAAATCACCGAAGAATGGAGGAGTCAGTCCCGTTTTTGACGCAGCAAAGTACAGGGAGAAGCCGATTCAGACATTCAGCCCTAGGAACAGCCCCCGCATGATCATCCAGCAGCCTTGGTGAGCCACCACTGGTAGTTCCGCCCACATGCTGCAGCTGTAATAGTCTAGTCTGCCCACCACGGTATCACCTCATGTGCACTAGTCCACCTAGTTTATTCTGTATGCTGGAACAATGTTTTTTCCCTTCTGTAACTCTGTATCTACGTCAAGATATAGCTGAAAGCATGTAACATAGAGATAGAAAACTTGTCAATGGAAACAAATTTGTAAAAAAAACAGAAAGACCTGCCGGCTGAAAGTAGCATTGAAAATCAAAATGCCGCCTGGGCAATGCATTTATCGCCGTTTAATAGATAATTACTTACGTAAGCTTAAATGAATTTAAAATGTTCTGCACAATGTTTATTCCGTCCATCATATATTTGTTTATACCCAATCATTTTTTATGTGTGCGTGAGTGCGTGCATCATCAAGGAGCTAACCTATCATCTATATGACTAGGTTTTTCGCCAGAGTTTCTATACATCTCCATATTTTAAGTTGGTTTTTTATACCAATATATCGTGAAGGAGCTAACTATCATCTATATGACTAGGGTTTTCGCTAGAGTTTCTATACATACGCTGATACGCATACAAGTGGCTCTTTTTTTATACATCTCAAATCAAATAAATGGCTCCTTCACATGCGTGGTTTCGTGAGGAATCCCTTGCTTGTTGTTTCGTGGATTAGTGGTTTAATAGGACAGATTCGGATTGACAAACCCGGAGGTAGACGGTTTGTTGTCGCTTGGATATTATGTAGGCCTATGACGACACATAAATTTGGCTTTGACGGTGATGATGTTGACGCGAGGCTAACAAATGTACGATAGCCATATCAACATCCTCTACCCTTCGCACGCTCGAAGAGCGCATACGTCCGAGTCAATTACTAAAACAACCACTTTCTCCCTGCCAAATCGTCGTGATGGAGTTCTTCTTGAGGACTGACGGCCGTCCCCCAGGCATCACCAACGAAGAAATCGCAACTGGGAAGATAACACATTTAAGTTGGCACACCGGCCCATCATCTCTCGGTATTCGTAAGTCGATGAAGCATAGTACGATAAATCAAGAATCTTCTCGTACCGTAGAGAGAGAAACTACGGATAAAATCGCTTAGAAAATAGCATCGGCCAAGAAGGGGAAAAAAATGAAAAGAAGAAAAGAGAGAGAGTCTAGAGTAGATGACTTGTTGGTCTCATTTACACGAAAGTAATTTTTTTTTCTTCATCTCTCATTATTGCAATCCAACCGCGCGCTTCAAACTTAGATTAAGAACCTCCCCAGTCATCCTCGAATGCGACGTCGGTTTGGACCACCGAGAGCCCCAGCATTGGACAGACACCTGACGGCTGCCTCCAATTAATCAAAACCGCGCAGAGTGGCCCGACGCCAATCAAGGACACACTAAAACCGCAGGCAAATCCAATGGGGGTGTTTGGTAGTAGATAAATTAAGTTTTGTTACTATAGTTTCATATTTTTGTGCCAAAACTTGTAAAGGAGAGGCGTTCGACAACCATTGCAAATTTAAATTTTTTTTTTTAAAAAAATCTTTCTCGGACAAAAACTGTGAGATTCTGATCTTCTTCTCTTTTTATCCGTCGGTCTCCACCTCTTTTGGTTGGAAACATGACTCTCACTTATGGGGTGTTTGGTTGCATGATAATCTTTTGTACACTTTCATGATAAAAAATTGTATTAAAATAAAAAGTGAACCAACTCATGACATAAAATTATCATGTTTGGAGGGATGTGATTACAAAAAAGAGTAACTACCACACAAGACCAAACAAAGTGGGGGACCATAAGAAAAAAGAAAGAGGTGAGACCCTCTTTTTTGTTTAAGAAGAAAATCACTTTTAAAACATAAAATTGTCATGGTTACCAAACACCTCTTTTAACAAGTTTTCTTACAATTTTTAAAAATTAAAATAAAAATCTTCATTATCATGCAACCAAACACCCCATTATCCTTGGTCCTCACATCTCCCCCAAACAAACAAGATAATTTTATGCCATTGGTATAATTCTTCATCATAAAAAAAATTATTATACAAGCAAACACCGTCTGTCTCATACATATTGTGTACGTGTTTTTTTTTCTCTCTCAAAGGGGATTAAACATGCATGACTCCATATACCAGAGAGTGCGGAGGAACAGAAGAACAGCAAGTGGGAAAGTGGATAAAATTAAGGACGTGGAAAGTGGAGAAAATTAATGACGTTAATGGGGTGTTTGGTTGCATTTTATTTTTTATATGGTTTCATGATAAAAAATGATATCACACATTGAGACTTGACAAATTTTAAAATTGAAAACTATAAATATATAATGTTTGGCAAAAACATTATCATTTTTAGAAATGATGGTAAGATGTTTGGTGTATAAATGAAAAGTCACTTATGTAGCACATGGGTTAGGCTTGTGGACCATGTGCTGTGGTTGTGCACTTTTGAAAAAAAAAATACTCAATACCTCTTTTTTTTCTATCACGTGGAGGAGGGTGAAAAAACTTTTAAGATAAAAAATTGTAACACATGCCAAACACTTTTAAAATAAATTTTTACTACAGTTTTTAAAAATTAAAATAAAAATGCTTATTATCATGCAACCAAACACCCATAAGCAATCTCTTGATTGTGATCACAGTAAGACTGAAGTCGAGCAGAGAAGAATGCTGGTAACCCCGCAAAGAGGCTTCTGATGATGCTGGAGATTTTCACCTCACAGACATCAGCTTGATATCAGGAAGAAAGCCTAATTATATAAGGTGAATTTTCTAAGCTAGCCCTCAGAAGAGGTAATTATGCCACTTGTGGAAAACCTCAAAACTTATGGCCTGTTTGGTAACACTATTAGACACCTCTATCACTTTTATTTTTAAAATGGATATTGATTGTAATCATTTTGAGGTGTTTGGTTAATAATATCAATTTTGAAATTTATAGTGCAAACAACACGTGTTATGTAATACAAGTGTCAACTTGTATCAATTTTGATATTGATACTCTATCTTATAGAAATATCAATATCAATACTAATATAGTATCATTTTTGATATTCTAACCAAGTAGACCATTAAGTATCGTGGTAACTAGGATCAGGTCTAACGGGGTAGTGCCAAACGAAAATAGAAGTGAATTAACCGAAAGGACAGAGCCCTGAAAACTCACCTACTCTAATACCACTTGGAAAATCCCAAAACTTAAATATTGAAGTAACAAGGACTAGGTATATATAAACATGAGAATACTCTCTTCGGTATCCAATATGAGACTAAAACATTTAACACTCTCTCTCTTGGCTAACCACCATTAGAGTCGCGATAGAAATACACGGGATAGTGTCAAGCGAAATAAGAGTGGATCCACTGAAAAGACAAAATTCTAAAAACTCACTTACTATGATACCATGTGAAAAACCTCAAAACTTATGCCCTGTTTGGTAACACTATTAGACACCTCTATCACTACTAATTTTAAAATTGATATTGTTGGTAATCATCTTGAGGTGTTTGACTAATAGTATCAATTTTGAAATTTATAGTGCAAACAACACATGTTATGTAATACAAGTGTCAACTTGTATCAATTTTGATATTGATACTCTATCTTCTAGAAATATCAATATCAATACTAATATAGTATCATTTTTGATACTCTAACCAAACAGGCCATTTAAGTAATGAGATAATCGAGAATAAGATCCATAAACATGGAAATACTCTCTTTAGTGTCTAATGTGGAATTAAGTCACGTCACTTGTTACCACCTAACCTGTTGAATCCAATTGGAGCTTCTGTTAGCAAAATATAGTAAAGCGAAAATTCCGTATGTGACTATAAAACAGAATTTGATTTTATAAATATGATGAAAAAAGTAAGTTTCGAATGATTTTGACTTAGAACCTCTTTTAAGGGGTTTCAATGAAAAGGAGTTAAGTTTTTTTTTAGATGCGATAAATAGCTACAAGTCATTTCTATATCAGTTATTACCAGGGCAATGCTTGCCGGTGAACTTACTATATATATGGAACATTTTCTAGAAAGAGATGACTAACTAATAACGTGACTGAGGGTCAAAGATGTGAAATTCAGCCCAAAATAGTCGGCTAAAATGTGGGGTAACGAAAGAAAAAAAAACAAATTAAGGGCTTGAATATATCTCCAAGAATCGGTCGTCCTGACCATTTTGTCCTCCATGTGGCTCTGGTTGATTTAAAATATATATAATAAGAATAATTAGGTGTTTAGTTTATGATAAAATAATTTTTTTACAAAAAAATATTTTTATAACGATTTATTAAGAATGTACTAAAACAATGTTCATAAGAATTTGATCTCGTGGAGATTTCTCGATAAAAAAGAGATGAAGCCCTCCTTCGTTTTCCTTGCGCTCTGTACCTTTTCGAAGTTCTTACTTTACCAAGCATTGTTTTTCGAACAAACATGATGATTTCGAATATCCTATACGTTACTGAAATATATTATTTTATCAAATATATATATATATATATAATTACGATATAGTCGTACACCACCATAAGAGGCATGAATCTCATCGTATAATTGATTTCCCCATAAATATAACTCCTTAAAAAAAATTGGGTCAATAACATCAGCAAAACTATACAACCCCTTCGAACTCCTCTGCTTTCAAGCGAAGGGTCAAAGCTAGCCGTTACCTTGGAAGAAGACGAAGGGGCGGGGATCTTTAAAAGTGGTGGGCTCCACCCTCCAGCCAACGGTCATCAAAATTCAAAATGCTTCCACCAATCCCCAGCAGACGTGTTCAGCAGGGAGCCGCAGACCTTCCTTCTTCCTTCCCACACCAGACACTATAAACAATCAGAAAAACCCCCCCAACGATTTCAAGAGAACCAGACCTCGCGATCTCCCTCTCTCTCTCTCCCTCTCGCGCAGCTTCCGGAGGCTCTTCGCTCCCTTTTCCTCTCCTTCTTGCTGCTGCTTCTGCTAGAAGAGAGGGAAGGCAGGATGTCGCGGAGAGAGAACCAGGACGTTCCGGACAGCAACATCCCCATTGTCCCCGCCGCGAGCCCGGCGGCGCCGGTCAAGCAGGCCGTCCCCGCGGCGAAGAGCGTCGACGGCCAGTCCGTCCTCAAGAGGTACTCCTTCTCTCTGTCTCTCTATCTCCATCCTCCCCCCCCATTTCATCGGGTTCTTCCTGCCCATGGTAGAAACCCTTTCTAGGTCAAATGTCTCTTATCTAGATTCCGTTTCCAGGCCTTGTTTCCATCTTGCGGGAGTGTTTTCTTTTTTTAATTTTCTAAGCTTTATCGTTCATCTTGCTTGCTTTGCGTACGACAATCAAATTAATTCCATTTCGAACTCTTTTTTTCATTCATTTTCCCGTTCTAATCGAATTAATCTACCTCCCTGTGGTTCGGTGGCTATGGTGCTCCTCGGCGATGACAAAGCAGGCTCCAGTCAGAACTGATGTCGTTGATGGTATTCCTCCTTCAGCTTAAATTTCGTAAAAAAAGTCGAATTTTTCTTTTCTTTTCTTTTCTCCGGCGTTTGATCCGTCGATGTCTCCCTGCAGATGAGCGGAGATCCAGGAGTATCGGCGTTCCCGGAGGGAGACAACATCTTCTGCTGGAAGGGGACGATCACCGGCAGCAAGGACACCGTCTACGACGGCATGGTTTACAAGCTCTCCCTTACCTTCCCAAATGACTACCCTTTCAAGCCTCCCAAAGTGAGGTTCGACTCCTCCTGCTTCCACCCCAACGTGGACATCTTCGGAAACATCTGTCTGGATATCCTTCAGGTCTCTCTCTCCATGTAGAAGAGTTTTCTTTTCTCTTCCTTTTTTTTTTTGAATTACTTTAGTTTCATCAGCATCATCTCGAGAATTCCAGCTGAACAAAATTTTCGTTTTTCATCGGAACCACGTTTCAGGATAAATGGTCTTCGGCCTACGACGTGAGAACCATACTGCTATCGATACAGAGCCTCCTCGGGGGTAAGAACCAGAAAGAGAGCAGTAGTATTTTCTTTTTCTCGATCAAGTGCTTTTCTTCTGAGGGTGCTTCTTCTTGGTGGGGTTGTTCTCGGTTTTCCTGCAGAACCAAACAATGATTCTCCGTTGAACAACCAAGCGGCAGCTCTTTGGAACAATCAAGAAGGTAACAACACGGCGGCATTGATCAAAATCAAATCTTCCCCTGATTAGGAAACTAGGAATCAAGTTGACGTTCCAATCTTCTTTTCCTTTCTTTCTCGCAGAATTCAGGAAGATGGTGGAGAAGTTTCACAAGGCTGCTTGAAAAAATTGTTATCTTGGCCCAAGTTCACAGCTTCTGGAGCTTCGTCCGCTGGAGGGCTTCATATTTTTGATTGCTCCTCCGTTCCCCTCTTTGCTTTCACACCCCCATTTCCTGTCTCACAACAGCACAGACCCCACCGGTTAAAACGGAATTGGTTGATCGATGTTGGAAGAAATAAGAAATTGATTCAATCAACGTACATGGTTCTTGCCATCCATGAATGTTTATAATTTTTTGTAGATGAAAAGAAAAAACTTGTTAGATGGCTTTTTTTTTTGCGTGGTTAGCTTCCAGCTATATAAAATGTCTCATAAAAATATGAATGTTTGTTATTCTTCACCTGTCAGTGGCGGATCTAGATTTTGAAATTATATGTTATATGTTATTAGTTTTTTTATCAAAATATTTTATATTAAAATAATTTTAGAAGAGATGACCCCACTAAAATTGTTAGGGACTCCACTAACTTTAAATTCTAGATCCGCCACTACCAGAGTCTGTTTTAACTCTTGAACTTGTCATCAAAATTTTGACCCTTCCATTGAAGTAACCAGCTCGGTGAACAAGTTCAAGCAGTATGCATGAAATTCGAAATTTTGATGACAAGTTCAAGAGTTGAAACAGAACTCGGGTAGAAATTAATATGAGTTTTTGCAGCGGCTGGAACATTGTTAGAATTAATCAACTCGGGCTTTTTCCTGTCCTTTAAGGAAGAAATCAACTCAATTTGGTCAGTCCGTTGACCAAATCACACCCTCGTTCCAAATAAATTCGAGTCGTTCACAGTTCCGCTCGAAGGTTGTTGGGAAAATAGCGGCAGGGGGGGTTCTCGGCGGGAACTTAGATCGATTTGGCAAAGTAGTGGCAAGACTAGAGAATTCTCTACTTGTTTTATCCTCCTGGTAGGGACATTCTACTTGTTCGTTTTCTCTCAAATAGCGGTTTTCACGGCATAGCACAGCGTATCAAAATAGCGGTCAGCATCATCTCAGCGGCGGGAACTTTACAGATCGATTTTGCAAAGTAGTGGCAAGACTAGATAAATTCTCTACTTGTTTTATCCTCGTGGTAGGGACATTACTTGTTCATTTTCTCTCAAATAGCGGTTTTCACGGCATAGCACTAGTGCTGTAAACGGGTCGGATTCGGCAGTGGATTCACCAGAATCCGATTCCGATTCCGATAAGGGTTAAGGGATTCCGATTTCGATTCCGAGAATTTCGGAATCACTATGTTCCGATTTCGATCCGATTCCGTTATCGAAATCGGAACCGAATCCGATAAAATCCGAAATGCATATTAAATATTAATTTTTATTCAAAAGTAAGTCAATAATTTACATATAATTAATAAATTTTGATATAATCTTCTTAAAAATTTATTTTTATTATGTTATCAATTTATATATTATATTTTATAATTTATTTAACTTTTATTTAATTTTATTTATATATAATTATTTTTTATCGAATTCGGATTAACGGAAACGGAACCAACTGATTCCGATTCCGATAAACTACCAGAATATCCGATTCCGATTCCGATACAAAAACAAGTTCCAAACTCGTTAATTTTTATCGAAATCGAATCGGAATATCGGAATATTGGATTCCGTTTGCACCCCTACATAGCACACATCGTATCAAAATAGCGGTCAGCATCATCTCAGCGTCCTCATTTTTTTTTAAATGACACCTTCATTAGCTGTCCGTAGTCATTAGATATGGAGCTCCCGTTATCTTCAATGACGTGAGAACACATGGTGTCGCGAAAAACGAAGTATCAATGCGTTTTAAAAATGACATGATGTCCTTTCAATTTCCCCATAACTCGTTGTCGATCCTAGTTTAACCTGCTACTAAGACATTAACAATTTACGAGGCTCTATTAACTAGCTACCAAGTTTTGAGAACCTATTACTAATCTTTTATCAACTCGATATCGAGTTACCGAGACTTCAAAAATTCACTACCGAGCATAATTTAACTACCAAGATCCATTACAGTTGCTACCAACCGCCTATCAATTTGCTATCGAGTTACCGAGGCTCCAAGGCCCAATACTGAACTACCGAGGCTCCAAAGATTCACTATCGACCCTCTATAAACGCACTACCAAACCTAGTTTAACTTGCTACTGAGACCCGTTACAGTTACTACTGACCGTCCATCAACTCGCTACCGAGTTACCGAGACTACAAAGACCTACCGAACAACCGAAGCTCCAAAGATCTACTGCCAACCCTCTTTTAACTCACTACCGAGCGACATCACATCTACTTTACACCATCTTTAAAATGTACTAACACTTTATTTTACGTGACACCAGATATTCTCACGTCATTGAATACTACGAGAACTCCCTTCACCCGAGGACTAAGGTGATCCACTCTCCTTAGACGTGAGGAAGCCTCGTGAAAATGAGAAATTTCGCCAAAAACATGTCATCCTTTATGAAAATGCAACTTGAAATGGACGACGGGAGCTGACGAGACAAAACTAAAAAGAGAAAGACGTCGAGAGTTATTTCTGTAAAAAAAAATTAGTTCTTTTAATTGGCCAAAGAAACATAAATAACTCCTGCTGAAAATTGCCAAGCGTAATTTGCTCCACCCATCCTTCTCATCCTCAAACATCCTAGAAAAAATAAGTGTTTGAGATATCTCTCAAGAACAAATATCCAAACCGTGCAACGACGACGATCCCATTTCAAAAACATGAGCTGAATTCTCGATGCGTATGGAACTTACAGTAACGATCTCTCTCTCTCTCTCTCTCTCTCTCTCTCTCTCTCTACGAGTACATCTTGAGTCGGAAACACATAAGAAAAACTCCGTTCGAAAAATATCAGATCTATCAAATTCCTGTAAAATCAACTCTTGAATTTAAAAACACTATAACGGGGCGGGGGGGGAGGGTAACGGTTGTGGAAATGCTTGAGAAAAACCAAGAGACCGACGGCACCAAATACGAAAAAGATGACAATAGAAAATCAATATAAAACAACTCCAGTTGAACGTCTTAATAAACCAGAAGTCTGCCCGAAAACAGCGGGTAAAGGCTACGAAAATGCTTTGACAAGCAGAGAAAAACCAAGAGACCGACGCCACCAAATACGAAAAGGATGACAATAGAAAAGCAATATAAAATAACGCCAGTTGAACCAGAAGTCTGCCCGAAAACAGCGGATAAAGGCTGTGGAAATGCTTTGACAAGCAGAGAAAAACCGAGAGACCGACGCCACCAAGTACGAAAAGGATGGCAATAGAAAAGCAACATAAATTAACTCCAGTTGAATGTCTTATAAACCAGAAGTCTGCCCGAAAACAGGGGGTAACGGCTGTGGAAATGTTTTGACAAGCAGAGAAAACCAAGAAACCGACGCCACCAAGTACGAAAAGGATGACAATAGAAAACCAATATAAAATAACTCCAGTTAAATACGCTTTCAAGGCAATTTGAGAACGCGGCAAAATCAATATCTCGATAAACATGAAGGAGGTATTCTGAATATCTCTCCATCGACCAACAAAACAAACACCATATTCAAATTTAAAGACAGTTACACCGAGGTTCAAACATCTCCAACACAGACAACATCAAATGAGTTTTCACTCAGACACTACACAAGAGACAGGTACGCGGAAAGACGACTACAGCTCAATAACTCAAGAAACTTCGATGGGTGAGACCATGAGAGTTGGAAAACTAGACATCTCTCCTCAGCTCTTTTTCGTTGTAGAACGACTCGGACGAAGGGGCATTTGTTAGTACTTGTAATCCTTGACGTGAAGGCTCTCAGAAGCCCCCTCTCCCTTGACGGCGTCCCCCTTGTAAGTGCCCAACGTGGCCTCGGAGTTGGCCTTGCACCTGGAAAGGAAGGCAGCCTGTGCCTTCTCGACGTTCTCCACCTTCCCAGACCATGCCTTCAATGTGCTCTGCTGCAAAGCGCGGCCAAAAGAAAAGGAGAGGCTCCAGGGCTTCTTTCCCTTGAGCTGGTTCATGGCGTTTAGGTTCAGGGTAGCCTCCTCCTCACTTTGCCCACCTGACAGGAAGACGATGGCAGGGACAGCTGCAGGAACGGTCCTCTGCAAAGCCCTCACCGTGTACTCGGCTATCACTTCCGGGGCCACCTTCGCAGAATCTGAACCGGGAGTCACCATGTTTGGCTTCAAAAGAGATCCCTCAAGAAGCACATGGTGGTCGTTGAGGGCCTTGTAGCAAGCTGCAAGAACACGTTCCGTTACGTCTGCACAGCGCTCGATGCCGTGAGGTCCATCAACAAGGATCTCTGGCTCGACGATAGGAACAAGGCCATTCTCCTGGCAGATGATGGCATATCGAGCCAGACCATTAGCATTCTCGTTAATGGCCAGCTGAGACGGCTCGGTCGGGCCAATCTTGAGAACAGCACGCCACTTGGCAAAACGAGCTCCAGCCTCGTAGTACTTGGCACAGCGCTTGCCAAGATCATCAAGGCCCTGCGTGGTTGTCTCTCCGTTGGTGCCAGCCAGTTCAACAGTGCCCTTGTCTACCTTGATACCAGGAAGGACACCACCATCCTTGAGGACATCCACGAAGGGTTTTCCATCAGCAGTCTTCTGGTACAGGGTCTCCTCGAAGAGGATGGCACCACTGAGACATTGAAGGGCACCTGGTGTGGTGAAAAGGAGCTCACGGAGGGCACGTCTATTGGACTCAACATTCTCGACATTGATGCTGGCTAAGCGCTTGCCAATTGTGCCAGTAGATTCATCAGCAGCAAGAATACCCTTGCCCGGGGTACCAATGTAGGCAGCATTCTTGATGAGCTCATCTGCAAAACGAAAACAACTCCTCGTTACACAAATTACCAAAGCGACTTTCCGTGCTAGCCAATATTTTCTTAAACCTCATCCTATCTGATGGGCTCTTGTGGATATATCAGCATATAAGCATGCGCCTAACATAATTATAAATAAAAAACTAAAACCTTATAACAGTAGACAGAATAAAAGAACGTATGACCGAATGGAAATGTGGCCACGTCAACAAGATATACTTGATAAATTATTCCACCAAACTGTGCAAGGACAACAACCTTCTGCTGCACAGAGAGAAACAGAACATCCATGACGGAAAGTAAAAACCTACAGATGAAATGATTTAAACTGAGATATTTATACGGAATAAAAATTAAGAATTAAGCTTAAGCCTGAAAAAAATATTAAATTGCTTAAGCTCTTACTCGAGTTCCGAAACACAATATACTCAAGCGAAGCTGTCGAAAAGTTGTAAATTAGGAAAGTTATCGAGTACTATAAAACCAGCATCTCCCCATCTCCGGAAGATGTATGATCTAACATGCGACTGAAGCACAATTGGAGTATCATTTCAATCAACACCATGAAACAAAATTTCAGGGACAAAAAGATCCACGAGATGAATAAACGGTTGCACGCGCCGACAAGCAAAAAGAGGAAAGCAAACAGCTGCCCAGGTGCGTAGAACCTGAAGAGGAAACAACAATGGTTCCCTGGCCATAAGCAGCATACCATTCCCGCCCAGTGAAGTACTTGATAGCACATCGGTATACGGATAATAAGTTCCGCCCCGTAAATGCACCATGAAATTGCTAGAGGATAGAGGTAGCATGACGTTTAGAAATCAACAGATCTGATCAGCCATAATAATCAAAGCAAACTTTAATCGTGTCTCCTCACGAAACTGATTAACGAGAACCAACAAAAGCATGGGAAAAGAAAAGAAAAAGTGTTCTGATCTAGATAGATTAAGGCGGAAAAAAACCCCTATCTCTTCGAGCCAAAGAAAACAACAGAGAGCGAGGGAGCAAACTTCTGAACCAGCTAATCAGGGCTGGGGATAAGAAGAGGCCAGATCCAAAAGGCAACGGATCAAAGAAGAACATCGACAGACCACAGAAGCATATACAACAACCAGATCTACAAAAAGAACAAAACGAAACAGAAGCAGCAGAAAAGTAAGCTTAACATCTAGATCTGGTGCACGGCTACCGCGGGGAGTGAGGGGACGAGAGGTATACCAGCGTACTTGCTCCGGTAAGCAGTCATCTTCCCTGCGATATCGAACGCAAAGATCGAGACGGCGGTGCGAGACGGCGGTGGGCGGAGAAGAAAGTGGGAACCCCGGTATTTATACCTGCGGAGGGGAGTGGGGGTGTGCGAGCGAGCGACAGAGACGTGTGGCGCAAGAAGGGCCTAATCGGATCCCTCCGGAGCCAACCGTAAAATTTCGAGGAAACACCTTCTAAGTTGTCATCTGTACGCTGAGCCACGACAAAGCACATATTTGTCGCCGTACTCTCATGTTGAACGAGTGAAGTGAGGGATACATACGAAAGAGGGGGGTCACAAGAGCAAATATAGGAAAGCTCGGGCACGAGAATAAGTTCCGAAGCCTCGAGATAACGATGAGACTGCGCCTCTCCGTCCATTCTCGATCCCCCCCCCGGCCGCAGCGCCGCGACAGAAACATGGGGCTCGGGCTGGCGATCCGAACGGTCCGTTACCGGGCCTGGAAAAAAACAAGGCTTCCTTTAATCCGATCCGACTGTTCGATTACATTCATTTTCATGCTTGTTTTTTGGATATTATTTGCCACCTTAGGATGTTGCCGGGGGGGGGGGAGGCGAAATCAGAAAATCAAACGGTACCGTTCCACGGAACGGATATCCGGACCCGAGGAGGATCCGAACTCGGCGAAAACCGCGAGCCCCCACAAGTTCAGAAACAAACCGCTGCTTCGCACCGGTTTCGACGACGCGGAAGGGAGAGGGGCCCACAGTGGTAGGCTCTGCGCACCGGATGTCGTTGGGAGGCGGGTCTGGTCCTCGGATCGGATACTATCGGTCGAGTCGTGTCCGAGTAGGATCCACTGGCCCGAAATAGCGAGATCCGATCCGGTTTTCTTGCATATATATATACTAGGTTAGATTAGATTAGACTAGTCAACAAAACGTGCTACGCACGTGTACCGGTTAAAGATGATAGAGAAGGCTATAACTAATTTATTTAAAATATACTTATTTTATAAACAAGTATATATAACTCATATGAAATAAAAAATTGATGCCAAATATCATATTTTATAGAGAGAGAAGATTTAGATTGCTTTGGTGCATAATAATTTTTTATACATTTTGAGATCAATTATATTAGAAAAATCTTAGATAGAGAAAGTAAAAAAAATCATTTTTAGATAATAAAAAAATGAAGACCGTGTACAACTTCAAAAGATGGGAAACACAAGGAAAGGGCACATTTTTGTAAAAAAAAAATTATAAATTTATCTTGGAAACCAAACACCCTATTAGTTAGTTTATAAAATTTTCATCCAGTTGTTGTGTTGTTCTAAGACAAGTATTTGCCAAATTTTTGGATTTCCTGTAACAATATTAAACTTATCTATTTTAATCATCTTTTATTAGTATGGTTCATAAAAAATATGTTGATTTGTTATATTTCGTGTATGTCAAAGTTAACATTTGACTCTTTTTCTATTAAATTCTAAAATCAGAATTAATTGTTTATTATAGGGATAAAATAAAAATTTGCGTAGAAAAAAATAATTCTTTATCTATTTTAATCAATTTTTATTAGTATGGTTCATAAAAGAACATGTTGATTTGTTATATTTTGTGTATGTCGAAGTTAACATTTGACTCTTTTCCTATTAAATTCTAAAATCAGAATTAGTTGTTTATTATAGACATAAAATGAAAATTTACGTAGAAAAAAATTTATTCTTTATCTCAACCCAAAAAAATTTTATTAAATACTTGCGTCTGAATAAATATGCAGAATTAACTATTTTTTGTAACAAAACAAAAAAATTACTATAAAAGTTACGTAATAAGTAATGACCAATGCATATTAAATATTATAACGTTGAGCATGGTAACATACGGAAAGATTCTATCTAAATTATAAAAACCTGCAACATAAGTTTATCAATTGTAATTAGAAATGTGTATTTAAAAAGACTAATGGGTAACACTACGGCCTCACGTCCACGGGTCTTAAGGTAATGTGGGCGACATATGGCATTGGCATTTGACTCAAGTCAGTGAATAAAATACTGACTTCAAAACGAAAATTAGAAATCAGATAAAAAAAATACAATTTTGAAAGTCGTAGCCAGCCTGTACGATGTTTCTATAGATTTGTAAATTATTGATTATTGAGATTGAATTTTAACGATTCGTTGGATTTAATAAATTCAAATGGTTGAAAGTTATAAATTTAAATTTTTGAATTTTTGAATTTTGATTTAAAAAACTAATAATTCAAACAATCTAGACCATTTATCGTAAAAATTATTTATTTCGATAAATTCAAAAATCTAATCTTATAATATCAAACGCTATGAATTCATCGATGTAAGCATCGGACAAATTCAACTCCGATAATCATAGTTTACGAATCTATGCAAATATTTAATACACTGCATGCAAAAAAAAAAATACAAGTTGTAGATTTTTTTTTGTCAAACTTCGAAGCAAAGTTCGACTACTTGACTTCAACTTTTAATTTTCGTTCGTAGACTTAGGTCAAATGCGTTACTTTTATAAATAAAAATTTTAGTGCATTATTTTTATAATTATAAAATTTATGTTATTTCAAAAAAAAATTCAGCACCGAGGACGTGGTCTCCCGCCCGGCAAGCAGGAAGTTTGCGACGACGTCTCGGAGGAACTCCTCGGTGTGGTCGCCGCTGGCGTCGAACCGTGAGAGGAGGTCGTCCTTCCGGCCACGGCACGGTGGATCTGCCAGCTTCTTCTTCGACCGGACGATCTCCACGGCGAAGCCATGGATCTTCGAGACGGACTCCCTCTCAGCCGCCCCTCCGTGCCCACGTTGAGGAACCCCTTGATCACCCACGCGAATGGCAGAGCGTACATGAACCGGTGGAAGATGATGGCGGCGGCGGCGGCAAATTTCTTCATGAATCCGGCGGGGACTCCGGCCGTCACGCTGTCTATCTCCCCTTCGACCAAGCACGCCGGGTCGACGCCGAAGGCCGCCGTGCAGATGTTGTCGAAGGCGAACCGTTGGAGGACGTCTTGCAGGTCAATGATCTCACCCTCCTCCCCGGCGGCAACCTCCAGCGGGGGCTGCAGCCGGCGGACCACCAGAGAAGGAGCATCGTGAGGTAGGGTAGAAGAAAATGGCGAGAAAGGAGACGGTGAGAAAGTGCTGCTCCATTCATGATGTATTTGGACAAAAAATCCAACCGGATACAAAGGACGAAAAAGTGCGATTCCCGTTTCTATTTATAAGTTAGATTAGATATATATTACACTCTCACTCTTTTCACACACATCCAGTGCGAAGAAAAATACTTTGCAAGAGATATTTTAGACAAAATAATATGGCTGCAAATATATATGTATATATATACGTTTTACTCGAAAAGGATGAACAACATATATATTTTCACCATGCAGTCTGGGGGATCCCTTTTGAGAACAAGATTATTCGAATGCAGGCTCATTTAAAGGCATGTAGATAAGTTGTATCTCAGAAAAAAAGGGTTGCAAGTGGGGTAGGTGCTTTTCTAAATACAAGCACCTTCTATTCTTTCGACGATAGGTGAAACCATCCACTTTCATGTATTTAAAATTTATCATAATATAAAAATAATTTACATATCATTCCTCGTTTGTTTTATATTTCTAAAAATGTCCGGGTTAAAATTTAAAATCTCAGACATATATGAGATATCGTGTTTTAATAGCAAACTCATCCGTAAGCACCTAAAACATCACCTTCTTAGCAAAAAGTGCCATCCATTTTTCAACTAATTACATCATTGCCAGGAATTTCAAGTGGCGTTATTATTTATAGTTAAGGAATTTTAATTCGTACGGCGACATATTTTAAAAATATATAATTAATTACAAAGAGTAATATCTAA
Source organism: Cryptocoryne crispatula var. balansae (assembly GCA_036172225.1). Classification (NCBI taxonomy): domain Eukaryota; kingdom Viridiplantae; phylum Streptophyta; class Magnoliopsida; order Alismatales; family Araceae; genus Cryptocoryne; species Cryptocoryne crispatula. The sequence goes on from CM069926.1 coordinate 2,871,578, forward strand.
ACATCCCTTCATCACACAGTATAATAAATTGCAAACTCTACGCAGACAGATTAATAAATATTTTAAATAAATTTTAATTTTTTTAAAAAAATTTAAGGGAATTAGCACACTCCTTCGTGTGCATATTTGTCGGTATAAATATTACTAATAAATTGCGGCAGCCCTTAAAAAAAAGACTGCACATATATATATATATATATATATATATATATATATATATATTTCCACTGCCCAGCTTCGCACTGATCAAGACGGGGAAGGGAGCACGGCGGGGAGGAGAGGCCATGGGGACACCCGAGGCGCCGTCAGCGGTGGAGCTGATCAGCAGCGCGAAGATGTTCGGCGGCTTCAACAGGAGATATAAGCACTTCAGTCCCACTCTGGGCTGTTCTATGACCTTCTCCATCTACTTCCCGCCGACACCGCTCACCTCCTCCAACGTGCCCGTAAGCGCTTTCCACTGCCCGTTTTTGTTATTATATCCGCCATTTCATCGTCGGCAGTGATGTTGATCTGGCTCTCCTTTCGGCTTTCTGGGCTCCACGGGACCTCTTTACCCGGTTCTGCTAGTCGTCGACGTTCGCAACAGTCCTTGTACCTGGGTGTTCCTGAGGCCAAAGTTTGACAATCGAACGTCTGCGCTAATGTAGATTGACAGATCGTGTCTAAATCGGGGGCGATTATTATTGGTTCTACGATTTTTTTATTGTGGAATTTGAAATGGTTGTAATTTCCCAATTAAATGGTACAGAACCCAGAATGTCTGCAATTTCATTTGAATTGATATGTTGGCTTCCATATTCTTACTTCGCGGGTTGTGCGTGTTAGTTTATGCAACACAAGGCAATCGACGGCACTGGATATACGCCCTTTTATTTCATATAAAGAAACAATGAGAATGAAGCAAGATTCTGTGTTCGGTTCTTTTGGCAATCAAAATTTGTCTTCTAGACTGTATATGAGTGCGATTCCACCCTCTAGACATGTGGGAATAAAATGAGTCACAAGGTGGAGCACAGTCAGCCTAAGCTCAATGGTGGTGAGGACGAAGGAACCAGATCAAATAGTTCATTGATAGAAACCGATAAGTTGCAAGAAACATGCTTTTTAAGATGTAACGAAGAAAAGTGCTGTTCATATTAATGTGCAAGTAAAAATTGCAAGTATTTGATGGAAATCGTTTACCATACAATCGGTGAACCAGACCAAAGACTGGAGTTTTTTGATGTTTTAGTGGAGAAAGTTTCATTGTTATGACTGTTTGATGCGAATTATCTTCTTTGTTATGAACTTGCATTTTATCATTCATTTTCGCCTTATCAACTCATTTTTCTTGGCCTTGGCTGTAGGGTGGATGACCTCAAATTCAACTCTCTTATTCATTTTATTATATGAAAAGCATCATTAAGATTTCATCTGAACTTGTACTGTCATTATGAAATTAACTGGAAATGAATTTATTGATTTAATTATTGTGTTATTCACTTTATAGAAGAATCTGGTTCTTTACTCTTTACATTGCGAGGAAAATTTACAGCTGCACATGTCTTGCAGTCACTGATGGAGCAATACATAGTGATTTTTCCACCATGTCTTGTCTCTTCAAATATATAGTTCAGCCTCTATCACTGACCATTAAGAACTGAGGGACCTCTTTCATGATGCTTTCTTCTCAAAGCTACGATATCTGCCATCCTGAAGATTTTTGAAGGCCTTTTGTATTTATAATTTATAATTTTGTTTCTATTTTTTGTGCTTATAAGGTGTCAATTTTTTTGCCATTTCTGAGACAAAATATGTACTTTCTATCACCGATATTACCACTTATAGGGCTGTAAATGGAGCATATATGTAGTCTCTACTCTCTATTTCCACTCTGTAAGCTATTTGGATAATTGGTATGTGAACCTGATAGAAGTTGGATTCTGATAGAATATCACTTAACTGATAATGTCTGGGTCCTCTGGGAGATAGGGAGATGGGTGCAATGGGATAATCGCAAATGTGACATGTCTGTATGGGCAATGGCAGCATTGAAGTCGCTTCCCTAGAAGCACTTGCAGGCAGTAGCAACATGGAGGTGGAAGTGAACTTCCTTTCTTGCAAGCAGCAGGTGTGGAGACAGAGATAAAGGGTGGAGGCGCTTCCTTCCTTGCTTGCAGCAGGCTTGTTGGCTAAAAGAAAGGGCAGAGAAAGGAGGCAGAGGAGCTGGCAGAAATGTTTATTCTTCGTGCCGAAGAAGATTTTGCTTTGTCAGGTTTGTACCTTCAGACAAACAGAGGAAGGGTGGGGATGGAAGATAGGCAGAGCCCAGAACATGCCTCAAAAGATGCATTTGTAACACCCCAATTTGTGAATATGTTAAGAGATTAGTTCAATGGGTTACCAACAACTCCGATTAAGAGATGACCTGTTCTTTACTTCTTGAAGCCTTGAATAGATCACCCACGCACTTCCTGTCCATTGCAGCCTTCACAGCCTTAACATATTTAAAGGGAATCGATCTCGAATGTCTATGAAATGCATTTTTGATATACTTTTTTACTATATTTTTTCCTGTCATATTATCACTTTTAAAGTTTGTTTTACACTTGTTTTACATACTTGAATAACTGCTAATTTAATGGGCAAAACACAATGTAGTTTAAAGATACCAAAAATGCATATTGTCAATGTACAAGGAGGATTCACTTTAAACAAGGTGAATATATATTTTTCTAGATGTTTTTTACTAAATCCTTGGTTGAGGTAACCTCTTGTTCACATGCCACCTCTTGTCTTTGATTATTTGTCTTTTGTCATACCTTATCACTGGTACGCTTTATTAGCCAATGCCAGATGCATTGAACCTTGGCACAGACTCATGGGTTAACACTTTTCCTGTTTAACCTAATGTGAAAATAGTGACGTGGGAAAGTCCAACTTTTAGATTTCAGCCTTTCAAGCATAAAATTAGCAGTCTGGAGCTTTCGAGCGTGTCTAATTGACTTGCAGTTCATTAGAAAACAGTAATATTTTTTGAAGTTCCAATTTCATGTGGAGCAGTGTTGGTAATAGGAGAAAAATAGCTTACATAATATACTTTTATGTTGTGACAGGTTCTCTATTGGCTGTCTGGTCTTACGTGCACAGATGAAAATTTTATTATCAAGTCTGGTGCACAGCGTGCAGCATCCAAGGAAGGCATTGCACTGGTTGCTCCAGATACCTCACCTAGTATGTTCTGATTCAGCTCATATGACTTTAATGATCTATTTTTTAGTAGTTACATTTTATTTTCTAAGGTGTGGGTAGAGGAGATGCTTTAACATACACACATCATATGCCTTTTTACATTTGCTTTCTCATCTGAAGTAGTTGGGTGCTTGTTATCTCAAAATAAGCCTTGCCAAGGATATTAGCGTTGTTCGTTATCTATAATCAAATTCAAGATAATGTCCAAAGCCATTAAAATATCATCATGCTTCATAATAAATTAGAATTATCAAAAGGCGTTCATTGAATGGTCAATCATATTTAGTCAATAAATAAGGGATGCATATCTGTCATAAAGACAGAAGATTAAAATTAGATGTTACCATATTTGGTTGAAGGGCTGTGCTCTCTGTGGCAGACAAACTAATTTGATAAAAAATATTAACATCGTGTGCACGGCATTATACTTTCTAAAAGGCTAGGACATAGCTGCAGGGAAGCTCTCCAATCCTGTTATTTCTTGTCTCACTTCTCACTTTTTTATTTCTTTTATTTTAATCTTTTATTATGTATGCTTGGGTCCCTTCACTCATTTCCATTTCTTTCTTACCTTGCTGTTTTCACTTTCCATGTTGGTATGTGTTATGGAATTCCGTATTTATATTGTCGAGGTGCAAAACATACATAACTTGCTGATGCCATTTGGTCACAGACTCATTTATTTTGTGGCAGGTAACAAAACCATACTTTGCAAAATCTGCTGATGGCCCGATGTATTCAAAAGTCATCTTTGGCTGATCCAATTCTACTGATTGAACTCCCAAAACACAAGAACAATTAAAATGAAAATGATAAAGAATGCCATTGGAGCGATGTCAGGCCAATTGAAGGTGATCTGGCAATTGCATCGGAATCTTATCCTCCCAACTCAGTTATATTCAAGTCAAATCCAATAACATTGGAAGTAAATAGTAAATTTTTACTTTTCGACATCCAGAATCAAGTAAACACTAATTGCTGTCTCAAAATATTGTAGTTATTGGCCTCTCTTTGAAAGGAGCAATTGTACCATTACTCTTATTGATAAAGCAGAAGAGTCATGATTAAAGTACGAGAGATGAGATACACCATCCAACAAAGAACTTTTACATTAATGTTGATGAAGAGAGTCAATCTCTTTTACCAATTGCCAGCAGAAAGTTCAAAAAATGTCTGAACACGTCAGATTCATTATATCCAAACAAATGTTGCAAACATTTCTTAGCTTAATAGCATTGTTCTATGCTTTATAAGTACTCCATGAGATTACTCTTTTCTGATTTTATTGCTGGCAAGCTTTTTTCTGTTGAGCTTCCTGGTTTTATGTGTGTATCAAAATCATGTTATAAAAGGTTATGAATCATGATGCCTCTTGGCACAACTTTCTCTATGGAACTTTTATGACTAGCCGCAACTTCATAAGCATTTGCTTTGATTACTGGTTATTTGTAGCAACAATGTTGTCGTCACTATCATGATCATCATCTTTAGTTAATCTCTAACTGAATCAGCTTTTTTATTTCCATCATGTATGCATGGTTATGATTTTTCTGGCCATTTTATTTTTTTTCTAAAATTTCATATTTTTATTTCACCTTTTTTATGAACTACTCATGCTTGCTTAACGAATGCACTGCTTTGCATTTAAGTTTGTATATTGGTCCTTGTAAATGACTGAATTGGATAACAATTAATTTTCTTGAGTTTTTTAATTTTTCGATTTTCCACTTATCTTTTCGATCTTTATTTAAACAGGCCAATCCAGGATTGGCCTGTCTTATTTGGTCAGCCAGTTTGGGAGATCCAATCTGAATATGTCAGGGCTGAAGTTGAGATTCTTAATCTCAAATAATTAAAATTTATGGATGATTTGAGTTTGTTTCCATTTTAGTTCATTTTCTTGTAAATCTTCGTAGTTTGGAAGATAATTCTATTAGGTTCATAGGCTGCAAACCCAGCTGACCAGGAATTTTCTTCTTCTTCTGTCGAATACTCATTAGGGACGTAAGTTTGATCTTCATTTTTGCAGACTTATGGTTGTTCAGATACGTTTCAGTGTTCATCCTTGTTTAAATAGTAATGAAGTAGATCATTGTGGACAGTTCTATTGTTATCTTTTGTGGAGTGGGCTGCGCTCAGATACTTCTCATTGTACATGCATATTAGTCTTTCTTGTTGTCTTCTCAGGAAACATCTTGGTCTCTCTCTTGGAAGCTATTTTTTTCATACTATGGTTATACTTATCTATCTCCTTTTTGTCCATCAAATGAGTTACATAATAATATTACTTCCAAGATGACAGCAATCCATTTGATTCCTTTTATTGTTATTTTCAGGAGGACTGAATGTTGAAGGGGAGGCTGATAGTTGGGACTTCGGTGTAGGTACTAAAAGATTGATGCCATGCTATCTTTGGTCCAAAAAGCCTTACTGATTGGTTAAATTCTACAAAATATTTGATGAGTGTATCTACCACAGTCTTGCAAAAAAAAGATGGAGACTGTGATGATTTCCCTGATAATTTCTATATCTTGCAGAGTTACGTCACAGATGGAACTACATTATATTTGTTTCTTCTCTTCCTTCATACTCAATGTAGGAATAAGGGCTTCATAACCCTAATCTTATCCTTCTGTCTGGTCTAACAAACCTTGTGTTGGCGCACAATTTTTACAAAAAAAAAAGGGGGGGAAGCAGGCCAGCAGCTAAAAGAGGACCGGTTGGGCCAGGAGATGGGTAGTCGCGACCAAGATAGCCCAATGAAGCTAGCTATTCACAGATGGCCCAAATGCTGGCCCATTTGTGTTCTTCTCCTATGACAGGCCCGTTCAAGAGAAATCCGCGACCAAAAAAAATAAATAAATAAATAAATAAAGAAGAGCAATCAGATTAGGAAGGGAATCGACTCCCCGGATTCACCCCCGGATTCGCGGGCCGCCGAGAGGGAAGGAGCGTCGTACGAAGGCAATAGGAGGATAAGAGGAAGGGGGAGGTCGATCCCGTATGTTTTGGGATTGCTCCGAGTCCCTCTCGGAGCCGCAACTCCCATCTCAGGAAGTCTCCCGACGGGGGAGGGATACGAGCAGAAGCCTATAAAAGCCCAGCATCCCCGTGCGAGAACGGACCCCAGCAGAGCCGCGCGTGAATACCCCTCGAAGGAGAGCAATCGAGAGACCGAGAGAGGAAGGTGACAGAAGGCCTACCGGAGTCGACTCCCTACGCCGCTGCTCGAAGTCCCTTCCGGAGACTCTGGTCGCGGAGGTTCCTGCTGCAAGAAGCCTTCGCCGGAACCCCTTCGTCGCCGGAGGCTCCTGCCGCAAGAAGCCCTCGCCGGAAGCTGCTCTTCCGGAACCTCACGCCGCAAGCCAGCTAAAACAGGTAAGGAGCGTCCGCTGCCGCCGCCGGAGAAGTCCGGAGGACCCTTTGCTGCCGCCTGCTTCCAGTCGGGTGCCGCCGAGGCCGTCGGGAGAGCTGCTGTGCCGCCGCTGCCGCTGCCTGGTCGGGGGGAGAGAAAGGAGCCGCCAGGGTTATTTTTCGCAAACATATGTCCACCTGGCGTATAAGGAGAAGAGGGGAGGCGCGAGCATGACTCGAATTCAATTTTGACCGGGTCAAAATTGAGGTGGGTCCCACCAGAAGAAAAGAAAGCAAAAAAAAAAAAAAGATGGGCCGCGGCCGCGGCAGGCGCCGCGCGCGCGGGAACAGCTGCGCAGGGAGGCCAGTTGACCCGCAGGTCAACTTATGGTGGGGCCCACCTTCTAGAGTGGTTAAAAAAAAAAAAAAAAAGGAAAGGAAAAGAAGAGGAGAAGAAGATGGGCTGTGCGTCCGAGGGCAGAAGGCCCAATAAGCCTCCGGTGAACAGTGCTCCGACAGGAGCTAAAAAGAATAAAAATTTTTAAAAGACACAATCAAGTTCAAACTTAAATAAAAATGCACCTAATTAATTAAACAAACCGAGGCGAGCATCCGGCCGGCTAAAAACCCGCCTCATGGTCTCGGCATAACTTAAAAGAATCAAAATAAATGGGCAAGCAATAGGCCGGCTTTAAGCACGTCTATCACCCATAATTCAAAAATAAAATAAAATAAATAATAAACATAAATTAAATAACAATGCACTTAATTAATTAAACAAACCGAGGCGAGCATCCGGCCGGCTAAAAACCCACCTCATGGTCTCGGCATAACTTAAAAGAATCAAAATAAATGGGCAAACAATAGGCCGGCTTCAAGCACGTCTATTGACCCATAATTCAAAAACAAAATAAAACAAACAATAAACATAAATTAAATAACAATTCACCTAATTAATCAACAAACCGAGACGAGCATCCGGCCGGCTAAAAACCCGCCTCATGGTCTTGGCTTAATTTAAAAGAATTCAAAACAGAGAGGGAAAGCAATGGGCCGGCTTTAAGCACGCCCCTTGACCCTTTAAGGTGGACATACAAAGGTCTGGTTAAAGACCCCAATGTCTTACCATGCCCCAAGAGGGAGTTGTTTTGCCCATTATGCCATGGGGAGGCTGTGCATGATCAACATGCCAATATACCCAAACCATAGGCTAATGAGGTAGACCAACCATGGGATGAGTGCCCACAAGCTTTTCAAAAGCCGGGTATGCTCAACCTTGAACCGGTTGGGAGAAGACTGCATGTGCCTATCAAAGGCAGGACCATGCTCAAATTTCTGAAAAGACAAGGCAGGATTTCCAGATGCCTATCAAAGGCTGGAGACTACACTCAAGACCGGGCACATGCCGCCCATGGATTGACAGGTTCATCAAGGACTCAAAGGACCGAATTTCTGGTCAAGATGTAAATCATGTCTCATTTTGAGAGAACAAGTAAAAAAAAAGAAGAGAAATTTCATGTTCGGTGCAACGGACTTATGTCACAAGGAGAAAACAGTCCCTACCGGAATGAATGAATGCAAGCACATTAAAACTGAACTTAAATCTGAAATTTCAATAAGAAAATCAAAACATTTAAGAAATCTGAAAATCATGCTGAGGACCTGCCTGGCTCAAAATCAGAACCGAAGGATCAGAACTGAATTCTCTGAAATTCTAAAATCCAGAGATTAAAAAAATCTGAAAATTTGAACTAAGTCCGAAATCTGTTTTGGTGCAGAAATCTCTGAAAATCTGTTTTCTGGAAATTGGAGCTTAAAATCTGAATTTCGGGAATTTCAAAGTCTGGATTCCACGTTTCTGAAATCTGAAACATACAGCAAAGGACTGAAATCCGTGAGAAATCTGGGGTCTCAAAATCTGAACAGAAATCTGAAAATGCAGGAATCTGGAGTTTGGAATTTGAAGAAATCAGGAAAACTGAATTTTGCAGGGTCCGAAATCTGAAAACTGTGCATTACAAAGTCTGAAAATGCAGAATCCATTTCAAGTCCGAATTTCAGCAGTCTGTAGGCAAATCTGAAATCTGAATTCAATCCATTTAAATATCAAAATCTGAACTTTGCATCTAAAACAAAGAACCGAGAGTTTGAGAGCCTGCAGTGTGCAGAATTTGTAAGAAGTCTGAAATTCAGGTTAGGTCCGAGAAATCTGAAAACAAAAGTGTGAAGTCTGCCGACCTGTAGAACCCAGAAATAGAATTCAGAAGTCAAAACATCCATTGAAAACCAATTTCCACCCAGTTCCGAACCCAATCAGAATTCTGTGATTAGGCCTTAATCAAACTGAATCTCATCCAATTCGGTCATTTTTTGAGTCAGGCAGTTCATGAATTATGAAATGAGTCAACTTCAAACTTAATTAAAACATAAGCCAACATTAATAAAAAATGCTCAAGCAAATCAGAAATCTATAAGTTTCAAGAAAATCTGAATTCCCAAACCAGAAGATCAACAAATTGTAAATCATTAAATCTTAACTCAAGAACATTAAACCAGAATTGAGAACAAATCGGTTAAAAGAAATTCCAAGTCAGGCAATCTGTCAAATTCAATTTCAATTAACTAAATTCAAGTGAATTCTAATAAAATAAAATTCAACCTGAATTAAATCAAACAATCCACCGAACGAATAAAATCCACCAGATTCAAAACAAATCCGAACAAATTCAAACTCAATCAAATCAATTCAAATACAAATTAAATCAAATCAGACTCAATAAAATAATCCAAATTAATCAATCAACTAATTCAAATTCAACTCCAATCAAACTAAATTTAAATAAATCAACCCCAACAAAATTGACTTCGAACAAAAAATCAAACAATAAACAAATTAAATCAAAAATCAAAGCAAACTTAAAATCAATCAACAAATTTAAATTGAACCAAACTTAAAACCAATAAGCAACTCAAATTAAATTCGACTCAATCAAAATCAAACCAACAAATTTAATTCAACTCAAATCAAAATCAAACCAACAAATCAACTCAACCAATTAAAACCAAATTCAAATTAAAATTGAGTGCTTGCATTCCACCAATCTTATGGGATTGTTTTCTCCTATGTCCATATGTGTGTGAATGCGTGTTTATTTTGTGGATGTATATTTTCTGTTCCAATGGATTGCTATGACGTTTAATCAAGGGTATTCGAGTTATCTCGATGTAATTAACGTCGGATCTTCGCACCATCCGACGGGGAGAGGTCAAAATTAATTTCAAAGAACCTAACAACCTCAACACATAAATTTTGACCCTAGTTAGTACTCTTATGAAATATCATCTATTTTCTTATAAAGTCAATGCTAAGGTCTAATCAATTCAAATTCAAATTCAAAAGGAAAATGAATTTCCAAAACGATGAGAATAAATCTTTTTTGTTAAATTCGAGGTTACATCACCTTGCTATCCCTTTTGGCCTGCCAATTGATAATAGTACCTGAAAGCTTCTTATTCTTTTCTTGTCATTATAGACTCCTAAAGGTACGATACTTTATATCAGTGCTATGTATTTTGGCTTGCCATGATAAATTATCATCTTCAAGATATATATACGTAGTTATGTACACTCAGAGTGATATGAACAAGAAAGTGTATAGATATCCTAGTATATAACAGGATGGGATATGCTTTATATTTCAATTCAATTCACCAACATCTCAAGAATTAGTAGGTGAAGATTTGTTTGCTTCTCCTGCATGCACTTGCCAGTCAATCAGTAAAGAAGTAAGTGAAAAAGTTAATTTAAAGGGGACTGACATATACTTGGGAGATATGTTCTAAAATATTTGCAATATATTTGTAACTGAGTAGGTTTAAGCTGAGTGTTGAGCATGGAATTTTGTAAGCAGTTTTAACTGGTTATTGTTCATGGGTTTTAGTTTTCTTTTATTTGTTATGTTAGGTTCATGTCATCTCTAACCCACAAGGAAAATCACCTTTCCTAAAAAATCTGACCCTCAGAAATATCATGTGCTTTGGCTCATACTACCTCTTGGCTCTGCTTTTTGTGTACCTTTCTCCTAGTTTATTTCACTGTTAAAGCAGTTTGATTTCACGACTATCTCCAACATTGTGGAAAAAATGGATCTCATAGAGTGGTGCAAGTCTTGGTGTGACTACAAGTTTGCAGGTTGTTGTGTTGCAGATTGAAGCTAATTAAGTCAAGCTTGGAAATGACCTCTTTGTTGAGAACTCTTTAAAAAAGAAGGGTAAGAGTGGTGTGCATTTTGATATAATCAGGTCTATAATGGAGGAAGCCTTGGGTACTGCGGCTGTGGCAACTCCTCTCTGGTGTTTCTGATGACCTTTTGAATTTATTGATATTTGATTTCATCTATAGCTATCATGGATGGTCCACAAGTCCCATGTTCACTGAATTGTATTTACTGTTTGACACCCTTCTTTCCAGGAAAACATTTTTCTTCTACTTTTGTCCTTTCTTGTCCCATGATGGCTAACATATTTTTATTGTACAAATATGTTTCATTAGGAGCTGGCTTTTACCTGAACGCCACAGAAGACAAGTGGAAAAACTGGCGGATGTATGATTATGTTGTCGCAGAATTGCCAAAACTACTCAGCGAAAACTTTCCACAGCTCGACATTTCACGGGCATCTATCTCTGGCCACTCAATGGGCGGGCATGGAGCCTTGACCATCTTCCTGAAAAATCTAGATAAATATAAGGTTATGCTTGTTTAGATTATCCTCTGCAGCTTACTTTCGTGAATGTTATTAGTAACATTCTTTTTGTTATTACTTTCTGCTGTAGTCTGTTTCTGCCTTTGCTCCAATCAGCAATCCTGTGAACTGCCCTTGGGGACAGAAAGCTTTTTCAAACTATCTAGGTAGCAACCAATCTGATTGGGAGGTCAGTTTCTTGTATTACACTTCAACAATTTATTGAGCTACGTCTGCAAAAATTAATGCACCTTAACTAGTCCTTTGATACCACAGTAGGACTGGATTTCGTTGGGTGCTGTCTAGTCGATGCTCTCCAACTTCTTTCTCTTAGTAGTTGATGATTCTTGGAATTAACGTATACCATCTACATTTCTCTTTTCAGGAATATGATGCAACATTCTTGGTTGGAAAAGTTAATAAGCTTTCAACTACTATCCTAATTGATCAGGTAAATTGCTAACAAATTGTTCGTCATTACTCACTCAGCAGTAAATTTCCAAGGTCTCGCTATTTCAAGCATGTGTTCAATCAGATTTTGCATTCAGCTTAACATTTTTATGAAAGAACCAGCCTTTTCATCACCGAGATGTGTGTTGTGGACTGTGGAGGAAGAGAGGGGTATCAAATGCCACTGATGGGTTCTACGCCACCTTACAAAAGAAAAGAAGATTTGACCTATATAGTTCTAGATCTAAACGGTTAGCAACTTTAATAGGTACGAGAAGGCAGCTGATCTTTGGTAACTTCCCAAGAAGCTTCCATTTGGGATATAATTTGATAGGCATATCTCAGTTTGAAACCAACAATATATGTTTCTGATGTTCTTGGAGAAGTTGTTCCGAGTGAGGGGGAGTTTACTTCATGGATATGGTGTTACATTGCAGTAACAGAATCTTACAATTCAATTTCACATAACAAGAGTTAAGGATGCAGTGAACATTATTGGAATCAAGATGGTTGGTTTCTAAGATTCGTACATTGTCCATCATTTGATGTAAAAGCAGGTTCCTTGAAATGTACGAGTACAATGACAATATCTAGAATCAATGACTTTCTCATGGTTTTGTCTTTTTTCCTCAAATCTCTAGCCCATCTTTTAGAAATGCTGTTACTGAGTTGTCTAGGTGCTTTCCCAAGCTAGTTTTTATTCCTTCTTTTTTATAAGGTGGCAGTCACCACAATTCCATTAATTAATTTAAAAAACACAGTAAAAATCACAATGGGTGCTATAAAGAAAATGAAAAGGAGAACAAGAAAAAAGAGAGGATGGTACGTTTACTAAGAGGATAGATGTACTGGAATAAAAGAAAACTACAACACAAACTTCTTCCACCCAGAAAGAATAGGTCATGCCTGGAAACATCCCTAAATGCACTAAATACCAATCCTTAATGAAAGAAGCCATAAGCGAGAGGATAGATGCTAGTTTTTCTTCTTGGAAGTTGTAATTTGTGATAAACCTTTTTTTCATCCAAAGAGTGAAGACACGGTACACTAAAATGTGAGCTGGTGTCAAGGGGCAAGTTTTGATTGCACGATCAGATCAGCCACCTGAAATGGCATGTGCCAATCTCAATCTAGATCCAGCTTGGCAGCTTGGGGGGGGGGGGAGGGTTCAATCCCTATCTGGATCAGCCTGGTATCAGTGGACTGACCCCTTCTGAAATGAAGTCAAATTTTCAGTGACGGTTGCAAATCAACATGAAACAATAAATGACAAATGGGTGGAAAATTTTGTAATATTTCCAGGCATTGATGAATTATCCTTAGTTGAGTTTCCAGGGACATTTACCTCAGCTTCTGTGTACCCGAATATGCATTAAATGGTTCCCTACAAAATGGATTTGATTGAAGGAAAGTTGAGTCTGAATCTTTCAGGAATGTCAGTCATTCGGGGATATGGATTATGTTGGATTGCCCAATCTTGTGCTGACCCTTGCTCAGTCAGAGTAGAAAAGGGGCGTCAAGATCAGCCAATCTCACATTAAACCTGTCCTGGGTATTGTCCTAGCTTGGATTAATCATATGAACTAGGGAATCCAGGATCCAAAAAGGTTCGGTCCAGGTAATGTGGCCAGGTGATCAAATACTTCTTTCCACGATTTGGGTGGGGATTTATCAAAGGTTCGGTCTTGCATTGTACCACTACTTGAAGAAATTCATTTCAGGCAAGAAGAACTCCAAAGCAATGTTCGTTTTTTACTTGCTCAAGTCTAGTGATCATCAGTGTCTTGTACACTAAGAATGAGGTTGCTGGTCAAGAGCATATAGTTAGTGCATAAGTGAAGCCTACCATGCTTCCGACTTCAGGACATTGCTGATACAATCAACGTGCTTCACTCACCTTGCATCTCATAGATGTAGGCTTCCAGATTTGTCTCATCTTATGCATAATCTTTTATCTATGTGCTTATTGTTCCTGAGGTACTGCCCTGTGGCAGGGTATGGACGACAAGTTTCTGGAGCAGCAGCTGCTACCTTACAACTTCGAGGATGCCTGCAAGATAGCAGATGTGCCTCTGCGCCTGCGCTTCCAGCCCGGCTATGATCACTCCTACTATTTCATTGCGAGTTTCATCGATGATCACATCCATCACCACGTCCAAGCTCTTAAATCTAGCTGAAAGTCGTGATCATTTTCCCAGTGCCTCTTTGAAGCATTACAACCTTTTTTGTCCTGTTACCTGTATGATGCTAAACATGGCTTTGCACGTTGTAACTCTTCTATAGATGTGTGAGACTCGCTCGGACAAGCTCTCAGGAGCGTTCTGGATGGCACCCTGCATTATCTTATTGCATCGTCGGCATCAAACACCATATAGTTATTCGTGTAAGCTTTGAAGATCGTGGTTCATTCCTTTTATTAGAAATGTAACCATCGTACCACTTGATCAACTCAACGGAGGCACGATATCATGGGTCATTATGTCATACTTCTGCCACATAGGTAGGATTGAATGCTTCAAGTGCAAGGACTTGTTCATTTGATTGTAGATTCCTGTAAAATAGTGCGTTTGTTTCATTATTCTGTATCTTTATTTGTCTGGATCGACGTAGAACGTTGTATTTTAAAGGGTAAAATCCACATTAATTTGACACCTGGGCCTCAAGAATGGAAGTAAACCCGAGGGGATTCTGCGTCTACAACAGAGAAAATTCCCTAAGATGGATGTCCGAGGGAATCTGTTCTCATTTTAAAACGACGGTCCTTGTTTCAAAACAATAACACGGTACGGTTAAATTGAGGATTGAGAGTTTATCTGAATCAATTTTACGTATAGTCGTATAAAAGCCTAATCATAGTAAAAAAAAGTAGAGTAAATTATCGAATTAATTTTAAGATAGGAAAAATAAAGAGAGAGTATAAATGATACATACAATCTGTATTAACATGGAACTTGCGCAATCCGCATCCCGTGGTCAGCGTAAGAAGGGCGGGCGGGCGGGACCGCCACACAAGTGAGACCACCAAACAACCCCAGCAGAATAGTTTTTTCTCGACGCGCCCTCGTGCAGAATGAGCGGCGCGTCTGTCGCGTTCACGTTAGACTTGTCATACAAAGTGGCCTTAATTAAAATAAAAAAAAATCTTTGATATTATTCTTTAAGAGTAACATAAATATTAAAAAATTACGAGGGATCAGAGCCTAGACCGGCCATCTAAAAATAAGAAACTGAATCTTAATCCCTCTCAAATCCAACAAGTCAACCACATCGACCCCCAACCCTCTTCTCCTATACCCAACAACATACACGGCGTGCCAACCACGTCACAGATCAGGGGAAGGAAAGACCAGAACACAACACGAGCGTTCCACAGACAAAACAAAGAGCCAAACAGAACCGTAACAAAGACCCACGGGCCGTTACCTCCCCCACATCGTTTCTTTTTATCAGCATCATGGTTAAAAGACACTTAAACGGAAAATGATCCACGTTCGTATTTCCCCAAGAAACTCGGAATCCCTGCTCCCCGCCCAATGCACGGAACAAAGAGAATACAAAAACAAAACCAAACTAGAGCGTTCACTGACCTTGGAAAGGTAAGGTATAGCTCCGCGACAGACGAGAGCTTTGTCTACAGAATCGTTTCTTTTCTTTTCTTTTTTTACCTTATCGGCAACTAACTATTCAGCTGATGTAGGACTTCTAGCACACCATCCATCGGCTATCGCTCCCGCAACGATGGGGGGTCGTGCTGCTCGTCGGGGGGGAGCGACGGACTATCACCACCATGCAACAGGTAGGAGCATGCCAAGAGAGAAGCACCCACCGTGATTGTCAGCCCCACGCAACTCCATATCAACTTCCGCCTCTTCTTCCTCTTCAGACGCTGGCGACGAGCAAGCTCTGGCGCAATCACCGACGCAAGAAGAAAATGAATTGAAGAAAGATGCGGTATCGATTTTAACAAGAATCTAGAAGAAGAAAAAAAGCCTCCAGTTTGAAACAGTTTATTATGAGTAGGAGAAGTCTATAAAAATGTTCCTCAGTGAACAAATATATATATGGTTTACTACATTTTTGGCTCTCTAATGGGTAACTTGAAATATTGCATGCTTGTTATAACTTGTCCTTCCTTTCAACGGCATCATATGATGAGCCAGACGTTACCTTCATGATTGGATGTTGGCGAGGGATGGGGGCTGTCAACCCACGTCATCAGGAAAAGAATGCATGGTTTCTTAACCTTAGTGATTTTATCATCGGGCCTCCTCTATTACCCTTCATTTCTCCTTGTGTGGATTTCACTGTAGTCTTAGGTTTGTCTTTTGTGGTTCTAATCCAATCTTCTGAATAGACCTGTTTGTATATGCACTTCACCTTCCCTTCTCTAATCTACAAATTGCTTCCCTCATTGGTCGATTTCAAAAAAAAAAAAAAAACTAGAACAATTCAAAAAGTAACATGCTAGCATGCATTTTCAGTACTTCCATACGAAGATCTGCAAGTCCTGTTTACAAGCGAATTAAAAAAAAAGTATGGCACATGTTCCACACTGTGAATGGAAAGTGCGCAGATCACTGTAACTGGACCATGAAAACTCATCAACACCGAACTTACAAGGGAGGAATACTACGTTTTCAGGGAAGTATACTGCGTTTATGAGTTTTCACGGGAATACTACCTCAACACAAACATAAACAGCTATGTCAAAATAGGCCAAAACATTATTTTATCCTCAATTATCCCTGATTTCTGCGAGTCAAACAAGGAATTTTGATCTTTCATCTTTATCCTCTAACCAAGCAGGCCCATATTGAATAGAGATTGGACCTCAGATGGATCTGAAAGAAGCACACTACCATAAAGTTCCAAGTTGATGTTCACCGGTCAGAATTACATGTACCAATTACATGTTACAATAAATCTAATAAAATTTTCTGCTACCGAAACCTAAATGGCAATTATTTGGTAACTGAGTTTAGAAACAAAAACAAGTCAAATGGGTCATGCATGGGTAATGACCTCTTTGGTAAGCTATGGACTTCACTTTGCCAGTGCTATACAAGACGAATTTGCTGAAGTGAATGTATGGACATCAGGATAATTGTAAGCACTGGAAAGAGCAGAAAACTGAAATGAAAGTAAGCTGATCGAAGAATGCAAAGTAGCATCATGTGATAGAAGAAAGCAAACTGCACACGTTTGGAAGACAACAAAAAAATGGGCTGTAATGGTCAGTTCAAGGTTTTAAGTTTTTACCGCTAGCTTCCTGATTCCTTTGAGACATCTCTTGGTTCATGGCTTCACAATATTGCAGTCGATCTCGAAGACGACCAATTTCACGGTTCTTTACATCGATAACTGCCTCTGCAACTAGTTCCGCTTCAGCACGTGCCAAGTCACTTTCAAGAGATTCGGACACAAATCTCATGACCACATTTTCCTGGCATAGCTGTGCAATAGAAACTGTGTCATACAGTACATTCCAACCAGATCCATTTTGGCAAAATGATCCAACCCGTGATAACTGTCTGGCTATCTGCTGAAACATGTCTTGCATGCGGTCCAAGGATTCTTCTACTTCCTTCCTCCTGTCAATCTCCTGAAGAAGACAGAATCTCAAAGCACGCAGTTCAAGTTCAAGGCTTGCTCGTGAAGAAGGTAAAGTTTGGATAAAGGAGCTATCAGACAGGTATTCTGCAAAACCCAACATTACAAATAAGAGAAACAATACATTGCTAACAAATCATTTGCATAAACAAAAGGTCGAGGAAAACTGTGAAACATCGATTCATACTTGCAGAAGGCAAAAAGCTCTTAATGATCAAAGAAAGTCAGTCACCACAACCACAATATGAATCTTATTTTAAGTATCATCAGCTGTTGCGTTGAAAGATAAATCAACATGAGATAAAAACAAAATCAACCAGCAGCATTCCCATTATTCTGCTAACAATAGGCTTCTTGAGATAAAAAATTCTTCTAAAACCTTAACATTCGAGATTAATTCACCCTGGAAGTCTACGACACATTCATTTCCAAACCTTGTGATGACACCATACAAATCCCGGAAAACGGGAACTAAATATGACGCTAAAAATATCGCAAACGGAAGACGATATAAGTGTATCTGATATGAACTTAACAAAAGTGCAAATTCATGCAGCATCTAATTCAATATTCAAACTCTGGGAGAGAAAACTCACACTGGAAGTTATTATTCACAAATACGAAATTAAAAAGTATGATGATCATGAATGGACAACGAGGGCATTTCCCAATAGTATCCAAGCAACACAAGAAGATAAGAAAATATTAGAAGGTGAGTAATCTGAGAAAGCAAGGAAACAACAACAAGGTATTGAAACCTAAAAGAAATGAGCAAGCGGAAGAAGGGAACCTTCTGGGGCATCGCAGTTTTCGCTCTGACTAGCTAACAAAGTATGGCACCCCCAAGAGTCATCACGGCGGAAACTGCCCGCATCCTCCGTGTCGCTGCTACTCATGGTGCTCATGACCTCTCGCGTATCGAAGAAATCATCATCTTCGTCATCGTTTATCTCATTCTCACCCAAAACCGTTTGAGTGGATCCAGAAACCAACACATTCTCCTCTTCCTCTGCTTTGCCGGTTGCCGCATTGATTCTTTCCCCGTCTCGTCCCCTTCTTTCATCTACATGTCGATCCGGACAACCTTTCTTCTTCCCGTTTAGCAACGTATCCTCGGTGCACCTATCCGCTGGCTTCGTCATGAAATCCGAGCCGTCTACTTGGCTCTGCAGCTCCAAGGAGGAAGACGACGCAATATCGCCACTGCCGGTGGCCGTCACGCCTGCCGCGGTAAGGGGCAGATGACTGGGGCGGGGTACGTCGCGGCGCTTGTGGTTGACCACGAAGGGAGACGGCGAGCACACGGAGTTGGGAGATGAGGAGCAGATGTCACTCGTAGGCATAATCCGCGTCAGCTCCGGCGTCGCGTAGAGCTTGGGGGATATATAGTACCCATTCGCAGAGGGCCTCTCCCGAGATCCCGCGGCCTGAACACCGTGTCGACGAACGACGTCGGCAGGAGCGCCAGAAAGGTTGGAGGCCTCCTCCACCCTTGGTCCCGTGGACACGACGACGGGCTGCTGCTCTTGGTGGCCATCGTCAGGGCGAGAGCCATGCTCCTTCGGCCGGGCGATGGAAATGCCGTGGTGCCGGGCGCGGGGCTCCGCACGGGAAGGGGAGGGGGGATGAGACGCGCTGTGGCGGCGATGGTGGTGGAGGTGGTGCCGGGAGCCGGGGGAAGAAGAGGAAGCGGGCTCCACAAAGGCATCCAGGGCGATGGCGGTGACGGTGGGCATGGTGGTGGCAGCGGCGGCGGCGGAGCCCTAGACGGCCCCCGGGGTGTTCGAGTTTAAGCCTCTCTCACGGTTCCCTCTCTCTCTCTCTCTCTCTCTTCCCGTGGAGGGAAACGCTGGCTTGGAGAAGAAGGGTTTGCGCTTTTCCCATCCCACCGCCCCTTTACATGCCGTGATTCCACCACAAGGTCCACTCCACAACGCCAGAGATGGCAGCACGTGTCTTGTCCCGTGCTGGCGGCACGTGTCAGGCAGCATAGGTACCTATATTTCGATAATTTCGGGTGCGCGCTTGTAAATTTGCTTACAGATAAAAAAAACTAATTCTCCTAAATTTAAAATTCAGACGGCGGCGGAAGTTGCGTTTGGTTTAGATTTTCGGCCCAAAAAAATGTATTTCTTGGGGCAGAAGTTAGGGCGGCCGAGCCCGGGGGTGGTGTTGTCCGGTCCGGTCCGGTCCGCGCTTCTTGGGCCCAAAGCTGGGGCCCACCCCTGCTTCCAGAATCCGCGTGTTGAACGGCGGAAGGATCCGCGGGCGTACTTCCGCGCGGAGGTCCTTTTTACGTCCCAGTCCCCGAAGGTTTCAAAATTTGCCAGAATCTTTCATTTTCAAAAATTCAAGATTTTCTGCCGTGACGTAACGTGACGTCATTATCTCCAAAACGAAAATCTTCCCGGAGCGGGGAATTAAAGATTTTGGTGTCCTGAAATTTATATAAAGTAAGCGTTAGTTTTTGAAATGAGTTATCTTAATTCGACAAATTAAAAATGGGGCTCTTATTCGACAACTGACTCAATTTTCTGAGCGCTTTACCGCTCGAAAATGTATGGACAACGGCAACTAAAAGATTAGTAAAATTTTATTTATTATAAAAATAAATTTAAAATATTTATATTCAATATTTAAAGTCTTTTGCATCTGAATGCCCTCTTCGTCAGTGTTTAGAACGGTCAACGGAAGAAGTACGTCAACTAATCTAGAAACATCCCAATGGTCCAGAGCCCATGGGGGGTGTGCTAAGGGTCAAGGTCAACGAAAGGGTGGGTTGACGTTGACTAGTTCCATCCTCTTTTGGGGGGGGGGGGGGGGCCTTTATGTGAAATGTCCAGTGAAGAGCAGAGACCCTCTAGAAAGCTTTGAGTAGGTAGTCAAGCTTTTATTTAAGTTATTGAAATATTTTCAAATTTTTTAAAAATAATCAACTTGAAATGAAAACACCAATGGAAATTAACGAGAAATACTGACAGTGCAATAATATTTTGCTACTAAAAAAACAAGGGAAATGCCATTTTTTTTCTTTTGAATATCGAAACACATAATAGTGCAGGGATCCTGTTGTAAAATAAGAATGTATACCTCGGACGGATTGCTTTATTTTACAAGTTGTAAAACACAGAATATTACACGTTTATCACTATTTATTTTTGAGTTTTATATAGATATAATTGTTAAGAGATATTTGACTAATAATATCAATTTTAAAACTTGCAGTACAATCAAAATATATATTATATAATACAAAGTAATTTTTTTGTCACAATGTCTTAGTGGCTAACAATCGCGCGCGCAGCTCCACGTGAGGCGAGAGATCGAGCGACACTTGATCCTCACAGGAACCCCCCTAACGTGGCCGGGCTCTTCGACCATTCGAACCCACACTTCTGTTTCTCATGAGCGGGAGACGTGTCAATCAACCACAGTTGATCAACTATAATACAAAGTATCAACTAGTTTACATTTTGAGGTTGGTATTCTAACCTTTCCAAATATCAAGTTTGATGGAACAAAAATATTGAATTTGAACCAACTCCGCAACTTCAATTTAAAAATAAAATTGCAAGATAGGCAATATTAAATTGGCCATAAGTTATCACTACTCTATTGTAAAAGATTGACAACAAACTTGTTGCGATATCATTTGGAATACTCTAAGCAAACAGCAGTACATAATAACTTATTTTTGACACAGAACCTCAAAAGTTTTCTAACTGGGAGGAACGGCTCATGTGATGACGTCAAAAGTATTTTCGGGAAACAAATATAAAAAGAGCAATGACTTCGTCAAAGTTTGACTTTGACCCAACGTGGTCCTCAGACTAAACGCCTTTCCCGGAGCTGCACACACAAACAAACAAGGCAGTTCCCTTTCTAAATTTTAAAAATAACAAATTATTTTTTTTAGAAATAATATAATTTGGTGAAAATCGGACATAAAAATATAACTAACTTTCAGCCAAAATTTGAAAGTCACCGTAACTTTATTTTTAGTCATTTAAAACACGGTCAAAATTAGAGGTGTAAATGGATTGGATTTTGCCTGATCCAAATCCGAACCCGATAATGGAAGGATTCGAACCGACTCAATGCTCTTTTTCCTGAGCCTGAATCCATATCCAATATTAAATTCTCATTGGGTTCGGATTAGCTCCGAAGTGCCCGAATGAGATATTTATTTATGAGCATACTCTGCCCTAGCCTGCAGATCCAGCCCATCCGCGAAGCACGGAAATAGAGCACAAGCCTCTGCGAGCCATCCCCGTCCATGGACGAATGCTACCGTATCTGCTTCAGCAACTCGCCGGCGCTCCTCCGGTCGACCGAGGCGGCGGCGGCGGCCGCGGCATCACCGCCGTGTGGCCTGATTCTTCCCGCGCCCCGTCTACATCATACGCCAAGCCAGGGGCTTACGAACCCCTCCACCTTGCCCAGCTCGACGGCGATGTCCTCTAGGCTGAGCCCGCGGACGTGGAAAAAGGGTTCCAGCATGCGGAGCTCGAGGCGGAGATTTTAAGAGTGGGAGGCGGCCGCAACGTTGGACATGGAGGGGATGAAGGGTTCGGCGCCACCGAGATTGGGCGGCACCAGGGTCATCCCGGCGGCGGCCACCCTGAGCGGAGACAGAGTGGTAGAGGGAGGGGAAATGGAGCGGAGGCACGGTGGGGTGTAGTAGAAGTAGAGGCTAGCCTGCGGCAGCGGCGAAGGCAACCTGACGCGAGCTTCTCGCTCTCATCGCTCGCCGGCTCTTTCCCCATCTCTCGTCGCAAGCTGCGCCGAGGCCGCACATGGTATGCTGCTGCTGCTTCTTCTCCAGTCGCTCGCGCCTCGCCTTCTTATCTCTTGCGCTCGCTTGGGGGTTCTTGATTGTCCGATCGCGCGAGGTTTCATGGCTGTCCTCTCGCCGGAGTGATCTGTGACGACCATCGGTTCTTGCGGTCGGGAATTGTCTGGTTGATTTGAGAATTTCGAGCTTGCTTCGGTGTTCGGTGATTGTTCTTCTGAGATTGTCTTAAAATTGGTAGCCGGGGGCAAACAAGCTGGCCTGTGGCAGCGGCGAAGGCGCTGTTGCCCGGGTACGGTGACGAACTCGATCGTCAAGGCGGCGTCGAAGGCAGCCTATCAGGCAACCCGAGAGCACCACGGAAATTTAAGTTTTGGGTTTTCACCTATTCTTGAACCCGAGAGAGGTGTGGTCGGGTTACCCGTTAAGTATCTAAGACTCAAATATAATTTCGGACTCAGGTTGTTTGCCGGATCCAGTAACTCCATTGACAGGTCTAGTCAAAATATACGTCTCCCATTTTCATCAAAGTATGCTATTCTAGTTTTAAAATTCAGAGTATTTATTTTATAAAATTATTATAAAAATCATTTAAATATAAATATTGATCAGAGTTAATATTTTAGATTTAAATGACCATTGCAGCATTGCTAAGAGTGGTGAAGGAAAGAAAAGCGTTGACTAAACAAGACATCTCATTGGTGAAGAGCTCCAGGTTGTGTGGAGGGTCAAGGTCAACGAAGGGGGTAAGTTGACATTGACTGGTTCCATCGTCTAATTTTAAAGTTAAATCTTAAAAAAGTAAAATGAACATTTTGAATGTGCATTATTTCGTAATTTTTTTATTTTCTTGTAGAGGCAAAAAGAGCCGTACATTAATTTTCCTAAAATAAGTTTAAAAGTTATGTACAATGACAGTAATGAATCGACTTAATATCACTTTAACTATATTTTTCACAAATCGTAAAAAGAAATTATATAACCTGAATTCATATTTTCGATTCTTGTATAGAGAGTGAAGATGAAGAATAATTAAGAGTAAATTTATATTTAGCACAGGCTTTTCTCACTCTGAATTGTGCTGGCTCATCCTGCCTAGCCCATCTTCAGGAAGCCAAGCGTTTGTCCACATTTGATTCAGATTATATAGATTTCCTACCAAAGATCTCTCACTTGTTGAAATCCAACCAAACGCCACAGAATCTTTTTGATCGACATCGAGTGATAACAAAGAAGGCATCTTGACAAGTGGAAAGGGATAAACACAAAATCTATGCGCAAAAAATCTCTTAAAACACTAGATAGATTACCACAACTATAGCAATCAAACGCGAGAATCCATATGTCGCTAGAATTATTTTGTAAGAGTAAAATAGATGACGAGTGACATTTCCTTCACTCCGACGGTGAACGAAGTTCTCTGCAAGACCGAGACAGAGGAGTCTTGTTTCCCCCGGGACGGGCGCCGGCAAGAGGGAGCCAGATGAAACAAGCAGCCGTCCGATCCGAGGCCAGCGACGTACTATAATCAGCTGTTAAGAAGACCACCTACTTATCCGATCAGAATACTTCTCTTCAGATCTGTTCACCAGATTGCTGCGACTGGAATGGCCTCATTCCGGCGCCGTGCCCGGACACGCTGGCATCCGGCGGCGTCTCCGGCACCTCACCGTCCTCGGGAACGACCTCCTCGGCCAGGAGCTTGAGGTTCCCCTTGGGGTCGTACTGCTGGATAACCAGCACGGACGCCGTGGTGGAGAACTCCGACAGCGCCATGTAGCTGCCCACCGGGCCGAGCTCCCCGCAGTCGGTCCTCGCCGCCAGATTTGCCACCGGTGGCGTCCGGCCGACCAGGAAGAGGTTGCATCTTGCCGCTCTGATGGTGCTGACGATATCCGTCTTGCAGCTTACCGTCTTCTCCTCGTAGGTCGCGGAGCTGTAGGAGCCTGAGGCCAGCTTAATTTGGTAGTCTGTCATGGCTGCGGTGTCGGCTCTCCTCTCGGCGGCGTCCATGTCGATCCCGACGGTCTCCCTGGCGCTGCCTTCGATCAGCGTCTTCCCCGGTTCCGCCAGGAACCTCAGCACGGTGAGGGCGATACCCGGATGCTCCGCCATACAGATGCCGTAAGCTAGGGCCTCCCTGTCGTCGCGTCCGCCGAAGAAGAGGACAACGACGGAGCAGGAGACGTCGCTGGAGGAAACCTGGGCCGTGCCCCCAAGGCCGCGATCTACCAGGATGCCGACGCTGCATGGGGCATGGCGGAGGACGCGCTGATTGACTTGGTGAAAGGAGCTGCCCGTGGATTCCATGGCACCGTCGAGGCGCATGTGCTTGTGGAAGGGGAGGACGATGATGTTGGCACGCTTCTGCTGGGCGCTGGTGACGATGTCCTCGTGGATGGTGGCCAGGTCGGAGATGGCGGTCATCGGGCGGATGGAGACCTTGCTCAGCTGCTGGTAGGCCTCGAAAGCGACGACGACGTGGTCGCCGCCGCCACTATCCGACGGGAAGCTCCTGTTCCAGAAGGGGAGGCCATTGCGGCGTGCTTTGTGGACCATGTAAATGGCGGACGAGCGCTCCGAGAGCTCCATGAGGTGCATGGCGTAGACGGTGACTCCCCGGCGGCGGGTGCCACGCGAATTTTCCACAAGATTGATGGTGGACGGGATGCTGCGGATGCTGTGGAAGCAGGCAAGCATGCGTAGCTCCGATCCGGCGCCGAGCTGCATAATGCTACGGCGCTTGTAGGGCGCGGCTCGGCGAGCGGGCTTGTAGATGCCCATGACGATGGGCGTAGTGATGAAGGTGGTGAACAGTGCCATCAGCACCAGGATGGCGAAGGTTTCCTCGTTCAGAACCTGCGTCGAACAGAAGATATGCACCTCATTAAATGAGAGGATTGTCCCTAATAAATAAATTAGCTTGTTCGGCCTGAATGAATGTATCACCTTACGGTCCTTTCCGATGTTGAGAACGATGAGCTCGACGAGGCCCTTGGTGTTCATGAGGAAACCAAGGGTGACGGCCTCCCGAGCCGGCACGCGCACCAGAAGCGACACCACGACGGTGCCGACGATCTTTCCCAAGCAGGCCGTGGAGATGACAAGTGCGAGGAGGCCCCAAGACTGCGCTCCGCTGATGGTGGCGACGTTGGTTTTCAGGCCGCTGGAGACGAAGTAGAGCGGAAGGAAGAGCCCCGAGACGAGGTCTTCTATCTTCTCGATGAGCACCGCAGCGAAAGGGCCGTCTTTGGGGACGATGATTCCCATCACGAAGCCTCCAAAGAGGGCGTGGATGCCGATGGTGTCCGTGAGAAAACCGGCGGCCAGGACGGTGACGAGGGTTGCGCAGATATAGACCTCCTTGACGGGCTCCCCATCGGGAGAGCGACGGGCCATCCAGGCGAGGCAGGGGCGAACGGCAAAGGCGGCGAAGGCCACAAAGGCGACACCGCAGAGCAGCACCCAGAGGGAAATCAGGGGGGAGCCGGAGCCCGAGAGGGCAATGGCGAGCGCGAGGAGTATCCAAGCGGCGACATCGTTGACGGCGGCCGCGGACATGGCGAGGCGACCGAGGTCCGTGGTGAGGAGCTTGAGCTCGGCGAGAATGCGCGCGAGCACGGGGAAGGCGGTGATGGAGAGTGCGACGCCCATGAACACGAGGAAGGGGGCGAGTCGTGCCCCATGGGCGACGGTGGCGCGGAGGGCCACGGCGGTGCCGACGCCGAGGACGAAAGGGAGAGAGATGCCGGCGAGGGCGACGGCGAGGGCCTTGCGGCCGGTGCGGCGGATGGCGCGGAGATCAAGCTCGAGGCCGACGAGGAAGAGGAAGAAGAGGAGGCCGATGTTGGCGATGGTGTCGAGCACCGTCAAGCTCCGAGCGGGGAAGACGCGGTTCAGGAAGGCCTGGTTCCGTCCCAGCGCCGACGGGCCCAGCAAGATTCCTCCCTGCACGTACGTGTGAATATTCGTCACCATATAAAATAATCAACGAAGAGGTATCCTTTTCGAATGTTTATTAGTAGCGCCAAATAAAATAGGATATTCCGGGTCGAATCTTAACCGTTTGTGGTATTTTAATGGTTAAAATCTCTAAACAGCACATAATTGTTACACAGTCTATATTTTTTTTAAAAAAAAATTTATAAAGAAAAACTTATTTCTCAAAATCCAACGAAGCGCTCCCTTGGATCGGTACATATATACAGGGATCAGGGAGGGAAACCATGTTATAGCAACATGAAAGACCAATAGTTCCGGAGGAAAATAGGTAGATCTATCTATCCATCCGTAATACACACTTGTATCTATATATCATCTTCTCTTCCCAAAAGATGTGTATCAATTCGTTAATTTCCTCTTCTGAATTTATCTTCTTTGATATCTACCTTCGCACCTTAATGATGAAACTATCTTTCATCATCCAACTTAAAATACATGATTAATTTAGAGCATGAATTCCCATGAATGTTCGGAGGGTGCAGCATGATGAGCGGAGTGAAACGTGGACAACGGAAAGCAGTTACGGAGAGAGGGCGAGAAGAGGCGTACGATAATCTCGGCGATGACCCGGGGCTGGCGGAGGGGGCGGAGGAGGTAGGCGAGGCCGCGAGTGAGGACGACGACGAGGCAGATCTGGAGGATGATGAGGGGCAGGGCGTAGTCCAGGGGGCTCTCCTTCTGCCACGCTCCGTTCGACGTCGCCTTCATCGGCCCGGGGCAGGTG
The DNA here is from genome assembly GCA_036172225.1 of Cryptocoryne crispatula var. balansae. Taxonomy (NCBI): domain Eukaryota; kingdom Viridiplantae; phylum Streptophyta; class Magnoliopsida; order Alismatales; family Araceae; genus Cryptocoryne; species Cryptocoryne crispatula. The sequence goes on from CM069926.1 coordinate 2,898,487, forward strand.
CCGTTCGCCGCCGCCGTCCCGCCGGCCATCTCCGCCGCCGCAACCGACGATCGATCGGACTCCCTCTATTTCCCCCCCTTTCTCTCAAACAGCCGACGCCGCCGGCCGCGACGCCCAATCTGCAGACCAAGGAGCATGCGTGTCAGCGAAGAAAGGGGCGGAGAGAGGATGATCGCCGGAGAGGATCGAAGACGGCGAAGGCAGAATGCACGGCTATCGAGCTTCGGAGGCCGGGGCCGCCGGCTCTCCTCGCTCCATGTCCGTCACCTGAAAGGCAGCTTATCGCCGAGGGGGGGCGGGCGGGGGCGGCGGCGCGCGGTGCTACCCCCGGAGAAAGCAGAGTCCGGAGTGAAAGCTGGTGTGCGGAGTCGGGAAGCCCGGGAGGAGACGCGTTATAAGGCAGGAGGGGGAGAGGCCGACTCGGATCGGACTCGTCTTCGACTCCGAGTTGAGATTTTATCCATGTTAATAATTATCGACCTAAAAAATAATCAGGTGAAATTCCGCGTTCGGTTTATATATAAAAAAAGAGAGTAACAAAAAAATAACATAACATGACGTTTATAATCGAAAAATCATTCGACGAACATATATTAATGTCCGAATTATTCTGATATAGAAGTTGATTTGTCCGGACATGCGGATGGGATGAGCGATGATGTTGACGTCATGCTGGGCCATCAAAAGAGAGTGACTAGCTACGAGGTTGTGAGATGCAGGGGTGCAAACGAACCAATACACTCTGACAACTCGACAAGTAACTCGAAGCTCGACTCTATAAAAATTCGACTCGACTCGTTTATTACGTTAAATGAACAAGTTTGAACAAAAAATAAAGATCGACTCATTAAACGAGTCGAGCTTGAACAGACTCCTGCTCGGCTCGATAAGCTCGCGAGCAGCTCGATTAAAAATTATATTATATATTTATTTTTAAAAATTAAATTTTAAGTATTAATATTTATATATTGTCACTTAGATTAAATAATTCAAAAATTGAATTTAAACTTATATTGAGTTTCATAAATGAGTTAAATATAAAATTTCACAGATGACTTTTCATTGATTTTGACTTTATAAAGAAGTTTGTATATAGCTTAAGTTTGAATATGAATTGAATTTTAGTCTAACTACTACTCGAGTTCGAGCTCGACTCGGCTCGATTAATAAACGAACCAAGCTTGAACAATGGTTCCACATACTCGCTAATACTCGAGCTCGAACTCGAACTCGTGTAAAATAAACGAGCCGAGTTTGAACACCATACTATTCGGCTCGACTCGGCTCGTTTGCACCCCTAGTCAGATGTTTTGCGTGAAATAGAAGATTTTCTTTTCTTTTTCTTTTTTTATTGTAATCAACTTAGGAAACTTTCGGGTGCATTTTTCTCGGTTTTAATCAAATTCAACTCCTCCATCCGTAAAATAAGATACATTTTCACCGTAAAATTCTTTTTTTATTAAAATGAGACATAACATATAACCATCTTGTTCGATAATATATATAAGATGGCAAAAAGGATAGCAATCGTATACATTAATTCAAAAAGGGCGGAAAACAAAAAAAGGGAAAAAAGGAATTCTTACGTTCTATTCGCTCAAGAATAAATTCTGTATAATGCCTTATTTTTGTCGTGACTGTCAAATAATTTTTTAATTTTTTTTTGTAACATGTATTTTTATTCTAATATGTATTCTACCAAATAAGTTCTGAAACGATGCCATGTTCAATGAAAAACCCATAAAAAAAGAAGTGCATTGCAGTTTCTTCTCAGTCAACAACTATCCATCCCCAATTAAAATTACAAAATATGATTTAAAGAAATTTAAGTAAAAAATACTCCAAAATATAATAAAAATGTGTATATAAACTGAAACAACTTAACACCAAAATATAATAAGGCATATATGCTGCCAAACGTATTTACTTTCGCTTGTCTACTTCAAAAAAGAAAAAAAATGAAAGAGAGAGAGAAAAAAAGTGTAACCAAACAATCCTCAAAATTCAAAATTAACCTAATTCTATTAATACCTACCAACCTCGCTATGCTGCCACACTCAGTCCTTATTTCATTCTAGAGCAGTGTGTGAATGGAATCAAATCTTTGATACTTTGAAATTCCTCTTCGATGCTAATAAAAAAACAAACAAGCAAGGGACTTCTTTTAGTATCTTATAAGTCATTAAAATAGGAAATATATAATTCGATAATTTAAGAAAATCGGAATTGACTTTTGTCGACTATATTCTATTTATCTGATTTCGGTAAAAATGAAGTAGAAATAAGTAAAATTTTATTAAAATAAAAATACATAAATATGTTAGATAAAGTGATAAAATATGTTAATTAAATTTGGTTCTGATTTCGACAAGAAAAATTTATCTCCAAGTTATCCTCATACCAAACATGCCCTGAAAGTATAGAAGTGATTTTTTATTTGTACTTCTTTTACAATCATTAGATTCTGAGGTTGAGAAAGACTCGTCATTTTTTCGAACATCATAAATTTAATGTCTCCTTGTGTGAGTTGGTTGTGTGCTTTATGCTAGATTATTGTTAACCTTTCTTACTATATTATGGGGTGTTTGATTGCATGATAATCTTTTGTACACTTTCATGAAAAAAAATTATATTAAAATAAAAAGTGAACCAACTCATGACATAAAATTATCATGTTTGGAAGGATGTGATAACAAAAAAGAGTAACTATCAGTCATGACCAAACAAAGTGGGGGACCACAAGAAAAAAGAAAGTGGTGAGACCCTCTTTTTTGTTTAAGAAGAAAATCACTTTCAAAACATAAAATTGTCATGGTTGCCAAACACCTCTTTTAACAAGTTTTCTTACAATTTTTAGAAATTAAAATAAAAACCTCCATTGTCATGCAACCAAACACCCCATTAGTTACTTGTAAGAGATTATGGGGTGTTTGGTTGCATGATAATTGAGGTTTTTATTTTAATTTTTAAAAATTATAAGAAAACTTGTTAAAAGAGGTGTTTGACAACCATGATAATTTTATGTTTTGAAAGTGATTTTCTTCTTAAACAAAAAAAGAGAGTCTCATCTCTTTCTTTTTTCTTGTGGTCCCCCACTTTATTTGGTCATGTGTGGTAGTTACTCTTTTTTGTAATCACATCCCTCCAAACATGATAATTTTATGTCATGAGTTGATTCACTTTTTATTTTAATACAATTTTTTATCATGAAAGTGTAAAAAAAATTACCGTGCAACCAAACACCCCATTAGGTACTGTTGTCATCTCATCTCGCTCGTCCATTTTGAATACGTCTGATGTTAAATACGTAATATTCAATATAAGATTATCTTCGTCATTTTTTAATATTTTTCTTTCGTCGTTGAGTTGCCTTAATTAGGCGCTTAATCATATCATGCGATAGCAGTTTGGGGGTGGTGGCAGCCCCCAAACTGCTAGCGCATGAAGGTCAGTCAGTTTGACTTGATTTGGTTCTAAGTTTTTTTTTTGTTCAAAAAAAAAAAAAATCAAACCATGGACGCCCCCTGCATCTACCTCCCTTCCCTACGATGAGCATTCAGATTCTCGTACGATCTCCGAAGGCTTACAGGATACACCGCCACCATTCTTTCTACGGACCTCCCAAATATATATATATATTCTTCATCCTCGAATATTTCTCTATGAGACGTCTCTAAGATCCAAAGCACCAGAAGATCCTTCATCCGTCATGATAGCAAGAGAAGGAGGCGTGAAGGGCTCCTCATCAAGTTGGAAACAAGGGTGAAGTCGGACATGTTGCTCGGCAGCAACAACAGAACCCGAAGATGAGGGTGGAAGGATTGGAGAGGTAGGCGGGTGGGAAGGGAACGCGGCCGGAGGTGGAACAACTCGGTGGCTGCCTGGCTGGGCCTTGGGCAAGAGGGAACACAAAGGTCTACTAGCTAGCTGGCCCATTTCATTCAATTTGCAATCAAGCCCATTATTTATTGCAATCAAACCCGATAATCAATCTCGAGTATCATTTCGTTACATCATGGACAACTGAGGGCGAAGGCCTCGCGGGCTGTTCGTGCGGAGGCGAAGGAAGCTTCATTAATGGAACCCTTGCCTACTTCGGAGACGGAACCCTCATTGCCAATTTTGATGGAAACCTCGCGGGCTGTTTGTTTGTGCGGGGGGGCGAAGACGGCTTTAGCGCATCCGGAATGCTTATTTTGAGGTTTACTTTCTCTTAGGGAGGAAGGAAGATAAGATTCCTCTCTCCCTTCCTAAAACTTCGTCTCGTAAGTTTCTCCCCCCTTATTCCAGTACCCTCTGGTTATAGGTATGTTTTAGATGTTTCTCTCCTTTGTGTGTGCTGGAGGGGTGTTGTTCAGTTCATGTTAGATCTTTTGTTTATTTTGTTTTCGTTGATTGTTCTCCTCTTCTATCGTGGTCTTCTTCGAGCTTTCGTTTTACAAAATATTTTCGTAGCCATGATCCTTCTTATTATTTAGATTGTTAGTTTAGATATTATCCACACTGAATCGATGTGATCATCTGATCTCAAGATAGTTATATCAAACTATATCGAGAGAGTTCATGTCTCCACACATGTCGATATATGTTCAAGTATACCCGAGATGATGACTCAAACATAGGTGATGTTTTATCGATCTTTGTGATACGTTGTTTCTGAGTCTATGCTGGCGACTTTCAAAAAAGAAGGATAACTGCGATTTTCTTCACCCTGCCGGTGACAAACTTCCCTGTAACACATAATAAACAGAGAGGGACTCCATTATCCGATCTTCGAACAAGAGGAGACAGATGAAGCCGCGAAACAAGCAGCTCCCCGTCGACAGTATTCAGCCAAGGCGTCCCAAATTCAAGGCCCGCAGCGTATCTGAATCATCTAATTATTAGATCAGAATACTTCTCCTCAGCTCTGTTCGCTAGATTGCTTCGACGGGAATGACCTCACTCCGGCGCCGTGCCGGGACACGCTTCCATCCGGCGTCTCCGGCACCTCACCGTCCTCGGGCATGACCTCCTCTACCAGCAGCTTGAGGTTCCCCTTGGGGTCGTACTGCTGGATAACCAGAACGGACGCCGTGGTGGAGAACTCCGACAACGCCATGTAGCTACCCACCGGACCGAGCTCCGCGCAGTCGGTCCTCGCGGCCAGATTTGCCACCGGTGGCGTCCGACCGACCAGGAAGAGGTTGCATCGTGCCGCTCTGATGGTGTTGACGATATCCGTCTTGCCGCTTACCGTCTTCTCCTCGTAGGTCGCGGAGCTGTAGGAGCCTGAGGCCACGTTGGCCCGGTAGTCTGTTACGGCTGCGTCGTCGGCTCTCCTCTCGTCGGCCTCCATGTCGATCCCGATGGTCTCCCTGGCGCTGCCTTCGATCAGCGTCTTCCCCGGTTCCGCCAGGAACCTCAGCACGGTGAGGGCGATACCGGGATGCTCCGCCATACAAATGCCATAAGCTAGGGCCTCCCTGTCGTCGCGTCCGCCGAAGAAGAGGACGACGACGGAGCAGGAGACGTCGCTGGAGGAAACCTGGGCCGTGCCCCCAAGGCCGCGATCTACCAGGATGCCGACGCTGCAAGGGGCATGGCGGAGGACGCGCTGATTGACTTGGTGAAAGGAGCTGCCCGTGGATTCCATGGCCCCGTCGAGGCGCATGTGCTTGTGGAAGGGGAGGACGATGATGTTGGCACGCTTCTGCTGGGCGCTGGTGACGATGTCCTCGTGGATGGTGGCCAGGTCGGAGATGGCGGTCATCGGGCGGATGGAGACCTTGCTCAGCTGCTGGTAGGCCTCGAAAGCGACGACGACGTGGTCGCCGCCGCCACTATCCGACGGGACGCTCCTGTTCCAGAAGGGGAGGCCATTGCGGCGTGCTTTGTGGACCATGTAAATGGCGGACGAGCGCTCCGAGAGCTCCATGAGGTGCATGGCGTAGACGGTGACTCCCCGGCGGCGGGTGCCACGAGAATTTTCCACAAGATTGATGGTGGACGGGATGCTGCGGATGCTGTGGAAGCAGGCAAGCATGCGTAGCTCCGATCCGGCGCCGAGCTGCATAATGCTGCGGCGCTTGTAGGGCGCGGCACGGCGGGCGGGCTTGTAGATGCCCATGACGATGGGCGTAGTGATGAAGGTGGTGAACAGTGCCATCAGCACCAGGATGGCGAAGGTCTCCTCGTTCAGAACCTGCGTCGAACAGATGATATGCACCTCATTAGATGACAGGATTGTCCCTAATAAATGAGGGCGGATCCCCTCGGGTGCCCACCTGAGGGGATCCCCTCAGCCCCTCTGACAAGGGGCTGAGGTGACAGTGATTTGACAGACGTCAGATCACTGTCTTGTCCCGATCATGTCATCCTCTTTGTGAAGGAGTTGAAAAATCCCCTCAGATGAGCACCCGAGGGGATCCGTGCTCCTAATAAATTAGCTCGTTCGGCCTGAATGTATGTGTTACCTTGCGGTCCTTTCCGATGTTGAGGACGATGAGCTCGACGAGACCCTTGGTGTTCATAAGGAAACCAAGGGTGACGGCCTCCCGAGCTGGCACGCGCACCAGAAGCGACACCACGACGGTGCCGGCGATCTTTCCCAGGCAGGCCGTGGAGATGACAAGCACGAGGAGACCCCAAGATTGCGCTCCGCTGATGGTGGCGACGTTGGTTTTCAGGCCGCTGGAGACGAAGTAGAGCGGGAGGAAGAGCCCTGAGACGAGGTCTTCTATCTTCTCGATGAGCACGCCGGCGAAAGGACCGTCCTTGGGGACGATGACTCCCATCACGAAGCCTCCAAAGAGGGCGTGGATGCCGATGGTGTCCGTGAGAAAACCGGCGGCCAGGACGGTGACGAGGGTGGCGCAGATGTAGACCTCCTTGACGGGCTCCCCATCGGGAGAGCGGCGGGCCATCCAGTCGAGGCAGGGGCGAACGGCGAAGGCGGCGAAGGCGACAAAGGCGACACCGCAGAGCAGCACCCAGAGGGAAATCAGGGGGGAGCCGGAGCCCGAGAGGGCAATGGCGAGCGCGAGGAGTATCCAAGCGGCGACATCGTTGACGGCCGCGGCGGACATGGCGAGGCGACCGAGGTCTGTGGTGAGGAGCTTGAGCTCGGCGAGAATGCGCGCGAGAACGGGGAAGGCGGTGATGGAGAGTGCGACGCCCATGAATACGAGAAAGGGGGCGAGTCGTGCCCCATGGGCGACGGTGGCGCGGAGGGCGACGGCGGTGGCGATGCCGAGGACGAAAGGGAGAGAGATGCCGGCGAGGGCGACGGCGAGGGCCTTGCGGCCGGTGCGGCGGATGGCGCGGAGATCAAGCTCGAGGCCGACGAGGAAGAGGAAGAAGAGGAGGCCGAGGTTGGCGATGGTGTCGAGCACCGTCAAGCTCCGAGCGGGGAAGACGCGGTTCAGGAAGGTCTTGTTCCGTCCCAGCGCCGACGGGCCCAGCAAGATACCTCCCTGCACGTACGTGTGAATATTCGTCAGCATAATAATTAAATAAAGTATAATTACTAAAACAACGTTTTTTGGGAATGCAATCCATTTATGGAATTTGAAAAGAGATACCATATTATCACTAAAACATTACTTTCTATGCTGATTTTACTCATGAAATATCAGATTGATCAGCTCCAGTTAGCCTGATTCATCGTGACGAACCCGGTCTGATCACGTTGGGATTGATCGGTCGGGGTTGGCGTACCCGGTCTGACCCGGCCGATCCGTTGTAAACTAATTATATATGATAATATCCCGATCGAGCACATGCAAGTTGACTTTGAGTGTCGCTGACCACGGGTGATCCACTTGGGTTGGGCCAGGCCCACCCACAACTCTTCCTTCTTTGATGTTAACGATTGAAATCTCTAAACAAGAAACGTAATTAGATGCAAATGAGTCTCGTCTTTTTTTTAACTTAATTCTTTTAGTAGGAGATAGATACTATTAATCTCTTTTAATCGTTCCCAATTTTAATTCCACGGGCTATATGTATAGAGATAGTCTATAGCTAGACATTCAATTTCCAAAAAATCTACGTTTTTCTAAAAAAAAATATGAAGAGAGACAATTAAGGTAATTTCACAATTTCTTTGCCGCACGCAACCAAGGAAAGAAAATACATGCTCCCTTGGATCGGAACACAGGGAGGCAAACAATATTATGGTAATAGATGATAGATCTCTATTCATATATATTCCCTCAATCCTCGAATCATAATTTTAAATGTCGTATCGAAGGACATTCATATCTATTCTCTTCCCAAAAGGAATGTATTGTTGTGCTGATTACGCTTTGATTCCCTTTCTTTTTTGAACTATACATATATCTAATCGGACATCGTCGCACCTAAGTAAGGAAACACTAATTCATATCCATCTTTAAAATTATGGATATCAAGAATGAATCCAAAACGTTTGGATGCAGATGTGGGCGGAGTCAATGTTCTCCCCCATATGTAAACCCTAATGGGGGCAATCTCCACAATAATCAATAGTTACAGAGAGAGAGAGAGAGAGAGAGGGGAACGTACGATAATCTCGGCGATGACCCGGGGCTGGCGGAGGGGGCGGAGGAGGTAGGCGAGGCCGCGAGTGAGGAGGACGACGAGGCAGATCTGGAGGATGATGAGGGGCAGGGCGTAGTCCAGCGGGTTCTCCTTCTGCAACGCTCCGTTCGACGTCGCCTTCATCGGCGCCGGGCACGTGCCGTTCGCCACCGCCGTCCCGCCGGCCATCTCCGGCGACTGGATCTTGCTCTGTTTCCCCCCTTGTCTCCAACAGTCGACGCCGCCGGCAGCGACGCCCAATCTGCAGACCAAGAAGCACGTACCGATTTATATGCGTCCACGGGAAGAGGCGGGAAGGGGGGAGAGAGGGAGAGCGATGATCCACGGAGAGGCACGGTTATCGAGCGGGGACGGCGGCGGCGGCGGGCTCGACGCTCGCCCCGCGATCGATCCTCACCTGTAGGGCAGCCTATGGCGCGCGGTGCTGCCTGCGGGGAGAAGCACGAGTCCAGAGTTGATCTGTGGCGTCGGGAAGACGGGGAGGAGTCGGGTTTTATAGGGCGCGAGAAGGCAGAGAGATCGACTCCCCACTCCGAGTTTAATTAGCGACTTTTCATATAATAATATTTTTAATGATTTTACATTTTAGTCCTTGTGATTATTTGTGTTTTTTTAACAATTGTACCCTCACAATTTTACATTTCCCTCTCGAAGCCCGCACCTCTGCGTAAGACATCATCGTCCCAACAACGTTAATAAGGGTGCATTGGGTTGCCACCTTTTCAGGATTACGTTTTTCAGTCCATCGTTTGGTTATCCGTAAATCCCAAGTCAACGTAAAAGTGTTTCCTGGAACAGTGCAAAAACCGGGATTTCGGCGTCCCATAAATCTTGTTGTACGCTCTGGGACGAGATATGTTTCTTAAGAAGTGGGTAAAATTGTTAATAATCACCGGTTAGATATTTTGTAATATGTATTATTCTAACTTAGGGCCGTCAGTGGGGCGGGCGGGCCCGCGGGCCACCGGGCTGGGCCAACATTAAATTGATTTTCGGGTCAGGAGAAGAAGCCCGCGGGCTTCGCACGGGCTGCTGTTCGGGCCGCAGGAAGCCCGCTCACCAGCAAAAGCACATGGTTTAAAAAAAAAATGTAAAATGTTGATCAGACGTGCGGGCCGGCTGCTGTTCACGCGCTGCTGTTCATTGTTCTGTCTTATTTAACATGTGTATTATCCTAGTTTGATATAATGGGATTATAAGTTGGATAATACTTGATTAATACTTTTAATATTATAAAAATATGTATAAATACAATTTGAAATATAAAAATTATGATATATTTATTTTCTTTATGTTAATATATTCGTTGACATATTTTGATTTTAATTTTCATTAAAGTTTTTTATTAAAATATCTTAGTGCTAGATTATGACCAAATCAAACATATGATATTATAATTTTATTTTAACTTCTATTTAGACAAAAAATAAAATATTTTTAAAATATTAATTATATTAATTATAAATATATTAAATTATAAAAATAAATTATAACTATTGATAGTTGATCTAATAAATTTAGAACCTTATTTCTATTCTTTTCTATCATTTGATGTCATAATTTTTGATAAAGACAAAATTATCTAATTTTGATTCTGATTTATTAATAAATCATTAATTTATTAATTTTATGTAAATCTATTCAATATTTTTGAAATCTTCTGTTAGCATCCTATAATTGTATTTTTAATAACTAAATAATTTAATAAATTTTACATTTTTTAATTGGTAGTGTTTTTATTTGGCTTTGATTGGGCCGGTTTTAGACCGGCCCATTAGTCGTAAACGGTTCGGATTCGGTAGCGGATTCACCAGAATCCGATTCCGATTCCGATAAGGGTTAAGGGGTTCCGATTCCAATTCCGATAATTTTGGAATCACTATGTTCCGATTTTGATCCGATTCCGATTCCGTTATCGAAATCGGAACTGAATCCGATAAAATCCGAAATGCATATTAAATATTAATTTTTATTCAAAAGTGAGTCAATAATTTACATATAATTAATAAATTTTGATATAATCTTCTTAAAATTTTATTTTTATTATTTTATAAATTTATATATTATATTTTATAATTTATTTAATTTTGTTTTATTTACTTTTATTTATATATAATTTTTTTTATCGAAATTGGATTAACGGAAACGGAACCAGCGATTCCGATTCCGATTCCGATAAGCTACCGGAATATCCGATTCCAATTCCGATAGCTTATAGGATACAAAAACAAGTTCTAAACCCGTTAATTTTTATCGAAATCGAATCGAAATATCGGAATATCGGATTCCGTTTACACCCCTACGGCCCATTGACACCCCTAATTTGATGTCTGTAATCAAAATTTGCTTATGGTTCCCGCTTTCTTCTCCAATTTATTAAAGTTTTTTGGTTTGATGTTTAAAAAATTAAAAAAATATAAAATATATCTTATAATATGTTAAAAAGAACGGGCCGGGCCGGGTCGGGCCGGGCCAAACTTATATTTTTTTTGGGCCGGGCCGGGTCGGGCCGAAATGTAATACGGGCCGGGCCGGGCCGGCCCATTATATATTGGAGCGGGCTTTGTTGGGCCGGCTGCGGGCCGGGCCGGGCCCGGCCCATTGACACCCCTATTCTAACTTGACTTGACTGACGTCGAAATCTCATTCTATCGATTTTTTTATATTATGTCATATAGTCAATATTTGTACCCTATGAAATATAGAAAATATTTTCAATTCATGTAAAATTTTTTTATTTTTAAAACACAGCCTATGTAATATATCAATCTCTTTTTTTTTCATACTTTCGTATGGAACCAAAAAAAAACATCTATTTGTCATGGAGTATGCAACCAAAAGAATCTATGAAGTTAATACTAAAAAACTCTCGAGTGGATACAAGATTTTCAGGAAAACATATATTGGTGCACCAAATGAAAATTTTGGATAAAGTTTTCTTTGAAAAAGTGACTACCTGGAAATACAAGATCACCTATTTTCTTTCTACCGGTAACCAAGTGGACCCTATGTATTTTGGCCACAAAAAAGGGCTAAAAGAAAAAAAAAAGAATAGGGATAGTATTAGAAAGGGATATTTTAGCCATAAAAAGTTAAACAATTACTTATCCGATGCCATTTTAACGGTTTTCTGCACGAGGGGTCAGAGTTATTTTTTAGCAACACAAATGTTCAGAAAAAGGGAGCAATAAATAGGAGGGACCAATTTCTAGATGATATATTATACGCTAATAAGGTGTGTATTTATTTCCCCCCACTTTTGTTGCTTCTTTGCTCTCTCCAGAGCAGGTAAACGGGTCGAATTTGGTAATAGAATCACCAGAATCCGATTCTAATAAGAATTAAGAGGTCCTGATTCCAATAATTTTAAAATCACTATATTTTGATTTCGATCCGATAAGGATTAATTAAGAGATCCCTATTCCGATTCTGATAATTTTGGAATCACTATTTATGTGTTTTGATTTCGATTCGATTCTGATTCTTTTATTGGAATTGGAACCAAATCTGATAGTTCTCGAAATACATATTAAAATATTAATTTTTATTTAAAAATAAGTTAATAATTCACATATAATTACTAAAATTTGATACTATTTTTTTAAAACCTATTTTTTATCATTTTATATATTATATTTTGCAATTTATTATATTATATTTATTTATACTTATTTTTTTATCAAAATCGAATTAACTAAAATAGAATCAACTAATTTCATTTTCTATTTCGATAAACTATCGAAATATCTGATTCCAATTCCGATAATTTATAGGATATAAAAATAAGTTTTAAATTCGTTACTTTTTATTAGAATCGAATCAAAATATCAGAATATCGGATTCCGTTTACACCCCCGCCCCCGGAGGTCGAGGGCGTTGGAACAATCCAAATTTGGCAGCAATGATGATGTAAAGAATAAGTAGACTCATTATATTTTATTATTGATATCGTTGGCTTGATCTGGCGGATCACTGCGCGTGCTACGCGAGAAATTAAGCTCCTCAACATGAATATTTAATTAATCCGAGGATTCTTTCATTCTTTTGTTTTTGTTCCCCCTCCAATGACCAGATTTTGAGCCGAAACAAAACAAATCTAAAAGATGAGTTCATTAATTTGGCTGAAATTGTGTCATATTTAATTAATATTTTCTAATCATTAGAATTATATGTCTCTGACAGCTCAACCAAACGATCCCTTGGGGCATGTTTGGCACCAAAATTTTTTGAGGATAAACTAGGTTTATCCCCATGAATTTAGGGGATAAACCTAGTTTATCTCCAAGTTATATATCCTCGTACCAAACATGGCCTTAGAATGTTGGACAAACATTCTCATGACTTATTCGGTATAGAACACTGAGAATGATAGGTAATTACTTAAATAACTCTTTTAGCATGCCTACCTAGCTAGCAAGGGTATTTTTATTTAGATCACCTAAGTTACAGGGTCGCGGTCTATATTAATTTGGGCCCGTCTCCCTGGGGGCTAATGTACAAATATGGTCAGTTAATGAGTATGAGTTTATTTGGAGAAAAACATCAAACTGTAACGAAGGAGTCAATATATATAGTTTATAAGTTCAATGATAATCCAACTCCCATATAAGGTTATAGAATGTTTACGGGTGCCGATGTACAAATATCTTAGATGCAAATATTTAATTTCAAATTTCCTATAATTTTATAGTCTCGGAAACAAAAAAAAAACCATAACCAGAATGATCAGTCGACCAAATTTCATAATGTCCGGATAATTTTCACATATATGGAAGTTAATTAATTTACCCAAATTTAAGTATGACAGGAAAGATGATAAATATATACAGATACATCTTGCAGCCATCAAAAGTGTGTGACCCTCGCAAGTTTTTGCCGGTATATATATGTAGATCAAATCCCAATTAAATAAAAGTCCTTCGGGCACGCATTACTCACATCTTCTTCAAGATCACACGGTAAAATACAATGCTGGTTTGATTTGAGTATTAAAAAGGAAAATTAATCGTGGACCCGGTTAAGAAAATCATTTTAATAGAAACCCCACGACCGAATATATATATATATACCTTTAATGATGGATCCGATGCTTTCAATTTATTTAATCATAGATCCTCGCCTCGCCCATTAATCTCGCCCAAACACTTCTCAGACTTTGTCCTACGGTTGAGAAAACCACCCCAGGGAGAGGGTCGACAAAGAATGCGAATGCCAAGGCGGAGTCGACGAGAGAGAGTTGTCTTCCCGTGTGTGCTTGAGAGCAATGTTACGATGGGGGAATTAATTAAATAGGTGAGTCAAGTCAGAGTTAACCACGCTCTGAATGCTAATGGGGTGTTTGGTTGTATGATAATTTTTTGTACACTTTCATGATAAAAAATTGTATTAAAATAAAAAGTGAACCAACTCATGATATAAAATTATCATGTTTGGAGGGTTGTGATTACAAAAAAGAGTAACTACCACACTTATGGGGTGTTTGGTTGCGTGACAATGGCCATATTTTTTTTAATTTTTGAAAATTGTAATGAAACTGACCTTAAAATCATGTTTGGCTAGTGGTATCATTTTTTGTTTTAAAAATTTGTTTCATCCGCTGGGCAACGTAAAAAAAAAGAGAGGCAGAGACCAATTTTTTTTTTGAAAGCGCTCTCACCGTCTCGCGAAACCCCCTCGCGGACAAACCCTCGCGAAGCCCTCTCCGGCGCATCCCAGCGGCGGCGTCCTCCTCCCGAGTCCCGGTGCCCTCTTCGTTCCTTCTTCAAAAGTTGTTCTCGCGGCGGCGGCCTCCTCCTCTTGGCGCGCCCTTCGTTCCTTCTTCAAGATCTCTTCTCGCGGCGGAGGCGGTAGTGGTTGCTGATTAGCTGATCAAGGGCACCATCGCCGGCGGCGGCGTCATTCCTCACATCCACAATTCGCTCATCAACAAATCAACCAAGGATTAGGGCACGCCCGGCTTCCAGTTTCTCTCGATTAGGTGAGATTTCATGCTTGCTGTTGTTCGATCTGACGTTTGCCATTTCCTTTTGGCTCTGCTCGCGCCGAGTTTCCGCTGTAGATTACCTCCTCCTCTGTTCTTCTTTCCACTTCCTTGAGGTCTATTAATCAGTCGCTAGCTGTTGACAATGCATCTTGCAGACGGTCGGTATGATGTCTGTTAATCAGTCGCTTGCTGTTGACAATGCATCTTGCAGACGGTCGGTAGATCGTAGTGGCCTTTTTGCTTCTTTTTTTTGTTTTGCCTGTTCTTCGTAACTGCCTCGTTTTAGAATGTTTGGAACCGAAGTATACCGAGAAAACCAAAAAGACAGGGCATCCACCGGTCTTCTCTTTAGATTCTTGATAGGCGGCATCAAGCTTTTTGTTACCGCTGGCAGTGCTCGCCCAGACATTATATTTGATGCACTTGTGTACATCATCCTCACTGTATGACTTAATAACAAAAAATTTGGCATCTTGATATTTTTCGGGGAAATCGACTTTATTATACAATTCTTTGTTTGGAATTACGCTGGAGTCTTCATTATTAACATTCAACGGGAGGCTCTGCCCCTTAACTGCAATGGTAATGTTTGGTCCAAGACCTTTTGGTTTTTGACATTTCCTTAACAGTGCGGCTCCATCCAGCTTCACGTTCTGAATTGCTAGCTGTTCATACTTCATAGCTAACGAGGTTTAAAATAGGTAGAGAGACGTGTAACCTTCTTTGTTTCACTTCTTTCTACTGGGTTCTTTGCTTCAGAGCTAAGAGCCGGCCTTATTGTTCTGTTGTGAACACTCTCTCTAAATGTTGTGTAGCTTTCATCTGAACACACTTGGTAACTCGAATCAAGAATTCCCATCTGAGTACATGATTGGGTATAAGATGTTTTATTCTTGGAGCTACCCAGAATACCCCACAAACCAGAAAGTTCCACACTCCAGCTCTGTATACCAGAGCAAAAATAAAAGACCCAACCTAATTCCTAGTTCCCACGTCCAGAACCTGATTTGGTGATTACAAATTTATCATGTTTAATATGATTTATCCTGAAACCAATCCAGAACAAATCCCCAAAACCCAGAAAAAAAAGAAAACACCGGGAACAATCCAGAATAACCCGACCAGAATCTGGATTTCAGTTCTGGAAAGTGGAAACAATACCAAGGACACGACATTTAGTCCGGAATCTTCTTCTTTTTTGGTGCTAAACGAGCTCTTGGAGTGCACATGCATTGAGTCCTCATATTTTTCGGTTTGACTTCATAGACTAGTCTCCAAGTAGTTGCGTACATATCTGATTATTACAAGGTCTATTAGGACCAGTTCTACCCAAAAAAACTGATGAAAGAGAAAATAGACAGCAGTTAATATGTTTGTTTGAGCTCGACTTGATGTTTGTTTGAGCTTTACTTATTAAAAGTTTAATATGACTCAACTCATCTTATAATAAGCGGATGATTGGTTTCTTAATTTCACTTCTTTTGTAGTGTTTATTTGCCTGGAGAATGAGCAAGGGATTGCAATTGATGGAGATATAGAACAAAGAAGACAAGAAAGAATCAGGAATGAAGATAATGTTAGAAGCAATTCAAGCACAAATGAGCAAAGACGTATTGGAAAGCTTCTTCGAGATAATATAGCAAAAGAAATGTGGAAAGATTATGTTAGACGTCGTAGATTGTAATTATATAGTTTTAGATGATTGAATTCTTGTATGACATGAATATTTTGTCATTTCCATGATCTTGTGAATTTCTAAATTTGTATGGCATGAAATGCTTGTTTTTCGATATTTATGAAGTTGATGAAAATTTAATTTAAAATACTACCAAACACCTCATTATCATTTTTAAAAATTAAAATGTTTTTGCCAAACACAATCATTGTCACGTTTTCACTTTTAAAAATTATCATGTTTGGTATTTTAATATAATTTTTTATCGTGAAACCTTTTTAAAAACTAAAATGCAACCAAACACCCCATTATAGACCAAACAAAGTGGGGGACCACAAGAAAAAAGAAAGAGGTGAGACTCTCTTTTTTTGTTTAAGAAGAAAATCACTTTTAAAACATAAAATTGTCATGGATACCGAACACCCCCTTTGACAAGTTTTCTTACAATTTTTAAAAATTAAAACAAAAATCTTCATTTTCATGCAACCAAACACCCCATAAGCATGGAGATTATTGGGACATATTTAGTTATATAAATTTGGAACTTGCACCAAATTAAACATTTTCCCACACAGGTCTCTTCAGTTGAAGTTCTTCTGATCACGAAGGCCGGGGTGCCCTCTTTGCCTAGCTAGCTAGCTATGTCGTCGTTTCTTGGGATGCCTTAATTAATTACGTCCGATAACTGATATTTAGGGGCATCTAGATCTCTCTGTGACGAAATTAAGGGTATCATCTTCCACTCGGCTACGCACATATACATACATACATATACGTAGATTACGTACGTCCACATGCTCCTATATATCATAGTCCGGAAATTTGCCAAGTCGACTGGATGCGGTCGTCTCTACTTCCAAGTCCTCTATATGATCGGTACGTCCACGTGTAACTAGGACGACGTGGACGGCCACAGATGAGGAGGGCTAGCGTGGTTATACGAATTCTACGGGCCGGGATACGTGTCTCGTTTCCGGGTCGTCAGGACAGGAACATATACACCCGCGAGAGAGAGAGAGAGAGAGAGTTGACCCTTGACCGGCGGAGAGATGATTAAGTGCATGCGCGCTTGAGATGTATCCGCATCACCGCCACGGCGGCGGCGGCGCCTCGGCGACCCGGACGCCGGCGTATGCCCAGCATTTCAAGGGGGTCGTTATTTGATAAGAAGGATCTCTTCTCTCCCGATGGCGTATATAGATTATAGAGGGGGGGGGATGGATATATTTTCATCAACGTCCGGCGCGGAAGTAATTAAAATGCCAGCGACCTGACAGCATATAATTCATTCATTAATTAAGATATGGCACACTCATACAAATCAGTTGACACTGATTCAACAGTTATGCTGCTAATATATATATCAAGTAATTATCGGGAGGGGAGGTGGCCTGACAAATTGATGGTTGATCAAAGTTGTTCTTGAATCAATCGAAATTCGATGTGTCAATTTAATCGGTTCGGATTATAAAGAATATTGCGGTTTTAAAACTCTCTAACGTCATGTAATTTTATACAAAGGTATCCGATTTTATTTGTAAAGAAGAGAGATATATGCATAAACTCATCTGTTGATGATTAGTAAGCGAATCGTTGACTAAAAACGAGATCGGAGAGGAGGAGTCCGACTAATTTTGTAACGTGATAAATTTAATCTTTGCTTTAATTTTATGTTTTTATGATAAGACTTGTTAAAAGATCGACAAAGATGACAATTTTATGTCTTTGAAGTAATTTTATCTTCTTACACAAAAAAGAGGGCCTCATCCCTTTTGTTTTTTGATCTTATGGTCCCCACTTTGCTTGGTCATATATATATATATGTCGGTTACTCTTTTTTGTTACCAAACATATCAATTTGTTGTCATTAGTTAATTCATATTCTATTTTAATACACAAAAACACCTCATTAATTAGTGTTGTCAATAGAAAAGCACCATCTTTACAATGTAAATTTAGCTCAAACTGCCTGTTAATGATCACTGTTTAATATATAGGGGTATATAAATAGGTTAGTAAAATTATGGAGCAGACGATAGTGAAATATAAAATAATTTTATTTTAAGTGTGCGCTATGTAAAGATGCATGATCTCCCTCTATCCATCGTATTATACAATTAGACATCTCTCTGTCGATATCAATGTTGAAATTGACATCGGCGCGTAAATTAAATCATCAAAACTTCCTAGCTAGCTAGGCTAATATTGGCTTCAATTTTAAAACTTGTGATACGTACAATAAGTGATCAATATAAATGTCCACTTGCATCAATTTTGAAATGGACTGCCCAAGTGTGAGAGGCCGATCGAGAGCAATGTCCGTCCTGGAGGTTTTATTAAGAAGATAAGTCAGTTGGATATATAATAATAATTAAGAACCGCATGCATGCGTTCTTTGATAAGGAAGTACTATATACGTACACAAACGTATACATACATCTCTCTCTCTGTATATGCATGAATTTATCTGGATGGAGTAGTTAACTTCAAAAAGATCGAGGCCGGTTCGTTGTCTGAATGGATCGATGATCGATCAATTCGGCCACGGGTCGATTACGTAAACGCCTTGCATTTGTCAATACAATATATTCTCTCCTCGCAGCTAATTAATATTGAGGCAAGTCTTTCTTTCGTTACCCGTTGACTTTTGCTGGTAGATGAATATTTTAAAGCAATTATTGCCTGCTCATTTTGATATTATTAATTATCTGTTTTTTTTAATCGTTTAAATGGTGGGTTGTCACCCGAGAGACACGTACGACAAGCAATTATATATACACATACCCAAGAAGATAGAGTGGTACCAAGTTCAAAGACGTCTCGAAGCTCGGCTTGACTCAGCGAATCGATCGATCATTACGCCGCTACTGTAGGTGCGTGTCCGTCTTGTTAATTTAGTTAAACGACGAACCACTTGGTCAACACGCGAAACCCTGTTGATCACAGTTATTCAGCTACTCTTGCGTGTTCATATCTGACTCTCTCTCTCTCTCAAAGAAAAGAAAAAAGACTTTCAGATCTTGAGTGGTGGCTTTCACCAAAATATATAGAATATTTGACAAACGTATAGGTTAAGTTTGTGTGTGGTGTATGTTTGGTTGTCCATATATATAAATATATATGGTGCTAAAAATATTAGTTTGAAGCTCGAAAGCTAGCTCGGAGCTGGAGCTGGAATTAATACTGCCATATGCCTGCAGGCGCGTACGTGTGGCTGAGCTAGCTAGCATGGATCATCTGATCTTATATCTTTGATATATATAATTTCTTGATCATGGATGGCTTCCTACAACCGCACCATGCATGCATCTATATGTTCTCTCTGTCTGGTATTTTTTTCACTGAAATTATCTCAGCAGCGTGATGAGTGACGACGACCACCGCACTGAAATTATCCAAGCATGTAGTTTTACCGACCACTAACTAAAATTTAAGTTTTCGTCGTTCGAGGATCAGTTCAACTACGTCATGTTAATTTATGTGTGTGTGTATATATTTATATGCGGGGATCAGAATCAGAACAATGTTAGATCAAGATCGTCGTGCATGATGCCGTGGTACCCCACGCGAAAAGACGTACATATTCATGTATCCCGACACCTCCGACGCATGGGACGGATACTTGTAACTTTTTTAATATGGAATGTAAGGCTGGAATGCGGTGCATATATATATATATATATATAGTAGATATGGAATGGAATATTTAAATGTATATGCCTAGCTAGCATTAAGTGAATACTTTTTACACACTGACATCTACTGGGTAGTACAGGTGCATTGCATAAACGGTAAACCCCCTCCTCATCTCGGTGGACTCTTTTTTTTTTTTTTGGTTACTAACCACTTAGATAAGGTTATACTAACTCTTTACTTATATTACTAATCCCATATACATTCAAGGGTTTAGTATTCAAGAAAACAAAAAGACTTTGAGGGTGGTCAGGTATCCGTGTAAGATACCAAGGTGATCCTGTCTCATGGTGCGTAGTTCAATCTAAGTACATTGTAGTGCTATATATATTATGATGGCCCGTTCAAACAAAATGCACTATTTTTTTGTTAGAATATCAAATCATGGTAGGGTGTCGATGAGCATAGAGTAAAAATTTTTATTCTGTTTATGAAGGACAAATGGCAGACCTTATTTACCACTTTGGGATGTGCCGTAGAGGCAATCTTTGGTTGCACATGGTTAAAAACTATATTAAAATGAAATCTGAGATAAATAAAGATTTAAAGTCATCATGTTTAGTGAGATATATGATTAAGCAGTAGAGAAAAAGTGTAAGACCACAGGAGAAAAGACCATCGATTTTTCAAGAAAATGAACCCCCTTTAGAGATTTCTTTTTTCAACGAGCGCCAGTCACACACTTCTAACCCATTTAGTTACAAAGGCATACATACTTTTGTAACAAAAAATAAACACTGGTTATCAGGCAATATTCAAACACCCCATAAAAGAAGTGTATGGAGGACGGCGACTTAAATTAATTTCTCGACCTCAAAACATGATCAAAACTCTCATAAGGTTGTCCGCTTGACTGGGTTAAGGCAAGTACTCACAAGCTGTTTTTTACGGCCATTATGCTGGTCTTGGCTGGCATAACACATATATATATATAAAGAACAGTAGCAGCAGTGTCCTACGACGCGTAACCATAATAAGCGTGCTGTTCTGGTAAAATCGTCAAACTTCGACACGGGGGATGAACGGGACGTTGATATATAATTAAATAGAAGTGCCTACGTATATTCTCTGTTGAAGGGTTTTATCCGTATTGGCCACCGGAGAATAGTCCAATGCCTTTATCATAGCCTGGACCTGGGTCTCCTTAGCGCACGTGTGTTTTTGGAATTTCACATGGTATCAGAGCAGGTGGGCTTAGGCTTTGTCCTCCGGTGGATTTGCTCCTATTTTCGCTCGGCCCTGCCCCGTGTATTCCTATCATGGCTCTGACGGTGGTGGCTGGCCGAGATGGGGAGTGTTAAAGGGTTTTATCCCATATTGACCACCGGAGGATAGTCCAATGCCTTTATCATAGCCTGGACTTGGGTCTCCTCAGCGCACGTGTGTTTTTGGAATTTCACATGGTATCAGAGCTGGTCAGGCTGTAGGCTCTGTCCTCCGGTGGATTTGTTCCTATTTTCGCTCGGTCCTGCCCCGTGTATTCCTATCGTGGCTCTGACGGTGGTGGCTAGCCGAGAGGGGGAGTGTTGAAGGGTTTTATCCCTATTGGCCACTGGAGAATAGTCCAATGCCTTTATCATAGCCTGGACCTGGGTCTCCTTAGTGCACGTGCATTTTTTGAATTTCACATTCTCGGAACACCTAGTCATGTAGAATACTTTTTCTTTTTGGACAGAAAATATATTCATCCATACGTAACACAGAAGTACAAAGATGACAAACAACAGTCCTAAAACGAAAAGACACTCGGCGGAATTAACGATAAAAGGATTCAGTTTGGAAATAAAAATTTAAAAATTAAAAAAAATCATAAAAAGAATCTAAAAATAAGGAACATCACTAGAAACAAATTTTATCCCAAAGTTCAACACCAAAGACTTCGCCCAAATATTTTGCCAAATGTTGGAAATTTTCTTCTCAAGCGGCGTCCTTTTGCCGCTTTGTTGCTCCCTTTTCCAATTCCATATCAATTAATTGTCTATAGAATTGAGTCCTTACCTAAAGTGAATAATGTTGTCTTTAATCTCAACAAAGTGATGTTTCAACGAAAAAATTACTGTGTATTATTTTTTTATAATATTTACATTGAACTTTTCTCTCCGCCATGGATATCAAATTGTAATGTAACCAAACCAAATCGTTTTAAGTCACATTGAAAATTTGAGTGCCATAGTTTCGAGAAGATATGTTGAATAATTTTTTTTAAAAAAATAAGATATCACTTAAAAAATGGATTAGTAACACAATTAAACAACAAATAATCTATAAGATGCCTTAAAATAAATCAAAAAATTAAGAATATTGAAACATTTTAGAGAGAAAAATGACACTCTTTAAAAACTTTAGAAAGAGAGAAAGAGAATTTTCAGAGTGAGAAAAGAGTCAAAAGTGAGTGGGGATATAAGAGGGTAAGAGGAGGCCACGGCCATTGGGGGACTTTGAAAGCTCC
The DNA here is from genome assembly GCA_036172225.1 of Cryptocoryne crispatula var. balansae. Taxonomy (NCBI): domain Eukaryota; kingdom Viridiplantae; phylum Streptophyta; class Magnoliopsida; order Alismatales; family Araceae; genus Cryptocoryne; species Cryptocoryne crispatula. The sequence goes on from CM069926.1 coordinate 2,920,849, forward strand.
TTGAGCTAACTGTTGGCTCCTGATCAAGTCATCGGGTCGAACGACTCGACCCAGATTCGACATTAGGTTAGGGACTTGGGGTCGAGACATGAGGGTAAGAGGAGGCCACGAGCTTTCGGGGGCTCTGAAAGCTCTCTAAGCTAATTGTTGGCTCCTGATCAGGTCATCGGGTCGAGTCACTCGGCCTAAATCTGACATTAGGACAGGGATTCAAGGTCGAGATTGGGCCAATTAGCTAGAAAACTAATTGGGTCAGGTGACCCAATCCAAACCGATCAAGGTCTGGCATTCCATGGCCCCAACATCTTGATGCCATGCACATTCTAGAAGTTTGTTTTTTATTTTTATGTTCTTTTAAAAACTGTAATATTATTTATAATAATATATTATTAAATATATTAAAAAACCATATGTCAACTGAAGCACCTCGCCTCAAATAATGTAGATTTGGTTTCAAAGCATCCATAAATATGTAAATTGTTAGGTTACGTAAATTTGTTGAAAATGGTGAGTATTTGGAGCATGGAATACCTAATGAGGAATAAAGTCGCGACCCAGGCATGACTCAATCACTTTTCCAACTGATTAGCTAGATCCCGTCCCTAGATCCCTAACATCAAATCCAAGCCAAGAGCATGGAATACCTGGCGTCAAATCCAAGCCCGGTTGCACGACCCCAAGACACGATTAGGATCACGCTGAACTGAGTCACCCAACGGCTAGCAAGGCCCTTTGGAAGCCTATATAAGACCCCAATGGACCTTCTATCGTGCTCACACCTAAGAGTGTCAATGGGCCGGGCTTGGGCTGGCCCAGCCCAAACCAGGTTCAGCCCGCTTATCTCAAACCCAAGCCCAAGTCCACCTAGGAAACTCAATGGGCCTGATTCATGTAAATGTCATTTGGCCCTCCAAAGCCCGCTAGCCCGTTTAAAGCCCATTTGACCTTGCGTAGCTTTAGCTAGGCTCAACTGCTACTGGACCCCACTGGTGGCTGTACCTCTCGTCCAAGCGCGTTGTCCAACAGAACAATTATTTGAAATTTTTATTTGATTGAAATTTGTAATAGTAAAATAGTACTATTCATTGTGATTTTCATAAGATTTAAGGTCCTTTTAATTTTGATTAAATCTGAAACATGGTAATTTTATTTTGTTTTGATTTTGATTTTGTAACAATAAACCAATATTTTCTTAAAAATTTATAATATATATTAATTTTTATTCCAAATAATAAATGGATTATATTTTTTTATTAATTTTTGATATGGTATGTTTAAAATTTTAACATTTATATATTACATTTTTATCAAAATAAAAAACATAGGTTATTAATTAACTTTTTATTCTAATTCTAATGATTTATTAGAATATTTGACTCTAATTTTGATAGTTTATGACATATAAAAGATGTTCTAAACTCGTTATTTTGTATCATAATCAAGTTTACGTATCAAAAAGTTATAATATGAATGGTATGAGTTTTCGTGCTTGCAAACACTCCACGAGAACGTAATCGCATGATTTGGGGATGTTAGGACGAGTATTTTACACTGAGGCCCCATTGCTTTAAACAACGTTATTGGATTTTTCTGCAAATAGGTATTGTGAGGAGCATTCTCACAACTACACATACACATCCATTAAGCATCCTCCACTGAAGCGGTGACATGGTAGTATAGTATAATATTTAATGCTATCCCATGGAAGACGTGGACCTGTTGCTTCAAACAATTGCTTTAAAATTTTCATCGTGGCATCATTTTATAATGTTTCACCCAATGGCCCGCGGGCCAACCCAGCTCAAGCCCATCTAACCCAGTTATTAGACGGGCTACTTATTTTTGGCCCATTTAGCTCATGGGACAAATGAAACAGGATCCTTAATCAACCCTGGACGGGTTACCTAGCGGGTTTCTCATGAGGCCCGGCCTGTTTTACACCCCTACTCACACCCTCTCCCCATATAAAGACCCAAGGAGATTTTCGCTTCCTCCATCTTCTCTTTACTAATTCTTTCATTCTAAAATTTATGTTCAAAGAGAAATTTCTTATCATATTATATTAACTTTTATTTTATCTACATTACAAACTATAATAAGAGCTCCACTATAGTGTAGGCTATAAGAGTTTATATATATGTGAGATTCTGATTATAGTTTGACTTGGATACAAAACGAAAGTGATCGAAGACACAAGTGAATAATACAGAATTTATTCTCAACATGCAAGATTTGACTTGAAATAAATAAATTTTGTAATTTTAATGTTTTTAATTTTTATATTTTTTAATTTTTATTTCAACCCTCACTAACTCGGGTCAATTTGGGATCAACCGACCCCGACCTCGCCTACCATGATTTGGAGTAACATTTTATATATACTTTGGATATCCAAAGATGATCATTGAATTGATGTCATTAAAATATGTTAACTTACATATGCATTTTTTAGATTATGTAGTGACATTTTGGTATTGAGTGTGACAGAAGATAAAGTGGGATATATAGTATAGAAATCAAAGAAAGTGAGATATTGGGTCAACTCAACTCAAACCTAACCCTCCTATCTAGTCACATATATGTGAACTTACTAATCTGAAAGTTTGAAATTTTCTTCTTATGCAATGTCCTAGTGTCATTTGGTTGCTCCATTTGTATGTTTCATATCAATTAAATGTCTATAAAAGTGGACTCTTACCTTGGATGAAATTCATAAGCACGAATCAACATTGCCTTTTATCCCAACAAAATGATACTTCAATCAAAAAAATTCCCCACACATTATTATTTTTTACAATACTTCACTTTTCACTGCATCATAGATATTAAATTACAATATAACCAAATCGAGTCGTTCCGAAAGTTTGAGTGAGTCAGAAAAAATTGAGGATAAGAGAGGTCCCAAGGGTCTTGAGGGGCTTTGAAAACCCACCCAACCGGGTCACTTAGTTGGGCAACCGGGCCCAAATTCGACTCCAGGTCAGGGACCCGAGATAGAGACCGGGCCAGTCGGCTGAAAATTCGACCCGGTCCGGATACCGCGTTCCACGGTAGAAACCATCCACATCAGGACAGTTTGAAAATTGGAATTAGAGGAAACATCAAGGGATGCAGATCCTATATTAAAAGGAGGAAATAAACTAATTTTGTCTAAACCTTCACCCCCATTTCCTTTTACCACCATGTCGCTCGGTTCACTTTAAGAGAACACTAAAATTATTTACATATATGTAAGAGACAAATTGTCGACAAAAGTAAAAGGCCACTCTATTTAAACGAATAATGGATATAGCAAAATCGTAGACGACCACATTAGAAAGTCGATCCATATGAAAAGTGAACTCGTATACCACATCGAAAGTACATAAATATGCAAAGGTTGCCCATCGTTGAATTTCAGAAGCATTTAGATTATAAGAGGAAAAGAAAAAATAAAATCTAGGTAAAGAAAACTAAAACAAAAAGAATAATAAAAAGTACTATCAAGAAAATGATCATCATGATTTGTCCCTTCGCACCAGCTTTCTTCATAACTAGAGCCACCTTTTTCTGCATAATGAAAAAAAAGACTAACTCGAAAGTCAATTAATGATTAACTACAGAATTTGTGGGTACAAGCAAAGCGGGGTTGATAATTTGAAATATGGATTATCCATGACGGTAATAGACTGCAGATAAACATTAGCACTTCACCACAGTGAACAAAAACATTAATTGACTATTTGAATGGAAAGCACTGACCTGAACGAAGTCCAGCCTATTTGAAGTAGTCTCCATGTCCATGCTCAGTTCCTCCAAAATCTTTTCCTGTACAGACCACTCGAAATTAATATCAAGCAAAAAGGGCCATTTGCTTTGACTGGTGTCAGATTTTTTTTTTTAATTTTAAGTACCCAAAACACTACAGAACTGAAGCATGCTGAAATGGTTCATCATAATTTGGATAATGTCAGATCAAATGCAGATAATCATCCATTTATAACGGAGAATCAAATTCACAGATAGAGATGAACAAGCCCACACGTTTTCTCCACAACTTATAATGGACGCAAAGAGAGGTGAAAAGGGGTGCCCATGCATCAAACCTCGGGCATAAAAAAGAAAAGGTGAAGGCATAAAAAATTTCATATCACAGCCTCCATGACAAGATATTCATTTCAATCTTGGATAAGTCTTTGGTAGAGAATGAATCTGCATTTCATGCTCTTGGTTCTTCTTTAACAAGTAGTTTTATACACGTTTTGAACCAGGCTTTCTTGATATCCCAACTTGAGATGCAAAAACAGAATTAAACTGCTGGCACGATGCACAGGTTTATGGGACGTTTATGATCCTTTCATCTGGCATTTGCAAAGAAAAATGCCCATGTTTATTTTCTACATATGTAACATCAGCTTCTTGCTTATGGTGTCTTGCAACATTAATTTGGGGCAACTTTTCCCCAAAAAAAGGAATAGAATTAAAGGTGTATAGGCTGAAACCACTAAGTTGTCAGCCCAACTATTTCTCTGATTTGCTCTCTTAGTATGTAAAATTTACAGAAGTTTGGCTGGCATTACCTGTCCGCTAAGTTCTTCATGAATTGTTAATCCTATACCACCAATTCTCTGAACACTGGCACTGAGCTCATCCAACTCCTCATCTTGCTTCCTGAGATGCATGAGAATAAGTGTAACACAGGATTTACCGTATGAGTAATCAATCACTGAGTAATAGTTTTAGGAATGCCAATTGCAAAGGGCCAATTCAGAAGCCATCAAATCTAAAATTATAACATTCTGAACGAAAAGCTGAAAAGTTATAATAAGTTTTAACTAATCACCAGATAACTAAAAATACACATAAAGAACACCAACTTCACAAAGCACAAACTTACTTATGCTTCCCCCATATTTTCTAGCATTTTACGCGTAAGTTTTTTGTTCATTACCCCCAAGCCCCAAGCTAGCTGAAAATAGATGGCAAGGTAGGAAGGATCATGAATCTGGAGCAGATCAGTTTGCTTCTGACTGATCAGGATTGGTCTATCAGGCTGATCCGGATCCTATCTGGGTCCAATACAGACCCAGACCAGATCCAATTTTTAATAAAAAGTTGTTATGTCAAAAAAAATCAAAAGTCATAAAAATGGCAAAGAACATAATACATGTATATTATCATTCTAAAAACAGAAACTTTTGAAATGTTACACTTAGGCATCTTCCTTATAATGTACATATTAAAAATTGCAATATTATATTTCGGCACTATTTTACATATTGGGTCTTCTATATTTGATAGGGAGAAAAAGTGTACTTAGTTAACTTAATAGAAGGTAAGAGTAAAAATTATAGATATTTTTAATGCATATATTTGTTAATTTATGTATATTAACAATCTTCTCACGGGTGTTTAAAATAAATTTTTAAGTTAAGTCTCTAAGACATTCTATAAATTTTACTATAATTGAGCCTCTAAGATAAAGTTTTTAAATATAGATAAAATTAATATATATTAATATTCAAGATAAAAAAGATACGGACCTAGATCAGCCGATCGGGGGTGTAGCAGGCCGGATTGGCCAGCCTATCTAGATGCCTGACCCATCACAGGATCAGAACAGCAGGCTCAAAACCTGATGAGATTTACCGATACTGACTGATCCTATCTGATATCGCTTTCCTTGATTGACAAGTCAATATTTCCCGATAATTCAAATAATCACAAGTATTTATCCTTGTTGACACATGGATTCTTTATTTGTCAAATCTCATTAGATCCAGATTAGCAGGCAAACTTTAGGAAGATGACTATGATTCCACTCAGAAAGAAAATTATCAAATACAAGTTTTCGAACAGTAACTGGTGCAGGGAAGAGGCAGAGCATTGATGGCAGAAGAAATTACTTGATGAGAAGCAATTGTCTATCGGATTCAGAAGAAATGAAATCATCATTATCATCTGCCACAAAATGATTGGATTTGCCACCATGGGAAACACCAGGTGAGAGAGTCATCAGCTCTTGGTGCTTCCCATTTGTACCAGGATTGAGTAATTTGCTCCTATCTCGACCAGTTTCTACACCTGTCTTCACAGTTCCAATCTACATAAAACAGATTCAATCAAGAATTACCAAGATAATACAGAAAGTTTTCAATAAAGTATGCAAAACATCTCTTCAAATATCTGTCCCCCCCCCAAGTCCCATGGAGAAATTTGGAGCAACGTTTTACCTTAATCCGAGCACTGTTTGTCCACCGTCTTCGTTTCTCAAGCTCAACTTCATCCGTGCGATAGTAAGCTGGATCTTTTGCAGCAACTGATATAGCCTTATCCAGTTCATCTACCTACCTATGAAGAAAAAAAGCATGTTAGCAGTATTACGGTGGCCAACTAATATGAGCAAGATTTTATAGTGCACGTGTACAAACAAATGTGTATGAAGTGATAAAAGCAAGATTTTATTCTAATACAAAGTTTTATCACAAGAATGTATAAAAATTATTGTGCAACCAAACACCCTAAAAGATGAAAACAAAGTGAGGACTAAGGTAGACCAGGTTGGGGGTCAGGACCAGCCCAGCCCAACCAAACTTGGGTTGCCCGGGGTCATTGACCTAGGTCCAAACGGAACCTTTTAGATTCAAACTTTGAATAAATCAAAAATATATAAAATATAAAATAAAAAAAACTACAAAAAATTATTTTTATTCAACTCTTACATTTTGAGGACAATTTTAGTCTCCTTGATCTTGTGTCTTTCATAATAACTTTCATCTTCTCTCTACTACAGACTATAATTAGACCCACACTAATATATAAAACTTCCCAAGTCTAGACTAAGTGGGGCTCCGATTATAGACTAGAATAAAAAAGCAATTGCAAAAAAAAATGTAGACAGTTTTTCTAGATGAGTGGCACAAATTTCTCCTTGAACAGATGATGTGTGAGAGAATAAACAAAGGGGAGGTGGTGGGGAGTGGGAAGACCCCTTGAGGGTATAGGCCCCTAAGGGGCCTTGGGGGCACTTGAAGCACCCCCAACTAGCTGTTGACAACCAGATCGGGTCAGGCCAGGTTGTGACCCGGTCACCAGGTTGCCCGACCTGGTCCTAGGATCAACTCAGATCGGGGCGTCGGGGTCACAATCGGGCCGGTCAGCCCAAAGACTGACCTGATCAGGCCGGTCATGTGACGCAACTTTCCATGTTGGGGATCACACAACTAAGAAAAGGTGGTGGACCACAGGAAAGAAAAGGATGTCTCACCTCTTTTTTGTACCAAAAAGAATTCTATGTAAAAAACATATTTTTGTAATGATTGTCAGATACTTTTTTTAACAAGTTTTGTTACAAAAATAAACTTTTGTAACAAAAACTAAACTTATCATACAACCAAACACCCCATACTTAAATGTATAACACATACAAAAGGATGAATTTCATGCTACCAAGCAACAACATAGGATGACCTGTGGTCATGGTTGCATTTGAAAAATGTGATCACAATTCACTGTTTCTCAAGGGGGACAGAACTCCCTTCGAGTGACATAAAACCATGATCACTTTTTATTCTTCGCTAAATAAATTTTTGGAGGTGATATTTATATAATTCTTTTTTAAATATTGTTATTTAAAAAAACAGAGAAATTGAATCCTTTATGCACTATGCATGGGGGGATGGATAAAAATTGGAAAGATTACGTCTTTGTCTTCCCATTATATCATAACCATAGTTGTCAAGGCGACGAGGCGCCCAAGGCGTTGAAGGGTATCGATTCCGCTTAGGTGACAAGGCGGCCGCTTAGGCGTCGCCTAGGCGATCAAGGCAGTATTCAAGGAAGGCTGAGTCGGGAGGTTGTTATATATAAGAAAAACATAAATATAATTATATTTGTTATGTTATAATTGAATATGAGTGTTTTATCAATGCATATAAGTAAATTATGATTATAAAATTTATATATGTGCAATAGTATAAGTGATGGTAATATATTGTTATAATATTGTTATAATATTACTTATTATGTAATAGTATAAGTGAGACAAAGAGAGAGAGAGAGAGAAAAGAGTTGAAAAAGAACTTAATTAAGTATATAATATATGTTTATAATCATAAATCTTAAATATGTATGATAGTATAAGTGATAATACAATATATTAATATATTGAAACTATCATTAAATAAGTGTCCCTTGTGAGGGGTATCAAGGGAGAAAAATCCCTCAAAAACTTTTTTTAATGATGTAAAAATACCCAAGACGCCTTGCTTGGGCGCCTTGGCGGGCGCCTTGGGCGCCTTTTTGGCCCCAGACAAGGCGCCCTTGGAAAGGCGCCTTGCCGCCTAGGCGCCGCCTAGGCGGGAGCCTTGACAACTATGATCATAACGAATGGTTTAGATTCGATCTCTTCTAAGTTCTTGTATGTCCTTTAATAGCTTTTGTTGTGGTTTTGCATGCACAAGGCTCCAATGAAACATGGACGCTCCAATGTAATAATGCCATGTTCTTCCTATATATCCAGAATCCACTACCATCACTATTCTACCAAATGACCATTTTCTTGGTCCTAAAAAACACATCTAACATGCATGATTATACCAGATAGAGATCAACACTTCATTAAGGATCTTCATTAGATAGAGATCAACACTTCATTAAGGGTCTTCATTAGATAGAAATCAGCACTTCGTTAAGGGTCTTCATTACCTGTGTGGTCCACACCTTATCAAGAATTTCCAAATCAGGATTAGCTCTTGTATCGGCCAGGGACACGCATGATTATACCAGATGGAGATCACATCTTTAAAGGTCTGCATTGCCTGTGGTCACACGTTATCAATGATTTCCAGATTATGATCAGTTTTTAGTCAGCCAGGGCTAAAAGCCTGATCCAGGTTGGGATTGGATCAGCCAGCTTGGCCGAACCACCGGAAGCAAAACCAATCCAGGATTGGCATGGATCAATGAACCAAAACTAGAAGGGAAAAAAAGAAAATAAAGTCCTAAAGATTATCTAGGGTGGAAGGGTGGTGATCAAGGTCCCCCCCCCAATATCTTCCCCACTTGTGTATTGGGTCTGAACCGAATACACTATGGATTAGGGCTGCAAATGATTTGTATCCTTTTATGAGGGTATATCTAATTATGAGATATCTATCAAAGTAGATATCCGGATTTTATATTATCCGTATCCACTCCAAATCCGGAGAATATCCGAATTATAATATTCGATCCAAATCCATATCCGTATCCAACTCGAAGTAGATACAGATTATCCGTTTAGCTAAACGGAGCGGACACAAAAATGCCATCTCTGCTCCATTTACAGCCCTACCATGGTAGTTACCAGATCTATGTTGGGTCTCTCGACCCATTAAATACATGGAAAGATGGACCGGATTACTGATAGAATGTGCGGGAAGATACAGGGAGGCGGTGGCGTCTACCGCCAAACAGACTGATCTCCACAAAAGCATCTGCCAGAATCAGGCTCCCTCACTCACTAGATCAGGTCGGCATGTGCCGATCCAGGATTGGCCAATCCTACAAACCGTGCACCTTATTTTTTTCTTAAATCAGTGATGGCAGCCATGGGAAGTGCCAAGTGAAAGGCTAAATCCTGGTTCCTTCAGCAGCATAGCCGATTGGGCTTTCTCCATTATCTCTCTACAGCTGTAAAGAGAGTGCTCAATCAGCAGCTGGGGCTTCTACTAACTCATATGCATCAGCCTTTATGTCCATCACAGTATAGATTAGCAAACTCATACCATGTCATGGTCAGCAAATAACACTAACAGGAGGCTTTGAGGTGGGGATGGCGGCTTGGTCAGTCAATGTCACCTTACACTTCCACTGTTGAGTATGTGAGATGGAGAGGGAGGTGGGATTTTATGTCTGCAGTCACTTTCAGTACGCTTGGACCCTCTCAATCCCACACACCCAAAACCACATAGAGACCCTATCCCAGGCTCCCACTTCCTTTATAATGTGCAAATACACAAGTGAACATGTATGGCACTAAAATATTGCATAACTGGCTGTTACCTTAGAAGCTACTCTGGTTGACATTCTGTAAAGTCATGATGGACATAGTTGATTTAATTGGGAGAGTCACCAGCCCATCAACCAGATCCTCTGCTGCAGATGAAAGAAGGTAAGCAAGTGGATTCATACTTTCAGCATTTTGCAGCCTGCAATACAAGGTTAATGAAATTTTGGTTGGGTTTAAGTGTAACCCAGGCATTCTGGATCTGGATGAGCCCCGATCTGGATTGGATCAGCCAATCCAAGAGAAGAAAAACTGGTCCAGAATCAGCTCTTCCAAAAATGAAAAAAAAATGTAAAAACTAGACAAGGTGGAACATCTGTGGATTCCAGTCCAAGATCAGCACCAGGAGCCGGTGTAGGGTGGGACTGCCGTCAAGCCACCCCTGCATCTTCCCTGCCTGTTATAGGTCATATCAGGCCCATCAGGCCCTACATTATCAAAAGGCACTTGAGGCAACCACCTAGGCAATGAGATGAGGTGAGGCAGCCCGTCTTCGCCTTCATTCAGCCAAGATCACCTAGGTGGTGAGGCCCATCGCCACCGGAACAGCATCGGTGCAACTTGCAGTTGCAGGAGCTTTCTCCACTTGATTTCGGGTGGAGAAGATGGGTCAAGTTGACCCAATAAGGTTGCATCTGAAAACTTAAAACAAACCCCCCAAAGTGCTAAATGGCTCGGTCAACCCAGTTCGTTTTAAGTTTTCAGATTCACACAATATTAGGTCCGTGAGACCTGGTAGAGTCATCTCCCGATGGGTTCCACAAAGGACCACAGCGAGATCGGACATTCGGTGTCATTCTGATGGGGACATTTTTTAGCCTTTTTTAAAATTGAATCCTTAAATGGACTAGTTTGTAAATAGTCTTCTTAGGGAGTCCTTTTCTTTAAAATTTCTCCTCTCCCTCTATAAGAGGAGGACCGATGTACATAGCTCAATGGTAATCGATTGGAATTTTCGGAGTCTTTGGCTTGGTGTCCCGAGCAGGGGGCTCTGCCCCATCTTCTTCCTCTCCACCCCCCCTATGGCGATATCACAGTTCTTCTCCACCCTCCGGCGGGTTGCCATTCCCATCCTCCTCCTCATCTTCTGGCCTCCGTGCCATTCCTCCCACTTCCCCTTCTCGGTTCTTCACGCGATTGGAAGACGGTGATGTCCCTCCGGGTCTGCCCTCACAGAAGCTCTCTGATAGCTTCCTTCCACGGCTACGACAAGGCCGGATCCAACTCCTCCAACTCCATTCGCGTGGATACGGCGTAGGAAGAAGAAGGCAGAGAAGGAACGGGAGGGAGGGGAAGGCAAATCCGGCGATCCCCGGATCCGACCTCCCCCTTTCCCTTGTCATCGCAAAGCTTCTTCCGGGCTCTCCCGTCCCTGCCGCCGAAGCCCCGATGCCCTCCCGGAATCGCGCAGCCGTGCGTCGGTTCCCTCCCCTCTCGCGGTCTCCTTCTTCCCCGAGGCAACCACGAACAGACGAAGGAGAAAAGAGGAAGAAGGAGATGCCGGAGCTTCGACCGCCATCGCCATCGCCTGCTCCCTCCGCTCTGCCTGCTCCGCCGCATGCACGCGGCTCCAAGGACGACGACGGCGCTGCGACGACCGGGCGAGGACGACGCCGCGGGCGGGCGTGTGGCGAGGTTTTTGTCGCGGCTCGCGAGTTCGCGGGACGGCCGCGATGCCGCCACGGCAGCACACGGTCGACGTCGAAGAAACGGCCACGCGACCACCCGAGAGCCCCGGAGAAGGCGCCACGACCCCCCGACGCTCGCGGCCGGCGCCGGTTCACCCGGTCGCCGGTTCGGGGTCCAGACCGGCGGTTCAGCCGGTTCAACCGGGTTCTGACCCGGTTCACCCCGGTTTAGGCCGGTTCAGCGCCTGAACCGCCCGGTTCAGGCCGGTTCAGACCATCTTGAGCCGGTTTAGACCGGTTCAGCATGGTTCGACCCGGTTCGGGCCCAGTTCGGGCCTGTTTCGACCGGTTCGAGGCCGGTTTACTTCATTTTGGGCTCGTTTAGGTCCGTTTAACGGCAATTAGCGCCGGTTCGCTTCGTTTTCGTTCGGTTTAGCCCGGTCTAGCCGGTTTGTCCCGCATCACATTCCCACCTCCTGTAGCCCTTCCCCTCCAGCATCGTTTTCTCCCAGTTAAAGCCCTGAAGAAATCTCTCTCCCTCCAGTTCACCTCTACAGCCTAGCAATCGCTTGAGGCACCTGAGACAAGGCAAACCCTTCCTCGCCTCAGGTGCCTCACACCTATGACTACATACATCATACCAAATACAACCACAAACCCGATCACTTAAGTGACCGGATCCGGGATATTGAATCTAAGTCATTGGATTAATCGATAACTGGTTTGATGGACCTGCTATCCAAGATCCAGTTACTTAAGTGACCATATCTTGGTTGTTTCCAGTCCAATGGACCCAATACGAAATGCCCCACCCCCACCCTATGCACAGGGGCACTGCCACACCAAGCAGCCACTCCCGGCAGGATCGCCGATATGGCTGATTCAAACCGATCCCAGAAGATTTCCAAGGTCAGATCATGTTTACCCCTAGGATCAGATTGTCCTATGCCGATACCAATCCCAGAGTGGCTGATCCTACAAACCATGTTCTTGACACTCGTGTCTCGCCCCTCAGTCTCTTGCTCATGCTCGTCATTCCACATCACAGATTATCCTCATCACACCTTCACTTGCAGGTGGCAGCCGATGGCAGTCAGGTGACTTTAGTGGTGGCGGTAAAACCTGCAGTCAAGTCCAGGACTTCCTTCATCACCAACCTGCTGCAGCCAAGCCAGCCACCAATCTTCTAAACACGTCCTCCTCCGATATCATATCTTGGTAAATCCCTTCTTTTTCTTCCCCTCTTATCTCTCTCATTTCTTAGCTTCCCACATGTAAGCTGCATGTGGAACTGTGGAAGGGCAGGTGCAAATTTAGAGGTTTATTTCTGACCTATTGATAAGAGCTCAGCAAATGCATCAATAGATTTACATGATCAGGTTCGCTTCTATTTCTATGTTCTTGTTATCATCTTCATTAAATTTAGATGCAAGTTTCTCATTATATGCATTTGCATTCCAACTTAAACTTATGTCCACCTATGAGGAAATAAAAAAATTTTATTAAGAAAAGAAAATTTTTATACCAAAATTTAAGCATATACGCAAAAGCAAGTCTTTAAAAACTTGATGCTTCTCTTGATATACAATTTTAGGTTGAAAATTTTAGAATAAATAAGGCCAATTAAAGGCTCAAACAATAGGCCAAACTGAACCAAACCGAATTCTAATGGTCTGGTTTGGTTCAGTCTGGATACTTGTGGTCTGCAGTTTGGTTTGAGTTTAAGAAGTGTAAAGACAAAACCAAGCCAGTCTGTGCACAAGGGTATTACTAAGTAAAGGCTGGTTTCAGCAAGCTAGGCAGAAGCAGATGGGTCTATGACGTTTCAACACATGTAGGCAATAGAAAAGTTACTTGTTTGGCAGAGCTGAATGGAGACACTACTTATGAGATCAGATGACAATAAGCAAACTTACATATTGATAAAAAAAGAAGGAATTTGTAGGCTGTAAATGTAGGAACAACATGTCTGCTTAGCCCAAAGTGAGAGAATTGAATCATGTCTTAATATGTGCATGCACAGATAATAAGTACAAAGACATGAAGAACCGTCACATTATCACTTCATCTTGATGTAACAGTTAATGCTATGAAATTAAGTAACCAAAATATTAGAAAACATAGTATCTACAATACCTGCCATTCTATGCTTTCGCAGCTTGTAATTAGTTCCCTAGTCAGGTGAACATGCTCTCCTGTGTTTAATGGTGTTTGTTTCCAGCGCTCAAAAGATTCTTCCAACTTGTCAATCTGTCAAATGTAATACATTTACAAGCTTCAGGCCCCATAAAAATAAATCCATAAAGAGAAAACAAATGAAAAAAGATTAATAAGAGCAAGGGGGATAAGACTACAAAATTATCTTTTCAAGATTATAAAAAAATATTGAAGATGAAAAATAAAATTAACTAATAGTATCATTTTCTCTTTGACCCGTTAATAGATAAGTACACCATCATAAACACCGCATTTTCACCATATACTATTATGCCTGAGAAAAGTATGAGTTTTACCTGCATGAGTCACAGGGAGGGCAAAGCAACCAAAATTTTCTGGTTGACACAAAGAGATAAATATACCAATGATATACATTTCTATCATGTAATATTATGCTTGAGGAAAGTACGAGTTCTTCCTACATGGATCACAAGAACAAAGCAACAAAAAACACTATTCACAGTTTCACTATACTGGATACTCTTGACTTGCAACAGCCTTTTTAAGAGAGCTCAAAAAGCCAGCAGTTCACAAGGATATACAATTTTCCAGAGACTTCAATATGTAAAGATAGTAAAATTATAAAACATCTAAAAGTAAGAATCGAACTTACAGACTCTTGAATCTCTTCTTTCACGATGTAAAAGGGATCCTGAGATGACATCATTCTGCCACCAACTCCTACCTAGAAGATAAAGTTATTCAGAGAAAATGCAACAACAATAAGCTTTTGAGTAACATTTTTCAGAAATAACTCAATAGAAGATCACTTTTTAGAAAGCAAAGATATTTTACATAAAATAAAAATAACATCTAGGGAAATGGACGCTCTAACAAGGTAACTAAAACATCCATGGACACAAGACCTAGGATTACATAAAAGGGACAAAACCAAAAGAGCATCCATCACATTGTAAGAAGACCCTCCTCCAACTGTACAACTTGGCAATCAAATATTTACAGTCACATCTGTCAATCCTTTTATATTCAACCCCATTATGCAAAAAGAGAATACAGCTCTACAGACTATTGCGTTCTTCACATATATACCCTTGTAAATACCAGCAATTGCAATATTTCCCTCAACAAAAACATGTTCTTCTGTATATCCTTAAAATCACCAAAGGTTGTGGTTATACCCCAAAAAGTTTAACAACATTAATACATGCAGTTAACAGCATCAAACATTTTGAAGACCTGATATTGTCCCTAAGATTATTGGCATATTGCTATAATTGTCCACATTTACACTTAACAACCACCTAATTGCATGCCCCTCCCTCTCCCCAGTAGCAAAGACCTGCAAAAAACTTCAACCATCTACAGCAACATCATCTGACACAAGTAATGAAAAGAGACCGTTGGCCTCTGTGGAATCGTGGATGCAATCGGTGGTTGGTGTCCAAAGGTCTATGCAGGGGCCATGTACTAAGAGGGAAGGAGAGCTAACGTTGGATGTGATGTTGACAGAGGTGCCAGGGGGTTGACTTATGCTGATCAGGAAACGTGGAAGCATTTGCTGTGGTACCAGGTGAGGAGGGAGGGACATGGTGTGGCAGCAGAGTGTTGTGGCAGTGTGGCGGCAGTCTTGGTGGCAGGAAAGAATGAATGCTAGCGCCTAGCATGCAGCATGGGCAGTATAGCAGGGCAGGGCTTTGATGGCAAACAGGCTATGTGGAATCTGGCAGGGCTTTAACGGTGAGGACAGGGTTCTACCTTCGATGGTGTGGTGGACCTGCCGGTGGCCAGGGTGAACAGTGGTGCGGGCACATTAGTGGATGGCATGGCAGCAGATGGAGCAATTACATGATAGAAATGTGAAAGAAGAAATGTGAAAGGTGTGGGATGGGTAGTGTCTCGGGGTCAAGGATTGAGGAATCGGAATCGGAATCGGCTAGCAAATTGGTGGGTGCCGATTCCAATTCCGATCCAGAAGAAAAATTCATCCGGAATTGGTCATGATTAGTTCTTCAAAAAAAAACCCTAAAATGAAAAAAATAACTACAAAATAAAAGAAGTAAGATGATCATTTTAACTTAAGTAACTAGAGTTAAGTTAATGTAATTAAAAATTTATGGTAAGGATATCTTGAATAACATTTTTGTGATTCCATGTGTATTAAAGCAATCAATTCTTGCTCTTTAGACACCAAGCTTCACCAGTCAGCCATTAACTATCTTTCCACAAACTAAACTGTCCCATATTGACAAACCATTTCCTTTCTTGGAGTACATGGTAGAACATATAATTAAAAAGAGGAGAAATTAAGTGTGGAGTAAGGTACCTGTGCAACAAAAAGAGAAAAAAAAAAGAGCACCAAGCTGGTGCCAACTTCAGTGTCCTATGGGACAAAAGCACTAAGCAAAAAAAGAAACCTTGCTATAAAATTATAAGAAGCTGTGTTGCGATTTCAGCTGTGCACGAGAAAATTGTCCAGCTAGCGACCTTCACTCATAAAAACACCTTTCCTTGCAACCCATAATGAACAAACAGTGGCACTGAGAAATCAGCTTCTCAACTTCAGGATCAGAACGCCCTTCATCTATCTTTCCAACTTGCAATAAAAAACGACAAGTCAGCATGATTGGATATGGATTCTTAGACCGAAATTGGCCAGCAAAATAAGCCATGGTTTCTTTGCAAGAGAAAATTGTAAGGGATGATACATTCTCTCCAAGGTATTCAAGATGAAAATTGACAACAACCAGTGCCGATCCCGGTCTGGATCAGGAAGGTCCGTGGAAACCTTCTACCACGCAACACTAAGAGCGGGAACATCCTGGCTCGACATCACACATCCCAGACACATTAATCCCCAAGGAAATCGAGCAACAACAGTCTCAAGCCTAAAATCACAGGATACAAAAAGGAATTGCAGGATGTGAAACTGCCAGATCCAGCACACTTCCTCCCCCAACTCCAGGAAATTTTCAGATAGGTTGAATAATCCCGGATCTGGACAGCTGTTCATCCTTGATTGTCCACCACAAAAACAAAATAAACATGTAGTCATGGAAAGAAAGATCCTCTAGCTAGTGGCACTAGTCGATCCCGCCTTCTGAGGAGAAAATAAATGAGAGAGGAGGGAGATCGCGGGAAGGAACTACCAAGTGATAGGGCTGTCCTGCAGTGGCGACAGGCACTATGCTACAGGAAGTCAAGCGGACCGCAGCTCCACCGGCGGCCTGCAGGTACTTGTCCGAGAGGCTCTCCCTGTGTAGTTAGAGAGGTGAACCTGAGAATTCTGCCGCACTCCGTTGCCTCCAGGGTGGGATGTGTTAAAAGGGATGCTGATCGGAGAGGCTCCGGTCACGTGCCCAATGAGAGGATTTTGGGTCTTCGACACTGTCATATTATCCGTTGAGTTATCGAAAAGTTATCGATAACACTTATAGGAAACCTGTTAATTTAAAAGCTACATATATATAAGAATAGACTCATTATATAATAGTTGTATCTACTAATTAAAGTATAACATGGGATGAGCCATGTTCTAGATTAATCCAACACCACCCATTTAATTTGAATTAAACGTGAAAACTAAATAATATTATTTATTTTATTTTTATTTTTATCTTATATTGAAGATTTTTTATGACAGACACTACTAGAAATATTAGTATTTGTTGCAAATAATTATGCCACAAAAATTGATAATTTTGCAGTAAATTATTTTTTATAGCAACAAATATTTTTGCTGCATGTCATGTCGCTATATAAAGTTCTCTCACAATATATTTTTAGCTGCAACAAATATATTTTGCTATAAAAAGTAGTATTTGCAAGTGTCATGACCGACACTCTAGCGAAGGACCGACAGCGATAATATATTTCACAATATATTTTTAGCTGCAACAAATATATTTTGCTATAAAAAGTAGTATTTGCAAGTGTCATGACCGACACTCCAGCGAAGGCATTTTAAAATACCCTGAATCGGTATATGAACCTCTGGAGATGTATTTTGTCCATTTACGTATTAATATGCCAAGTCTTCTTAACAAGAGGTCTACCATATTCCTGATCTTGCAACTTAGAAGCGAAGAAGACCCCCCCTTCAGAAGCATCTCTGATAGTTCTTGGTAAGATTGCAATAAAGCATCTACACCCATCCCTGCCTGTTAAATCTGTTGCATCATTCCCATGCTCGACCTTGATGGGTATGAAGAGAGTGCTAGACAGAGGGGCAAAGAGTAGGTCACCATTGAGCACTAGATAGCTCTTCTTTCCTGCAGAAGAAGGCTACAGATGGTAGCTCTGTATGTGCTTGATCTTTAGAGCTTGTAACTAGTTAGATAAGTAAGATCTATCAAGCTATCAAGGGTCCTACTGGAAGATATAATATCCCCCATGATCTGTGTTCATAACTACGTTTGCTGGGGGATCATACAAAAGACAACTTATGGAAATGTCATAATTTCAACTCTATCCTTAACTTGTGTGAAATAAGTGCTAAATTCTATAATGCATTAGCTAGTTAATTTGTTTGGTTGTCACTCTTAAATAAAATCTGAACCACATTCACCTACTTAAAACCTAGATAGTTGTTAAAGTTGCAATTGATGACAGTGAAGTTTAAAATATTTCAATATGTTTTTAAACATAAAGTGGCTTCAACCTAAACAATTTCACTTCCAATGAACAGCAAAAAACAAACATAGAAATTCTAGAGAAATAGAAAAGAAATAGAAAAAGTCAAGAAAGATTAATGTAAAAATAAGTTCCCAACAATTCCTCAATGCCAAGAAGATGGTGGTGGGATGGCAGAACAGCAGACAAAACACCGGTTGAATAGGGTGATGAGAATGAGAAGGGGTGAAAAGGAGATAACACGTATGGAGAAATGTTGATTCAGCTAAATGAAATCATCACATGTTGTACTGAACGAACAAGCTCCATCCAAGAGGATTTGAAGACCGAAGATCTTAGTGCTTTTTATGTAAAAACTAGATACCCCTTATTTGTTCTCATCTTGAGATGCATCCACCAAGGCAACTTTATAGAGGATTGATGTTCAGTGATTGTAGGCCACCACCAAAGGTGAGCAGAGCAGAATCTTTCATGATGCATTTCTCTCAAGGAAGAGGTGTTATGTACAATATGCTCAATGAGGATAAGTTGCGAGCAGGTTTAAGTTTATAATACCATCCTTTCTAGAGTTCATCTTGTTTTCTAGGTACGTAACCCAGCCTTGGACTGCTGTTTGGATTATTTTATTGTTAGAAACTTGGCGTAGTACACTAATCTTTTTTGCACTGTAGAATGTTCCTGAAATCACTTGATAGTCTAAATGAAAATTCTAGCATCCAAGGTCCATGTCCTCTGGGATCATCAAAATTAGATGTGAGTATTTCACTTCATTAGAATAGTTCTGTTGTTAGCATGTGCTGGGCATGTTTATTGACTCCATTAACATGGTTGTACGAGCCATATCGGATATGCATATTATTTATCTTAGTTTCTCGATTACCTACTGCAAAAACGTCACTGTTATTGCCGAATATTAGAGCACCTGGTCAATGTTTGGGCTTACCATAGCGCAAGGAAGATGGTTTACCTCAATCCTGTATCCGGAGATCTTAAAGAGCAGCACCCCGTTGCACTGTGGAGGGGGCAAATGTGGGTCAGTTTTTTCAATTTCACACTGTTGAAAGGTATGGACGAAGACTTGGCAGAGGCGACAGACGATCAGCCGTATACTGCATACGTCAGTTGAAGGTTTGATTCACTTCATTATACACCACAATTTGACATCGTTTGAAAAGCATATAAAACAAGGGCGATAGGAGCGCGGGGACTACGATGGATACCTTCGTGCCAGAGAAAATAGAGCGCGGGGACTATGATAGGAGCGTGATGCCATGGGTGATCGATCGATACTAGAAACATATCTAGAAAGGAAAGGGATCTTACAGATCTGCCGTCAGATGTGATCCGCCGCAAGCCGCGAGTGGCTCCTTCCGAGATCGCAGCTCCTTCCTTCCCAATCAATGCAAGCCCTTAGTCTTCGTTTCTAGTTGCCCGCTGAGGTCTGCCAAGATCTGAGTCAGCCGTGGTGTCCAGATACATAGCTAGCACTTCCAAAAAGAGAAGGGCGACTAACCAGATCAGAAGGGGGAACATAGAGAATCACCTGGCGGGAGAAGGTTTCGATTCAGCAAGTGCCGCCGCTCACTCCGGGGAGGAAGAGAAAATCCTCAGCACAGCGGTAGCCGAACGAAGCTCGACCATGTCCGGGCTTTTGCCCCCGTCTCCCCCTTTTCCCGATCCAAGCACTCCCGACGGTGCAGAAGGTCTCGATCGGGCAGCTACCCACGATGGTGGTGGATCCGCAGCAGGGAGGCGAGCGTCGAGCTTCCGGAGATGAGGAGCAAGCACAGCCTTGAGCTTCCGGAGACGGTGGCGGATCCGCGTATGCCCAGCGCAAATACCCAGCGTAGCGTAGCAATGAAGCCGTGAAGAGAGTTATTTTCAGAGGTGTTCGCCGCAAATACTCAGCGTAAGATTATGCATGCGGTTAAAAAAAAAGATTAACGGGGTGTTTGGTTGCATGATAACAAAGGTTTTTTTTAATTTTTAAAAATTATAAGAAAATTTGTTAAAAAAGTTGTTTGGTAACCATGACAATTTTATATTTTAAAAGTGATTTTTTTCTTAAACAAAAAAGAGAGTTTCACCTCTTTCTTTTGTCTTGTGGTCCCCCCACTTTGTTTGGTCATGTGTGGTAGTTACTCTTTTTTGTAATCACATCCCTCCAAACATGACAATTTTATGTCATGAGTTGATTCACTTTTTATTTTAATACAATTTTTTATCATGAAAATGTACAAAAAATTATCATGCAACCAAACACCTCGTAAGGCCTCCAAACCGCATTTGTCATCTTACGCAGAGTTATTTTTATACTGTATAATGATAAAAATTAAATTAAAATTAAAAAATCATCACAAACTCGTTACGATAAAAATATAAAAAATAAATATTTAACTTTTTCCTTTATTTTTCTCTTCAAAAAGGTATCTTTATTACTAACAAATATAAAATTTTAAATTATGTAATTCTAAACATATGTATTTTGATTATATTGAAATAACAACAATAATAAATAGTACTGTTATATTATATTATGTTATTTATGACAAAAATTATGTTTGCTGTAAATAAGTATTTTTTAGCAACATTTAAGATTTCTGTACAAAAATTGCCATAAAATCTTCAATTCTTGTAGTGTTACTTTGGTAATTATTGATAAAGAATAAGAGCTCTTAATTACATATATTTTAATCGACTGTAGATGGCTTTTTTATATTTTAAAAAATTTATGGGATGTTGCCTACTTGTATGTATGCATGTATAAAATAACATTTATTAGTTAAGTTACTTGGGGGTATGGCCCGGCCCGCACCCGGCCCTATTAAGGCCCGACCCAATGACTATTGGGCCGGCCCGGCCCGGCCCACGTTACATTATTGACCCGGCCCGACTTGGCCCATAAAAAATATTAACTTGGCCCAACCCGACCCGGCCCGACCCAACTCAACACAAATTTTATCTCGTAAATATATTATTATCGTTTTTAATAAATTTAATTATTAAAAAATCACTATAAATAAATAATAGTTTAATTTAAAATTATATTTTTAATTAATAGAAGTGCTATTTTTAAAATTATAAATATTTAAAATATAAAACCTCATTTTTTTTTAAAAATGAGACTCTCAGAAAGTTAACACCGTGTTTAGAAAAATAGAAAAACAAAAAAAAGTTGACAACTAAAAATTCAATTAAAAATGGCTAGAAGTAAACATTTATATGGTGTACCGGTAAGGTTGTAAACAGATACAGATAAAATTCAGATTTGCTCCGAATTCATATCCGTTTAAGCATATAATATCTGATTTTAGATATCCGTCAAAGTGGATATTCGGATACAGATATTATCCGAATGTTAATTAGTGCAGACACGAAAATGCCCGCTCCGCTCCGTTTAAGATCCGCTCTGAATCCATCTTTGATAATATATGCATAATATATATAATTATATATTCAAAATCATTATATTTACAAAATATGATTAAATATTCTCTATTATATATTAATATACTAAGCTAATGTTAATAAATATATGATAAATTTTATATTTTATACTATTATTTCTATGTATTTGTATATTATTTCATATATTAATTAAATAATATTTAATTAACATTTCGAAGGGGATACTATCCGTATCTGCTTCGAATCCGAAGATTATCCGACTTATAATATACGATCCGTATTCGTATCCGATTCGGACCGAATACAGATTATCCGAATAGCTAAACGGAGCAGATACAGAAATGTCATATATGCTCAGTATCCACTCCGTTTGTAGCCCTATGTACTAGTACACAATAAAATGATTTTATATATAATATATCTATTGCAAAACTTGTCAAAATTAAATGTTTGATAACCAAAATAAAAGTCTGATTTTTTTAGAGTTTCTCATTGGGGAAAAAGGTTAGACATTTTCTTTATTTTTTGTGGTCTTTCATGTGTGTTTTTTATAAATGCTCTTCCCCTTATAAAATATCACTTTCTAAAATACACGATGGTTTAAAGTTTTAACTATCCAAGATTTTATTTTAATATATTATTTTATCAAAAAATTTAAAAATAATCATAACATTATCAAATATCTATTAATCTCAAAATATATTATGTTCTATCATAATTCACGTTTTACAATTTTTTGACAATATTTTAAAAGCCTTGTCACTGTGATTCGACGAACAGTGACGAGAATAATAAATTGTCACATTTTTTTACGTAAACAACAACAAACTCAAAAAAAAAAAAAACGTAAAGCGCTGCAGGCCCGACAGCCCGATGGCCCGTGGGCTGAATTTGAGGACCCATATATTAGCTCTTGATGTTGGCCCAGCCCATGAACCCGCGGGCCAGCCCGATCTATTACCACCCCTAAAGTTACTACGATGGGCATCGTATACAGTGAAAAAAACTGAACCTTAATTTATAAAAAAACATGTATAAAATATTTGACATATATTGGTGAAATTTTGTGTGGTGTATATATGTCGTTGGTTGTCCATATATATATATATATATTAGTTTGAAACTCGAAAACTAGCTTGGAGCTAGCTGGAGCTGGAATTAATACCGCTATGCCTGCTGGCGCGTGCGTGTGGCTGAGCTAGCATGGATCTGAACTTATATCTTTGATATAATTTCTTGATCATGCATGGCTTCCTACAAGGCTACAACCACACCATGCATCTATATAATATATATATATATATTCTCTCTGTCTTGTATTTCACTGAAATTATCTCAGCAGCGTGATGAGTGACTCGACCGCACTGAAATTATCCAAGCATGTTGTTGTACCGACCACTAACAAAAATTTAGGCTTTCGTCGTTCGAGGATCAGTTCTTTTTTTTTTGGTCACAGTAACAAAACTAACATAAGATATAAAGAAAATACACAGTCTCATTTACATAGGATCCGGAACCTCATCCAAAACATGATACAAAACAGAGTCCGGAAGCAAAGATAAAGACACCGACCACGATTGCGACTTTCCCAATCGCAGAGCCCACCGCGCTAACCTGTGAGCCGCCCCGTTTACAGCTCTAGGGCAAAACTGCACAGAAGACGGCGACGACCTCAAACATCTCCGACTTCTAGCAATGATCGAACTGGCCTTCCAGATATCCGGCCCCTGGTCAAGGATCGCCTGCACCACCAGCAAGGCGTCACTTTCTATCACCGATGGCCAAACAGCAAAATACTCCCAGGAGCAGGCCTCGAAGATCGCCATCGCCTCCAAAATTTGGGGATCGGTAAATGTAGAAATAGAAGTTTTCCAGGCAAGTATTCTTCCTTTACAATCCCGAAGTATTATACCTACCGCCCCTATTTTGGTATCCGTTGCTGCATCTACATTAAATTTAACCTGATTACCTGACGGAGGAGTCCATTTAAGAGGAATACTCCTTATCTGTGCTGCAACATGAGATAAAAAAAAACCAGCATCATATTGAGCTTGACGGATAATGCTATTCATGTTTTTCTTCAATCCAGAATATTCTGTTTCACATCTGTACTTCCATATGTGCCACATAAGTGTAATACCCAGTACACCATTGAACGAAACCTTGCAATCTTTACTGCATACCCAGCCAATAAAACGCCATGTTTATGTGTGTGTATGTATTAATATGCGGGGATCAGAATCAGAACAATGTTAGATCAAGATCGTCATGCATGGCCGGCCGAGCATAGCTCGTTTGGCATCTCCTCCCGTCGGGTTTGTAGGAGGACGGGGGTACGAGGGTGCCAGGTGACACCGATCCCTCGTCGACTCGCGCGTGCGACGAGTAGCTGGCCAACGTGGCCATGTGATCAAAAAAAAAAATCATCCTGCATGATGCCGTGGTACCCCATGCGAAAAGGCGTACCAATTCATGTATCCAAATTCTTCAACCTCTGTTTTTTTTTTCTTTTCTTATATCCAGTTCCTGTCACAATTCGTATCATTCCCATCATGCTATTTTCATGTTCTTATATGCCCATACATTCTCTCTTTTTTTGTATTGATTTTAAATGTGTTAGTATTTGTATTTTTGCTAGGTTGACAAAGAAAATAAAAGGAAAGCTGCATTTCTTCTTACTAAAAGAAAGCAGGAGATTTCAGATTTGAAGGTATAAGTATTTCATTTAGTTTTAAATCATATTTGTTTGTCTTCTTTTATATTTGTCATGCTCATGAAGTTCATGATAAATTTTAATCTTTAAGGCCACGTTTGGTATAAGGATAAGGTGGGATAAATCAGGTTTATCCCCTATCCTTCGTTTGGTAGACAAATAACATTCATCTTAACCTGGTTTAATTTAATCCAGTTTATCCTTGAAAATGGGGTTAAATTCATGGATAACCTATCCCCTCTTTTTAGTGGGATAAGGTCATGTTTCGGGGATACGATCCTCGCGCGGCTGGGTTTCCGTCCGGCGGGGAGGGGGTCCGTCCGGCGGGGAGGGGGCGGGGGGAGCTCCGGCCGGGGGGGGGGTGTCCGTCCGGAGGGGAGGGGGCGGGGGGAGCTCCAGCCGGGGGGGGGTCCATCCGGCGGGGAGGAGGGCGCTCCGTCCGCGGGGAATGTCCGCGGGGGAGGGGTGAACTCCGTCCGGCGGCGGGGAGGAGGGCGCTCCGTCCGGCGGGGAGGGGGCGGGGGGAGCTCCGCCGGGGGGGTGTCCGTCCGGCGGGGAGGGGGCGGGGGAGCTCCAGGCCGGGGGGGGGGGGTTTCCGTCCGGCGGGGAGGGGGTCCGCGGGGGGAGCTCCAGGCCGGGGGAGGGGTCCGTCCGGCGGGGAGGAGGGCGCTCCGTCCGCGGGGAATGTCCGCGGGGGGAGGGTGAACTCCGTCCGGCGGGGAGGGGGTCCGGGGGGGGGGGGTGAAGGGGGTGCCGCGGGGGGAGCTCCGGGAGGGGGGGGGGACATCCGCTCGGGGGGGCGCCGCGGGGGGAGCGCTCCGGGGAGGGGGGGACATCCGCGCGGGGGGAGCGCTCCGGGGAGGGGGGGTGAAGGGGGCGCCGCGGGGGGAGCTCCGGGGAGGGGGGACATCCACGCGGGGGGGAGCGCTCCGGGGAGGGGGGGGGGGGAATCCGCGCGGGGGTCTCCGTCGCGGCGGGCGGGGCTTGGGGGAGGTCGTCGCGGCGGAGGGGGCGGCGGGGGAGCTAGCGGCGTCCGCCGGGGTGGGCACCGTCTCGCCGGAGGGGGCTCCGTCCGCCGGGAGGGGGAGCGGCGAGCACCGTCCGTTGGTCGTGTCCGTGGGGAATAATTTTTTTATTAATATTATAATAATTTTTTTATATGTTTTTGATTAAGTCAGTTTAAATGATTTGATTTGACTTAAATCGGTTTAGAGATTTTTCAAATCAAAAGAGGTCTCATACCGAACCGAACCGAATGAGGTGTTTTGGTTTGATTTCTCGGTTTGAACCGTTTTATGCTCACCTCTAGCTGGGAAGGAGGGGCGGGGAGCGGCTCCGCGGGGAGCACCGTTCGTCTCCGTCCGCCGGGTTCTGTCCGGAGAGAGGGCGGACTGAGCTCCGTCCGCGTTTAAACTTATTTTTATTTATATATTTTAATAATATTTTAAATTTATTATATAAATGTGTAAATAAGTTAAAATATTTATAAATATGTTATGCATAATAGAATAAGATAATATAAAAAATAAAGATAAAAATATAAAAATTTAAAGTTATCCTCGAATTTATTGTTAACATACCAAACATAGGATAGGATTATCCCTAAACCTATCCTAAGTCAAGCCAAACATAATGGGGATAGGGTCAACCACAAGGATTGGTTTATCCCTATCCCCATAAATTTTATCCCGATACCAAACGACGCCTAAAAGATTGGAGTTTAAATTTCAATACCGTGATGTTACAATGCTATATTTACTTGTATTTTTCAGAATTATGGTCCAAATAATAACATATGGATGCCATTTTAAAAGTTCTTTTTTATTATGATTGAGAGTTTACCATCATATTTTTTGCTTGGTTAAAATAAATCCAGATCCTTTTTATATTTCTGAATTTTTTGATTTTCATCTGATGTCGGTGTGGTCTTAAATCCTAATAACTCTTCTAGAGCATATGTAGTGATGATTAGCAGTCAATTTGATTTGCATTTGACAATATATAAATTCATATATCCAGATCTTGTCATAATTCATGTGATTCCCATCATGCTACTCTCATGTTCTTATATGCACATACATTCTCTCTTGTTTATGAATTGAAACAATTGTGCTTGGTATATTGTAAAATATGATGGTGGTATTATACGTAATGTAAAACTGTAAAGAAAATCTGAAATTCAATTCAAATCCTGAAATCTGAGAGTTGTAACAAAAAAAAGAAAAGAGAAAATATCTCTCTTTCTTTATCTTCTATCAGATTTCTTTTAGTAAAAAAGGCCTGACACTTAGTTTGGTCATGTACGGTGACAGAAGTCCATAACTCTCCTTCTCCTTCTCAAATTGGTCAGCATAAGACCCGGTGTCAGATCTGGTGCATTTGTCTGACTAATTCTTATTTTCTATTCTCTTTCTATTCTCTTTCTTTTTTGTAAATTTTTGGTGTCAACATTTACCTAACAAACTGCAAGATACAATCAAGATAGGCATAATAAGGATCACTTTCTTGCCGACAGATTCAACCTTTTCACCACCCGCTTTATTGAATCTTGGAACTGTTTTCTAGCTTATGGCCTTTCACTTGTTTATCTTTTAAAGTGATGCATTAACTATAATCTACTTGGATGTCAATAAGTTATTATTTCGCGTAAATTAAACACTTACATTTTATATTTATTATACAGATATTCGTTGAGAGTAAATATTGTACACGGCACATCTGTTTTATGGATTACATTCTTCGATCGTCAAGCGGAAGAAATCATTGGAATATCCGTTCACTTGTTGAAAGAGAAAAATATATAATTATTTATTCCCATTCTGTGTTTACATCTTTATTATCAATATGAATGATTTTTTTTTACAGAAAAAAGATTTGTCATCGTATATGAATATCATGGAGAGTTTGATCAAAAAACGATGTACATTGATTGTGAAGTGCGTCAAAAAAGAAGATGAGAATGTTAGTTATATTTGTACCAAAATCGTCGAAATCTCCGAAGACAATGATAACTGCAGTTCCGAACAGGATGACGAGGAAAAGATCGAGCATGTTCCAAAGAAATCAAGAATTTTTTAGAAATTTTGACTTTATGAGAATTTGATTTTTTTTGCCTGTCTTGTAATCTTTTAATATAGTTTGGTGTTTAGTTTTTGGAAAAATCTAAATGGTTTGTTTAATATATGTTATTTGTTCAGGTGAATTCTTGAATGTTTCTCGTTCCGAATAACGCGATGACTTGACGATGATTGGATCTTTATTATCTATTCTTTTACTATCTTTTAGTGTTTAGCATTTGAAAAAATTTAAACAACTTGTTTAATACATACTATACGCTTTGGTGGATTTTTGATTGATTATACGATTTCATAAAAATTATGATTTAATATTTATGTGGATCATAATATTGATTCATCCCAAAATTATTTTTATATATTGATAACAGAGGAATGCGATAAGAATGTGAAATAGAAGAAAAATAAATATATTAATAACTTAAATATATTATGTTTTGTTCGGACAGGTGCGCAGCACGTCGCTTGACTAGTATATATATAAAGATGAGTAGCAGTGTCCTACGACGCGTAACCATAATAAGCGTGCTGTTCTGGTAAAATCGTCAAGCTTTGACACGGGGAGATGAACGGGACGTTGATATATAATTAAATAGAAGTGCCTACCGTGTGTTCTCGGAACACCTATCGATAGTCATGTAGAATACGATAAACATTATTGATCATATAGGTCTTCGGTCGTACCTCCGGCTAATTAAAAATGACAAATATTCTTTCCATTTACGATTTATTAAATTCGAGAACCACATATATATATAACTTGCAACATGCTGGAATTGCTGAGTCAACTCACTAGCTGATTAATTAATATCTAGAGTGTGCCTCATTCCTGTCTTTGTATACAGATCATATTTGAGGCTATGGTTAAGTCACTCAAGAAAGATTATTTCTACTGAAATTGTAGTTATTTTTAGTTTGGTCGTGTGTTCTTCTAATCTGAGGCTACTGTTTGTATTATCTCGTGTACTTTTTATGTTATCTATGAGTTAGGTGGTTATGTTGTTGTTCAAAAAAAATATTTGAGGCTAGATTCAAATGCATAGACTATTCTCATTTCGTCATCATCATAATATATGTATATATATATATATATGAAAGCGTGTAGGTGTATAAAAAATTTGAGTTCTTCACTTCGCATCTCAAGGAGGAGAATGGCTTGAACGTTCAGACAAGCTGTACCCACATGAATATATATATATATATAGAGAGAGAGAGAGAGAGAGATGGAGAGAGAGAGAGAGAGAGAGAGAGAGAGAGAGAATGGTGGCCCGATGGAGCTGAGAACCGGACGTTGTGAATACAAAAGAAAGAAAAAGACTTGCACCCAAAGGTCAGAGATAAGGGCCTTGAGTTTGTTCTCAAACACGCCATCTAGGATTCTCTTGTGTTGAACTAACTGAGACAATGAATGGAGCAGAGTACACACTTTTCTTGTATTTTCACAAGCTCTTGGTGCATGCTGATTTTTTTGACCAACTAGGCTTCTATCATTGTAAACTATAAACCAGTACACACAAGACTTTAGATTGAAATATGGACTCTGATACCAAGCATCTTAAACTTATCAGGTCATCTGACGATTCAAAATCTTCAAGCAGTGAAACCGTAATCTTTTGGTACATTTGATATAAGATTACTCTTACACCTCAGTTATATTGTCTCTTAAATATAAATTTTTTTAACCTACATACATATAAAACTAGTTAACGATAACTATCGCACAATCACAGACGACATTGCCAATTTCTTTTGGTCTAGTGGCTGTGAGCATGGAAGGCGGGGTCGGGATCGAGTTGGTCGGGCCTAAAATCGGCCCAAGTCGGTTGGAGTCACGGCCCGGGTCGGGTCGGGGTCATGTCGGGGTCGGAAAAAATAATAATAATAAATTTATTCAAATATATTAACCGGGTCAGAGTCACGGGCCGAGTCGGTCGGTCAGTCCAAAAACCGACTGGATCCTGTACATATAATTTGTACCGCAAGAGTTTCATCGTGCATCTCCAACCTATACATTTATTCCTTGCAGTCATCAATCGGAAAGAATGCTTTCCTATTCAACCATAAACAAGTAATATACACAAGCATCATTCGATTCATTACAATCATTAATATTTATGAATTCTCACAAATTCGTATGCAGGAGCATCTTTTCTCTGCTGCGAACATCCACATTTCGATAATTAATACATGGGTTCATGCAAGAATCAAACCTCGTTAGTTAATCCCGGCCGTATATATATCAACCTCCTTACAAAAATGGCAAATCTAGGAGAATTTCTTTCATACTTCTCATTGCCATCGAAATATTCCATCTCTCCATGTATGTATGTATATATACATATAAGTGCCATGCTAATATAATCGATCTCCTCAAAGGAGATGAAAAGCAAAAAGGCAAGGTTAATATTAAGAGAGGGATAAGATGATCGAGCCACAAAGCGAAGAGCTGATCACTCCGCTCAGCTATACATGTACGCAGAGACACAAAAGCATATGCTTGATTCCGCGGCGCATGCTCTTATTCAAGACCAGCTACGTACTTGATCAGGCCGCGCGCCGACCCGCTAGACTGGCGACGGTAATGGCCGGACTCCGGCGCCGTGCCCCGACCGGCTGACATCCGGCGTATCCAGCGCCTCGTGGTCATGGGGCATGTCCTCCTCCACCAGCAGCTTGACGTTCCCCTTGGGGTCGTACTGCTGGACAACCAGCACGGAGGCGGTGGTGGAGAAATCCGGCAACGCCATGTAGCTGCCCACCGGCCCCAACTCCATGCAGTCGGTCTTCTCTGTCAGGCTCGCCACCAGCGGCATCCGCCCCACCAAGAAGAGGTTGCAGCCGTGAGCGGCCAGCTTGACGGCGCTGGTGATGTCCGTCTTGCCTCCCACCATCTTCTCCTCGTATGTGGCGGACCTGTAGGAACCCGAGGCGAGGTTGGTCCGGTACTCTGTGACGAAGACGTCGTCGGCCATCCGCTCGTCGGCATCCATCTCGACGCCGACGGTCGTCTCCTGGGCGCTGCTCTCGATCAGTACTGTCTTCCCCGGCTCCGGCAGGAACCTCACCACGGTGAGGGAGATGCCCGGATGCTCCGCCATGCGGATGCCGTAGGCTAGGGCCTCCCGGTCGTCGCGTCCGCCGAAGAAGACGACGACGACGGAGCAGGAAACGTCGCGGGAGGAAACCTGGGCCAGGCCCCCGAGGCCGCGGTCGACGAGGATGCCGACGGTGCAGGGGGCATGGCGGAGCACCCGGTGATTGACTTGCTGGATGGAGCCGCCCATCGACTCCAACGAGCCGTCCGGGCGCATGTGCTTGTGGAAGGGGAGGATGATGATGGCGGCGCGCTTCTGCTGGGCGCTGGTGACGATGTCCGCGTGGATGGTGGCCAGGTCGGAGATGGCGGTCATCGGGCGGATCGAGACCTTGCTCAGCTGCTGATAGGCCTCGAATGCGACGATGACATGGTCGCCGCCGCCGCCGCCGGACGGGAGGCCCCGGTCCCAGAAAGGGAGGCCGTTGCGCCGCGCCTTGTGGACCATGTAGATGGCGGAGGATCTCTCGGAAAGCTCCATGAGGTGCATGGCGTAGACGGTGACGCCGCGGCGGCGGGTGCCGCGGGAATTCTCCACAAGATTGATGGTTGCCGGGATGCAGCGGGTGCCGTAGAAGCATGTCAGCATGCGCAGCTCCGAGTCGGTGCCGAGGCTCATTATGCTGCGGCGCTTGTAGGGCGCGGCACGGCGGGCGGGCTTGTAGATGCCCATGACGATGGGAGTAGTGATGAAGGTGGTGAACAGCGCCATCAGCACCAGGATGGCGAAGGTCTCCTCGTTCAGAACCTGTGTCGAACAGGTAATAGGCATGTTAGATGACACGAATGGAACCGCTTCTACACTCTTATATCTGTGAGGGGAGAGCCCGTATTGTGTGCATGTATACCTTTCGGTCCTTGCCGATGTTGAGGACGATGAGCTCGACGAGGCCCTTGGTGTTCATGAGGAAACCAAGGGTGACGGCCTCCCGAGCCGGCACGCGCACCAGAAGCGACACCACGACGGTGCCGAGGATCTTTCCCAGGCAGGCCGTGGAGATGACGAGCGCGAGGAGGCCCCAAGACTGCGCTCCGCTGATGGTGGCGACGTTGGTTTTCAGGCCGCTGGAGACGAAGTAGAGCGGGAGGAAGAGCCCTGAGACGAGGTCTTCTATCTTCTCGATGAGCACGCCGGCGAAAGGACCGTCCTTGGGGACGATGACTCCCATCACGAAGCCTCCAAAGAGGGCGTGGATGCCGATGGTGTCCGTGAGAAAACCGGCGGCCAGGACGGTGACGAGGGTGGCGCAGATGTAGACCTCCTTGACGGGCTCCCCATCGGAAGAGCGACGGGCCATCCAGGCGAGACAGGGGCAAACGGCGAAGGCGGCGAAGGCGACAAAGGCGACACCGCAGAGCAGCACCCAGAGGGAAATCAGGGGGGAGCCGGAGCCCGAGAGGGCAATGGCGAGCGCGAGGAGAATCCAAGCGGCGACATCGTTGACGGCGGCCGCGGACATGGCGAGGCGACCGAGGTCCGTGGTGAGGAGCTTGAGCTCGGCGAGGATGCGCGCGAGCACGGGGAAGGCGGTGATGGAGAGTGCGACGCCCATGAACACGAGAAAGGGGCCGAGTCGAGCCCCATGGGCGACGGTGGCGCGGAGGGCGACGGCGGTGCCGATGCCGAGGACGAAAGGGAGAGAGATGCCGGCGAGGGCGACGGCGAGGGCCTTGCGGCCGGTGCGGCGGATGGCGCGGAGATCAAGCTCGAGGCCGACGAGGAAGAGGAAGAAGAGGAGGCCGAGGTTGGCGATGGTGTCGAGCACCGTCAAGCTCCGAGCGGGGAAGACGCGGTTCAGGAAGGTCTTGTTCCGTCCCAGCGCCGACGGGCCCAGCAAGATACCTCCCTGCACGTGTGAATATTCATCAACACAATAATAATAATAATAATAATAATAATAATAATAATAATAATAATAATGTATTAATAATTATTTAAAAAATTAATAAAATATTTGGTTACATGATAATAAATTTTTTTGTTTTAATTTTTAAAAATTATAAAAATATTTGTTAAAAAAGATATTCGACAATTTTGATAATTTTATTTTTTGAAAATGATTTTTTTCTTAAAAAAATCTTGTCTCTTTTTTGTGATCCCCACTTTGTTTAGTTGATAGTTACTCTACTCCTTTTTTATCACATCTCTTGAACATGATAAATTTATGTCATGAGTTAGTTCACTTTTATTTTAATATAATTTTTTATTATGAAAATATACAAAAAATTATCATGCAATCAAATATCCTATAAGCAGCTGCGGAAAGACCAACGAGCTGGTATGCTTTTTGCATATTCCAGGTGAATTATATCGATTGTGGGAGTTTTAAAATTTTGTACCATATCAATAAGAAACTATTTTTGTGCAAATAAATTGTTGTCGGGAAAAAAATAACAGATTTAGCGTAGTCTCGGATCAGCTTATGTATCGTTAAGATCGTACAATCATTATTATTTGTGTTGTGTGAACTCTTTACAAAGATCGGACTCCTTTGAGTACCTACCTGATACTTATTTTTACTGTAAAATGTTAGAAAATGTGAAAACAAGCGCTCATTAATTCTTTTCCTCTACCCTAATATATAATCTAATTAGTCTGTTTTTGTTGTTCATAACATCAAACACCTTTATCACTATTAATTTTAAAATTAATACATGCATATAATACATATAAATAAATCAAGATATATAGTATACAAATAAATCAAATAATCAGAATTTGACCCACAAATGGAACTTAAATTTTGATTTGAATATTCATCTACATCGATTCTAGGTAATGACATCTATCTTTTAAAAACATCAATATCAAAACTGGTCTACCATCCCTTGTGAATACTCTCATCAGAATTGAGTGTCTACGATATCATACACACACACACGGAGACGTCGGAGAGAGAGGGACGTACGATAATCTCGGCGATGACCCGGGGCTGGCGGAGGGGGCGGAGGAGGTAGGCGAGGCCGCGAGTGAGGAGGACGACGAGGCAGATCTGGAGGATGATGAGGGGTAGGGCGTAGTCCAGCGGGTTCTCCTTCTGCCACGCTCCGTTCGACGTCGCCTTCATCGGCGCCGGGCACGTGCCGTTCGCCACCGCCGTCCCGCCGGCCATCTCCGGCGACTGGATCTTGCTCTTCCTCTCCGATCCCCTGTTTCAGACAGTTAACGCCACCGGAGTGATCAGCACAGGTCGAGGGCGACGGCGGTGCAGCTCTCCGGGAAGAAGGTTGTAGGCGGCGGAAATATGGAGCTGAGCTGTGGCTTGCGAATCCCCGGACCGGAGGACAATTTATAGAGAGCTGGTGCTGGGATACTCACCTCTCTGTTCTGAGAGTAAAATTTCTTTCTTTTTTCATGTTTTTGGTCGGCGGTGAGCAGATTGGCTTAGGATAAGATAACACTATCTTATGCATAATGCATATGTACATGGTTTGAGATGCATTACGTGGATGACAAATGGGCTAATTATATTGAGGCGTATAGCTCGAATGATGGTCAATTTGAATATGGGAGATGGAAGAGTGGGCATTCTTAGCCAATTGTATAGGGTGAGAGCGTACACACATCGTTGACATACATACGTACGTACATACTGTAAACGTATGTCCGGGCGCGCGTACCTTATACATGTATTACTACACAGTTATCGAAGAAGCCCGTCGATTGTGGATCTGTCAAACCAGAGTCGTCAGGGGAAGGATAACTGATGATAGCAAGGCGTACGTGCGCGCGCAGCCATTAACGGTATAAGATGACTTCTGTACAGTGTGTCACATGAGAGTCCGAGTTCCTTTCTTTCACGTGACCGGTGGAGCGAACTCTTTTCGCCTCTCCAACAAATATTTATTTTTTTGACTCTTTGATCAATAAAATCTTTATGATAGAGACGAGAGGAGTTCGCTCCACAAATATTTATTTTGACTTTATCAATGAAATCTTTATGAGAGAGACGAAGAAGATTCTCTTCACTGTTTGGTGGAGAGAACCCAGACTCATCATATCATATAAACCGCAATATGTGGCTTGAATTGTCAGGCCATGAATGTGTTCGCTTCTGTTGCACTTTGTTTTAATCAGTGGCTTTTAGATTTCTCTTCTTCTTTTCAATTATGAGTAGAATTCTGATCATTGCTTGAAAACGCAGCAGCAACTCTATTGATATCTGATCAGCCTATTGATCTTACATCTGAGAGTAGCTAGAACACATGAGAAGGAAAGACGATACCCATCATGCTGTACTGGAGTAAGGTTGGGTTTACTTGGCTAAGTGGCATCCGGAAGGGGAATCTCCCCTGATCATCTGGAGGACGTAGCTGGATCTGAGATGCTGAAGGAAATCTCGTCTATTCTATATCATGGCTGCCTAGGCTAACTGGGGTTCCATGCACATATACATATGCACTCCTACTATAGAATAACAGGTGATCACCGGCAAGGAGCATCCACAAGCATGCTCTCTTATAAGAGCCAAGTCAACTAGCTAGATCCCGGCCACCCCTGACAGATCTATATATCTAGTCAACCCCTCTATCTCTTCTCTCCATTTCTCTCCATCCGTCCATGTACAGCTTGGACATGAATGAATGGCATGAGTTAGAATAGTGTCATATTGGCTAGGTAGGAGAGATACATATGCTTATAAGCCTGGGCCTCTCTAACTCAGTACCGCGGTTTTGGGTTGGTTAACATGGTATCAGAGCCAAGGGCTGTGGACCCCCCTCCGTCAACCGTCACCCGTAAACAATGTACACGTGTCAAAGCCAGAAGAGCTTGCACGTGAGGGGGCGAGTTAGAATAGTGTCGTATTGGCTAGGTAGGGGAGGTACCTATGCTTATAAGCCTGGGCCTCTCTAACTCAGTACCACGATTTTGGGTTGGTTAACAGCATGGCTAGAGAGATCACGGAGGAGAATGGCGCTATATATATATATATATGTAGAGAAAGAGGGAGACACGCACGCACGCATGCACACGTACCGTCATCCTCTCCCTACTCAACTCGATCTACATTTGGCATGGACGCACGCACTGATACGGATACGTAGCCACAAGAAGAAGAGCTGGATGGAGGTGACTGCGAGATGGAAGAGATCTCTTCCAAACGCAAACAATAAAAAGTAAAAATTTAAGGAGTAATAATACATATTTATGAATGATCGTCAATACACGAATTTCTACTTGCCGACCGAGCGTAGCTCGGTTGGTGCCGTCCCTCCGCCTGGGGGCGGAGGGCGTGGGATCGCCTCTCGGCAGTGACGAGCCGGGTACCCCCATGGGGGGTGACTTGAACCCTCGCTACCTGCAGTCCAGCATGGCCACTGGGCCACGTGACCAAAAAAAATACACGAATTTCTACTTTTATCATGGTGTGTCTAGATATATCACACTTTTATAAAAAAATAATCCGCCCTCAGATTCACTAGTTTCCTGTCTCATCCCGACAGTTTAAGACTTAGAATTTAGGTGTAAAGTTTCAAGGGTTAGGGTTTAGAATCACTTCGGGAGATAGGAGATAGGAGCTAGGGTCGTTTAGGGTTAGGGTCACTCCCGAAGATATCAATACAGCGTGAGCAGCTAATAAACTAAGCAGCCATCTAGGAGCTTGCAGATATATATATATATATATATATCTATTTGTGTCCACATATAAATATATAATATCTACTCCGTTCATAATTTTAAGTTTAGAGTTGGATGTCCCATAAACTTAACATGAAATCAGAATCCATAGTTCGGTGTCGGTCTTACGTATGTGTGCATATATCCTTGTATACGGTCTACGTGACAAAGTCCGAATAAATTGGACAGTATAAAATAATGATTTGATATAACGATTTAAAATGCATCCATCGATCGATTAGCTAGCTAGATATTAGTAAATACATATATCGGCTAATTAAAAGAGGTATGGTACGAGAATCCCTTGTTGTAATAAGTAGATATGACAACAATTATATTAATTAGATGGTTGTCTTGATGGGTGAGAGCCAAAATGGGTTAATAAAGATATGTCAAGGACTCAAGCGTTGTAAATCCTTTGATCAATGGAATTTCTAGTTTGACCGTAGGGAGTTCATCCATCCCCTCTTATATATGTTCTCCACCATATCCATATACGTACTGATCGGGTACTAGAGCTAGACGTACAGTGAGATAAAAGTCTTCCACTTGGACATGCGTCTAAGTTTGCGGCACAAAATAATGTAGTTTTTAATTCAGATTGACTACTGCGGTTTCCACAGTGTATATATATATTATATATATATATTGGTATCTCGTGTTCGAAAAAAAAAAAGAAAATTCCACCCCGGAAAACTTGTTTTTCCTGATCCTCTATCGTTGACTTTGAATTGAGCGAATATTCAGAGCAATTATTGCCAATTCGCCGAATGCACTCTCTTAGTACGTACCCAAGAAATTAAGACGACGAACAAGTGTGTACGTATCTCACTCAAGAAAAATAGAAAAGAATCAATAAATAATGCATGCACGAGAACCTCGAATTCTGACTTTAGCCCCCAATCATGCATACCGCCGCTATTTTTTTTCTACTCTTGAATTCTGAGAGAGAAAGGAGCTACCTACCATTTAATGCTAACTTTCTTCGCACACATATTTGGTTATAATTCAACGTGCTATTGATGATAATTCGAATAAACAAGGTATGCGTGCACGCTGGGAATTGATCAGATCTGACTGCGTTTTTTTTCTAGATCATTCCCAACGTCTCGCAATGTATTAAATCATCAACGCCACGTACGTACACTTTTTTTGGGGGGGGGGGACAAATGACATATTCAAATTCCTAACATAGAAGAGTACAAATATAATAATACAACTAATTTAAATAAAAAATGACGCAATACAATATTAAACATAGTTAAAGTTCTATTAAAATTATCATCTCCAACAAACATAAACATAGTCACGAGACGACAAACACAAGTAAGTGTTTAAATGGTCAAACATCAGAAATAGAGAAACTTTTTTATAAGAGTTTGACAATTGTCACGAGATTAAATGATCACAATAAAAGAGTGCCGATATCACACGCATGTACTAATTGTCTCAGAATAAATAGCGTAATTATGAATATGACATGGAAAGATGACAGGCAAAACACGATCACAAGCTAAGAAGATAACGGAGAAAACTAAAGAGAAGACTCACATAAATAAACCGGGTTCGATGACTCCAATGCAACAAAAAGAGACAAAATGAGTAAAAGCACATTTGGGCATGGTGCTAAAATAAGAGTCACACTAGGATCACTGAAATTAAGGGAGAGAGGGCTCCCTCGCTCCCTGACTAAAAAGTTCCTCAAAATAAGAAGAATAAGATTTTGCTACTAAGGTTCCTGATCAAGAGCGAGCGACGAGGAAGATGTGACGGTTCCAGCAAGAACTACCACGATAGATTTTACGAGCAAAGCACCGTTGGAGGAATGAGGGGAGCTGGGGGTTCAAACGGCCCAGAAGAGCGAGAGCATAGAGGTGCCGTAGTTTCGGAGGGGAGGGTTTCAACCGGCGGGGACTGGGGGGTGCAGTCAAGGGGGGAGTCAGAAGCGGGAGTAACAAAGTGGAGGAGGGGCTGTTTTGTCGAAGAGGTGTAGGGAGAAAGCGAAGGTGAGTGAAGGGAGGCTTGGGGGGGGATGGAGGGGTTGCAGCCGAAGGGGGCAAATTGGTGAGGGGGCTGCAGGGTGACGGGAGGCGGAGAGGGGGCGTTGGAGGGGATTAGGTGAGGGGGCTGCAGGGTGACCGGAGGCGGAGAAGGGGCGCCGGAGGTGCCGACAATGCAAGGGTGTGGGGGATGTCGGATAGCGATAGAGACACCGAGGGGTGATGGGACGTTGGGCTGTGAGGGGAGACGCCGGACGGCGAGAGAGATGCCGAGGGGCGTTGGAGCTGGCGAGGGAGACGCCAATGGTTGGTGGAGCGGCGGACCTTGCAAAGGACAGTTCGATCACTACATCCTCGAATAATAAAACCCTAGTGTGTTTTAGACAGAGTACGTGAGAATCGGTCGATCGTTATAAGAAACCCCATGAATGTTAATTTAGGGTATAATTAGAGGACGAACGTATCCCTGTGGTCAGATCAGCCAAACGTACGCCTGCACGCACGGTGACGTTTCTCCTCTGCTACTTCCGCCGATTCTTACCACGATATGCGTACCTTTCAAGAAGGATATTCATGTGGATGTAAATATAGGTAGCCGGTCTATTCATGCGATAGATTAATAAGACTTAGATGACTCCTGTGTAGCCAGAAGCTGAACGTCACTTCGACACGTGAAGGATTAAAACCGTGCACCCACCAACAGGGGTATGAACACGAATTTATAATTAATTAATCACCATCAGGATATATATGACTCCTCGAAGTCTTTCCATGAGAGGACTCAAGGAAAGCTGCAGCTTCTTGAATTTTAATCCAGAGCCAAATTAAATTGTCGGTCCATCAGCCGTATTATTAATAGGAAAGCTGCACTTGACATGCGTGAATGCTATAGAATGGTTTTAAAATTCGATGAAGTAGTGCACACTAGCTTGTTCTATTTACGGTATTCTTAAATTACTTGGGACGTTAACACGTAAGATATTTGATTTAAAATAAGAGTTTTTATTTTTTTTAAATTACACGAGGAGAGAGACAGAGGCAGAAACTAAAATAAAAACATGTTAAACTTTAATAAAACCATCTTAATTACATGGTTCCTACCCTACCTAGTTAATTTCACGTGTTATTAATAAAACCATCTTAATTTCATCGGGTCCACTTATTTTGATACCATGTGAAGATTACAAAATCTAGATATCGAGATAATCAGAACTAAACTTATAAACATGAAAATATTCTCTCCGGTACTTAATAGGACTAAATCCTTCAACAATCTCAAATTTTTTCCGGAGGGATCAAGACTCCTTCCATCTTTGAATATATATATATATATTCTTCGCAAATTTTCCGTACATCTTTTTCTCAAGTTAGCTAGCATTTCAAAAGCGATGCACTGGACTCCAAAAAAAAGAAAAGAAAAGCGACGACTCCAAAAAAAAAGCGATGCACTGGACTTTTGAAGATGATGACGCGCGCATTGACGACATTTAATTTTACTTTATATATATCCGTGTGGGAACGAACACAATCAGAACGAAAACCTGGAATAAAGCAACTGTACGCCAACTTCGCAACTTCATCGGTTGATGAACATATATATATATATATATATATATATATAACAGTGGCGATCATTAAGTCCCAGGTGAATATATATATATATGACAAACTTCAATTACTTATAGATCATGATTTGTAAGATATATAGTAAGGGAGCAGGGTATGCGCCAACGTTAGCACAATGAGGATAAGTTTCAGATCGATGACATATATCTATATATATTCAACTTTAATGTCGTTGTAGTTTTGAGTTTTGTAATGTCTATATAATATATATATGTTCATGTACATATTATATTTTGTTGCAGCAGGTTATCCGCTTGACTGGATATATAAGAAAAAGTCAAGCACCTTTCTTCTGTCAATATAAAGTTGGCATATTATATATATATATATAAAGAGCTCAAGAGACAAGAAATTTAATTACCACTTCTCTGACGTCTTTTTCTGATAGACAGCTGCAAGGTTTGCTACAGTGAGACCGATGAGGTCGCCGTTGGCAAGGGGATCAGAGGTGCATCAGCCTCATGTTTACCAGGTCAGAGATATTCCAGCGCTGAAAACGGCAGCTGATCATCTTTCTCATCTTTCTCTCTCCGTCTGATCTGAGCAGCTGAGAACCCGTATATCCGTACTCCAATTGACATAGTAGAACTTTGAGATCGATCATATATATATATATATGTATATACATGTATATATGTCTGTAACTTGTAAAGGAGGAGAGAGGTATCGATGCCAAGGCTGATCGGGTGCATACCATGTCAAAACTTAAAGACGAATATGCCCAGCGTGATGGCGGACCGGCCGTCACTTCACACATAATCGGACTTGGTGATATATAAATATTATTATCTTCTCGGAGACCCGTTAATCTTGAAAGCGAGATCCGGCAGCTTCAAGATTTCTGATGACTTCATGTTCAGTTAAGAACAAGGGGCCGGGTGACGTTGGTTTCGCTTTGATTTATGTGAGCTCTTGATCTTAGGTATAGTACAATATCTTACATTTTGATTGAAAACTACTCGATTTTATGATTTTTATTAAGGTACAACAGATGAGCTAGTTTGGAGGTTAATTAATTAGGACACCTTAATTATCATGCAAATCAAAATACCAAAACCTTGAGGTCAGATTATATATATATATATATATATGGTTAGATCGATCAAACACGATTAAAGGTGCAGGGTTTTTCATTTGAGCGCTGAGTACAATTAGGAGGATCCTTCCGGGCTTTCGTGTGTGTGTGTGTGTCTCCCTGCAGCTTGGATATCATGTTGTTTCCCTTCCTATAAACTGTAGCTTTTGAATATCAAATCTAAATTTGACAGTAGCTAGCTAGCGTCTGGGTGCTTGTTTCTATATATTGAAGAGAAAAAAATAAAAAAAAATTCTCGGTCTAAAGTTAGGAAATAAATCTCTTTAACTCCGACACAAACAGGTAATTAAAATCTCTTCATATGTATTAATTTAAGCTTATTAATCTCGTCACACGATATGTGTGAGAAAAAAAATTGTTCTCCAAGTTAGTGGCTAGCTAGGTAGCTAGCTTGTTAGGTAGCGATATTAATTAAACACCACTATGACTATTTCTCTAGAAAATGATAATCGAATCACGAAGGGGCTGGTGTTCGACTATCAACATCAATTTTGAACTCTATAACACGAACAAAACATGATATACATGTAATATATGCTGGTTGTATCTATTTTGATTTGGATGCCGGCCCTATCATCTAGCTAGATATATATGTATGTATATCATTATCAAAATTGATATCAAAACATTTTTAATACTCTAACAAAACTGCAGGGGCTCAAGATAGCTAGAGAGGATCCTGTTCAAAGTGTTAAGCTTTTCACGGGTCGTGTCATTTATATAATTAGTGCAGCTAGCTAGATCAGCAGTACGTGCGCGCGTGCTCAGAAAATAGAAAATTGAGATGAATCATCAGACGTAAGTTGAGTCCCATCCATCCATGCTTCTGACGCTCTTTAATTTAAGGCGAGGAAGTCAGCGTGTTCGAGGGCACCAGAAAGGGCTAGCTTACTGGATAAAATTTCAAAGGTTGGTATAAAAAACATATATGTGACCGAGTGATTTGTCTCCCCATAAATTATAAAATTTAGTCTTCTCAAATGCCTGCGTCATGGTGACCGCACACAT
Source organism: Cryptocoryne crispatula var. balansae (assembly GCA_036172225.1). Lineage (NCBI taxonomy): Eukaryota > Viridiplantae > Streptophyta > Magnoliopsida > Alismatales > Araceae > Cryptocoryne > Cryptocoryne crispatula. The sequence goes on from CM069926.1 coordinate 2,962,950, forward strand.
GCGTCACCTCATTTCATCTATAATAACTTTATAAGGTTACGTTTGTTTGGATTTGTTTCACATCTAATCTCTAAATTAATCAAAAGTTAGACGTTCGGATGGTTTGATAAAATATTTGAGCTAACGTCTGAATACGGCATATATGTAAGGTGACGTTTGATTAGGCTTAATCTGAAAATCTAACCTCTTAATTTCATCTCTAATATCTTAACACGTGGTAAAAAAAGTACTTAAGTTTATTAAGATATAAGTGATAAGTTTGTTTGATAAAACATCTAAATTAAAATCTTATTGGGATCTATTCATACCAAGATATAAGGTGTAATATATATGTTAATAGTGCATATTTTGAGCATACAATTTAGACCATACACTTAATGTAAATATTTAAATTTAATTTTATAATAAAAAATAATGACATCTATAAATAATAAATATATTAAAAATTAAATATTTTGAAACTATTTTAAAGAGATAAAACATGTAATAAAATGTTAACAGGTTGTATAATAAATCTACATAATTCTTTATTTTTTCTATTTAAGGAATTGCATTTTTCAAGAAACGATGAACCAACACAGGTTCTGGAAATGTGAACGCTGCAACTGTACACACGGGACAAACATCTGAAAAATAAAAAGCAACTTTTAACATCTAAATATTTAAGAGCTATTTTCAGACTTAAGAGGTTCGGTAAGACAAAATGTAAAAAAATTTATCAAACACTTTGCAACCACTGATCTCTGACCGAATCAGAGATCAGAGGTTGGTTCAGGGTAATCAAACGAGGCCTAAATCTCTTAAAACATCGCTTAATTTTAAGTGATTCATGGTAACTTTTTTTTTTCTTTCCGAAGTAGCAACCAAAGATTGTTTGTGTTCCATGGAATAATTAAGAGATTAGAGATGGAATTCAAAGTTGAGATTTTCGGATTAAGTCCAAAGAAATGTCACTTTTTTGTCTCAATTTTATTAAAGATTATTAATTATTTTTTCAACTCTCATCGCATTTTTCACGAGTCACATTAACCGCACGTGAGGGGCATGCATGTGGTACAGCCCGGCACTAATATATACAAGCATTTTGAGGCTATGCGAAACGCATCAATGTTTGAGTTTTGGGAGCTCTCGGCCTTAAAATATATAACGGTTATAATTTTAATTAATTATAATACGATATAAAAATATACAATTAAGCTTGAGGAGAACTAAACCTCTGTAAATATACTGTTTTTCATTCTCCTGTCAAGGGGGGTCAGGAGTAGGGATGTTCATGATCTAGTTTGATTTGATTTTTGAGTATTTTTTTCTTGAACCAAATCAAATCAAACTATCTCTCAAACCAAATCTTAGTTTGATTTGATTTGATTTGATTACGTTCAAATCATATTTTATTAAGGTAGAATAACTATGTCAATGTATTATTTTATTTTATTTATTTTAAATTACATTCTATTAAAATTCAGTATATTTGTTTATATATTTTATTAATTTATCTTAAAAATTCTAAAAAAAATATTTTACGAGAAAAACACAAAAATATTGTATTATATATAGTTAAAAATAAAATTTTTAATCAGATTCGAGTTATTCAATTTAACAATTTAGTTTGATTCGAAGGGTATTAGAAATCAAATCAAATCGATCAATAGTTCAAACCAAATCAAATTACTGATTTGATTTAATTTTTGGGATTGAACCAAATAATAAACAATCCTAACCAGGAGTAGGACTGAACCTCTGCATGAACAGCCGATCGAGTATCTGGGAATACCAGAAAACAGGCGGTAGAATTAAATTAATTAATAGCAGATCCAGCCAAAACTCAGATAGCATATATATATATATATTTGAGGTTTATGATTATTTGAAATATACGATAAAAATCAAATCCTATAATATTATTTCATCGGAAGATACGAAGAAATTACAAATCCCTCTCTCCAAAATCACAAGCAGAGGCGTGAGATGCTAAAATATATCTTCCTAAACGGATATCTATTGGTGTTTTTCATCATAGTATTAATAGATAATGAAAAAAGAATTAAAAAAACGGATATCTGTTGAACTGTATTCTCTCTGCAGTGCGTACGTAACGGTGATCAGCTGGACTCGATGGGAACTGGAAGAAAATCTATTGAACTCGTTGACTTGATTAGCTGCTTCATACATACATACATATATATATATATATATTCATACAGAAAGATAACCTTTTGATCGACATGATCTGCCCAGCTCGATCGTTCTCCATCTTGTGCCGATGATGATGCAGTTGGCGTGCAGAGCTGATCAGGCGCCGTAGTCTGCAAGCTGCTCTCTGATCTCTCTCTCTCACTCAGAGAAAGAGTAAGCGTGGTTGCTGTACGTTTCTTTTGATCACGGAGCACGCCGCCGCAGTGAGATCGAGAGAGGGTGAGCCTGCAAGGATGTCAACGCTACCCTGATTATCTCATTAAATTAACGTGTATAGGATCATTCGTATAGTTTTTTTAATGACTCGATAATTTAATAGATACGGATATATATAAACGTATCTCAAGTCAAACACATTATCCGATGAATAAAATACGTCATTATATTATACACCATGTCGCTGTATACATATATATATATACTAACTACATATCATCGTTAATCATTCACTGACATACAGCACAAAGTAGATTTCAAATATATTTATTGTTTTGATTAACAGATAAACAGTAAAATATAACTTCTACTCGAGCATATATTAATATATATGGAGGCGGTGTTAGACATCTCTACGTGACCGGTGACTGCTCTCCGCACGACTTACTTGTCGGGCCGTGGAAATGTCAGCTGCCGGCCGTTTTGATCTAACTTGAACGATAATATAAATATATATATATATATATATATATCATCAGATCAGAGTATCAGCATTTCGTGTAACGATGGAGTCAACGCCCAACATTATTAATCGTATATTAATCGACAGTCTTGTCAGGAAATCGTTCGTCTCACGACTACTCGTTCAACAAAACATATTTAATTTTTAGGATTTATTCCAACTCGATTTTCGAAAAAGGAACCGGAGAAAATAAATATAAAATTTCGGATCAACTACCCTGCCAAACATTACCAAGTCTGACGATCCAGATAAGCTGGTTGGACCAAACTGGCTCAGCCGAAGGGTGCATGGCGGATAAAGTCAATAGTTCAACAGTTAACCGTCGGTTTGATGACGGTTTTAAACACCTCTCTGTCACAATCTTGAAACTGATGTCGACGTCCATAATCATAAACTCTTTAAATATGAACACTAATTTCTTGAAATTTCTGGTATAAATCAGACAAGAGTTGTGACATGAGTATTTCCATTTTGTTGGTGATACTCCATTCTCCAGAAATATCCTTACCATAATTGATATAATATTATTTTTAATTCTCGGCCAATTTGACACCATAAAATTTTAAGGATAAACTTGATTTATTCTCTAAAGGTCGGTTTGGTACCATAAAATGTTGGGGATAACTCAAGTTTATCCCCAAGTTATCTTTGAAGATAAATCAAGTTTATCCCCATGTTATCTCGATACTATGCTATCAGTTCCTAAATTTTGAAGTTAAATCGAGTTTATCTCAAAATTATTCTGCTTCCCAGCAGTACCTAATCGAATAAGATAATACCACAACTGCTGCAATATAGTTTAAGCCTGAGGTGAACGTGCGTACAAAGGTTTAAACTTCCAACAGATAACAGAATTTCTAAGCTTCATATGTATGGTGTGTGCCTAAACAGAAGGATGATTTTCTCGATCCCTTGTTTTACCCTGCGGGTTTCTTGGAAATAATTAATCTCATAGCCAACCGACAACAAAATAAAATATGTTATGGAGTGTTCGCCTTTACAATAATTTTTGAAACATTCTCATGATAGAAAAATTGTATTAAAATAAATTATAAAAAGATTAAATACATAAATTTATCATGCCCGGAGAGATGCGATAGCAAAAAAGTATGGAGATCACTCTGAAAAGTGAGGGATCATGAAGAGAGAAAAAATCTCATCTCTTTTCTTTGTCCAAGAAAAAAAAATCTGCATATCGTTGCAATGATTGCTAAACACCTCCTTTAAACACACTTCGTTACAAAAAACATATGTTGTAACAGAAACTTAATTTATCATTCAACTTTTTTGTAACAAAAGCTCAATTTATCATTCAACCAAACACCCCATTAGTTTGTTCATGCATCTCGGAACCCAGTCAGGGTAACCAACAGAGCATCCCCGATGCTTTCAACGAAGTAAAATAGAGACATCGTCTTCTTTGGACCAAGAACAGAACACAATTACCTTTGGCAACCAACAAAACAGGCCTCATTCGTCACGTACATGAGAGCAGAAATTCGGTAGTACAACTATCCAAGGAACGTGTCCTTCTACAATTCCAGTTCTCGAATAGAAAATAGTAAGCACGAACAGCGCCGTGCACATGATATAAAAATCGGTGGCAAACATGGTCACAAACAGCTCATCTCCCGTATCATCCGGAATAATTCCAAAAATTTCCAGTTCCTTGAAACATTATTGTCATGAATGAAAAGACTGCACTTGCTCCTGCAGCGAGACGACGACGGGATGTTTATTATATGTCGAGCAGGAGCCTTCGAGGATCCTCCACAACGTCCTTGATGCGGCGCAAGAAGAACACCGCCTCCCTTCCATCAATCAACCTATGATCGTAGGTCAATGCAATGTACATCATGGGCCTTGAGATGATGTTGCCATCCACCACCATCGGACGGTTCACAATGGAATGCATGCCGAGGATGGCCGACTGCATTTGGTGTAAATTCGGTTAGTACTTGATTATATGCAATGGGTAAACAAAGATTATGAGCTGAAAATTGTCAGGACGTTACCTGAGGAGGATTGATGATGGGGGTGCTCAAGAGGCTTCCATAAACCCCTCCATTGGAGATGGTGAAAGAACCACCAGCCATCTCGTCAATTGATATCGTACCATCGTTTGCCTTCTTAGCCAGAGAGTTGATCGCCTTCTCTATATCAGCAAAATTCATCTGGTCTGCATTGCGGATGACTGGGACCACGAGACCCTAATAAAAGACACGGTGACTCTTCAGCATGAAGGGCATCCAAGAGCTAATATAGATTATAAAAGCTTCCATAAATTTCAGTAATCCAGTTCAACATCCACATTTAGGCAGAAAAAAAAAACATCTATACCGCTCCAACATGCTAATAGCCTGTTTGATAACATTATTAAACACCTATATCACTATTAATTTTAAAGTTGATAATCAGATCATCACAAGGTGTTTAACTATTAATACCATTTTTTAAATTTGTAGTACAAGCATGGCATTAATTGTAATACAAGTGTTCACCTTTGTCAATCTTGTTATTAATATTCTTATCATCTAGAAGTATCAATATCAACATTAATATAGTATAATTTTTAATACTCTAACCAAGCCGGTCATAAAGCTTGCAAGTTCACCTATTATCATTCCTTTTGGAAGGTAGTTGGTAACTCGTACATTATAAAGATCAAAAGAACAAACCCTCTCCAGATCATCTTAGTCTACCTTCTCTCGACAAGAAAAAAAAAATCACAATTTGTAATCAGTGGATAGAAAGGATGAAAGCTGATTCCATACATCAAAACTAAAACCCACAAGTTTCTCCAACATGACAGATAAGACAATTGGATACATGACATAAGACAATTGGATACATGACAGTGTCCTACTTTTTCCCATCCAAATGAATTGAAGTATCCTATCACGAAGACACCATATGATACCGTGGCATCCTTCCTCCATAGAAGGGCAACCCAATCGCTTATTAATGAAGTCAATTGCTGCCAATAGATTTTCAGAGCAGTGTGTTGCTCCAAATGGAACAAAGGGGATTGACTGTCCAGATGCAAAAAATGAGATACAAGACCTCTCTGCCATCAGCACTTGTCTTGTAAGGCAACTTGACTAAGAATATCCTATACCTTTTCCACCCCCAAATCCACTTGTCTTGATTCCTAGGAGAGAGGCAGAGAGCTCAAGCTGGGTACATAGTTGATCAGGTAAGAGAAAGAACTAATCTCTACCATGGTCCCGTCTATCTGACAGAAACATGTATTGTGTTGCCATACTAATAAACAGCATAACCTGACACCCAAGGTACAAGGTAAACCACCAGACCAAGAAGCTCTGGAAATTTACCAAAACTTGACCGTCAATCCACCTTACCAAACCAAAGGAAGCTCTGTGACCTTTACTTATCTAAGATTGATCCTAGTGTTGATGATAAGGCTTAAAGTACCCCCTTCCAAACAAAAGTGATGGGGACATATTTTGCATATTTTGGGTTTTCTTTTACTTATGTCCCTACGAGGACAAGTTTGTAAATAGAAATCTTAGAGGGTCTTTTTTTTAATTAGTCATCTCCTCCCTCTTTAAAAGAGGACCCGATGTACATATGGAACCAAGCGATTGAAGAATTTTTGGAAAACCTTCGGGTGGTGTCCCGAGTAGGGGGCTCTGCCCCGGTCCTCTTCCTCTCCACCCCTCCAGGCGATGTCTTCTTTCCCCTTCCACCCTCCGGGCCCGGCAGGTGGCCATTCTCCCGCCCTCCTCATCCTCAGGCCTCCGTGCCTTTCTTCTCATCCTCTCCTCCCCGGGTTCCATCGACGACGTCAACGCGATTGGTCCTCCTTCGGAATCTTCATCCCCGACGGCTATGGCAGGCCGGATTCCAAACCCCTCTGCTTCGTTCGTGCGAGGATGGCGAAGGGAGAAGACGAAGCGGGAACGGGAGGAGAAGGCGGTGAGGCGGGAGGAGGGTCCGGCGATCCCCGGAGCCCTCCCCCCCCTTGCGGTCTCCTCTCACGGCGACGGTGAGCTCCGCAGCCCCCTCTCCTGTCGGCTCCGGCTCCGCCTTCGCCTGCTCAGTCCTCGCCTGCCGTCGGCGACATTGACGGCGTCGGATCTTCCTCCCGACTGTCCCCTGCTCTTTCCCCCCTGCTCCATCGCCGTCGCCAGAGGCGGTCGGACACCGCCTGCGGCCGGACAACGCCCTGCGCTTGCCCCGCCTGCGAGCCGCGCGACGCCTTCGGAGACGTCGCCTGCCCCCCTCCTGCTCCACCCGCGAAGCAGCGTCCGGACGAGAGAGACGACGACGACGCCCGCGCTCGCCGTCCTCGGTTTTTGTCGCGGCTCGCGGGTTTGCAGGACGGCCGCGATGTCGCCACCGCCGCACGCGGTCGACGTCGAGGATTCGGCCACGCGACCACCCCCGAGTCCCGGAGGAAGCGCCACGAACCCCCCCCGGGGGGGTATGCTCGCGGCCGTGAGCGCGGGCACCCGCGCGGTCGGCCGCGCGGTTCGGACAGGCCGGTCCGAGGCCCAGACCGGCTCCCAGACCGGTTCGACCGGGTCCAGACCGGTTCAAGCCGGTTCAGCACCTGAACCGCCCGGTTCAGGCCGGTTCAAGGTGTTCTGGGTCGGTTCAGACCGATTCAGTCCATCTCGGGCCCGGTTCGGGACTGTTTTGGACCGGTTCGGACCGATTTGCTCCATTTTGGGTTACTTTAGTTCTGTTTAGGGCGATTAGCGCCGGTTTTGAGTCATTTTCGTTCGGTTTGCCCGGATTAGCCGGTTTGTCCCGCATCAAAAAGGCACGGTGTCCCATGTATAGAAAGGGCCCAAATTTCCCCATGAGCGTAGGGCTTCCCTCCAATCACCTTGGCCCAATTACCATCCTCAGCCAAACTCTGAAAAAGGGCATCTCTAATGGTTTTCAGCCCAATATCACCTTGGTCCGCACCCCTGCAAACTCTACCCTATTGAATACCCTGACATCACAAGTTTTCTTCTTAGTTCCCCTGACAATAGAACATTCTTTGAATAGCTTCTGCAGACTTCACCAGTCTTAGAAATATGAAATACGTACGGATAAAGGGTAAAGATGGAGGCTATCAAAAACTGATTGAGGGTCAACCATCCGCCATAGCAGAGGCAACTTCATTTTCAACCTGCAAGTTCAGAATGGACCTTCTAGATAATAATATCTCAGACCGAGGATAGCCTGATTGATGATTGTGTGCGAGCTGATCCACACCCGGCTAGGGCTGTTCACTAACCGGCCTACCCCAACAAACTGATCCAAACCAACCCAAAATCTTAGTTTGATTCAGGTTCAAAAAATGGATCAGGTAAATCAGGTTTAGAGAGTGATAACCTGATCAAACCCGACCCAAACCAGTAACCCAAATCTCCTTGGGGCTTCTTCCGGTGTGTATTGTGTGAGGACTGGAGGATCACTCCTCTTTTGTAGACAACAGCTTAAATGGATTGCCGATATGGGATTAAATATTAAAAAGACTATGCAAAAGCTGCAAAAGCTGGAAAAGCTCTTGAAGTAGTCCCACATCGGACGTGTCATTTGTAATTGCCAGTCCTCTATTTGAAGAACGTCAACTGCCACAGGTGACCGTGTGGCGCATGCTTTACCTTTGGGTTATCCATTAAGGCATAGCTTGTTAGGCTTTAAATATAAAATTTGCTTTCGTTTTTATACGATCCATTTTTTATTTGATCAGAAAAAATACATAAAAGTATAGATATCATTCACTTAGGTTTGACCCGAACCAAACCGATTTAATTTGGTTTGGTTTGGTTTGATGGTGCCCTTTGGTTCAGTTTATACCAAACTCCAAAGGGACCCATGAACAGCCCTACTCCCAGCCAATCTGGATCCCATCGGTACCTGGTTTGGATCTGAATTTTTAAGGGGTTATTATTATGCTAAAATTTTAAAAAATACCAGTAACCGCGAAAAACTGTAGAAATTTGTTTTCAAACAAGACACCATTCAAATCTTACAATCTAAGCCTCTTCCACGACACTTCCATTCAAGTCAAGTTTTTGTGTACGAGTGCATAGTAAAAGAGTACATGTTAGTTAGTACTAACTACCAACTAAACTAATTGAGAGATTGAGGTGAGAGAAAAAGAGAAACCTTGAGAACTTTGAGACTTGTACTCTAGAGAGAGAGAGAGAGAAAGATCTTGACAATTGAGGCCCAGTGTGGAACCGGATTAACCACCAAAGGGTTGAGCAGTCTGGAAAAGAAAGTAGGTTACAGTTTCTTTTTCTTTCTTTCTTTCTTTTTTGAAGATGGTCAAAACAGACCACAATTTCCATAAAACGAAAGTGTAAGTACAGCTAAAGAAGAAAAAAAAACATAAGACAACTTCACTTCACTACCAAGGTGGTAGGAGGAATTAGGGTCCTACACAAAAAAGCACGAAAACAAAAGAATTTAATCCCATAGAATCCTTTTCCAAATGAAAGTTGAAGTGAGCCAAAAACCAATCCTTTACATAAAACACTGTCAGTTGTAGAATCATCCCCAGGTATTCAAAGGAGTCATCAAAAATCTGTTTGTTCCTCGAGCTCTAGATGGCACAAAGCATAGCAAGTTTGAGTCTGTATTCCAAGGGTTTGTACTCGGCCAGGCGAGTAAAAGAGACATGACAGATGTTGGTTTCATGCTCTGGCTCCATCCTAGCTCCATCCTCTAAACAGGACTCTCCATAGAGAATTGATTACATCACACTCAGATGAAAAGATGATCCATATAATCTTCCCTGATGCCACACAAAAATGCAAGTTGAGTGGATATCAAGAAATATTTTGTTGATATAACTATGATTGGAAGCCTCTACTTAGCAATCTACCATAGGAAAAGCTTGATTTGATGGGTAGAGCACACCTCTAGATGCTTTGAGAGCAAGGGACAACCACACCGCCCAAGGTTATCTTGGTCATTGCGGATTTCACATTGAATACAAAATTGCTACTAGGAAGAAAGATAAGCTTGTCTTCCTTGTTATCCGTGCACATGCAATTGTCAAGAATCCCCAGCAGATTAGACATTACCAATTTCCTTCTCCTTAAGAGCTTTTCTAGAAGGAAAGCACCACTTAGTTCCGACATCCTGATGATCACACACCATGGCATGTGAGATGCAACTTAACTTAACGAGACTAGAAAACACTTCTGCCAAAAGAGCACGACCAGTCCACTGCCCTCCCAAAAAAATGTTCTCCCATCATTCCCCACCTTAATAGAAAGTGATGAGTGAAAGAAATCTCAGTTGCATAGAATACATTTCCAGATGTTGGAAAAACCACCTCTGCCTCTGAAATCTCTAATTCCCGCATTGTTCACACCAATGTCATTTTTAGAATGAACAAATATAGTCCACGATACATCTTTGTTAGTGCGTTGTTAATAGAATGTAGAGGTGCAAGACCCATGCCCACCCTAGCCGATGTGCAAACATGGTACCATTTGCTAACATGAATACCTTTCCTTTCAATCATACACTGCCCAAAAAAAAATCTGGCCCCTAATCATCTCCAACTTTTTGCAAATGCCTTTAGGTACCTTCATGATAGAGAAGAAATATAGAGGAATACTTTGCAGCACAGCCTTAGACATGGTCAACCTACCTCCTGCAGATAGCATTGTTTTCCTTTCCAACCTTAGAGCTTACCTTCATTTTATGGACAACAGTTAGCCAATCTTTACTCGTTGTACCTCTATTGAAAAGTGGTAAACCCAGATATTTGATAGGAAAAGAAGTCCATGGCATCTTAAAGATCCAACTCAAATGATCTCTTAAAGAGTCATTAATATCAATACCAATGAGCTCGCATTTCTTGATTTTCAAACATGTCAATGCCTGTAGCAAGAAAAGTATAATTCTTAAAATGAGACATTTATCAACATTCTCTGCGGAGAAAAGCAATTTTCATATGCAAAAAGGTGTGTGACCTTTTCCCTATTGGTTCCCACTTCAATACCTTCTATTAGACCAGCTTGCTCAACCTTCTCCCACATGATATTGAGGACTTAGCTCACGAGAACAAAAATGAGAGAAGATATACAATTACCCTGCCTCAGGTCACGAGAGTAGGAGAAAAAAAAATCAAAATCTTTATCATTAATATCAAATGAAAATTTTACAGTAGTGATGCAATTCTTGATCCAACCGATCCATTTGCTTCGGAAACCCATGAGCTGCATGATTGTAAAAAGATAATCGAACTTAACCTATCATAAAACTTCTCAACATCCAGCTTCGGAACACATTCCTTCTATCTAAGACTCTGATCATGTAAACACCCGTGTATTGCCATAAAGTTGTCCAAAACAAATCTACCTGCTATAAAAGCAGACTGTGACTGATTTGTCAACTTGTCAATACATCTGTTCAATCTAGAAGCGAGGACCTTGGTCACAATGTTATAACAGCAATTCAACAGACAAATTGGCCAAAGATCTGTAATTTCTTCCACATTCTCTTTTTTAGGCAGCAGAACCAGTGTGTTTGGTCCATAAACCTGATACAACTTGGGTGATCTTCAAATTCTCTGATCATTGCCATAAGATCATCTTTTATAGTGTTCCAGTAGTGAATATAGTAACCAACTGAAAATCCATCAGGACAAGGAGCTTTACAAAGATCCATAACCTTAAATACCTCTAACACCTCACTGTCTAAACTATCTAAACATATTGAAGTTAATGAATGGACTCCAACCTTTATACTCCTTATAGGGAGTGGCTTACTGTTGCACACTTTCTCAAGTGAAATAGAGGAAAAAAAAGTAGGGCTGTAAACAGATCTGGATATTACCCAGATCTAGTTTCGATTTGTATCCGATTAGGCGGATAATATCCGATTAGAGAGATCTGTTAGACATATTTTTGGATACAAATAATATTCGATTAATAAGCAGAGCGGTTTCAAATTAGTAGGATCTGATTCAAACAATATCCACTCTGATGCAAATCGTTTATGATCCAACGGTCAAGAAAAAATCCTATATCCTCTCCTCATCCTCTGGTCCTCCCTCTTCTCTTACCCCAGTCATGACTCCACGTCCCCGCATTCCCGAATCGTCTTCCAACGGCGGCAGCGAGCAGGCCCTGGCCTCCCTTCTCCATTGCGCCCCTACCCTGCTCCATCTCCATCATATGGTGGCAAGTGGCATGGGCGGGAGGAAGACGATCGACCAGCAGGTGGCATCAATGCGACATGTTCATGCTGTTCAACACTAACAGAGATGGCCGGATCGTGGTGTTGGAGATCGGCATCCTAATGCACTCACGGGAGGCTGTTGAACGATGATCTTCCTCTTGTCCCTCCTGCTTTTCTGGTGCTCGGCAACCTTATCTGGCTGTGCCACTCCTCCGAGATCAAGGGCATTCTCCGCTCTCTCCGTGCCCAGTACATCCACGAGATCCTTGTCCAGCATGGTGCCACTTCACCGATCGCCCGCCGGTGCCCTTCACCGATTTGTTCATCAACAAAAGACAGAGGACCGACCATCAACAGTGCCCACTATGGCACAACCTGGCATGTGCTCCACCACAACCTCACCGCGGAGATCCTGCATCCTTTGCCTATGAAGCACTGTGCCGACACTCAAAGAGGGTTTTAAAGATCCTCCTCGGTGGGCTTTTGGAAAAGTCCGACATCGGAGAGCCTGTGGTTGTTGTGGAGAGCTTCTAGTATGCTATTATGCTTGCTGGTGTTCATGTGCTTCGGGAGATGGCCGAAGAGAGAGGCGTCAGGGAAGTCAAGAAGATGCATAGGGAGTTCCTCCTCTACCTCTCCAAGCTAACCGTATTCAATCTTCCCCAGAATTGTGAGATTCACCTTCGGCAACAGGTTGAGGATGATACGAAAGCTGCACCATGGATAAGAGGTTACCTTATTCCCCCCTTATTAGTGCTTGCCATTGCCTACGGGATAAGAAGGGTGTCTGCAGCGGAGGGAACACCCACAAGATCTCTGACAAAGTGAATATTATCTACATTTGCTCCGCTCCAAAAGATATCCAAAGATTATTATCCGCTCCATTCGCATCCCCATGTAAAAGGTAGAATGAGTTACTCCACCCCCTCAATCCCCCTATATATTACTTAATACTATATATTACATCATTTAGTATTTATTTATTTTTAATTATAATATGTGATAAGATAATATATTAAATATTTTATTATTATATAATAATTATATATTATATTAAATATTAAAATTATATATTAACACAACATTTTACTTTAAATTTTATATTATACTTTAATAATTTTATATTATATTATATATTACATAAATATGATAAGATAAATTATTAAGTATTTTAATATTATATATGAAACTAAATTTGTTATATATTAATATTACATATTATATATTATTATTAAAGTTGTGTATTAACAATCAACATGTTACAATGAGTCATATTACATGCTAAACTGTATATATTAAATTATATAAACTATTTATACACATGATACTATGAATTACATGTTTATTTTTAATTATATTACATATTACATGAATATAAAAAATAACATATTAAATAAACTAAAAAGTATTTTATATATTATAATTTTAACTTTATACTTTTTTGCATTTCATACTATTATTTTATTTTTACTTTTTATATGTTTTGTAAATATATGTTTATTTAAAATTTTACTTAATTTTATTGTTTCCATTTCCGTCTAGCATTTGTCATGATAGTATGCATGTAATTTTTAATGCTAATTATGTAATATATTTATATTGTATAATTTATATTTACTCTTATAATATATATATGTATATTCTTATAATCTATTTATAATCTATTATGATTTATTAAGAAGTCAAAAGTTACTCCAGCTACCAGCCTTCCATGTCTCAGACTTTGCATCTGACAGATTTAGGGATGAACAGATCCCACCTCGCATCCTAAGAAAAAAGTTCTCCTATCCTCAGACTGTAACAGAAAGTGGATCCACCTTAATATGATCCCTTTTTTAATGTTAAACAGGTTAGGAACCCCACTAGAATGATCCTTGCATAATGCACCTTCAGCCCACTGATTTCATCAAAAACTTCAAGCATCAGCCTGATGAATACCACTGTTCCTCTAGCCAAAGAGGAAAAGAATTGTTTCATCTGCATATTGAATGTGCAATATCCATCTCTGGGACAGCACAAAAACTGGATACCTACCTCTCTGCAGCTCTAGCCCATAAGCAGCCAGGGAGTATGAACACTAACCAAAAGAGAGATGATAGTTGATCCCTCTCTAAAAACAAACCTGCAGCCCACGGCACCCATCTGCCATTGGAATAAATGGCTCTCATAAGTGAAAAAACTGACAGTTAACCTTGTTCATCCATGTTTCATCCTCTATCTGCCACAATTGGTCAAGGATTGATTCTTTGCAACCAAGGGTTGTCAGCCTGATGGCAACGTCTTCAAGAAGCATTTTTAATAGTGGACATGTCTTTGTAATTAGTTTATTGTTGTTTCGTTTACCCCATTTTAATGGCTTTTGATAACCATATTGGTAGTCAGGGTGGTTTTATCTTCTTTTTTGGATCCTACTGTGTGTCCTTCCTTTACAATGATTTCTTCCCTCTTGAATAAATTGTGAACTGCGGTCACCTTCAAAAACCTTCTTCAGTTACCAACTGATTCAGCAAATATCATTTTTCTGCTGCTATCCTTAGTTAATTTGGACTTCAATGTGGCAATGGTGTTGGCAATGTTGTGCTAACAAGTGCTTGGGGAAATTGGAACCATAGTAAGTGATAAAAAAAGTGATTCATGTGATATAAATTTAAAGTAGATAAAAATTTATCTTTAAAATAAAAATAGTTAGTAATTACGGCTGGCAGAAACTCCAATACTTACGCACTTCTAATTGTAGTCATATGTGAATTAATCAACAATTATTCAACATGTAATCAACTAATAAATGTCAGATAGTCAGATCGGTTTCAATCTCCTACACATAGTCAGATCGGTTTCAATCTCCTACACATCCCTACGTCATGAAGTCATTTCTTCAAATATTACCATACTATAAACTTCTTGGTTACCTTACAAAAGGTTCCAACGTATACATGTCTCAGAATATTTTCATGGCATTGCTACTTGTTCTTCACCTGTTTTATACTAGCATTTATTGCTCATGAATGTCCGACATGTAAATCAAATATCGTTATTGCTCCAGAAGAACCAAGCCTGATGACTGCAATTCTGGAAATCTCAAGAAAACAAAGACTAGCTGTCCTTTGATAAAAACCACTATTTTCAAACCAAAATAAGCCAACTCATAAATTCCACAAGCTTGTATTTCAAGACTAGTTTCAGTGAGTCGCTGGGAAATGGCAAGAACTTAAAAAGGGCGAATCCTGACTATTTGTCAGTAATTCAGCAAAGTTGTGATCTTGTTCACTGAACAATAGTTTGGTTCAGTCAAGCCACATCCGTGTTGTCAGAAACCATTTGTCACTTGTTCTGGCAATGACAACCATGGAAGCAATCTTAGGTAAGGAGAATCCTACCTACTTGATAGTAATTAGCATGTTATGTGTTCTTGTCCATCGGGAAATGGTATTTATTTAGATTTAGTTAACCATTACAGGCCACATGTGTGTTATCAAAGACGATTTGTCATCTGTTTCTGCAATGACAATCATGAAAAGCAATCTTAGATCTTGCAAGATTCTTGGTCTCAGTGGGCTGCCAATATCTGAGAGTAAGAAATGCCTGCAGGACTGCCAGAGTGATGGGGACCGATTTTAATGAAACATGGATGAACAAGGTTAACTGTCAGTAACACCCGGAGAGGCTCGCAGAAGCACCGCCTTCTCAACAAGACCCCCATCTGGTCCAAGCCAGCCCTCAAGACTTTTTTACAGCATTTTAATTCTATTTACTGATTTTAATTCTGTTTAGCTGTTTACAGCTTTTTAAATCCCAGTTTTTAGCATTTTTGTCCATCACCACAAAGGCTACTGTAGGCTGCAGAAGAGGGCAGACCATGAAACTTGAGAGGGGAGCAGAGGCTGCTGGAGGCTTCCAAAGGGAATGGCAGAGCCAAGGGTGCCATCTTCCCAGCCCAGTTAAGCAGGGAAGATGAAGCAGGATGAAAGTGGTAAAATTAGAAATAAGTTCCGAAAAGTGACTAAAACTAAGGTGAATTGACCGAAAATCAAACTTGTATCGCCTTAACCAATCTAAAATGAAGTGAAATGGTCTGAACCGGTTGAAAGGCTGGCTCTGTAAGCCAAACCAAGGGAACTGTGGCTGTCACTGATGGGCATTGGATGCACCAGTCCCACGAAGTGGCGGGATCTGACCATGGCTTGAGCAAGTGGAAGTGGGCTGGACCGCACCGCAGGCACCAGAGGCACTGCCTCAGCGCATGTTCACGGTTCACATGGAAGTCGCGAAGCTGGGAGGAGCCATGTTACTGTAGCCCCGATGTCCCCCCTTTGTAAAGTTTCTTCATGCCATATCATTCATCACTTCAGCAGAAACAGGGGGCTGCAAAGTGGAACAGGGGAACATGCAGGTGACGGGGTGGAACTCTGGTGGATTGAGAGAAGAGGGGGTGCACATGCGCTGGTGATTGGCAAAGGCAGATCTGAGGTGACCAATAGAAGAAGATAATTAAGCCAGATCTGGAGAATAGGCTGAAGCGACAGCAGAATTTCCAGAAGGTATCAACTAGTGGAGGAAGAAGCTGAAATGCTTGGTAACACTGAAGAGCCAGAGGACCTCCATCTGGGCATCGCCGGACACTTGAGGAGGTGGAGAAGGCGCGTCAGCCAGAAGGCCTCTCGGTCAATCGAGGGGGTGGAACGGGGATCCTAGGGCCAAGCCCTTCTTTGAATGCACCGGCCAAAGGCCTCAAAAAATTCTACCGTTCCATTCCTCATATCGGGAGTACATGGCTCTTTATATATATATATTTATTTAACAAAATGACCCTTTAAAGAAAACATTTAAAGACAGGTCCTTCTAGGGACAGAAGCAAAAAAACTTAAAATTCACCAAGAGGTTTCTCATCAGAAGATGGTCCTCTGTGGGGTCCGACATTGAAGTCATAAATCTGAGGTCTCAGGCCACTGCCGTGTCCCTTCCTCGTCTGAAAGAGCTTGGAAGATTAGGCGGCAGCACAAAGTAGTCTCCCCCTGCACCACCGCCAACAAGGGGTGTTCATAGTTTGGTTTGGTTTATGAAGATTTTTTTCTCAAACCAAACCAAACCAAATTAATTCAGTTTGGTTTGATTTGGTTCAAACCATATTTTATTATGGCATAGTATATAAGTCAATGTATAATTTCATTTGGTTTGCTTTAAACTATTTCTATTAAAATTCAGCATATATGTTTATACATTTCATTAGTTTTATCTTAAAAACTCTTAAAACAAATTTATTTTTATTAGAAAAGATATATAAAGATTGTTGTTGTATCTAAATTAAAATAAATAATTTTTTATCAGTTTGGTTTGGTTTGAATTGAAGAATTTTAGAAACCAAATTAAACATATTGATAGTTCAAGCCAAACCAAACCAAACAACGGGTTTGGTTTCATTTTTCAGGTTGAACTGAATAGCGAACACTCCTACAGTCCACCAGCAGCTGTCTCCACCCCCTTAGGCATCTGCCCCACCCTGATCTCATGATAATCCCACTGAGATCTCATCTCTCAGACCACTATGGAGTGAGGGTCAAGAAGTGAGACTACAATCCATGCTGACAATATCAGGTGCAAGTCCCCGAACTACCTTTATAGTTAAAGATGAAAAGCAGATGCCTCACCCCATCGTTTCTGATGATGGAGGTGACCCCAAGAGAGGATACCAATGGGATATAGTATCTGGGGCAAAGACAGGAGGCCAGATGGGGTGTTACCAGAGGGAGGTGGAGAGCAGTGGGGAAGAGGGAGGCAGGGAGTGGCCAGCAGTAAGGTAAAAGATTGACAAGTGTTCGGTGTTCTACATATATATTTGCACTGAAATTTCTCATCAAGAATACTGAGATGCTTTTGTAAAAGAAATAGACAATAAACAGCTGGAATACTAAGGAAATGCATTCGCAACTGCCCGAACTACAAGAACATATCTTCATAATAGTTGACAACTAATAAAAACAATGCCCCCAATTTTCTTTTAAGATAGATGGTGCCTCTAGTTGATATAAGCAGACCAACATTTATGATGTTCAATGGACTTCAAAGCACAAAGGTTCAGAATACATTAAGGAAAACCCAGTCTTGATGGCAGCTTGAGCTCATGGTACATAAACAAACCTTTCGAGTACCAACAGCAATGCTGATATCCACATATTCTCTGTATATAATATCCTCCCCATCAATAACTGCATTTATAATTGGCTGGTTTTGTAGCCCACTCACAGCAGCCTAAATCAGAGTAAAATCATGAGGAATCTATCAATTGAAATGAAAAAAAAAAAATGCTAGTTGCCTTCATCATGCATACTTTGACAAATCCTGACATAAGACCCAACTTCACCCCATGTTTTTCAGCAAAGGCATCTTTATACTCAGAGCGAAGCTTCATCAGGTTTGTCCTAGATTTTGATTAAATAGAGAGAAAGCAGTCAGAGATATGGTGACTATCCATCATCATTTAAGAAAAGAAAAGGTAGTGTGCACGGTATCCCATCCTATATGCCACTAGCATCACATTTTGACATCAGACTATACAAAAGACGATGAAAAAAATGAGTCTTCAAGAAGATGCACCACACTTTACATACTATATATATAATTTAACAATAAATTACAAAAGACAGATAACAGATAAAAAAAATCTTAATTTATCACATACATGTCGACTTCATTGAATGTCGTCAGCATTGCAAATGTGTTTTGAGAATCTTTCAATCGAGTAGCAACTCTTTTTCTAAGTCTAGTCATGGGAACCTGAAGTTACGGAGATCCAAATAAATATGAAGCCACATGAAATGGAAGAAGATTACACTTGGAAGTTTAATCTAGATTGGTTAAAAATAAAAGTGCAAAGATGAAGACATACACGCTTTTCTCTTTCCTTTGGAGGAAGCTGAGGTTCAGAAGCAGAGGTCCTAAGAGGTGGAGGAGAAGGTACTTTAGGCTTCTCCTTCGGAGGAGCTTCTGAAACAGGCTTCTGTGATACTTCACTCTCCTTTTCCTCAAAAGATGGCTTTGGGAGATCTTTAGCTGATTTCTCTTCTGATGGAGCAACATGTGTCACAGAATCTGATTTTGAAATAACAGCGACTTTGGTTCCTGGTGTGACAGTTTCACCTTCTTTGACTATGTACTGTCATATGCAAGTTCACGGAAAGTAAATCTTTGATTGAAGACCACCAGATTAATGAATACAGGTATGCTACATATGAAGATGAGTGGGGACTGTCTAGGAAAATTCCAAGGGTGTGAAGAAATTTGAAACAACAATGTCACAAGGTATGGAAACCCCTAGCCACCAAAGCTCTAGCAAAAGAGTATATCCCTCTGAAAGATGATAAACAATACAGCTAAAAGAATAACTTTCACCTTTTGGATAACTCCGGCTCCAGGACTAACAACATCAATAGTCACCTAAAGAAACAATACAGCTAATAATGTCAGCTGAATGGAGAAAGTAAAGAAATCAAGTAAGGCCATGGCACACTTTCAGAAAAAGAAGAAGAAGATGTCATGACATGTTTGATCACGTAATAGCAGACCTTGTCGGTTTCTATCTGAGCAATTGCCTCGTCTACTTCAACATGGTCACCAGGTTCTGTCCATAGATGTCACAAAATTAATACTGGTAACAAAAGATAGTATTCAAATAAGAGGAGGAAGAGAATGGCCACAAATCAAAATCTATCTTCACTTTTAAATGTGGAGAAAAGAAAGTAAACAGTAAGATAAAATGCACAAAAAAAAGAAAAACAGAATAGAGATGTGGCATCCCCACAAGGTCAAAAATACAAATTAGAACATACTTTTCAAGAATGTCGCCAACGTGCCATCAGTTATGGATTCACCCATGAAGGGGACAACAACATCAACTAAGTCACCTTCAAAAAACACATTTTGTAAATGACATATATCAACTATATATGCATTCAGTTAATAATTTTTCTCAACACATGTTTAAAGATCCACAGACCATTTTCTGATGCAAATGACCTGCTCCATGCATGAAGAACTGACTTGCACTTGAGTAGATCGATTTCCCTGCACAATACACATGAAGATGTCAAAAAGAAGAAAAAAATGGCACATATAAAATTAAAGCATAATCATAGCATCCAGTTTTAGTTGGACTGTTTCTCTTGGATATGTAGTAGCCGAATTAACCTAGTTACTGAACAGTAAATAAACAGTTGAACAAGTTCAAGCATGCTTTCCTTTACTACTAAGTACCAACCTCATTGTCCTTGTTCCAACTTGACCACCTGAAGCACAGCATTTGTGATCAATATGCATAAAACTGAAAGATCAAAGCGAATTCCAAACAAGCTCAAATTTACCTTGAAAGAAATGATGACTGAAAGTTTGAATATGTCTAACATTTCCTCCGATACATAGACTCTACAGGGAAAAAACAGTAGTACCAAAAAAATTTCAATTCGTACCACAAAATTCATCTCTTGCTTCAAAAAAGTATAGTATATAATATTTCTCCAAGTAGCAAAACAGTTACCCTTTGGAAAGAAATGAAAGATGTGCACAAAGAAAAAAACACAAAGGGACTCAATTGGCCACCTCAAGCTGATGAGGCAGGGAGTAGACACCTTGCTACATGGGTGAGCGGTCAACTAATGCTTAAAACTCCTTTGATAACTAGATACAACTATGCAAGCTATATTTCAGAAAACAAGATTTTGGCATTTTGCAAACATATACATGAGCCTACTAAGGCATGAAGATGATTTTCTTAATATAATTAATTATGTTATCCCTAAAAATGAAACATTTCACGCATACTTAACAATTTATAGGTTTAAAAATACATGTACCCGATTAAAAGAAGGTTGATCCTTTCATGACTATGAACAACCACAATCTGCCAAGGGACAGGGGTCCAGATAGTGCAATCTAGGCAAATGAAATGCAGACTTACCTCGATCCAAATCCTGAAATTCTAGTGTAGATCCTTCTAAGCCAAAGAACTATCATTCAAACATACACGAGGTCTTTATGGCTTTTTATCCTTTACCAAATATGAAATCAAAACCAATTTTAAATTTTTATCTCTATATAATTACAAATTTGGGATAACATTAGTAACTTTAAGGGTTTATTATGCCTTAGTTTATCACTTGTCTAACAATCAGATATCAACAAAAAAAAATCTTTAGATCCTTTTTTATCACTTGTTGCTCAATTCTTCTAACCAGGAGTGGACATGGGGGCAGCAGCAATGACTATAGATAGTGCCTTGACTTTCTCATTTCCTTCTTAATTTCTATTTAACCCTGTTATTTGATCTACTAGATTGATTTACTATATATATCATTATTTGCAAAATGGACTCCACCAAATATGCTCAAGGTATGGCCCCTTCCAACACAATGCATCCTATGGAATCTCTTATGATTGCTTTTGAGATTACCTTACTTCACTCATTTCATGATATGGGAGAATTTTACTTTCTCATCTCAATGATTTTTGTTTCTTGTCTGCCACACCATCGTGATGATGATAATGACTACAGAGACCTGCACCCTGCAGATGAGGCACATGTAACCAAATAATGAAGGATGTATTCAGAGGTGAGAGGCGCTTGAGGCAAGGGGGTCTCACCTTGCCTCAGGCGCTTGAGGTGGGCGCCCAAGGCGAGATTTTTTTTATTGAAGAACTTCTCAAAAAACATATATATAACATTGAAACTTCTAGATAAAAACATAAAAAATAAAAAAACTCACTTCTAGGGCCTACAATGCATCAAGATATCGAAACCTCAGGGTGGAAGACTAGGCATTGAAGGTTTCGGGGTGTGAAAAGAGAATTTAAGTCACTAGATCCGACTTTCATTGGGTCCGGACCCGGGCGAGGCAAGGCATTTTTGCCTCGCCTTACCTCAGTGCCTAGGCACCTGAGGCGAGCACCTCAGATAACATAGACTGGAGGTTAACTGAACTAAGGCATGTGCATGTCAAGACAGTGGCACCGACCCAAGCATGTGCAGAGGGAGGTCGATATAAACTAGAAATTTTCTACCATACGTTTTGCCCACGTTGATCACATCAGACATGTGGAAAGACTTGAAAGCTATCTAAAATATTTATTATCTGTGGACAACTACCAGGTGTTAGAAGCAAACTTTCCAATAAAAATAGAATGGACATCAATTCTTAGAATAACAGAGGTTTGAGGAACTGTTTTTACAATCATTATGCAAAGAGTTTAGGCCGAAAGATGTTCTGTAGAGTGTAGACCCTAGGGAGCTGCGGATGAGAAAAGAATTGGCTAACATGATATAAATATGTTGCAAATGACAACTTTTGTCCTAATTTCTCCTGCTGTGAGGATCAGCATGAAGGATTTGTAGCTTCGAGGATCTTGATCATATCTTAATATCTCAGATGTTGTGTAAGTTATGAGATGATGCGCATCTTTCCCAATATAGAATACATTATATGGACGTCCCGCATCCCCCCATCAAGAAACTAAAAGACGGCTACTTTTATCAACAGTCAATCACGTTAATTGATAGAGAAAAATTCACAAACATTCATAACTACGAGTTCAAACATAATGTGGCCAACACTGAAATTATCATATTGCATCCAGCAAGTACACACTCCTCTCCTGCAAACGGAAAAAAAAAAAGAATGTGCTTGCCGGAAAAACAGATACCTCATTTCGGGCTGCCAAGTAGCTTTCTGGCAGAACAGCAACAACCTGCCTAACTCTGATCAATGCCTGTCTGACAACCTGCTAAAAGCAACACCATTATTGACACAACGCATCGGTTAAGGATGCAACATTTCTTGCAGAATTCCAAAATTTTCGCACCTTCCTTCTCACAGTCGCCAACATCTTGACCAAGCTCTTCGCTGGCAGCGCCGACGTCCAGCCCTGTCCACCGCAGATAAACCAAACGTCGCAGTAATAACAGTCAGGATCGGCCAACGACAACGGATGAGGGAGACGCGACGCAATCTAACTAGTCTGAGATCTCCGACCCATAAATCTGTTTATTCCCCAGTTCCTCCTCTTCCCCCGGGAAATCAAAATACAAACTGGAAGACAGAAGAAGAGGAAGAAGATGAGAGAAACCGGACGGAGAGAACCACCAGAAGTGCCGCCTGATCTAAGAAAAATCTCTGCGCAAACAACCTGATTACGATCTGCGGCGCCGACGAGGAACAGATCGTTCTCCCCAGAGCCGTGAAGGAGCTCCGTCCGGACCGTCCCTTTCCGGCCTGCGCCGTGAGAAATGGCAACTTCGGGAGTGCGAGGAAGTGTCCTCCTGGCAACGTGCGTCTTACTTTCGGACCGTCCGATCTTTTCTCGGACCAGATGGAGCGGTCTGGACCGTCAATCGTGTGTGGCCTTGATGGAGTCGAAGTTGCGATCATAGTACAATTTGGACAGCCAAGATGATCCCACATAAACGTTTATTTTATTTTACATAAAAATGAAAAATAGAGATCCTGGGTCATGGGCGGCGGCGCGCTGCACCGACACGGCATTATGAAACGATTATCGGAAAATTACTGATATTCTTAAAAATGGGTGAAGAACTTTGCTCGCCGAATTTGGGAACGACAGCGTAAATAAAGATTTTTATCGGCATGATAATATAAAAATTATTCAAAACCCTCACATCTTTAAAATAAATAAACGTGAGCGTTGAAGGGTTTAATCCCATATTGGCCACCGGAGGAGTATTCCATGCCTTTATCATAGCCTGGACCAGGGTCTCCTTAGCGCACGTGTGTTTTTGGAATTTCACATGGTATCAGAGCTGGTCAGGCTGTAGACTCTGTCCTCCGGTGGATTTGCTCCTATTTTCGCTCGACCCTGCCCTGTGTATTCTTATCATGGCTCTGACGGTGGTGGCTGGCCGAGAGGGGGAGTGTTGAAGGGTTTAATCCCATATTGGCCACCGGAGGAGTATTTCACATGGTATCAGAGCTGGTCAGGCTGTAGACTCTGTCCTCCGGTGGATTTGCTCCTATTTTCGCTCGACCCTGCCCTGTGTATTCCTATCATGGCTCTGACGGTGATGGCTGGCCGAGAGGGGGAGTGTTGAAGGATTTAATCCCATATTGGCCACCGGAGGAGTATTCCATGCCTTTATCATAGCCTGAACTTGGGTCTCCTTAGTGCACGTGTGTTTTTGGAATTTCACACGGAGTGCCAGACTATGAAAATGAAGTTAAGAGATCTAAAATCTGCGAATAATAATTTCGTTTGTTTTGGACATAGATCTCTGACCTTTTGTTAGATCAGAGAGAAGAATAATTAAACCAATAGCTCTAAATTGCGATCAGTGTTTGTTTTGGCTTAGGTTACACTTGATTGGGCTTGTTGAATATTAGATATTTTACTTTGTTGAATATTAGATCAATATCAATATTAATATAATATTATTTTTGATACTCTAATCAAACGAATTGTAAGATATATAACAGCAAGCTCCACTGGAGATCAGAGATCAAACTTTTCTCCTTATGTATTTCAAGAGTTCAATTCCCACCTTCAGCTATTGAGACCGATCAGGAATCATTCCCAAGAAATATGGAAGATGTATTTGCCACCGAGAGCGGTGATTGATGATGTAACTATATTCGTTAGTTTGCTAATACCAAAGGTTTATATTCAATTATGCAGAGATGCATCATTTTGATTTAAGACTTGTATAGCTGAAGTTTGTGTTTTAAAATTTTGAACAGTATATATGTTTATATGCTGTTCAACTTAGTGAACGAGATATTTTATTTCAAGCTTTATTGTTTTGTTTAAAATAATTTTGAAATATTTTTTAAATTTATTTAAGATATTTTATTGGTACTAGTATTTTAATAAAATATTATCTCATCAAAAATTTATACTAGGTAATTTTTAGTCCAGGTTGCATGCTTAATATGTTCTGGGAAAAAAAAATCTTGTTCACATGTTTCATCTTTGCTGTGGATTCATCTTGTTATGGCCTTATCTTTTAGTTATATTTAGTTCTTCATTCCTTCATGTATATATATATATGCTGTCAAAGATGCAGGTGATCCTCTTTCTCTTTCCAATGCTTAAAAGTTTAATATTATTTAATAATATACAATATATTGACGATGTATTAATGTATAGTAATTATAATTATAAGTCTTTGAAATAACCATTACAAAATAGTTTTTGGTGAGACTTTTTCTTTCTTGTGGTCTCCCACCTTTTACATTTATATATACGTCCGTATCCACTCTGTGTGTCATTATTTATATGATCTTAATCAGACATAATAATTTAAGGTCTTTCACTATTTCACATTTCACAATATAAATTTTTATCATAAAAATAAACAAAAGTACTGTTCAACCGAACACCTCATTTATTATTATTTTTTATTTGAAATGTGTATATATTTGTGTGTATGTGAATTAAAAAAGTCTTGAAATGTGTGCACACATTTGTGGGTAGTAAGCTTATATACATGTGCTCTTCATGAGAGTTAACTAGCCAATTGAGAATCCGTCTCTAATTAATTATTAACGTTTTAATTAATCGTGATCTTTCAAATGTTCCCAATTGAGATAAATTAATGGTCAGAAATTATTAACAGCAGCAGTACTTAATAAAATGTCAAATATCTACAATACAAGAGAGTTCGAAGAGATATATATGAACAAAGAACATGTTTTTTTTTAAATACCAAATCACAGCATCTTTTCTTTCTTATAAATTTTTTTTGGTCTGAAAAAAAAAGAGGACACCATCTTGTTTTAATGCAAGTTTATAGACCGGGTTTATATGGGTCGGGTCAACGGTATCCCCTCCCTCCTCACTTCTTCACCAGCCTCGACTTGATCTTCTGCACCTCCTTGGTGCCCACCTGGAAGGCCATGGTCAGGACGTGGTCGGGCACCTCCGGCTGGGCGGCGAACAGCGCCGTGGCGACGGCCTGCGTCCCGGGGAGCTGGCTGTCGAAGGCGGCGATCACGGCCGCGGGAACGCCGCCGTTGTTCTTCTGGAAGTGGACGAGGCCGCGGGGGAAGACGAAGGCGTCGCCCCGGGAGAGGGTCTTGGCCACGAGCTGGTTGGCGGCGGTGACGAAGCCGACGTCCAGGCGGCCGTCGAGGACGAACACCATCTCCGTGGCGCGGGGGTGGGTGTGCGGCGGGTTGAGCCCCCCGGGGGCGTAGTCGATGCGGCCGAGGGAGACGCCGAGGGTGTTCAGCCCGGGGACCTTGAGCACGTTGGCGGCGGTGACGAGGGAGCCCAGCCGGGTGGCGCTGGTGTTGCCCGGCTGGGCGAGCACGTCCGACCAGAAGTCGCCGGCCTCGAACGCCGCCTTGCAGACGAAGCCGTTCACCTTCACCGCTGCTCGTATGTGCATAGCTTGATCTTGTCGTCATGAAGAACATAGAAGAACTAAAAAAAAGGGAAGAAAGCGGGGGAAGAGTAGTCTTACTGGAGTTCAGATCTGCTACGCACAGGTCTTGCAGCATGCCGGGGTCGCCGGCGGAAGCCGACGCCAGGAAGACGATGAGGAGATTAAGGCCGAGAAGCGAAGCTGATCCCATGGCCGAGGGATCTACGGATGGTGAGATGGACGGATAGAAGGAGAGAGATGTAGGGATGAGCTTGGAAGATGGAGGGAGAAGATGACGCATGTTTATAGAGAGAGAGAGAGAGAGGGAGGTAGGTGAATGATGTGAGAGACATGTAATGTAACATACATATATGATGAGAGTCTTGCAATCCAAGAAATGGAAAAATGGAAGGAAAGGCAACATATATATACATAGATAGACAGCGATGGTTTTCATGCCAACCATCTACCTGATCACGGTCCTTGTGTCTTTGTGTTTAAGTGACGATAAAATACACATAAATTAAATGGGCGTGCCAATGATCGAATGTGACTTGAAGGCATTCTTGCCATATGTGTATTACAATTGTGTTTGAACAAAATTTGAGTACATGGACGGGTTGGGTTGATCAATGTCGACTGAAACTACGGTTTGGTTATAAATTAGATTACTATGACGGTTTAATAAAATATATAATTCTTAGATTGTTCAGAAGTTTAGACGTACAGAGACAGTTTGTTAAAATATACCCATTGATACACTTATATTGCTTGATTTTCAGTAACTTGTTGTAGTTTTTGTCATTATAACTAAATAGCTTTTTTCTTTCCCGACTCCGAGATATTAGGCCATGTTTGATGACATTATCAAAAAAATTTATCGCTATCAATTTTAAAATTAAAATTAATGTTAATCAGTTATAAGTGTTTGATCAATAATATGAATTTTGAAATTTTAAATGCAAACACCGGTCGAGCGTGGCTCGACTGGCACGGACCTGCGCCTGGGGGCGCAGGTCGGGACTTCGACGCCTCCCGGCGGCTGCCTAGCTGGGCGTCCCCATGGGGGGACGACTTGTGGGGTTCGAGGGGGGCCTCGAACCCTCGCCACCCGCGGCGCTGCGGGAGCTTTGGCCGCTGGGCCACGTGACCAAAAAAAATGCAAACAAAATATGTAATGTAATATAAGTGTTAGGTTGTTTCAATTTTGATATTGATATTCCAATTTTTAAAAATATCAATATAAATATTAATGTAATATTAGTTTTGATATTCTAACTAACATGCCATTATTCAACCTAAACCTAAATTACTAACTCTTGAGCTACGTTTGATAGGTTAAAAAAAATGTCCAACTTTTGATTTGGTTATAGGTTTGTTTGGTTGCATAAGTATTTGTTATAATTAGTTTATATTTTTAACAAAACTCTTAAAAGAGTTGTTTAACATCATTACAAATTTATGTTTTTAAATAGATTTTCTTCTTGAACGAAAAAGATCTAGGTGTCCCCACCTCTTTTGGTCTTACATGATTCATATTCATCTTTCTTATCATATCTTCTCAAAATTGATGATTTGTTGACACTATAGCTAGCTTACACTTAATTTCAGTACACATTTTTGTGTTAAAAATGTATAAAAATCTGTTGGGCAACCAAACACCCCATTAGACATTCACATTGTTTGGATATATGTCTCAATTATTGGATAAGTAACATGTATATTATATCTTAATAAATATCTTGAAGTCATATTTAGTGTATGATTTTGACTTAATATTTTTCAGACATATTCTCTTTATAGACGATAGAAGTAATATATATAATATAAGCTCGAGTAACAACTAAAAATACTTCTTTTGGCTTTAACATAACTTTGACATCTGATTCTGTGTTAGATATTCGGACCATTTGAATATGTTTCTCAAATTGACCTCAAAATTTATCTCGTGTATATCTTAATATAACCCTTAAAGTTAAGTTGTATGTTTTAGTTTGTTTATCTTTCAGATATACTTTTCTTTGTAGATGATATAAATAACCAATATTATAAGTTTAAGTAAATACTAAATTGACTAATATATATATCCTAATCAAATCCAATACTTTTTACCACAAAATAATAGAATATACATAAAATTAAAATTTTCAGTTTAAGCAAAAACAACACCATTAATTAAGTTATTTTATATATAAACATCTTAATGGTATTAAATATTTATTTGATACAAATAAAAGGTTAGATGTGATATTAAGGTGGTGTTAATGGTACTCTTCATTTCATGTATAATTGCTTAATCTGTGGTGAGATTTGATTAAGAAAGTTTACATATCAATCAACTTAGTTTATACTTTATACTCTGTATGTTATCTCTATCGTTAATTTATAAAAAGATTATGTGTCTAAAAGTACAAAGCTAAAACATACACTTTAATTTGCTCATTAAAATAGAAAGAGAGATAGAAGTAGAGATGAGCAAGGAAGATGGAAGGAGAAGTTGATGCATTTTAAGGGATACGTTGGTGGGTGAATTTTGTGAAACATATACGTAAGGGTCTCGCAAGTCAAGAAATGGTCAAATGGAATGAAAGGCGATATAGTCATATTTTCAACAAGGTAGGTGGGGTTGGGGGTCGGGATCGGGTCGGTTGGGTCTAAATCGATCAGGGTCGGCCGGAGTCATAATAAAAAATAATAAAATAATAATTTTAAAATATTCACTAGTCGGGGTCGTGGGCCTACAAACCAACAGGGTCGGGTCCCGATCGCAACCACTCATTCCATAGTTTTCAAACCATTCCTTCTATCTTATATACAGTCCTCGTCTTGTCTTTGTGTTCGAGGGACAATAAAACATAAATAAATTAGACCGGATTGCCAAATTTGTGAATTGGAGCATTCTTGCCATATAGGTATTACAATCATACTGTTTCAAAACGTCGTATGTGTGTAAAGTTCTAATCGATTGGGTTTAATCAACTTCTAATTAATTATACTCTGGTTTTGGTTGTGAAGTATATAATTCCTATCATTTAAACTGTCTGATTTCTATATTTTCAAAGCTTTGGATTTTCGGTCTGATTCCAGAATATAACACTCGGGGACTACTCGATTTTAATAAACTTGTTAAAGATTTTTCATGGGTTATAACTAAAAATACATTTCCGAGTAGGTGTTCTGCTTTAATTGAGTTCAAATTCTGAGCTCTCCTTGATCGCATTTAATAAATCTAAACAGAGATCAAGCTATTGATTTGTTTAGAGGTACAGACACCCAGATTGTTTGAATATTATGTCTCGATTAATCTCTAAAATGGCACCTATTATATCTTTGAATAGATTAAAACTAGGATGTATATATGTTCTTGCTTTCTTCTCCTTCTTCTTTTTTTCAGACATACCCTCGTTATAGATTATAGAGGTAGCATATATAATATAAGCTTAATTAGAAAACTAAGTTGGACACTATAGTAAACATCTAAATTATGTCAAGCTTTTTGATACACCAAATAAAATGTTGGATGCGAAATTAAGATATCAACCTTTTATATCAAGGCAATACTAGACCACCTTGACTTTTATATAGGATAGCTAGCTATAAGAAGTCAGATCTGAAAAAAAATCTCAGTTTAAAAGTTTATTGTTTTGTAGATAAAGTAGCTAGGTTGGTCTAAACAGTGATTAAATGAAACAATCAAACAATGTGAAAATGTAATTCTCTGCCATGTGAAGGTACATTAAGAAATGTAATAAAAGTAGATTTATTTTTAGTCAATCAAATGCATCGAGTTAGGTTCTTTAATGATAGCTATAATTAATTAGACTTCCAATCAAGAAATTTTGTATGACGATATATATAGGTTGATTCTAAGGAAAATTACCTATAACATTCACCACCTTCAATTTTTCCATGTCTATCTTATGAAAGAACTTCACATGTCATGTCGGGATTTTAGGTGTGCACAATTCAATTTGGCATACACTACGGGGTGTTATTGGGAATAACTTAATGGTGATGACTTTCAAAAGTTGTCTCTAATAATGTTAGTCATCACAACTTAAGTCGTTTTCCAATAAAATTATTGTCACGTAGTTATGGACATAAGTCATCTCCGAAATCTTTTGGTGTGACTACTCTTAACCGTCTCAAATAATGTTACTGTCGACGACCCTTTAGCAATTGTTAATAATTTTACAAGCAATGACATTTAGTCATTGCAACTTACGATTTTGGTGACGACTTCTATGGAACCATCGCTAATAATAATGACGACGAGTTTATTTGTGACATACTCATGATAGTTAAGAAGTTGTCATCGATGTGCATTAGCAATGATTTTTGCTTGTTGACAATAATTTTTAACTGTCACCCGTGCTAGCTAGGTTGGGGTTAGATACTTTTTTTTCAAATTGAATTGAATTTAATCATACTCTTCTGGTTTAATTTAGTTTGGTTTTTGTTTAATTTGATATGAGATCCAAAAAGTAACTAGATATTTAAAATAATTATTCAGTTACATAAACTATTGATTGGTTATCAACAATTTAAAAGTATTATTATATTATAGATGCGTGTAAATATTATTTTTAGTAATAATTTATTATTTTATAATTTTTATCTTAATAGGTTTAGTCTGTTTTGATTTTTTTTTTAAAAAACACCCAAACTAGTTGAAACGAATCGTTTTGATTTGACTGTTTACATCATTTTAGGCACACCCCTAGCAGGCTAGCAGGATATTTGACCGGTGACATTAGAGTGTAAAATCACATTTCATAAAAAAACAAAAAATTAATCAACTAAACATGCGTGTAGTAAAAATACGGATGTATAAATAAATAGAAATAACCGGCGTAGCTCTGCCAATTCTTTTTTTTGTGCGACTTTCAATTTGGATCAATAGTTTAATAAGCTCGAAATTAAAAAGCATGTTATGTGAGATTGCAAAACTCCCGGTATTTTAGAAGCTTGTTCGAAAATAGACAATAAATCTAGAAGATAAATCAGTTTAGAAAAATCGGCACTTTTATGCCTTGGTCAATGTTTTTTCTTACCGTATAGCTCTGGCATAAGATGTCACGACCCGGATTTTTAACATGCACAGCGGAAGATAATCCGGCGACGTAACGGGAAAGGATATCGGTC
Source organism: Cryptocoryne crispatula var. balansae (assembly GCA_036172225.1). Taxonomy (NCBI): domain Eukaryota; kingdom Viridiplantae; phylum Streptophyta; class Magnoliopsida; order Alismatales; family Araceae; genus Cryptocoryne; species Cryptocoryne crispatula. Next base: position 2,994,494 of record CM069926.1, read on the forward strand.
TGGAACCAAATAAGACTAAAATCACAATCCAAATAAATAATTCCAAACTTTACAACATAATATCACCATAAACAAACACCTATCTAAACAAATTAAATACCGACATTGAATGATACTCCACTAGTTCCTCGGACTCCAAAACACCTCTACGCTTCTGCTGCGCTAAACCTGCACTCCTGAAAATATTAACAACGGAAGGGGTGAGTCACAACAGACCTAGTAGGACTTACACCCGAACTACCCCACTATAATAGTGATTTCTAATGGTATAATAGAATAATAAGCCTAAAAATCAGATTATCATACATAAGATTAAGCTAATTATATATCTTCAATTAAGTGATTACAAAGATCATTCTACTACCCCATATGATAACATGACTCTAAATGCATTAAAACCGACATAACCTACACATTAAACTGCTATAGGTATGCTCAGAACACATAGACCTGACATAAAACCAATGACACATCTAGAACACTAACATCTATGCCAAACACACAACTAGACACCTGTCTGAGTAAATTTCATGCTCCATCTGATAAATGTAGTAACATCACAAAACTAGCACCAGATTTACCATATAGTAGGAAGTAACATATAGTAACTAAATCCCATAGTACACCTAGGCAGGGGTGCACTTAGGATGAACCGCGGTATCTGGGATCGAAGGATGCTCCAGATTGTTCTAATTCATCCGTCGCCCACAGGACCGAACCATAGTACGGTGAAGTATATTTCCATCACAATGCGACTCGCTGCACTAACCACATTCCACACCACGCAAGCATATAATTAACTCGAACGGTAAAACGGGGAACATTTAATTGGCAATCAAACATGAAATACATAGATGAACACCCATGGTTCTATGCACCACATATTTGCATACCATACCACAGTCTATCACAAAACTAATGCATATAAATAAGATCATGCAAAATACAACCTAACCATGACAATTACATGCTTAAACAGAACTACCTATCACATAAAAGAAAATAAACTAAATTCTAACAACATTAGGCCTAAACCTTACGTCGGCTTTTTATCAAATCGGGATATATATATTTAAGGTTCACCGTGATGCAAACATTGCTAAACTAACTAGGTTCAACTATAAAGACATATCTAACATGCTAACATGCAAAATTGAATAATTATCTAACATGATGAATAATCATGAATATAGGACAATCTAAACATGTATGATTACACAAGCTAATCTAAACTCTATCTAATCATGCCAATAAATCCAAAACAACCCATTAATCACAATCTTCTAATCCTGGTGATCTAAACATGATTCTTACTGTTTAATAAAAATATTAGAGTGCTAAGGATAGCCGAGACGCCTATCTTAACGGCGACGACGAACGGCGCACGGAATCGATCCGGGTGAAGAATATATTGTCGTGATCATGACGACGAGGAAAGACGGAATCAAATGGTAGTGGGGGGGGAGAGAGCAGGAGAGAGAGGGCGCTGGAGGGAGGAGAGAGACAGGAGGGAGGGCGGGAGAGAGAGACTGCGCGAGAGAGAGAGAGAGGCGCTGGGGGGTATACCGCGAGAGGGGGGGGGGGGGGTTGGCGCACGCGTGGCGCACCGCGCGGGGTGGCGCGGCGGAGAGGGGGAATCGGGCGCACGCGCGGCGTGCGCGCGGGGAGGCCGGGCGGCAACTGCGGGCGGCGGAGGGAGAGCACCGGCGGCGGCGCGCGGGGAGGGCGGCGGACGATCGGGCGGCGGCCGGGCTGTGGCCGGCGGGGAGAGAGTGCGAGGTGCGGCGGCGGAGCCGGGTGTGCGGCGGGCGTACGCGCGCACGCGGGCGGCGGTGTGCGGCGGCGTCGGGTGAGCGGCGCGTCGGACGGCGGCGACCAGCGGGCTTGGCGCCGGGCGGCGGCGACGCGGAGGGCGTAGGACGCGGGCGGTGGGCGGCGCCCGGCGGGCGAAGGTGGCCGCCGCGGAGGCGCGCGGCGGCGGCGACACCGGCCGGTGGTGGGCGGCCGCGCGCGAGGAAGATGGCGCGTCGCGCGCGGCCGGGCAGGTCGCCGGCCGGCGGTGCGGGTGCCTGCACGCGGGCGCGAGCGGTGGTGCTTGGGCGCCGGGCGGCAACCGCGGCGGCGACGGCGCGCGAGAGGCGGTGCGCGGGCGCCGGTGCAGGTGGCCGGGTGGCGCCGGCGGCGTCCGGGTGGGTGCAAACAGAGGAGGAGGAGGAGGAGGAGGAGGAGGACGGGCCGGCTGCGCGCGCTCGCGGCGCAGAAGGAGAAGAGGGAGGGTGGCCACGCGGCTGCGGGGAATATATAGAGGGGGAGGAGGAGGAGTCCGAGGGGGACCGGGGGATTATAGTTAGAGTTTGATCGGGAGAGGGAAGGAGGCGGCGGTTTAGGAAAATTATCCGGAGGGAGAGAAAAATGGGAAAGATAAAGGAAGAAGGTAAATTAATATAAATAAAATTAATAATAAATATAATAACTATTTTTTTATTTAAATATCGTGGGTATTACATAATAAGATTCTTTGACGTGAATATATATATTTTTTGGTTGCAAAATGATATATGTTAATATTATTTTATCGTAAAATATAAGCGATACTATTGCATCCAATTACCAATGGATTAAATATGCATTTTAACACAGAACTATTAATAAACATCAACTAAATTCAATCTAACTAGGTTATAAAGTTCTTGGTACCGATGTAAAAAAAAATTTACAACGTCCAAATCAATAAGTACCGCGTATATGCACGGAAGTAGGATTTTCGCACCTTATGCGGACATGCCGACGGCGCCGGAGAAGAGGTGCTTCCGGAAGAAGAGACCTCTCGACGAGGACGACGCCGATTCCGGCGGCGAGGAGGAGCGCAGGCTTGTCTTTCGTCGATCTCTCCAAGCTGTCGACATTTCGAAGTTTTGTTCCTTAACTAAGTAAGTGCCACATTTTTTGCAGGTTGGCCTTGGAGGAGGTGAAGTTCCTGCAGAAAAACAGGGAAAGAAAGGGGGGCATCCCCGCTCTTCCTACCTCCGATCAGTCAGGTACCAGGGCCGTCGGTAGCGGCGGGGCGGACCCACAGAGGGGTGGGCTCAAGAAGAAGGAAACCGATGGCGGGGGCGTGGGCGGGGGTGGAGGAGATGGCGAGAAGGATGACCTAGTACTGCAGGATACGTTCGCCCAAGAGACAGCCGTCACCATCGAGGACCCAAATATGTAGGTGGCTGCCTCTGGAAAGCCCTAGATTCCCCCCCAAGCTTACCTCGATTATTCTGCTGAGGCTTGCTGACTGATAATGGCAGGTTGAAGTACGTAGAGCTGGAATTGGCGAAGCGGAGGGGAAGGGAAGTGAACGGTGAAAAAGGTGATCAGGTGGAAAGTGAGCTGAAGAAGTTGGAGGACGAGCTATATTCAGTTCCCGAGCATCTCAAGGTTGATTTCGTGACCATAGAACTGGAATTAATTCCTATACAATTTTTTGTGAGACTCTCTTGATCAAAGTTTTCGTGTTACTCAAAAATATTCGTCTGTCTTCACTTTCTGTCACTTTGTGGTTATCACATGTTCTCACATTACGTGTGTTAATGAGGATATATCATATTATATTTAGTGGGAAACAGTTACCTTTTTGATATCTCAAGCATATGATGATGGATTGCTTTTGTAGGAAGTCTGAAGAAATTACTTGTGGACTTCTATGAAATAGATATGACTATATCACCTTTGCATTTGGTCCACAATTTGTTATGGCATTTACATTTTGGGTTGGTCAAGAAACATATGTGCATATTGCATTTTTGGTCAGTGCAGAACATGATAATATTTACATATACGCGAAGGGTGGCCATATGTCCCGACCACTAGTCCACCACTGAATTTTGAGATATCAAGATGCCCTTTTCTGCACGGGTTGGAAGAGCAAAATGCTTTATGTTTATTATCTAAGATGCTTTGCAGCATCCATTATATTTATTTTCCATTTTAAAAGTTCCCAAAGGGTATATGTAAAAAATTGAGGCTATCAGAGCACAATTATTTTGGCAACGGACCAATGATAAAAAGGGTCTCCATGTTTTTAAGTGTAATCATGTGTGCAGATCAACAAAGGAAGGTAGAGTGAACTTAAAACTCTCCATAAAAATAGGAACAATGCATTTCTGACCAAATGGTCGTGGAAGATGAACACCAATCAAAATGCTTTGTGGGTGAGACTTATCTTCTCCAAGTATGATATTTGGGAAGGTGGTCAGTCGGTCTAAGATTTCAAGAACAATGGCAGGTTATCTCATTTATGGAAAGTCATTCTCTTAAATTGGGAGCTTTTTATATTCTCATCTCGTATTTTGATTGGTAATGGTAAGAGGACCTCCTTTTAGGGTGACCGATGGATTGGGCACACCCCTCTTGCTTATTTGTTTCCATCTTTCTTTAAATTATCGTGCAACCTGTAGGCAACATTCTTCAGCTGTTGGGATGCCAGAACAAAATGGAGTATTTCTTACAGAAGAGCTCTTAAGGATGAGGAAATATTGGATCTCTCAAATTTGCTTACTATTCTTGATCCTTGAGGATGCTCCGAGGATAAAGAGGATAAGTTGGAATGGTTACCATGCAACAAGTATACCTTCTCTGTTAAGTCTATCTTGTGTAAGCTCGCTATGGGAGGGGTGGAAGTACCGTGTCATAAATGTGTATGGGAGGTCACCTGTTCCAATCAAAATCAGGTTGATGCTTTGGAAGATTGCTATGAATCTTCTCCCCACCAAAAGTTATTTCCACAACATTTTGCCAAACATTTCCTCAGTCTATGTTTTCTGTGGTGGAAAAGATGAAACTTTGTATCAATTTCCTATGGTATATCGTTTTCACAAGCTGGAATTTACAGTGATCAGAACCCGCCAATTTGTTGTCCCTCTCGGAAGTGGTTTGCTATTAATCCATGACCCTCTGACCTATTAATCTGGAAGCTCCTTTTGCCGGCAATGCTTTGGTAAATCTAGAAAACCAGGAAAAGAAGAATATTTGCGGAACATTCTGAGAATCTTATATGCATTCTTCAGCTGATGGTGGCTTATGTGAAGGACTGGGTGTACTCTCAAACATGATGTCCTTTGGATGATTCTACTATCAAAGAGTAAATTAATCATCTTTCTTTATATTTTGTGTAGGCTCTGTGTTTTTCCTACAGTCTTGGTAGTTTGTCTTATCTTTGTTTCTCTCCTTTTCTTTTGTGTAGGGAATCTCTCCCTCTTTCTCTCGCTGTATTTCCATTTTGTTTTTGCAATCGATAGAAAAATTTGCCTCTTGGGCTTACTAAAAAAAGATGCCCTTTTCATTTGCCTGAACAATGTGCCTGACCTCGTAAGCAGATGGGAAAACAGATACAAGGACAAGGGTGCTATGCAAGTATGTGGAATATTTTACATGCGACCTTGTGAACCTTACAGCTGGAGAGAAAAGAAGACATTTCAACTAGAAGACTTGACGGAAAATAATGTAGTTTCTTTGTTTGCTGTAACGTGGGTGAGTGGTGCAGGGTGAACGTACCTTTGAAATTCTGTAATGGTGCTCTCTTCCATTTCCTTTTGCCATAGCCTTGCACGACCTTGGTGTAGATATCTTCTTGTTTGTTCATTTTTTGTTGTCAATCTGTTTTGTCCAACAGATCACTTGTTGTCTTTTATTTTCAATACAATTGTGGTAACAACCACTTTTTTAAAAAAAATCTTGACCACTAATCATTGATCATAAATCGTGCATTTATTGTTTCTCAGGTCAAGAGAAGGAATCCAGAAGAAAGTTCTACTCAATGGACCACCGGGATTGCGGAAGTTCAACTTCCCATAGAGTTAAGACTCTAACCTCTATATTTTGTAGCATTATTTTATAATAACCAGTAGACATGTACAAGTCTGTTGTTTGTCCTCTTATTTCTTTGTTCTCTCTCTTACAGATTATCTATATTTTCTTTGCTTGCTTTTTCTGTCTGTTTCTCTTTCATGATATTGAATTCAAGTTCATTCTTTTATAACAGCATAAACATGATAAATGGGAAGTGTTGATTTTCTGTAGTTAAGGAAAAGAAGGCAAATTTGTGGTTTCTCAGAAAAGGAGGTGTAACTTTAGGAGATCAATTCTCTTAGTATATTCTAAGTCACTTGAAACTAGTAAGTTTGTACTTTATGATGTTACGTTTTGTCACTTTGTCATATTCTGCTATTTAGTAGTTATGATGACATGCAACGAGAAGAAATGAGCAAAAAAGATGTGAACAATAGGAAAATATGTACAGTGTAGAAAGAAATTTATAAAAAAAATGAGGGAAACAACTTAGGGCTTCACTAGTCTGATTCTACATATTTGATGAAGCAGATTTACATTTTCTGGTAATCGGTCAATAAGATACTTAATCAGGGAAGTGCGATAGGATTCTCTTTCCTCTCTCTTCTTTTCTGCTGCACATACTATGTTTACTGAGAAGTGGTACAATATATGCTAGCCCTCACCTTGCTGCTGAATGCATCTTGCCTGTGCTTTTGTTGTATCATCTTCCATAGTTATATAGTTCTCTATTACTAAGAATACCAAAAAGGATCATTCAGGAACTTCACTTTTTTGGAGAATTGATTCCATTTGAAATATGTGCCACCAATGGTCTTATGAGTCGTCTTGACGGAAACTATTAATTCCAGGCAGTTTTTTCAGAGGATTTCTGTTATCCCTTGGAAGTCAGAATGGTATTTGATATTTCTCTGATTGGATTTTCCATGTGAGCGTTTCTATAATGAGATTCTTCAGTCTAAGCTTGAGCTTGGAAATTGCTTCTGCAATTGAGCTGGTTTTCTCTCCTCTGTCCTTTGTTTCAGGGATGGATGGACTCTTCTCCATGCTAGGTTAATGAAATTCCCTTTTTATTTTTTTTTTATTTTTTGTGATTTATTTTGAAGACAAATTGGGAGAAGAGACATTGTGATGGTTGGCTCATATCAGGTTCAAAGTTAAAGAAGCGGAGGTCCAGTTGAAGTGGAGCATATTGAGATGATATAAGGGAAAAAGTGATGGCATGCATCTAGATTACTCTAAATGATGGTATTGCAATTTGAGTCGGAGGATCTGAGCTTCTCTGAAGAGGCAACGTCCTGTTTGGTTAGGGTGTTAAAAACAATACCATATCAATTTTGATATTGATATTTCTAGAGGATAGAGTATCAATTATGAAATTGATACAAGCGGACACTTGTATTACAATTCATCCCTTGTTTGTGTTACAAATTTTAAAATTGATAGTGATGGCCAAACACCTTGTGATGATTTATATCAATATCAATTTTAAAATTTATAATGATAGAAGCGTATAATATGTTGCCAAATAGGCTGTAAGCTTAACTTGATTAGAGTGGAGAACTTGAGATGTAGTCCACGTAGCTGATCTCCAGTAATTTAAGGTAACTTCAATTAAGTAATTTAATTTTTTTTCGCTGTTTAAACTGTAAACTACAATGTATAAACTTGTTTAGGTGATCTTGAGATATATATATATATATATAATATGACAAGAACAAGGGCAATCAAGTCGATATGATACCTAATGTCCTGTTTGATTAGAGTTTCATTTTTGGTACTATATCAATATTGATATTAATATTTTCAAATGTTGAAGTATCAATATCAAAATTAATACGAGTTGACACTTGTATTACATAATATGTTTTGTTTGCACTATGATGTAACCTCAAATTTAACAAAAGATTTGATATCTTTTTGTTTTGGAAATTCATTTTCCTTTTGAATTTGAATTAGACCTTAGCATTGACTTTGTAAGAAAATAGATGATATTTCATAAAAGTACTAACTAGGGTCAAAATTATGTGTTGAGGTTGTTAGGTTCTTTGAAAATTTATTTTGACCTCTCCCCGTCGGATGGTGCGAAGATCCGACGTTAATTACATCGAGATAACTCGAATACCCTTGATTAAGCGTCATGGCAATCCATTGTAGTAGAAGACATACATCCACAGTAAGCATTCACACAAATATAGGAGAAAACAACTCCATGAATTTGCTGGAAGGCAAGCACTTAATGTGTTTTGGATTTAGTTTGAATTATTTGAATTGAATTGATTTGAATTTTGGTTTGATTAATTTGAATTTGAGTTGAATTTGTATTTGAGTTGATTTGATTTAGTTTGAATTTGAGTTTTGTTTAGATTGGTCGAAATTTGGATTTGGTGTGTGAGTTTTAATTTGATTTGAATTTGATTCAATTTGAGTTGGTTGATTGATTTAAGTTTATTTGGAATGGATTTGATTGGAATTTGATTCGTTTGAATTTAATTTGAGAGATTTATTTGGTTGACTTGATTGATATGGATTGAATTAAATTTTGATTGAATTTGATTTGAGTTTAATGTTGAATTTGATTTATTTGAGTTTTTATCTGCTTGAATTCATTTGAATCTGATTTGAATATGTTTGGAGTTCTGTGTTTTGAGTTGGGTTGATTGGAATTAAAATTTGATGTTATATTTCAGGTTCTTACTGTTAAGATTTCAGGTTCGGAATTCAATTGTGGTTTGATTCAATTGGATTTGGGCAGATTTGTTTGCTTTTACTGAGTTTAATTTGAACAGGTTGGGATTTTAGTGAATTATCTTCAGATTTCAAGTTTCAAATTTAAGTGACCTGATTTTAGACTTGACAGATTTTAGATTTCAAATTCTGCAGATTCTTAAATTTGTCCAGATTATGGATTCTGCAATCTTATAGGTTTCGACCTCTCATTTTAAATGTGAAGTTCAAACTTGCAGATTTTGGATTTTCAGACTTGTGTGTTTTAAACCCAAATTTCAGATTTTTAAATGTTTCAAACTGTACGTTCCAGATTTAAGGATTGACTCAGATTTCACAATTCAGATTTTGGATTCCCTACAGATTCTGTACGAATTCAGATTTTTGATTTAATGAGGATTCAGATCTTCAGCTTTCTGGGTTCCGATTGCAGATTTTATGCTTCAAAATTTCAGTTTCCAGATTCCAGATTTTTAGGTCTTGAATTTCAGGAGTGATTTTCAGAATTTAACAGATTTCGGATTTTACAGGTTCAGAATTTCAGATTCGATGTATTTTTTATTTCAGATTTTTCTGTTGCAGGTCTGGATTTCGAATTCTGGAGTTCAGATTTTTGAATGTGTGGCTCAAGTTGGAATCTGGTTCCAGATGTAGATTCTGACAGAATTATGTATTGAATTTGATTTAAATGGTTTGATGTTGTTCCCATTTTACAGATTGCAGATTTTTTATTGTCTTGCCTTCCAAAAATTCATGATGCAGTCCTCTTCTTGTGTCATTGACATGTGCACTTAACGTGAATTTCATTTGTTCTCTCAAAAAATATGAGACATGATTACAATTTGTCCAGGAATCTGGTTCCCTGAGTTCTTGATGAACATGGAACCTGTCTGATCGATTTGAGATGGAAAGCACCCGGTCTTTGATAGACTTATGGGCATTCCTCTCACTGATTTGAGATTGAGCATGTCCCGGCCTTTGATAGGCTTGTGGGGACTCAGCTCCCTGTCTCGAGGCGAGCATATCCCGGTCTTGATAGACTTGTGGGAAATTAGCTCATGTCGATCTTCATGGCTCCTTCTACGAGTTGATGAACTTGTCATTTCGTGGGCGGCATGTACCCGGTCTTTGATAGACTTACGGGCCTCCCCACTGTTTTGAGATTGACTACACCCGGCTTTTGATAAGCTTGTGGGCAATCAACTCACTGATTAAACCTCATTAGCTCATAGTTTGGCATATCGGCATGTTGATCATGCATAGCCTTCCTATGGCATAATGGGTAAGAAACTCCCTCTTGGGGCATGGTAAGACATTGGGGTCTTTTCATTAGACCTTTGTATGTCCACCTTAAAAAGTTAAGGGGAAGGTTTAGTAACCGACCCACAAATTCTTTTAAGTTTAGCCGAGACCATGTGGTGGGTTTTTAGCCGTCGTATGCTTGCCATCGGTTTGTTGAATTAGTTAATGAATTTTTATTTAATTTCTGTGAATTGTTTGTTTTATTTTGATTTTTGAATTATGGGTCAAGAAGCGTGCTAAAAAGTCGGCTTATTGCTTTCCCATTTATTTTGATTCTTTTAAATTATGCCGAGACCATGTGGCGGGTTTTTAGCCGGCCAATGCTTGCCATCGGTTTGTGAAATTAATTAATGAATTTTTATTTAATTTTCATTTGATTGTGTATTTTAAAAGAGAGACTTCTCTTTTCTTTTTATTCTGTCCGCAGACCTCAAGTTAATGGGCCCGAGCCCATTTTTCTTCTCCTTGCGCCCGCCGGCTGGTCCAGCGGGTGCCTCTTTTTTTTTTTAAACTTCTTTCACCAGGTGGGCCCCACACCTCGTTGACTGCCCGGTCAACCCTTCTTTCACGCGCGGCTCACGCGGCCACGATGGGCGCACGCGTGGCTCACGCGACCGTCCCCCCCTTTTTTTTTTACAACAGGTGGGCCCCACCGTATGATGCCACGGTGGACATAAGTCGGGGGGAAAATAATCCCCCCGGCGACCGTCGTCTTCGCTCGGCCCCGGCTGCGTCTGCGGCTGCGACGGCGGAAGAGGAGACCTTCGCGGCTTGGAGGTGGCTTCCGGCGAGGCTTCGACAGCTCCGGAGGAAGGTCTCGGCGGCAGCTAGCTCCGGAGGGAGTCCCCGTGGTGCCGGCAAGCTGTGGAAGGAGCTCCTGCGACGACGACAAAGACTGGAAGGGATTCCGACGGTGGCGGCGGCAAGTTGCGGAAGGTTTCCGGCGACGGCAAGCCAGCTTCCGGAGGGAGTCCCGCGACGTGCGGTGTTCGCTCTTCTTCTCTATATCTCTTTCTCTCTTTCTTTCGCTCTCGGCCTCTCTCGGGGGTGTTGACGCAGCCTCGGGGGGTTTCACCGCACTCTCGGGGGTGTTCGCACAGCTTCGGGGCTCTGTCCTGCACCGGTCTGACCTGCACGGGGGATCTTCTGGGGGTCTTCTCTCTTGGGGGTCTGCTCGTACGGGGGGGTCTTCTTATAGGCTTGGTGCGGTACCCTCCCTCCGTCGGGAGACTTCCCGCGATGGAGATTGCGATCCCGAGAGGGACTCGGAGCAATCCCGGATTGCTTGGGATCGAGCTCCCCTTCCCTTCCTATCCTCAACTGCCTTCTTAAGGCAGTTTCCTGCTGTGCGCGGGCACTGAATCCGGGTAGAATCCAATGGGGAGTCGATCTCCTTCCCTAATCCGACTGCTCCTCTCCATTTATTCATTTATTTATTTTCTGACGTGGACTGGCTATAGAAGAGATGGCATCTATGGGCCGGCTGCTGGCTCCACGGCTGCTGGCCCGATTGGGCTGTTCCGGACCTCAGTTCCAGGCGCGGCCGCTCTTCTCTCAATTGCTGGCCCGTTTCTCCTCTTTTTTTTCTTTCTCCTCTTTTGTTTTTCTTTTTTTTTAACACGTATGTCACATACGTATCAGTTTTTTGAGTGCCAACACACTACACATTTTAAAATTGATACAATTAATCAAACACCTCTTAATCATTCCTATCAATATCAATTTCAAATTTGATAGTGATAGAGGTACCTAATAGTGTTACCAAACAGGGCGTAAAGAATGTAGAAACAACACACTATAGTGACAATTACCAGACAAAGAAGTTGTACATTCTGAATTAAATAATAAATGACAGAGAACCTCATCATGGTTTTTCTTTTTCTAGTATTTGTGTGGTGTAAATATTTTAAAAATAGGAGACAAATTTATATTTTACGATATTAGCTGGGATATAGTTGTTTACTATTGTATCATCTGCTATATTACTGAACTGTATTTAAACTTAAGGTACTGAATTTGTGCATGATGCATGATTCTATTTTCATGCTTCACCATAAATTTCTTGTAGTTTTCAATACATTAGGAACATGATTCCATTTTTTTGTTTTGCTAGATACAAGCTTAGAAATATTGAGGAGACGGAGGCTGCAAAGAAGCTCTTGCAAGAAAAGAGGCTGGCTGGGAAAACAAAGTCAGAACTGAACATCCCCTCGAGTTACAGTGCAGATTATTTTCATCGTGGACGAGATTATGCTGAAAGGCTTCGTAGAGGTTTGTCCTGTTTGTGATCTTAAATATCCTTGCCAAATGCATCATTCTTCTTCTACAAGTTGCTTTCAAATTAAAGGATTTTCCCGTTGTTTTGCTACTTCATTGTGGGAAGCTGCTAAATCTGTCTCGTCCCTATTTTTGATAAATGAATGCTTTCCATTAGTTTAGCAAATTACAATGAGGTGAATATTGAGAATGACCAGCTGATACATACATTTTGTTTGTAAAAAATGTGCATCTTAAAGTTCAAAAAAATTATTTTGGTTCGGTGGACATACTGAAGCAGCCACTTTAAGTAGCCAGTTTCCCTTGAAAACAACTTCAACCATTTTCACTGCAAAAGTGACAGCAATGTACGGCATCACTTCAACCTAAGTGGGACAGGTTTATGATATTCGGTCCTGCTTTAATTTTGAATATTGAAAATGAATACAATGTACGGCATCCATAGCCAGCCAATTGAAAATTTCAAGTTTCTGCATTTCATCAACATCAACAAAGTTAGGCAAATTTCTTTTCAAGTTTATTATTATTGCTGTTGTGCGGTGTGGTGCTGGATAAATTGGTATTGTCACCCCGAAGCATCTAGTGAACAGCCTCATCAGTCGATGGCACAAGCTTTACCTGGTAGCATAAATTCTGGTTCAATTGCTTCATCATCAGATGGACATCCTTGACTGACTTTTTCTTCGCTGGATGCAAGAATCCTCAGTCTAACTTTATAACCATCGTCATTCATCCAAAGAATGCAGCACTTCATTTGTAAAAATAAAGGAAAGAAAGGTTAATAAGTTCATCAGACCATGAGTTTATTTAGAAGATAAAACCAGCATAAAAACAGAAAAAAAATTACTGCTTCTTTCTTCCTAAGACACCATGTGGAGGAAATAAGAATAAAGTCCAAGCAAAAGCAGGAAGATTAAATAAAAATACTCCAGTCTTCTGATAATTCCCATGATAGAAGTAACCTTGCAGTACCAAGCTCCAGCCGTTGCCCAATCTTGTTGAAGTTGCCATGTTATTCTGAGATGTCGCCTGAATACTGGGAAGTGTCCATAAAAACTTGATTCTTCAAATCGTCCAGATAGCCCATGAAGATCGTCAGAGTAAGGTTCGAGATTGCTTCATTGAATGGAGAGAGCATCAGACCACTCCACAACATAATCACTTGCCGAACAGTGAACATTGCAACATCTACCAATATCTTTTCCAAATAGCCTATAGCAATGTTTTAAATTCAATTCTGCATTTAAGAAAAAACACGATCATCCTTTTTTTCAAAGGATGTTGGGTATAGAAGAAAACCACTATGTACATTTCTTACAAGCCCATCTAGCCATCCAGGCACCTTAAATATGGAACAAATAGATAGACTAGACAGAAATGATTTAACCAACACCCATTTGCAACCAGCAGTAACTTCCCTTTTCCAATCCGTAACTTTCTTCCAGACTTAATATGGATTCAATCATCATTCTTGGTGGTTTTATCTGAAATAGGTAACTTGAGATATCTGATGGGATTGAATCTCTTGAAACATCAGTAAAGTTACTTCTTTCTAATCAGTTCCACTATCTCACTTGTTTTTTGAAAAGTTAAACCTTTTGACCATTTATTTGCTTGTATACGTAGAATCTTGGCTTTAAAATTAAGCACCTTTTCCATGATAGCAACTGAAGAGATCAGAGTATCGTCTACAAACCGAACATGTGTAACAGTGTAACTTACCTTGTCTTTGCCTTCTTGAATTCCTTCAATGAATCTGTCGTTAGTAGCCTTTTTCTAAAAGGAACTCACAAACCGACTCAGAATCACAAATAGATAAAGGTGACGGAGGATCACTTTGTCTTGATCACCTCAAGCTAGAGAAAAGAACCAATAGGATGTCAAGTGAACCAATCTCGTGGACCTAATGCAACTTCTGAGTTGTGACCTATTTAACCCACCCGCCATCATACGCTGTAAGGTTAAAAACTATATATACAGTATATCTTGTTGCCGTATGCCTTCTTAAATTTAACTTGTGAACCACATTTATTCTTTGTTGAGTGCTGCTCTTGGGCACATCCCTTGACAAACACGAAGCTATCAAGAATCATTGGGTCTTTCTTAAAGGTTGTTTGGTTTTTAGTCCACCACTTTGTCAATTGCTTTCATCAATATATTGATCAGCGACTTTCACAGACTATTGATGAGAGACTGATGGGCCTTTAATATCTTATATCTTTGGTCCAATCTTTGTCAGTTACGAGCGTCAAACGATGTACAATCTTGATCCGCTTGGATTATTTCGGGATGAACATATAATGCAGTGAAACACATTTTTGGCCACATCCCAGGAAGTTTGGGAAAACATATGATCCAAACCAGGTTATATATCGTCACTCAATTGAAAAACTCCCTCGCTAACTTCCTCCTCTGTAATAGCTTTGGAAATGCTGCCCCCTTCTTCATTTGGCTTTTCAAAGCTGTCATTTCATTTCATTTATTAAAGGTCTCCGACCGATATCCTCGATCTGTCCGTTTATGTCTCTCATGTTTTTACTGTCTGTCAAAATTCCCGACACTAGTAATAAAATGTTCTCTCACTCCCCACTGCATGAAAAAAACTGTTTATACCCCTTTCTTCCACAAATGTTCCTTGCACCCTTTTTCCATTTAAGTTTCTTCATTAGCATAAAGTTGCTGTATGCTTATGCTGATTTTATCTCTTTGAGATATCCATTTTCCCAAATCTGAAACCTGCAACTTATATTCCTTCAGAGAATCCTGAACTGTACAAAGAGAGAGGCGAGGATGGTGAAATGATTGGAACGAAAAGTGGGAATGCTGCTACCGCAGGTGTCATCGGAAGAAGGCAGGCAGCCACGGACGAGATCACGCTTGAACGCTTCCGGAAACGAGAACGCAATCGCGTCATGCGTAGATAACTTCTGTTCATTGCAGGACGTTTCTCAAATCGAAGTATGACTCTGTAGCATGGCTTTTATTTGTCATTGTAACTCTACGGCTGTCATTCGGGCATATGTGGAGAAATCACGATACACTCCTTGCCTATTGCTTCTCCTTGAAAAATGATCAGATTCGATGGCATAGAGATTTAGATACATGGAATTGTTCACTGGGTATTTCCTAGGTGCCTTTTCTTTCTTTCTTTTTCCCTTTGATGGTCAGTGGCATTACCTATTTAAATGGAAATGTAAGTGTGTGTATATAGTGTTTCTCAGCTAAAATACACGAGTGTACCTCGCTTTCTTGTAATTTGGCCTGCAATTTCATATGTAGTCGATCGTATAATGGCGGAATAAATTTAGCATCTTCATTTCAGTGGTCGAGCATTATGGGCAGTTTTGTTTGCCATTCTCTTTAAAACTGAGATGTGAATTGTCTATATGTAGCCTTTTCCAAATCTTTATGGTGGGGTCTTTTACAGGTACCATCGTCAAACTCTTCGAAAGGAAATTGACACTGCCTTCTGCGGGCGGTGTATGGATACACTATTAACTGTCTGGTAATGTTAATTTTGACATTTAAGTTGAATTTTATATTAATGTGTCGTATAAATGTTAAAGTCAACGCTATTAATTTTGGAATTCTAATCAAACAGGTCCTTAACAGGAGTGTCTGTGTGTGGCAGTACATAATTTTGAGATAAAACAGAACACTGCAGTAAAATAATATTAGTAAGATTTTGTAGCGTTTGATATAGTATAAATTTGTGCGTACTTTTGCAATAAAATAAGATGTTAGAATGGATTCTAATACCTTGTTTGGTTTGAGTATCAATATGTCAATTTTGACATTAAAATTTTTGGAGGATAGAGTATCAACGTCAGAACTGACACAAGTGATATGTACAACAACATTTAAAATTGATACTGTTAACTAAATGTTTCTTGATTTATAATGATATCAATTTTAAAACTAACAGAGGTGCGGTTAAACTTAAATTAGTTTTGATATTTACCGGTATCTTTTTTTTTCATATTGACGTATCTTGATAAAAAAGATCTAAAAATATTAATTTTACCTCTAAATTTTTTTTGCGAAATACAAAATCTTAATTATTTGTATCTGAAAATAAAAATTCTAACGAATCACTTAAATTTAAGTAATTTTTAAAATTTTTTATTACATTGAGACGTTTCACCATGCAGTTTGAACGTCTAGTTAGTGGCTTGTCTAGAGATTAGCCAATACAACGAGACCTGATAAAGTGTCAAAATTAATACTATACTGATTTGAATATCCTAACCGGACATATCCGAACTTAACAGTAACTTATTTTCTTTTCTTTTTCTTATTTTAAAATATAACAGTAACTAATTTCAAACCACAATAATAACAGTAATAGGTTTGAAAACATGTCGTTGGATTTTTTATAAGTAATAAATAATAATTCATGAACCATTGCACTCCGGACAAGTTAACGGGTCGGATTCATTATGGATCGGGTTAGTAGGTTATGTACGATGCTTCGTTACATTACATATCGGACTTTCTCCGGGTTCATATCGAGGTCTTCCTTGCCGAAGGGGAAATCCCGACGGAGAGGAGAGCGAGAAAGAGAAGCCGTAACCATGGCCGCTTCCGCGATGCTCCTCGACACCAGGCAATCGGCCGCAGCTCTGCCGCTCCTCCCTTCATCCAGATTTGTTGCCGATGGCGCTACCTCTCCCCCTGGCGACGAGGAAGACCTCTATGGCCGCCTTAAGGCTCTCCAGCGCCAACTTGAGTTCATCGAGATCCAGGAGGAGTACGTCAAGGACGAGCAGAAGAACCTGAAGCGGGAGCTACTGCGCGCGCAGGAGGAGGTTAAGCGCATTCAGAGCGTCCCTCTTGTCATCGGTCAGTTCATGGAAATGTTGGACCAGAACAACGGCATCGTCGGCTCCACCACGGGCTCCAACTACTATGTAAGAATTCTGAGCACCATCAACAGAGAGCTGCTTAAGCCGTCGGCATCAGTGGCTCTGCACCGCCATTCCAACGCGCTGGTGGACGTCCTGTCCCCCGAAGCGGATTCATCCATCTCCCTCCTCAGCCAGTCAGAGAAGCCCGATGTCACATACAACGTAAGTAGAAAACGGTGTTTATTTGGTGATTAATCTGCACTTTTTTTTTGTTAAACGATTAATCTGCACTTATTTTTCTAAATACATGTCCTATGGACGTGAGTAAAATGTTTTTTCTTTTCTTCTGTATCTCTTTCCTCTTTCTGTCTATTTGAAAAATATGGTTATGATTTCCGACGAAACGAAATACCTTTCTTCTTTATGACGCTTAATGTCTTTCTTGCCGAAAGAAAGGTTTGTGTGATGTCTTATCTGGTTGCCAGACTTAGGTGTCTACTTATCTACTGCCAGTCATTTTTAGGTAGTGCTCACCATCTTAGTTCCGTTGGTCAAATGGATTGACTATGAGCTTATACAGTGTCAGATCAATTGGTGATCTAGCGTCGGCTCTTGTCCTATTAAAACTCCGTTTCAAAATTTATAAATTTTTTCTCTGTGAAGGGAATATCTCACATGATTTTAGGCACAATTTGTTTATGGTCGCTTTGAGTGAAGTTCAATTGGTTATTGGGAGAAAAGGGTGTCAATATTAACACATTTTTAGGATAACTTTGGTAAAGTTAGAAATTCTTCTGTCTAAATGAGTCCTAAGTAAGTTTGCAGTTATATTAAGAAAGAATACAATGGTATGATTTGAGTATCTTATGACTTTTTTAATTTGGTTTGTGCATTTGTGCTCTAAATAGGATGTTATGTCTTGTCTGAAATGGTCCCAGTATACTCTGAGTCTTTAATAGAAAAGTTGATAAAGTTGATTATGGTGCTAACTGCTAATATTGTAATACGCTGAAGTGCTTGCAATAATGTAAATAAACATCTTTAGTCTTGTTTTTTTCTTGTCTGCTAGAAATTTTATTGCTATCATTCTTCTATTTGGCTACCAACCAGGATACTGTTTCCTAATTGATGCATAAAGGGCCTTACTCCTGGTAGCCATCTTTTCAAGTAGGAAATGGCCTTCAAAAGGTTGAATTTTTCTTTCTTCCTTTCCTTTTTTTTATTTTGTTAGCTAGTTTTCTGATGAAGTTATGATGAGGGTGAATTGCTGCATTGAGATTCAATAGCCATTATAATGAACTAAAATTCAAAAAAGTGTTAAAAGAGAGGTTCTATGAGGTGTCTTCATATATTACTGCATTCAGATTTATATGTTCTCTTTCTTTAGTGATTTAAAGTAGGTGACAATTCAGAGCATGCACTTATCTTGGATTAGAGGTTTTAGAGATTGAAGCATAGTTTCAAGTAAACTTAAAACATTTTAAACATTTAAGCATAGAAAATGTAGAAGAAGATTATAAACACTCTAATAGATGTTAGGAGGATAAACTTGAAGGAAGAAATGAGAAGATATAGGTGAGAAAATAAAGAACTCAAAACCTAAGTTTTTACCGTAGGAGGAGGACGAGAGAGAACAAGGCATCGATGGCTGCTTCCCATGAGGCCAACGAGACAGGTGAGGTCACCGGAGGAAGTGGAGTGCGGTGGAGGCGGCAATTTCTGTGGCAGAGGAGGCGCTGGCAACTGTAGCGGCTTCGGCGTCTATCTGTCGACCATCACAAGTGTCTGTCCGTTGGGAGCAAGGATCGCGGGATCGGAATCGGAATCGGGATCGGTGGGTACCGATCCGATCCGGATCGGATCGGATCGGATCGATTCCGACCGATTCAATGGAAGAAAATCGATCTAGAATCGGTAAGAAAAAAACCCAAAAAAAAAAACCGATCCGATTCCGATTCCGATCCGATTCCGGACCGATTCCGGCCGATTCTGGCCGATTCGGACCGATTCGGACTGATTCTGGCCGATCCGACTGGAATAGCAAAAAAAGAAAAGAAACAATCCGATTCCGATTCCGATTCCGGACCGATTCCGGCCGATTCCGGACCGATTCCGACCGATTCCGACCGATTCCGCGGAATTCATGCCGGAATCGGTCCTTCCGCATGGAATCCACTGATCCGATTCCGGAATCGGTCGGAATCGGTCCGATTCCACCGATTCCGTAAACAATGGTTGGGAGGGCTTGATTGAGCATCGGGCTCAGTTGACACGGGGGGGGGGGGATAGATGAACTGGTTTAAATTAAAAAAAAACTCTAGACCAGCCAGTCTAGGCGGCCAACCGGCAGACTAAGTGCCAAGGCATATGCCTTGACAACAGTGATAGAAACATAAATTAAAAAAGTAAAAAGAAATATTGATCAATATATTTAAAACCAGGAGCCTAAGATGCAAATTACAAGAATATACCTTTTTTCAAAGGAGGTGTGAACTTTGTTATCTGTGGTGTGAGGCACCTGAGATGAGGAGGGGCTTGTCCAGTCTCAGGCACTTGAGACGGGCACAAATTTTAATTTATATTTATAATTTATTATTTTATATATATGGGATACTAATAAATCATAAATTCAAATTTCAAGTATAAAATCACAAAATACAACAAAATAGATCCACATATCAACATTAATTTAAAACTAAAAACACATCCACTTAATAACATAAATTTTAAAAAATTACTAACATCAACTCAAGAGAAACTATACAATTATTCAAAACAAAAGTACATATAATTCAACACATATATGACTTGGATATTTGTTTTCGGTTGACTTAAAATTTTTACTACTTCACTTTACCAATGTTTATACTTGTATAAACTTATTTTAGTCCCTAACAGGTGGTCATTTCTAATTTCAAGTTTAGAAATGTTTGCTTCAAATAACTCTTGCGCATTTCCTTTGAGTTTACGTTCTTTTTGTTCTTCTTGTAATGTTTGTTTTGTATTAACAAATTGTGACCTCGTAACATTTGAAAAGGAGTCATTTCTAATTCCATATATTTTGATGGACTTTAAAGTATTAAAAAAACTGATCAATTTTTGGTACTATCAACATTCAAAATGCCATGTATGTTCATTTATGGAACCTAAGTTTAACTAAAATCTCAAGTTTGTTTTCTTTATTTATTTGTGGTATATAACTTCTTATTAGAACATTCCTGTTTTTCAGGATATTGGAGGTTGTGATATTCAGAAGCAGGAAATTCGTGAAGCTGTTGAATTGCCTTTGACGCATCATGAGCTTTATAAGCAAATTGGTATAGACCCACCACGAGGTGTCCTTCTATATGGCCCCCCTGGTACTGGTAAAACAATGCTTGCCAAGGCTGTTGCACATCATACTACTGCTGCCTTTATACGCGTAGTTGGATCCGAATTTGTTCAGAAATATTTGGGTGAGGTATGAACCTTGCATCCATACAAAATATGGCTTTCATTTTTTATGATTTTAATGAATTCTTAATCTGGAGTCTTTCCGTGTGATGTCACTGGTTATGCCTAATGACAGTTGTAGGTTTGGCCTTACCGGCTGGATTTTAAGTTTTGCTGTTATAAAATGGGACTATTCATCATGTACATATCAATTTCTCTTGCAGAATGCCAGAATCTGCAATTTTATGACTTTCCTCTTACTAGTTTCTCTGGCCCTTACATCATAATCAGTGGTTAAAGTCTTTGAAGTTTATCTAATAGCCATGTTCTCTTTCAGGGCCCAAGGATGGTGCGGGATGTTTTTCGCCTTGCCAAAGAAAATGCCCCTGCTATAATATTTATTGATGAAGTTGATGCTATTGCTACTGCACGTTTTGATGCACAAACTGGTGCTGATCGTGAAGTTCAGCGCATTCTAATGGAGTTGCTAAATCAGGTAAATGAAAATTTGATACAGAGAACTATGTAAAAATGATTACTCGGTAGTATGGTGTTATCAATCACCCCGCAAGTTTTTCTGTTGGAGGCAACTTTTGCCTTCTGTTCTGAATAAAAAAATTGAAAAACTACCTTGAGGTAAAATTAGATAGTTATTTGGTAAGTTGTCAAAACAGTCTTCAGATGTCAGTCTCCGTGGGGAAGATGTACAGCCAATTTTCCTCAGGTATGAAAAGGCAATCATGGTTCTCCATTTGCCTGTGACCAGAATGTCAGCTATGTAGGTCAAGCGATCCAGAATGCCTAGGCCCCTGCTATCTGTTGTTTTATTCTCTTATTTAGATATTCATTTCATTCTGTAATTAATTCATTTGGTCATATAGTTATTATTTTCTGCTCAATTGTCATTTGATTTCAATGTCATTTATCTTTTATCTTTGTGACATTACGAATATGCTTCATATATTTTAGTATTTTGATAGCTTGTATGTTTCTTAGTATCTGTATTGTAAAAGATGCTTAAATGACCACCTGAGACCTAATCTTTTAGGATCCTGAGGGTTGCAGGATTGGATCGGTACCTGGATCGGCCAGGCTGATCAGATATAAATGGGGATCAGTTGGCTGGGTTTGCCAATCCTGGGGACCCTAATAATAGTTTCTGGTTGATCCAAGGGAACCTAAGAATCAGTTGTAGTCGGCAGAATTGGACGGCTCATCTGAAGCTTGGTAGATCATGGCTGTTGGCTGATCCTTAGCAGGGTTGACCGGTCCTAGGGCTAGCTGAACTTATTTAGCTGGATTGGCTGATTTCGGACCAGGTCAGTTGATCGTGCCTTCTGTGTAGGATCATCGGTCATTGGTGTATTGTTGGGATCATATTTCACCATGACAATAATGGTTGTGCCATTGAGTTTTTGTCTGAAACTTTTCCATCTTTCTAATTTTGGTCATTACCAGTTTAAACAAAAAACAATTTAAAATTTCTTGCCTGACTACAATTTCACGTGCTTCTTATTTTTTCTGACTATCGTTGATCATGATAGATAGCTACTGCAGCAGTTTTGCGTATCCTTGCAAAGTATGCATACATGACACATCTAACAAATATGAAGTGTATTCTTTATTGCATGTTGACTCTCTATTTCCTTTTACATACGTCTGTACTTGCATGCGTGCCTTGTTGCCATTAATCATGATGGTTAGGTGAAATATTGCTCTTTCTTTTCAGATGGATGGGTTTGATCAGACTGTGAATGTAAAGGTTATCATGGCTACAAACCGTGCTGATACTCTGGACCCTGCTCTACTTCGACCTGGCAGACTTGACAGAAAAATTGAATTTCCTCTTCCTGATAGGCGTCAGAAGAGGCTTGTTTTTCAGGTAATATAAGCAAACAAAATTTCATTCTAGATGGGTGTTCAATCATTTTTGGCTGTAAACTTGGCTTGAGTCAGATATTGAAACAGCTGTGTTGGATGCTAATAATTTCAAAGGTTGGATGAATCTGACCCTTTCGAATCGGATGGTCCAATTTCCCTTGGGAATATGATTTAATTTGAGGGGGATGACGCTGAACCGAAATGGCTAAATTGGAATTAAAATGACTAACCAGAATTTAAATGTTGAAAACAAACTAAAGTAATCCAAATTGACCAAAAACTAAAACTGAACCAATTATTGATGCCAGAAAATAGTTAAAACTAAGATGGATCATGTGAACATGACTGGCCCAGGAGGGCTCGTGCACTTGGATCTGATTGTGCGATGGCATGAGAAGCTGCTGGTAGGGTTACGTGGATGCTTCTCACAGCTCTTGGCTTGGATGGGGTTCATGGATGGCACATAGGAGAAGCACCGAGCATGGGAGAAATGATGGACTGATCGCTTGAAGGGGTTCGTGGCATTGCAGGACGGAACTGAAATGGGAACTCGGGAATCATTGTAGCCTCAACAACCGGCTTTGAAAACGTTTTAAGCACAGCACTGTTTATTATTTTCTTTGTGTGGAGACAGAAATAGGGGAGATAGAAAACGAAGAAGAGAAGGGCAGGAAATGGAAGGTGATAGAGGAGATGGTGACTGAGGTGCTCCGATGGATCTGGATCTGGGTGCAGAGACTGATCAACGACGGGATTTCAGGGATCACTGGAATCAAGGATGGCGCCGATCATTAGGTCCTGAACATTGTTGCTGGATCTGGCTACCTTCTCGTATGCAGGGAGCCGTGCTCAGTTCCGGAATTGTTTTGCACCGATGGCTGCCAAACTAGATCAATGGAGGTGAAGATGATGACGGAGCTGGTGCTGTGCAGATGCAGAGCTGCGAGGGAAGTTGTTGAAGCTGATTGTTGTCATCCGGAAGAAGCTCACGATGCCATCGGGTCTTCCGGCATTGAACTGTGAATCACATGTTGACAACAAGACTGGAGGAAGAAGATGGCAGAGCCGTTGTTGTTGTTGTCGAAACTATGTGCTTCTCCAATCAATCAAGCTTGTGAAGGAGAAGAGGAGAAGGCTTATGGGGTGTTTGGTTTCATGATAATGAGGATTTTTGTTTTAATTTTTAAAAATTGTAAGAAAACTTGTCAAAAGAGGTGTTTGGTAACCATGATAATTTTATGTTTTAAAAGTGATTTTCTTCTTAAACAAAAAAAGAGGGTTTCACCTCTTTCTTTTTTCTTGTGGTCTCCCACTTTGTTTGGTCATGTGTGGTAGTTACTCTTTTTTGTAATCACATCCCTCCAAACATGATAATTTAATGTCATGAGTTGGTTCACTTTTTATTTTAATACAATTTTTTATCATGAAAGTGTACAAAACATTATCATGCAACCAAACACCCCATTAGAGGCTGGAGGATGAGGGGAAGGGAAGAATGGTGCACTGCTGGAGGATGGAGATTTGGAAGGCCCTTTGGCTGATCAGGATAAGAAAAAGAAGAATCGGGTGTGCCTCTCTATGGACGAACATACACGAAGTGCTTCAAAAATTCATTATATATTCACTATTGTTTTGGGACTACATGTGGCTCTGTTTTTATTAGCTTTTTTTTACAAAAAAGATCCTAAAAATAAAGTATTAACATACTTGGACATAACGGTGAAAAAACATATTAAAGCCCTCAAAAATTGGTCCCCATCATACCTACTTCACAAAATCAAGTGGCCACATATTCTTTAAAATTTAATTGTTCTTCCTTATTGAATTTACTCTTCAATAGTACTTTGATATTGTTTGCCATTTCTTGCATCTACAAATTCTTCTGCCGATAATTTTGGTTCTTTCTTCTTGCTACTTTTATCAACAACTAATAATGTCACACTTTTCTTCGTTGGAGATGAATTCTTCATTGATGCATTTTGAGTTTATCACTCTCACCACCTTCTTCATCAAAACTTTCAACGACTATATCTATATTGGGAGCGAACACATTTCTTTTCTTGTTTTTATTTAGCCATGTTGAGATTTCCTTGGCAATTTCTATTGTAGTTTTTGGACATTTTTTTACATAACTAAACCCGCCAATCAAGTGTTCCTTCCATCTTTTTATTTCACCATTCGCAACCAATATGCAAAGTTCACACTTGATCTTATTTTTGTTATTCTCATATGGCCAAGTGTACTTCTATCCGGGATCACTATACTTGACTTTCTTCTTCTCCTCATTCCTCAATCATATTAATCGAACCTGAAGCCGAGCCCGAGGCCATTCCCACAACAAAGTGCAAGTACAAATGATAACAATCAACCAATCAAATGGATACTCAAACCATAACATCTAAACTTCAAACAATATCTCCACTATATTTAGAAACTAAAAAAAAACTTGAAGAAATAAAAACAAGGTTGGAAACCATCGTCGCACTGGAGAAGAAGATTAAAAAGACTTTTAATAGATGCTAGAAGGATAAATTTGAAGGAAGCAATGATAAAATATAGGTGGAAGAATAAAAAACTCAAAACTTAATATCTAGGTTTTACTGGAGGACAACAGCGAGCCAAGGGCTTCTTCCAGCAAAGCAGAGGGCACCAGCTAGGTGAAGTTCACTGGAGGAGGAAGAAAATGCGTGGCGGCAGCTTGTTCCACGGTTGCGAAGGGCACTGGTGACCGTGGCTTCCATGGTGTTGAGGTTCTTTGTGGGGTGACTGAGTGCGGGCTTTGGTTCAGGGGGGGTCAGGGGGATTTTGACTTAAAGGAAAACCAGCCATGATTTACAGAATCGGTGGAATCGGACCGATTCCGACCGATTCCGGAATCGGATCGGTGGATTCCGATCCGATTCCATGCGGAAGGACCGATTCCGGCATGAATTCCGTGGAATCGGTCGGAATCGATCCGATTCCGGCAATTCCTTGTGGAATCGGTTGATCCCGACTGATTTGTCGGAAGACCGGAAGCGTTGGACCGGTTCGATTCCCTGTTCGTCAACCAGCGAACTGGTTTTCCTTTGTCAAGTGGTCCAGCCGGTCCAGGTGGCCAACAGGTGACAAGGCGTACACCTTATTGAGGCCAAGCTAGGTACTCGGCCTAGGCATTCCCGAAAGGGTGCCTTTGCACCTAAGCTCCTTGACAGGATTATGCAAAGAAATAGTTTCTTGCTTTCTAGAGATAATTTTGGGATAGTTTTTAGGTCAGTCTAAGGATTCAAATTTTTGGATCATTGCTAGGTAACTGGGTTACCTTGTATTATGGATCAGATCTCCCCGTGGAATAAGAATTGATGAGTCCTTGAATGTCTTCTTGAATGATGCCTTTTTACATAATAATATGTACTGTCAGCCAACCTTAGGATGCATTTGGTGGCACGTAAAACCAAAACCAACTTTTTCCTGGGTTATTGTTTTCAATGAAATGGAGAGCACTAGTTGTTATTTGGGTGACAGGAGATTGTTTTCCTAGAAATTTTTTTGAAAAACACTTTGAGAAGAATATATTAACGATAGATAATTTTATGAATATTTATAGAAGTAAAGTTTTTATTTATGAAAAAAATTGATGTAAAAGATAAGTTAAATAAACATTTATTTATAATTAATTATATGCTTTTAAAAATTATAAATTATATTTATTTAAAATACATATTTTGCAAACCACAACGTAATGACAACCGAATAAGAGACACACTACGGATTAGTACAACATATTTTTTTCTTGTAATTTATATATAAAAATAATTTAACCTACAAATTAGTTCACGGCACTTTGTGACATAATTTCTAGTTAAAATTTTTAATAAATATATTAAATGAGTATTTCATATGATAAAATAACTTTTGAATTATGACATTTAATTTATCAAGCATTTAAAAGTAATTCCAAAATAAATTAATTATTTAATAACATCATCAGAAATTCAAAAGTTTAACTAAAAAAAAGTTAAAACTAGCCGCTAAAAATGACCTCCGGTTAAAATCTAGGGATGCCGAAATCCTGTTTCTAACCCAGTCAAAGGAAAAGGTGTTGCATGCGGAGCTTTTCAACTCAAACAAACGGACCCTTGGTGGATAAATAATGATCTATGAATGTGATAACCGATAAGTACCTCAGAAATATGTTGAA
Source organism: Cryptocoryne crispatula var. balansae (assembly GCA_036172225.1). Classification (NCBI taxonomy): domain Eukaryota; kingdom Viridiplantae; phylum Streptophyta; class Magnoliopsida; order Alismatales; family Araceae; genus Cryptocoryne; species Cryptocoryne crispatula. Next base: position 3,020,975 of record CM069926.1, read on the forward strand.
GCAGCAAAAATGTGTACAAGTAGCTTAGAATCTGACAATAGTAACTATTTGGTGTTTTCCCTCGTTTTTCAGTAAGTCTGATGATCAGAAGTTAGGGCTTATGGTTTATGTACAAGCCAACTTTAGTGATTTCATTGTCAGTCTTTGGATACCAACAAAGACAACATTGTACCTCTTGTTCCTGTATGATCTTTAGCAGTGAACATATTGGTTTTATAGTTGGTGAGAGACATGATATTTTTTGAGTGCATTTGGCCAAGAAGAAAAGAGAAAAAATTGTATAGACTATAGAGGATTAAAAGAGAAAGAAGCGAAGACACATTCATGTTTAGTTACCATGGATAGAAGAATGTCCTAATAGAAGTTGGTAAAGTCGTAAAGGATGACATGCTTAGTGCAAGAAGTTAGAAACTTTTGTTTCATTATTAGTGTAAGGACTCTTATTCCTTTTGTTGCTTTTTCTCTTGCTTACTTGGAATTTTACTAGTCTTATGATGAACGTTGCTGATTGGTTTTTGTTTGTTACTTGTATCAATGGACAGGTATGCACCACGAAAATGAACTTGAGTGATGAAGTTGACCTAGAAGATTATGTCTGTCGTCCAGATAAAATTAGTGCTGCTGATGTAAGTTCTTCCATCTCTTCTGTTTCTTGTTGGTGGATGCATAAACATCATTCCAGATTTCCTTATCCTTTCTGTACATATTACTATCAATTTTCATTGTGTTAATGTTAGTTGATTCTCTGCACTTAATGGGGTGTTTGGTTGCATGATAACAAAAAAGAGTAACTATCATACATGATCAAACAAAGTGGGGGACCACAAGAAAAAAGAAAGAGGTGAGACCCTTTTTTTGTTTGAGAAGAAAATCACCCTCAAAACATAAAATTGTCATGGTTGCCAAACACCTTTTTTAACAAGTTTTCTTACAATTTTTAAAAATTAAAATAAAAACTTCCAATATCATGCAACCAAACACCCCATAAGGTTTTTTTTTGTGATTTTTACTTTTTACCTTAAATGCGGGGGGGGGGGGGAGGTTTTCGGGTTGACTATTACCTTGAGCTTCACCTGGTCTGAAATAAGCTAATAGTCACATCTTCTGTGAAATTCAGAAACCTGTAATGAAAAACATTGCGTAGGGTTTATGCAACTATCGCTGTTTGGTTTTCAAGGGTATTGTATGTGAAAAATGAAAAAAAAGGACTTGATGATCCTTTGCTGATTCGATCAATTTGCAACCTGTAGGAAAATGTCCATTTCCTTGCTGTACCAAACATTATTTCATCCGAGAAATTCTGGGTGTAGGATAAACACGACTTTACGCCCTGTTTGATAGCACTATTAGATACCTCTATCACTATCAATTTTAAAATTGATATTGATAGGAACTATTAAGAGGTGTTTGGTTAATTGTATCAATTTTAAAATTTGTAGTGCAAACAAGGCATATTACATAATACAAGTGTCAACTTGTATTACTTTTGATATTGATACTCCAACATTTGAAAATATTAATATCAATATTGATATAGTATCAAAAATGAAACTCTAACCAAACAGGCCCTGTTTATATTTTTAAAATTGATAATGATAGAGGTACCTAATAGTGTTACCAAACAGGATGTTAGGTTTATATTTTTTATTGTTTTTGTGTGTTTTCCTAGAACTGGATGATTCCATCATTTTAGACAAGAATGGTATGGAAGTGTATCAGCCACAGTATGAGGTCCTGCATGAATATAGCTACTGCAATGATATGGGATTTAAGTGTATCAGCCACAATAAGAAAGCCCTGCATGAATGTGGCTACTGGGCCATTTTGTGGCTTTCACCAGCTCCTCCCGAAAGTAAAAGAAAATAAGGAAGAAAACACTAGTGTTTCTCCCGAGCAGTGAATGAAAAACCATTAGACTTCTTAACAAAATGAACCTATCATCCTGCCTTCTAGGCATACCTCCATTATGAAGGACCTCTATTCTCTGAGGGGAGAGGCGGATCCTAACCCACTTTTTTTTTCTGCATCTCCAACGGCACATGCGAAGGGTATAAAATTGTAACACTTACTCCACTGTGGCTGCGGATGCTACTCGTTGGTGGTCTTTTGCCGAAAGAAAGAAAAAATCTCGAGAGGAAACATTACATGTCGCCCTTTACTGGTTAACAGCATGTTTGTAAATTTTTATAATATTAGACACCTCTATTTCTATTAATTTAGAAATTGATATTGATACAAGTTATCAAGTGCTGTTTGGCTGTTAATGTCAACATTGAAACTTGTAGTAAAAGCAAAACATGTAATGCAATACAAGTGTCACCTTTATCAATTTTGATATTGATATCACATAGAAATATCAATATCAAAATTGATATGGTCTCATTTTTGGTACTCCAAATAGGTCAAAAGTTATTTCTGTGGTATGTTCTTCTGCCTACGATGGATGACAAAGTGTCGTGCCAGTGCCAGCTTTATAGACTCTCAAGTCTAACGAGTGTATATACAGATTGCAGCGATATGCCAGGAAGCGGGCATGCATGCCGTCCGCAAGAACAGATATGTGATCCTCCCGAAGGATTTTGAGAAGGGCTATCGTACGAACGTTAAGAAGCCGGATACGGATTTTGATTTCTACAAGTGAGCTCGGAGGTGCGACTTCCATGGCGTTGATCCTCAGAAACTTCATCTTCGATCGACGGAGGATATCATCTGCTTTATCTCCCGACGGATGTTTGATTTAATTACTTATTCGGTTTGGTTCGGTTCGGCATCTCCCCAAATCGAACCGAATCGGTAAACCGGTTGACCCGATTTGGTAAAGTTTGACCCACTCTATTTACATATTATATTACATCTAAATATATATTATATCAATTTTAAATATATATTAATATAAATTTAAGTTAATTAGTATAAATATATAATTATATTTTATAAATAAATTATTAGTCTTCATATTAATCTTAAATAATTATTATAATGTATATTTTATTTTATGTTTATTTTTATTTATTTAAATATACATTAAACCGATGAACCGAATTGAACCGAACCACAATCGGTTCAGGTTTCACTGAACCGGTTCGGTTCGGTTCGGTCCCCTTATCGGTTCGGTTTCGGTTTGGAAAAAAAGTGCCCAAACCGAACCGAACCGAACCGTTTACACCCTACTCCTCCCCGATGCCTTAAAACGCACCACACTGTAGCCGGCTGGAGCAGAGCGGGCTTGCCTTACCCGCTCATGCACGCAAATTTCTCTCTAATTATAATTTTTTTCTGTTTGGAAGGTCGTGGATAAGAGTTGGGTGGCGTTTGGTTTGAATGTTTAAATCTTAATTTCATCCATAATTTTTCTTGCGGAATACAAAATCTTAATTATTTAATGGGCATCAAACTGCACCGATTTCTCAGAACTTTATTTTAGGTTCTTCTTATGAATTCCCACCATAGGCAATTGCTTCTTTGCTATTTGAAGTTCCTATTGAAAACTGTGGGAATGCTTTTGTTCGTTTAAGTAATCGAGAAAACTGTAGATTTAGCCTTTTTTTAGTTAATTCAACACTTAAAAAATCCCATCAGAGCGTTGACGTGCGTTGATCCTTTTTTTTCCCGATCCTATTATAAGTGAGGATGTCATTTAATATAAACTTGAGGACGGCTCCAAATTGAGGATCGAGCTGGGTGGCAAATTAAGTACTAAAACTAGAAGGGGAGACTTATTTACAGGGCATATTATTCAGGGATATAGCTACTAGTACTCTTTGCTAACGATATATTCAAGCCGACGAAAGAAAAGTTATACTCGAATTTTGAGAAATATATCAATCGAGTTCGCATGTACCTAGGTGCAACGAGCAACCCCATATGAATATCACTTAGATCAAACATTCATGTGACCCTTTCTTTTTTCGTACGAGAAATACTTTCTTCCAACATCATTTTGCACAAGATAACATGTACGGAAAACAACAAAAAATACCCCCCAATTATTTTCAACAAATAATGTGAAAGAAATCAATCATTATA